>CM073491.1:32642500-33262500 GCA_037074585.1 Biancaea sappan
TGAAGCGTCAAATCAAGACCCAGATATAGCAATACAGACAGATCACCAAAAGAATGAAGGGTAACACCTAACTATCCCTATAATTATGTCATTAGTGACCCTGTTGAGGAATGAAGAACAAGCTCGTCCATGAGAAGAATGAACATCATGACCTTCGTATCCTAAATTGAACCAAAAGGTGTAAACGATGCCTTGGAGGACAAGTCATGGATAAATGCCATGCAAGAGGAGTTAAACCAATTTGAAAAGAACAAGGTAAGGTCTCTAGTCCTTGCTCTAGAGGATAAGTCAATCATTAACACCAAGTGCGTGTTAATAAATAAGCTTAACGAGCAAGGTAATGTAGTCTGATGAATCCTCAGCATTCATATATATTCTATGGAGATTTCTGTCATATTGGCATACTTTTGGCTGTCATTAGGGTTTTAACACCTAATTTTTGAATAGTTGCATACATACCTCACTCTTAGGTTAAGAAATGTAATTTTTGGGCTTTTAATCACATTCTTTTTGGGTTACTTTTGTAACTATGTCGGTGATTTTGCTTTTGCAGGTATTTTAGCTAGGAAAATGTTGTTGAAAGATGAGAAATCCATGAGCCAAGATTTAATTGAGGTGAAGAGGAACCTTGGAGAAGAAAAAGAGGCTCAAAATGAAGATTTTGCTGTCACTGTCACGCCTAAGCGGGATTATCATGCGCTTAAGCGCATAAAGCTCAACAAGGGATCCCTCTCTGCCACATGCACGCTTAAGTGGGACATATTCACGCTTAAGCGTGAAGCTTGCAACATTGGAGGCTTAATTCTGTCCAAAATGCGCTTAAGCGTGAATACTATGCGCTTAAGCGTGTGACACTTTGCTGATGAAGAATCGTTTCTACCTAAATAGCCCTTAAGCAGGAAAATCGTGCGCTTAAGCGCACGAGCCATTTTACTGTCACGTGCAGCAGGCTTTAAAAGGCAATTTGGACTGAATTTTTAGGTCATTCTGGGTTGGAACCGAAGGGGGAGCGGCGATTTCACCTCTGGAGGCTAGGGAAACCAACTTTTGGAGAGGATTGAAGCAATTTTTCTTCCACCCAACTTGGAATCATGGAGTTTTCTCTTCTCTTCTCTCATTTTCTGTATTTTGTAATGATGTGTAGCTAAACTTCTGTACTAGGATTGCTATGAACCCTAATTTGGATTAAGTTTTGTCAATCTCTTGACTCTTGTGATTGTTTGGCCATTAATACATGTTTATTCATTCTCATTTTCTTGCTTCCATTAAACTTGATCAATTTAATGGAATGTTTGGTGGTTTTTGTCACATCCCAAAATTTACATGTGAGATAAACATAAAATACCTAAGGTGTACCTCCGTGGTACCCCTTAATCTCTATGAATATTCTTAATATCCATAACTATGTGAATCATAAATGTTTCAAGAAAGATATTTTGCATACATATTCAGAAAATGTTCAACATTCATACACTATACAGTACTATACAACCTCCCAAGCCTAGGTGACCTACTAGATTACAGAGCATTTCCTAATCTTCACCAAATCTATATTTATTTGTTTACCAGACAAAAGTGTAGTATATACTTAAAGGCTATAAATTCTCCTCCTCAACCAATGTATATGAAAAGATAATCATAGAGAGTGTGAGTTAATCAAAACTCAGTGAGTAAACAACTGTACATGAAAATATCACAAGCACAAATACCACATTTACTAATACAATCAATCTATCATTTATTTTAAATAATTATAGTATTACATTTGTCTGAATTTGCGTATGATTTCTTGGGTGATTAATCCCTCAATCACTTTGCATTATGTGCCATAAATACTTGCACCGAGTGACTTGGGAATTTAACCTTCAAACTCTTTGTGCATAAGTTTTCACAGTTATACACTGAGTAGTATGAGACTCTAACCCTTTTAAACTCGTGCATAGATTTTCACAGTTATACACCGAGTAATATGGGACTCTAACCCTTTCAAACTCGTGCATAGATTTTCACAGTTATACACCGAGTAGTATGAGACTCTAACCCTTTCAAACTCGTGCATAGATTTTCACAATTATACACCGAGTAGTATGGGACTCTAACCATTTCAAACTCTTGTATTAGATCCCGTAGATCTTTTGCTCATCAATAAAATAGTGAGAATTTATCACAATACAATTACTATGAAATAAATTAATTTACACATACTTTTATTCCTTTGAATTTCTATCATCAATCATAGCAATCATCATATATTGTCAATTGAAAGATTGATCGTTTAACATTTCAATAATATTATAAATGAGACTTATGTTGTACTTTGTCTAATAATATCAAATTAGTCTAGTAAGGTCATTCACTTACAAAGTGTTCCAGTTTATTCAAGGAACTACCACATCTAGTTATTTAGTCAACTAGAGAAATCAATTCACAAAGGTAATAATATAATTCCCAATGATATTGTAATTTTTCTCAACTTGAACATACACTGGTAATCTTCTCAATTTCACAATTAATGCAAATGAGATTTATATTGTGTTTTGACTAATTTAGTAAATTAATTTTGCAAGGTTGCCTACTCACCTGGATTCCATGCCCTCGGCACGCCTCAACCATCCCTATTGTAACCAGGTAAAAACCATTAGGGTTACAAAATAGAGAAATTTCCTATCACTACTCTCGACATTTACTCACATCTCAAGTTATAACTCCTAACCGGTAATGAATATCTAAATGAAACTTATACCATTGGAAACTAGACTCAAAGAGCTTTTCAACGATATAAAAAAAAAACTGATGCTACAGTAACGGTCAACGGTCAACGCAGCTACAGTAACGTTGACCGAGTCAATGCTACAGTAACGTTGACCGAGTCAATGCTACAGTAACGAGAAATCTGGAAAAATTTTCTCGGTGAACAGTAATTTCTGGGGAAAATTTTCGGATGTTCTTCGTGTTCTTCATCCAAAAATCCAAAAATCATATCTAAAACAACATTTCTTTTGATTTCTTCCATGGGTTTTGTTTCTCAATGTCTAATGAGTATTTTAATACCAAAACCCCTAATTTTTACCAACAATCCAAGCTCAAATCTCAAATTTTTATCAAGAACACTAACTTTTTCAAATATCCAAATTCTACGAATTTCTCCTAGTTTTCTCCAAATTTCTTGTTCTAATAACATCATAAACCACCTAGGAATGTTTTAGATTGACATCCACACTTAAATTCATCCATAGAAATATTATACAAAAATTGCTCAAATTGATAGCCTAGGATTTGTTCTTGTAAGAGGAGGAAAAAAAAGAAGAACATCTACTTACCAATCCTCTTCGGTTCCATGGCTTCTTCCCCCAAGCAAGATGGCAAGAATGGATGATGAAGGAGATGAAATGAAAGTTCTGCGAAGGAGCTGCAGAGGGCTTCAAGAGAAAGAGAGGAGAATATGTTTAATGATTGTATGTGTGGGCCCCACTAATATTTTTTTTTGATAAAATTGCTCATAGCCACTCTAACTTGTAAGATTTGTTCACTTAGGTCCTTGAGAATGTATAAAAATTTCTTAAATATCGAATCCATCATCTTTTCAGTACCGGACTCATAATTCATTCTCATAAGCTTTATTCTTCCTCTAAGGATCCTATTTGGTCATTTCTCAAAAGTACTTCATATTTTCTTTTCTTTTTACTTTAGTCCTTGAGAATATGTAAAAATTTTAATTTTTCAAATTAAAATTTTGAAATTTCTTTTCCCAAATTTTCTTTCCTAATTCAAAGAAAGAAAACATATTTCACGCAATTAAATTTTTCACTAAACTTCATAATAGATTTTAAATATTCATACAAATTTCTTGGGATATTACAGTTTTGCTGTACTTGGGAGAGGAATGTAAAACCTAGACCATAGAATGGATAGTATGAGTTCTTGAACCACAAAGGAGAGGGGATAGATTCGTTAATATCATAGGAATATAGATATCAGCCTCATATAGTCAGATTAGGGTTTGTGCATTTTCGGAACCTAAGAATACATAAGGAATTATGATAATTCGGGTTGAGTCTTAGTTGGCAATCTAGAGAATACTTCTAAGCATATTCGTATCCTAGATTAGCATGTATGGCCCGTGAGAACAAGAGGGAGAGGGATTAAAACTTGTGAAGAACGACGGGGGATTAGCAATCCTAGGCTGTGTTCATCTTGTGAATTAAATTGCATTTGTCTTGTGATTTTTATTGTGCTTGTTTAGAGTTCATACAACCTACAACTCACTCCTAACTCAACTTTACATTTTCATTTTCCTTTTGTCAAGAACTATCGAAATTTGCATTGTCTAACTAATATAACTTAATTTTTTGGGTAATTAGCAAGTTAATCCTCGTGGGAACGATTCTTTTACTTAATTTTCACTATACTACTTGCACGATTGGTACGCTTGCCAAGTCGTCAACATAGTCCAAAATAAAGCAAGGCTGGTAACTCAAGGGTATAGCCAGGACCTCGATGGGAACCACACAAAAGTTGGAAAAAGATAAATCAGATAGTAGACTAGAAGTTATATAAAGGTATGATTCATCCTTGCTTTATCTTTTTGCAAGGTTCCAAGCTAATCTAAAGGAATCTTACTTGATTTCAAAGGAGTTTTCAAGTATGTGAAAGGTACTCAAAACTTGGTCCATATTAGAATCTATATGTGTTGTGTATGCATCATTAAGATATGTATGACTGATTTTATTAATCGAGAATTTTGCTAAAGTGTATGTGTGATTTTATACTTAATTTGAGGATCCTACTTGAAAATTTGAATTTCTATATATTAAAAATTTTGTAAAATCTATAAGATATCTTGTTTAATTTGCAAAACATACCCCGGTAGAAATTTGCAAAAATGATCTTCTGTATCTTGAAAATACTTCTTTTAAAAATTATTTTTGAAACCATTTGAACAAAAGGGAATATTAAAATTATTGGCTGTCTCTAAATTATTGTGACTAAGTGATTTCAAATGCATATTTGCATGACTCTTTTATGTGTAAAATTGGTTAGATTCTGAAAAATCATGATTATTGTAAGTTTCAATACGTTTTCCGTGGGTTGGGCAATGTATTGAGCCTAGGGTTTCCTATCGCTTTCGTGCAAATGAATTTGATATCTATTGTTTGATATTTTATGTGGCCTTACTCTTTTAGGATCCTGTTTTGTTTGTTGTTTGGCCCCTTTTTACTTATGGAAATGGGGCGAAAATATGATAATATTATGACAATATATGTGATGTATGAAAATATTACTCTTTGCATATTCCTTTTTGCAAGAAACACTGTTGATCACCTGCTCTTAAGAAAGATTATAGTTTCAGGTCCCTACCACTAAAAACTGGCACCTACTATAGGGGAGCTAAAATAAAGTTTGCGCAACAATGCAACATTAATGGGGGAGCATTGTAATACCTTCGGTTTTGAAGTGGTTGGGCTAACAAAATATCTTACAATTGTGCGGGCTAAAATTTAGGGGATTTGATTGAAACTTTTTCTTTTATTAATCAATTGCGAAAGTTCAAATAACTTGTGTGTAATTCCATCTTGCATTCATTATTGGATGTGTGTGAAGGGTTGGAAATTTCATGGAGGCCACAACATTGAGTTATAGAGCCGTTGTGTAGGGACGAAAGTGAAATAAAACTTAAAATTTCCCATAAATGGTAAATTGTGGTGGAAACTCATGGAGTGGTACTTTGGTGAGAATGAGGGCAATTATAGTTGTAAGAAATTAATGTGAAGTAAGTGGTGGGAAAGTGGGAAAACTTTATAAGAATTTCATTTTTGCCTTTCTCTAATTTTTGGATTAAATAGAATTATAGGAGTCGCAAAGTGGTAAATATATTTTTTATATATGCTGAATGCCTCACTTTTCCCACACATTTCATGCCACTTTCCCCCTTCCCCGATGTCACTCCGACAAGACTCTCTGCCTTTGGTGACCGGAACTTCATCGAAGATCCTTTCCTTGCTTGGTATGTGCAAAACTCTTCCCTTAGCTCCCCTTTTAGTTGGGGATTTTGGAAACCCTATAATGGAATATGAGAAAGGAAGTGGATTAGGGATCATTGAATCTGAAATCTTGTTTCTTCTTGGGCATATTTGCATTGTTCTAAATTTCAATTGGGTGGTGGAAGAACAAATGGGATTGGATTAAAGCAGTGGCAGAGCCACTTTATGTTCGGGGGTGCACATGCACCCCTTGAATTTTTGGTTAAAATTACAAAGGTAAGTATAATATTTTGTATATTTATATTTTGACCTTAAATTTTAATTTTTTTATTTTGACTCCTTAATTTTTAGCTAAAATTATAATTTATGTATAATATTTTGAAAATTTAAATTTTGGCCCTCAATTTCAACTTCTTTTTCACTTTTGCCCTGACTTTTTGACTAAAATTACAGTTTTAAGTACAATATTTTGAAAATTTATATTTTGGCCCTAAATTTTAAACTTCTTTTTTCATTTTGGCCCTTACAATATTTTGATGATAAAATTTTCCCCCCTAACCCAGTGGATACGCCATTGGATTGAAGGGAATATGTAAGAAATGGGAACTTTAACTATATGCTCTTCGAGTTGTTTTGTGATTCTCTCATTTTAACTTCTTCCTTGGTGAATTACAAGAGCTTTCAGTGCCAACAAACACCATTTGAGTGCCATTGGAGATGGTTGAACCGTGGATGGAGGTTTGGGACCAAAATGAGAGGATTTGGAGTTATTTTCGAAAGTGGACGTCCAAGTCCAGCCGTGGGCTCCTAGATCAAAAAAGGATGTGCTGAAGCAATCTTTGTGTGGGAACTTGTGGCGCCCAAGGCCAAAAGACTTTTGCAATGTACATAAAAATTGGATCCAAAAGACTTTTGAGAATTTATTTTGATAAGAAATAAAATTAAAAATAATAAAAAATTAATTAACCCAAGAAAATTTAAAAAATAAAAAAATAGAAAACTTAAAAATAAAAAGATATATATAATTAAATGTTTATAGGAAAAAAAAAAAAGTGGTCCAGGTCTGCATCGTCCCTCTCGCTCCTTTTTCTCTCTCCCCCCATTCTTTATTCTCGCTCCCTACACCATTCCAAGCCCTCAATGTGCCAACTCCCCATCACCATGAAGCAGCTGAACTAAAGCAAGAGGAAGAAAGAGAAAGAGGACCGCTTTTCCGGCTAAACAATGATCACAAATTAACTCACTTGTACTCCTTTCACCCACCAGGGACCTACTCTCCGCTTTCTCTCGTCTCTACACATCTCCACACAGACTTAACCACTGGTTCCCATATTGAGGCCCTTCCATTGCTCTCTTTTTCTTGTTTTGGCAGCACACACACAATCGAAAATCATACACACACAGCCCACACCCCTGCTTCCTTACTTCATCTTCTTCACCCTCCCATTCGTTCACTTGTCATAGCTCCTCGTTCTGCACAGCCACACACGCAGCACACTCCAATAGATCCCTCTACCCGTCATCCATCACAGACTCACCCATCCTTCCTTCCTCTACAAACTGGCTACACACACGGACCCTCTTGGCTTCACCATCTCCTCCCATAAACCAGCAGCACTGCTCCCTGTTTTGGGTCACAAAAACAAAGCTGCGTGCCACCAGTTTCTCTTCTCCTCGGCAGAAGCCCGATATACCCCACACTCACCCTTCCGTCATACTACCGCCTTCATCTCTCAACCCTTGTCTAGCCACTCACTCATAGCAACCCATAACTAGCTCCCAAAACACAAAAACAGAGAGAAGCCGAGAGAATAGTGAAGAACATAAAAAACAGAGCACCTCTAAGTCTCTCTCACCCTCGGCCTTCCTGAGTTCTCCAACATATGTAAACATTTTCTTCATTGTTCAGCCACGATACCATTCCCCAACACCCTTAAAAATATTCCAAACCTAGAAGAAGATAGTGAGCCCAAGAGCAGATAAAGGAAGCACACGAAAGAGTATAACGAGGAAGAAGAAGCAGAGATTTTGAAGGCTTTCCAATCACTCAAAGTCCAACCTGTGGCCACGAAAAGCAAGTGGAAGATGAGAGGAAGCTCGTTGTCTGCTTAGAAAAGGTGGAAATGGCCGACTTTCTTTTAGCAAAAATTACACTTTGGCCGATTGTTTGAAGATTTCTATTCATTTTAGTCACTTTTATTTTTAGTATTGACCTTTCGACTTAGTTTATTTGCCATTTGATCCTTTGATTGCTTGCCTAGCTTATAAAGTGTTGTTTGACCCTCATTTGTTTTTCGTTTTAGTCCCCATAGTATTTTCTTATTGTTTCTTTTTAATTTTAAAATTCATTTTAGTTCTTCTGTTGTGTGATTTGTTTGTTATAAGTTTGGACGATTTTGGGTTTGGTTTGGCTAATCAGTACTAGAATAACAGTAAAAAACAATGGTACAACATTCATGCTACAAAAAATAATTAATTAAGATAATTAACTCTGTTGTTGTTGTTGCTATGATTATTATTATTATTTTAATCCTTATTTGCACACTTTTTGTATGTACTTTTGTGCTTCAAAATTTTGCTTTCATTTTTAGGAATTTTCTCTTAGCTGATTTACATAAAAATTTGAATAATACAAGTAATGTTGACTTAAAATGAAAAACAAAAAAAGGCAAAATGAAAAGAAAAAGGGAAAATTAGTAATGAATAAAATAATTGCATTTTAATAAGAGTTGTCGCGTATGACCTTGTCAATTGGCAGGGCTACGTGAAAAAACGTGTCTCTTCAGGTTTTACTCAATGCCGATTAAAGTGAGTCATGAATTCTATTCTCTTTTAACTTCTCTTCCAAAATAATTTCACAAATTCTAAAAAAAATTTCCTTCTCATTTCCAAATTACTTCCAAAATGCTAAAAATATTTCCTTTCTATTTCCTTTCAAAATAAGTCCAAAAGTCCAAAATATTTTTTTCAATGTACTTCTCATAATAGTTTGAAAAAAAAATCTAAAATGTTTCTTCTAAAATTATTTGAAAAAAAACTCTTTCGAAGCTTCTTTTTATTGGATTAAAAATTCAATTTTCAAAAATCACAAAAAAATTAAAAATTTTCAAAATGGGAAGAATGAAAGTTAGTGTAATATGTTCTCATAAATTTAAACACCATCACAATCTTTCAATTTTATTTGATTAATGAAAGTAAATTATTTCTAAACCCATTGACTCTTCCCACAAAAAAGTTTCAGCTCACTCTTTCTTTGCATGCATTTCGAACTACATGGATATTGATCCTGACCACTAAGTAAGTAGGCCATATGTGCCAGCCCTGGTTTAAGTCAGCTCTTGTAAATATTCCCATTTCCCCTCTTTTCATCCTTTTCATGAACTTTCTTTAATGTGCAAAAAAATCCCTAATGAACTATAAAACTGAAAAAAGAACCCCAATAAACTTTTCATTATGTGCAAAAAAAACCCTCATTTAGTTGAACTTTAGTCAGCGGTAACTGAAATTGAAAAAACTACCATGTTAAAAATGCCACGTTACCCTTTGACCAGCACATGAAACTTGACCTTTCCATCTTTTTTTTTTAATGTTCTTCTCTCTCATGCAAGCCTTCTCTCTCTTTCTCTTTCTCCATCTCTCGATCCCTCCTTCTCACTCTCTCATTTCTTCCTCAGACCCTCTGTCTTGGGACCAAAAAACAAAGGTGACAACGTCTATGAAAGCCAATCTTCAATTTCCCATCTAAAGGATTGGCCATTATTTGAAGAAAGGAAGATATTAACAGAGTAAAGGAACCTTTAACAAAATTCTCTCACAAATGTCCCTAGCTAGTGGCCTTGGGAATGTTTTGCTTCATGAAATTGCTTTGGTAGATATAAATAAGATAGTTAAAGGAAAAATCAATTATAATTGAGACTTATTCTAGCTTTAGCTCATATATTGAATATGCCCCTTCCTAATTTTGATATTGCAAAACCACTCACATATACATATCTTATAGCTTTAAGGGTCTCATTTTGCTTCAATCATGTATGATGTCCTATCACCTACTTTATATATAAATAGAATGGTTGTGAAAGATTGAAATTTTCCTAGAATTTCTATAGATGTAGTCATTATCAACATGTTACATTGGTTGTTAGTAAATAATCTTTTGTCCCTACCTTTTATTTGATTTTTCTAACATTGTCACGAATGGGATAAGTGATAATTGACTGGCATTGTTTCTTTTGATATTATGTAATAGGTGCTTGGAACATGCAATGGAAGAACATGAGAGATTAGAGTGCAGAACTACTGAAGGGCTTCTTCATCCTACTAGACTTCTTGGAAGCTAATATTGACACTAGATTACAAGTCAATATTGAAACTAGAAACCAAATATTGAAACTAGTGGTAGCAACCTATAGAATGGGAAGGATTAATGTCATATCTATTTTGTTATTTATTTGTTCAAGATATTATACATCGTAATGGCATTTTTGTGATACATTGTAAAAATCCTAGTATAATAAAATTATTCTTTTGAGTAAAAGAATACTTTTGTTTCTCCTTCCTTCTTTATTTCTTTTTCTTTCCTTTTGAGCATTAAATTGACAAAATGTTACAAAGTATGGAACATTACAAAATGTTAATTAAATTGACAAGTTTCTACACGTCCTTTAGAGTTCATATGTGAATTTAGAACAAAAACAACATTGTTTAGCAATATTTATACTCATTAGTAGTCAAAGATTAAAGGGATTTCGATTCTCTAATGTTGCCTTTGTCTGATGTTTCCTGACGTGGTTTCTGGGTCGTTGGATCGTGCATAATGGATGACATACCACATCGCCCACTTTCTTTTTTCTTTTTTTTTTCATTTACATAGAATCAATACCATTACACCATGTGTTTGCAGGGTTTAAATAAAAATCAAATGCAGTGTCGACCATGGGGTTTGATCCCCCGACCTCTAGCACATGTTTTTTCCTGTGATCGTATCTAACTAGATTTTGCCACATGGATCTCTTTCTCTCTCTCTCTCTTTTTTTTTTCCAAACTCTATCCATCTATGGCAAATGGATCATGTCCTTATTCTCCAACATAACGGTGAACAAAGAGATTTCTGGCAAGAGCAAACGAGAGGATGACAGCAAGATCAGGAGATATAGATACTATATATTTTCCCCTTAAAATCTTATCGTCATTCTTTCATCATTCTACATCATCGTCCTTGTCTACTCTCGCAAGAAATCTCTTCGTTTATCACTCTGTTGGAGAAAAAGGATAGGATCCGTTTGCCACAGACTGATGGGGTTTGGAAAAAAAAAAAGAGAGAGATCCACGTGGCAAAATCTGGTTGGATGAGGCCATAGGAAAAAATGTGTATTGGAGGTTAGGGGATCGAACCCCATGGTTAACACTACATTCGATTTTTATTTTAACCCTGTGGACATATAGCGCAATGGTATTGGTTCTACGTAAATTAAAAAAAGGTGGGTGACATGGATGAGCGGGATGTCGTCCATCCCGCGTGAAGAAATCATGTCAAGTAAAATCAAACAAAGGCAATGTTAGAGAATCAAAATCAAGATTAAAGTATCCACAACAAGAAGTCTTTGTGTGCGTCATCAACTAAACATAAAAGGGCCCTAGTTTCAAACCTAAACTAGAGCTAATTGACTTCATGACATTGGTGTGCTCATTGTTGAACCTGTTGCATTTAAAGTAACATTTGATTTTGATGAATGACAAAGTAAATTAAATAGTACATTATAAATGAGTATTGTCTAATTGCTGAAACTTCACTTTTTATAGACTTATGAATTTCAACTTATCATTGGTCAACCACCTTATCTTCATTAGTCGACCAATGGACTCCAGAAGTAAAATTTTCTTAGTGTGACAACACACTGGTCGACCATCCTTTGAACACTGGTCGACCAACGAGCTATAGTAAGCAATGTACTTGAAGACATTAGCACCCTGGTTGACCATCCTTTGAACACTGGTTGACCAATGAGCTCCAGTAAGCAAGACATCAACACACTAGTCGACCATCGTACTTCAGTAGAAAAAGGCCCTTTGAAGTTTTGAAGATTGGTTGACCACCATCCATCCATTGGTCGACCACCCAACTCCAGAAGCTATATCCTTGAGAGAAAGCAAGCACTGGTCGACCAATGTAATGCAATTGGTCGACCATCGTGTATGATAAATGACTTTTTGGCTACACTGGTCGACCATCGTGTCCACACTGGTCAATAACAACACTTGTTCATACGTTCTAACGGCTATTTCTTGCTGACATCGTGCAAATCAATTTGGGATTCATCTCCAATGGCACTATTCCTTTAAGGTCTTTAAATATCAGCCTTAAAGAATGTCAAATCATGAAGTAGAACATTCTTTGTGCCTCAGATTCATAGAAAGTCAATCTCTATCAAATCATTTACTCTTAGAGAGCTTATCACTGTCTTATTCACTCTGTTTTGAGAGCTTCTTGTGAACAATAATCTTTCTTTGAGTATATTGATCAAGGAAGTTATTCCTTGAGTTTGTTTTTGAGAGAAAACAATTTGTGAGGGGGAGAGACACCCTTGGAAAGAAAAAGATCTCTGTTGTAGTAGCTCACAAGTGCCCCTTTGTATAAACTTGTGATTTATAGTGAAAAATTCAAGAAGTGTTCTTGAGGACTGGATATAGGCTTGGGTTAAGCTGAACCAGTATAAATATCTATATTTATCTCCTTCCCTTATCTCTTTAATTGTTTAAAGCTTTACATTTGATTAATTGCACTCCATCTTCATTCATTTTGATATTGCTCTTTTTTGTACTGTCAACAATTTTCTACTGAGCATTTGAATTTACTTGAACTTCCAATTAGTTTTGAAGAAAGTTTTTATTAACCCAATTCACCCCCTTTTGGGTTCTAGCCATTTTTATCACTCATTCCTTGTTCTGATTTGATATGTCAACCTATGTTTTGATGTTGAAAAAACAAAGAAAGTGAAAGAAAAAAAATTAGCAAATAAGACAAAACTTATACTATGTTTATATATTAGAAAATTTTTCAAAATACAAAGTTAGAACTTGATCTATATTATTAGAATTTGTAGTTGCATAAACTTGACATCTTTTTAAGACTGATGCCTGCACTTTAGAAAAAGTTTACAATTAATATGAATGTAATAAAAAAATTGTTACAAATAACTAAAAGAATATACCTTTAGAGTTGGAGCTAAAGTAGAAACATAATAAACAACATCACTTGAAGAAGATGTTAACTCTTGGAGCATTGTTTTTTCATCGACTTTTTTTCCAAGCAACTTTTAGGTCGACCTTTAACATGAAACACATCATCTTTCATTTTTATTCCTTTAACTTGAAATGCATTATTTTTTCCAAGTGTATTGGTCCCATTATCTTGTTCATGATGACTACTAGTATTCGGTGAAATCATATCACCTAAAGTTACATCTTGCTCATTTGGTATGGAAGAATTCTTGTCAAATTTTTTTCAATTGCCATGCTTAACTCAACCAATTTTTCTACAAAGAAAGTTGAAGCATCATTAGATTCAATAGTTTTACTTGCTATTTCAATTTCGACACATACTTGAAATTATTTGAGACAACCAACTTCGGGTCTTCCTTGATTATGTGTCCATTTTTATTTAAAACAAAACCACTTCGAGCATGCTTGGTCAACCTATTGAGAAATACACATAATTGTTTTATCTTCTTATGGTAACCTTATGCACTCTCATATCTCCAATTACACATACTTTATAACCAAATAAAGTTGAAGATTGACTACATTCTTTACAAATCACATTACATGACTTCTCATATTCTTCTAAAACCTAGTAAAAGATTGTTGGAGTGTAGGTCTCTCTAGCATTTTGATAGGCCTCCTATCACAAAGGTCTATGAGAGGAGAACAAAGGAAGGCAAGGAGCAGCGAATGACCTAGCTGCTACCTAACAGAATAGAGAGAGAATGAATAATAAGAACAAGGAGGGACATATGTAAGTCCTTGGCTGAATAAGTTAGTTAGGTAAATAATTGTAATACCCTGGGTATTACGATGACATAAGAAAGCATACGTTTGGGTATGTGAAACTTTTTTAGTGAATATATAGATACATGTGGCTAAAATTTTGTTTTGTTTGTTATCTTAACATGTTTATGACATATGTGTGCTTGTATTGTAATAGTAAACTTGAATGCAATACGATATGATGATTATTCCTTCATAAATGATAGTACGAGTTAGGGAAGGACTAAAATGAAAATTAAAAATATGTGTAGGGATTGGCATATGGTTTAGGAATATATTAATAAGAGTGGCTAAGGCTCTAGGGGAAAAAATAATGAACAAAAATTAAGTAAAACAAAAATATTGAAAATTAAGAAATGGTTCACATAATGAAATAAAGGTAAATTAATTAAATATGCTAGCTAGCAAAATTAAATAGCCTAAGTAAATAAAACAATATGTGATAAGGATCGAGGTAGAATCAAGAGGTTAGAGTGGCTAAGTAATTAACAAACTAAAATACTTTGGTGGTAGAGTCATGTTATCAAGAAACGAGTCATGTTATCAAGAAACATGGAAAAATAAAATAAAATAAACTAAGAGATGGTAGGTTTAGTTGAAAATTAGATATTAGAATAATAGTCCATAGTATAATAATAGTAACATAAAATAAAATAAAATAGCGATTAGAGTGAAGATAATAATTAAATATTATTAGGGTTAATATTTAAAGATTTAAATTACATGAACGTAAGTAGGGTTAATCACTCTAATAAACATGGTTAGTTACCATAGTGTAATAATAATAGTAATAATAATAAAGAGAAAGTAGGATTAGATTAGGAAAAGCAAATAGAAGAAACACAAATACAAATCCTAGTCTTACTTAACCTAAGCTAGTGGGTAGCCATTATTTCTCCTCTATAAATACCACCTAAGCCCTCAACACCTAGCAACCCAAGATACCTCCCACATCTCTCCTATTAGGAAAGCCTAGATGTCTTCTCTCTTCTCTGTCTAAAAAAACACAAAAACCCTAGATGCCACACCTTCACACATAAAACCTCAATGAACACATCTCCGGTGGTCATTCCCGATGTCAGAAAATTTCAAAGAAACAAAGTTAAGAACTAGAACACCTGATTTGTGGCACTTTTATTTTTACAAAAATTAAATCGATCATAAATCTCTCAATTGGACTCCGTTTTCAACAAATTAGATATCACTGGAAAGCCCTTTGAGTCTGATATGACTAAAATAGTGACCAAAGGTCGGAAGTGAAAAAACAGTTTTCTAATTTCATAGTTTTAAATCCTTTTCGCAACAATCTTTGTTGTAGTTGCTAGGAATTTATCTAGGAACCTTGCACATATCTTTTAACATGTGAAACACAGTAAACATGGCGTTGAAATCCAGGTGAGTGATCCAATGACTTCTTAATATAGTTTTAGCATCATATGCCAAGTTTATTTCCATAGGATAATCTCCCGAAAATAGTAGGGTAATGTAGGGATTGTTCTTATGGATGCTGTGGGGATTTTGAGGTTAGATGAATAATTGTTAGATTTAATTTATGATGGCACTCAGTAAAGAATAACATATGTATTATGATTTACTTTGGTAAAAGGGATTGTTAATAAAATCCACATTGTATTATTTTACATGAATTAAGAATGTAACCTAGATAGGTTGGGTTGTTCTTGTATAAGTTGTAGGAATGATGATACTAAATCAATGAATATTGTTAGATTTGAAATTAAAATAGCATATGACAAACAAATGACTTATATAACGTGAATTGTCATTAGAAAGATGAATTGTGATGTGAGTAGAGGATCATCAGCGAACTCTACATTAGGGATATTATAAATAAATATGATCTTAGCATCTTTCACTTTAAGAGATGCTGTAGGGTAACACCCCCGGAATTGATAGGGAATATGATGAATATTTGGAACATAAGTCTTGGGGACAATATTAATTCTGAATAATTAAAGATTTATAAGACATGAGTTGAAATGGTACACAACGTGATTAATATTAGTGTAATTTAGTCCATTATAATGGAGGATAATTATGGCATGGTTAGATGTTCATTAAGAAGTTCCATGTTAAGGTTGTTGTGATCATTATTATTCATGCGTCGACTTAAAAATTAAAACTAGGAGGGTTTGAAATTGATTACTTGAATATTCCTTGAAAACCTAGAAGAGGGAAACTTATGATAATTATTATAATTGTTTTCATAATGATTTTACCTTGTCATGGATTGTATGAATCCCTTTGAATACTTTGGTTGGTGTTAGTGGTGCTCCTTTTTCATGGCGAGGTAAGGCGAGGACCCAGGTTGAGCTACTGATGCCATGGGCATCTTAACTGGTGATTGGAGGTAGCGACTCTCAACGTCAAGGTCAAGGCGAGGGCCCCGTAGGGAGTCTTGACCAATGGGAGGTTCGCAATGTCATGGTGAAGGCGAGGATCCATAAGGCATCTAGCCATTGACGTGTACCACTCATTGGTTGTGTATTAGCATCGCCATGGTAGGGTGAGGACCCGCCATGGATGCATACTAAGTGATTGTGATTGGATGTCATCTATAGTTGGTATGTATCTTTCTACTTGTTTTGGTATTGAGGTTTAGTTCTATGGGCATTTTATTTGACATTAATGTATTTAAATTGTCTTATGAATTAGTTGTATCATTTACTGAGTCTATGACTCACACTCTCAATGTTTCATTTTCTACAAATCTAGTTGTCAACGAGAGACACCCATTTGAGGAGTAGCTGGGTTTTTCGAGAACCTTCTCATTGCTGGGCAGGTTCAATCATCTTTTTGGTTTCTAAGTCGCTAGGTTGATTTGTAGTTATAGTTAGAGCCACTACAACTACCGAGTCGCCCAGAATTGAATTCATGACAACTTGCAGTATAATGGTTGTCCTAGGTCGTATCTCTCAAGGGCCCTTATTTCTAAATTGCCTAACTAATTGTTCTAATACTAATCTACCATAATTAGCTACTGATTAACCACCGGGGGGTGATTGCATAATTAAGCTTAAAACAAAAATTAAATATCTGAACAGAACATAAATGAAAATATAACAGAACAGGAAGATAGAACGAAATGAATAGACATGTAACCAACCATAATTCCCTACAGTTGTATCTATCATAATCCTCATCAACTTGTTAATTTCTGTCACTTGGTTTTAATTCCTAAAATTTCTAGAAAAATCATCTAGAACTAGATTCCACTAGCCTTGACTCAAACCTAATGAAATATGATATAACCCTAACCAAATCTTGTCATACACATATAGCAATAGCATTCATACATGCATAACTAGATTGCTCCTCAGATAAAAAGATTAAAATAGTAATCATAACCATATACCACTCTAATCAGAAATGAATATGGATATAAAATAGTGAGGTAGTAAAGGAACAAAAAATGGAACAAGAACCTATCTGATTAATGCCTAAGAGGGTTCAAGCACAACTCCATATTATGTATGACTGCTTACATGAGAAGTTAGCCTTCCATGGAGGCTAAAATACAACAAAAACGAAGGAGAAAATTGGGGGGAGGGGGGAGAACCTACGAAAATACAGAAGAAATGGAGGTGTTCTGAAGTGCTCTTTATCTTCAGGCAATGAGAGAAGACGAATTTGACTTTTGGTTAGGTCCTTTTCAGCTTCTATTTTGACCAGAAGAGTGCAGCAAAAGTACTAAACAAATTCATGGAAATAGTGCTGCAGAAACTCTCTTTTGCTGGTGCAGAAAAATGGTTGCCATTTTTAGTTTCTGCTGCTTTTTCTGATGCATGTTTCAGCTACTATTTGCTTTATGGTTGCTACTGTAAAGTTCAGAAACAGTGGGTCCTAATCCAGTCAATGCCCAGTTAGCCCTAGAAAACCATGTCAGTGTCTAGGTGGTATCCATGTCAGCATATACTCTCCAATTATTTATCTAGAAAATACACAATTAAATTAATTGGGATAAAATTATGAAATTAAAGCACGTTAATTCTATAATTAATTTACACCCAATAACTCCAAAACATAATAAAATTGGAGAGTTTAAAATGTTGGAAAATTTAAATAGGCTAAGATAGGGACTAAATTGCATATGAAAAATGCATAATATCAAGTTACGTAGGACAGTTAGGGGAATTTTGGGACGATTTGCTGTGTAATTTTTGCTTCTTTTTTAATTTTGGACATTTTTGAAAAAGAGAATTGATGTTGAGTTTATTTCGAAAATGAATTTTTATTTTGAAAATGTTTCTTTTTGAAAGTGGCTTTCCATTGAGACTCATTTATTTTAAAAGGATATTTATTTTATTTGAAACTTAAATGTTTCGAAAGAAGGATTTTGCATATAAGGTGAAGTCAGGCACCTTTAATTTTATTTTGTTAACGTTAATTTAGATAATATGTATTTAATTTCTTTTAAAATTTTACATAACTACGACGAAAATAATAGGGTATTTCAAGCATAGGGTAGGCTTACAGTAATAAGAAGTATCATTACTATACTGGTCACTGGCCTAAGTAGCGAGTCATGACAATGATATAAGGAGTAAAAGGAAGGGAGGGAAGGCATATGGATAGTTAGTCAATAAGGCTGGCCTCGAACTATTAGGTAGCTGTTAGGGGAGATTTCTTTTAGGCACCGACCCTCAGGTGCCTATCATTTGGTATCAGAGTCGGTGATGGGGGATAACAATCCATGGTCGTCACTCGATCAGACTCAAAAATGGAAGAGGTAGATGTCACATCCTGGACCTGGGACTATGACCAGCACGGTTGGTATATCACTCACATCACCGTAAGCTTGAAATCTTACTAACAACCCAAGAAGGCACATAAGAAACCTAGGTGACCTACCTAATTACCAAGCAACTAAAGATTAACTTAAAACTAAACAAACAAATACCTTACCTAGAACAAAGAGGGAGGCTCCTATATTATCACGCTAAAAGAACCGACAACTTGAACTGTCGCCATAACTTGAAACTGCAAAGGTGTGAGTCTAATCCATGAGATTCACCGATAAAACTCTACTTAGCATGATCACACATTCATATGATAAATAAAGTGCATTTAATAAAATTCAACCAGGATATGTGCACAGGCACCCCACAAGGTGCCCCGACAATTCTTTCCAACCCAAGAATATATATATATATATATATATATATATATATAATTATCAAGCATCCATAAACAAATGCGAGCAAAACTGTTACCATGCAATGACGATAGCTTAATTCTACACTTACCTTATATGACTCAATACAAGTCAAGTACAAACTCACGTGTGTATATATATATATACACATAAATTACAATGCATAAATGATTCCACACTAGGTAGCTATGTTACTTACCCACAACTAGGGATTTGTCATAATTAGAATATACAGAAAAACAATACAAATACCACAAATCAAATAACTAATCACACCACATCAAAAGGAAACCATATCCCTACAATACATATTTACCATAACCGTGTTACTATTTAAACAATCACATAAAGTCTCTGGTCTATTAAATCACGTCCTCAACCCACAACAGGTCTTGTTGGACCGTGCCCTTAACTAATGCATATATGTAACTAACCAATCCTCAATGTAAAAGAGGGACCATAACAGAATTTAAATTATCCTCATGTCCCAATAATTTCAACACAATATGGATAAGCATAAGTGTCACACCTCGGTACAATACAACCACAAGTACTTCACCGTGATACAGTAAATATCTCAAGTGCCACATCTCAGCAAAAAATAAATATCTTAAGTGCCACACCTTAGCACCAAGTGAATATCTCAACTGCCACACTTCAATACTGAGTAAGTATTTCAAGTGTCACACCTCAACACTGAGTATGTATCTCAGGTGTTACACCTTAACACTGAGTATATTCTCAAGTGTCACCCCCTAACATTGAGTATATATCTCAAGTGTTACACCTCATCACCGAGTATATATCTCAAGTGTTACACCATAATATTGAGTATGTGTCTTAAGTGTCATACCTCAATACCGAGTATGTTTCTCATGTATACAATGGATTAGGGAGATAAGATTGTTGTACTCATAGTACATTATGTTAACTTAACCACGATCATGGTATACAACATTATAAAATGATATTACACATAGACTATATAGTTCATCTAGCTGTATAGTTAACCATTTACAGAGTTCACCCAAGACATGAGAACCATCATCATTCTCATATCATAACCCATTTAACACAATACTATATGTGTATCACAACTAGACATATATCTATATATCGCCCATACCATATAATGTGGCAACCACCACAATATCTACAAATGGCTCCTAGAGGTGTGTAAATGTGTACCTCTGTTCGCTTTAACATTCATATTGGAATTCTATACTTCTCCAAATGTATAAGCACACACTTGGTTACAAAAATTTGGTATGTGAGTTTATATACATGTACGTACTTGTACAAATGGGTAAGAGTATAGATTCACTTCCCAATTCTAATTAAATCATGTAGATAGGAGTACATGTCCATATACAACCCACTTAGGATATTTATTACACCTACGGGTGTGAATCTCATATCTTTCACTCAAATTTGCAATCAATACATTAATACATCTCACCAGGTGTGATTCAACATTAACTAAGACCACAAGTTAGTTAACCACATAACCACTGCATACACAACCTCTATCACGTGCAACATCCATCTATACGTATTTGCACATAGAGTATTCCAGCTATTTTCAAGCTAGAGTCAATTTTCTCAAGTTTGCTTAGTGTGCAAAATTTTTTGGTTATTCAAATATCATAATTGTAATTAGATTCATTCATCATACCTCATACATGAGGTGTTATATATATATATATACATGCATTCACAGTTACCATAGCAATTAAATTCACACACCATATTAAAAGCACTAAGAAAGCCATCTTAGAACGACGAATAAAAGATACAAAGTAAAGGAATCCCTCACCTCAACTCTGAGTTATCCATTCCATCCTAATGCTCGGTGTTTGGAAGTTCAAATCTTACTTGAATCCTTTAGAGAGGCATCTTAACCAATTAGAATGGAAAAACACATAAGCAAATGAGGCAAATAAAATTCGAAAAACTGTCTGATAGGAACCAGTTGATATCGGGCATTTTTATATACATTGTAGTCCCTATCTTAGTCCTATTACTATTTTAATATTGCCAACTCTTCTATTATATCATGTTTTGGATTCATTAGGTGTAAATTAATTATAGAATTAATATGCTTCAATTTCATAATTGTATCCTAATTAATTCTTGTGCTCAATTTTCAGATTTAAATTCATTGGAGAGTTGCTGACTTGGACTAATTTAATGACAAGGATATGTGGCGACCTTTGATGACATGGCAGTTGATTATGTATTGACTAGGGCTGACTGGTCTAGTGGGGTCTACACTTCTGCAAAAATAAAAAGCAAAAGCAATAGCATCAAAAAAGTGTAGCAAAACCAGTAGAAAAAGATTCCAGCAGCAAAAATACTTTTTTCAGAAGACAGCAATGCAGACAGCAAAAAAAAGGGACAACACCTAAGGTCAAACAAGAAGGAAATTCGTCCTCCTCTTTGGCAGTAGCTTAAAGACCTAACCAGAAGCCATTTTTCCTCTGTTGAAGAGATATTTATTCTTTCATTTCTATAGAATTCATAGGTCTTTTCCCCCTTTTGTGTATTTTGGCCTCCATGGAAGGCTAGAAGTCCCTTGTAATCAGTCCATGGATGATTAAAGTTGTAACTTGAATTTTTGGAGCTAAATGAGATAAGTTTATTCTTGTTCTTCTATTTCATTTTTGTTCTGATTTCTCCTCTGGTTTTTATGTTAATACTTGCTCTGATATGAGTTAGTATAACAGTAGAATGGAAATGGCTTGCTTAGATGATTATCTAACTTGATTAGATTGGGCCTAATTAGATTGTATGTGGTTAGGTTTAACTTATGTGTAATCTAGTTCTAAGAAGTCTCTTGAAAATATTAGTTAGAAACCTAATGATAGAGAACACTAGAATTAATTTGGAGACAAGAATAATGTTAGTTGCAATTCTAGGACTCTATGGCTGATTGCATTCTGTATCTGTTAGTGTATTTCCATTTTCATTTCTATTTTGTTTGGTATTCTATTCTGTTCTGTTGTAGTTAGTTTATGTTTTATGCATTAATTATGCAACCACCCCCTTAGTAATTAGTGTAAATCAGTAGGTAATTAGGATAGATTAGTGTAAGAACAATTAATTAGGAAATTTAGAACCTAGTCTCCTTGAGAGAATATGACTTGGGACGATCACTATATTGTAAGTTGCCACGAATCTAATTCTGGGTGACTCGGCGGTCGTAGTGGCTCGAACCAAAATTTTGGCACCATTTTTGGGTGACTCGGCAATCGTAGTGGCTTGAACCAGAATTTTGGCACCATTACTAGGGAGCTAATTCACTTATGAGTTACCTATTTAGTTGTTCAATAGTGTCTTTGTTTGATTTTAATTTGATTGGTATTGGCTAAAGTGGTTTACAAGTTTTCAAGTTACCGGCTATTATTCATGCACTATTTATTTTTGGCAAAGTAACTTGGAATGACCTAAAAACTGGTAGTCCAGTAAATTTTGACGTTTTGAGCAAGGGTCCCTAGGTGATTACGTTGCTCAGGAGCATCACCCTATTTTTCCCAAATTCAATCGTTTAGACCCCTTTTTCTATAATGCTTTTATGAATTTTCTAATATATTGTGATTTTTGGTGTATTTTTTGTAGATCCTATTTTTGAGCTCTATTTGTTGTTTTTGTGCCTCCAACTTGTGAAGGATTTTTCCAAACAAAAATTAGAATTTTCTGAGAGACTGATTTTTAGGTGTTTTTCATAGGTGGAGTATAGAAATATTAGCAGAAGTGTTTTTTTTTTGTTTTTCTTGTGTGTTTCATCTTTCTAGACTATATTGAGGTTTGTCAAGTAAAATTAGCAATTTTTGATCCAAAATTGGAGAGACCCTTTTTATAGGCTAGTAAGAGTAGTTTTGTTAGGAGTAGTATATTTATTGTTGTTATTTTTTTTCTTGTGTAGTTGTGTATAGGATATAATCAGTGTTTAATTTTATTTTGAGGTTGCTTACAGTGAGTCAGATTAGGACCTTGCCCACGGATCCATATAGAATTGAACATAGCTTAGATGAGCTAACATCCATAATGAGGTACCTAACCCTTAGGCAAGAACAACAAGAGCCAACGCTACCCCTGGTTCGTGCCACTATGACTGCCAAATCGCCCAAAATTGAATTTATGGCAACTTACAGTATAGTAGTCATCCCATGTCATTCTCACTCTTGGAGCCTTATTTCTAAATTGCCTAATTAATTGTTTTAACACTAGTCTATACTAATCTACCCTAATTACCCTAATGATTATAGCTAATACCACAGGTAGGTTTTGTAGATTAAGGATAAAATAGAATATAAACCTAAACTATAGCTATAATAGAATCTGAAACACAGAACAGAACAGGAGCACAATGACAGAAACGAAATTACAGAACAACAAATATGCAACTAGCTACATTTTCCTAGAATTGTATCAATCATAACCCTCATCTGTCACTTGGTTTTAATTCCAACAATTTCCAGAAAATCCTCTAGAACTAGATTTCACTAGCTTTGACCCAAACCTAATGAAATCTGATAAAGCCCTATCCAAATCTTATTCTACATATACAACAATAACATTCATACATGCAAAACTAGATTATTCCTCAGATAAAAAGGTCAACACAATATTCATAACCATATACCATTCCAATCAAAAGTGATTATGAGTAAAAAAACAGAGAGGCAAGTAAAGGAGCATAAAATGGACAAGAACAGTAAGAACTTTTCTGATAAATGCCCAAAAAAGGTTCAAGCACAACTTTAAATCATGTGTGACTGATTACATAATGTTTCACCCTTCTATGGAGGCCCAAATACACAAATAGGGGGAAGAAGCAAAACGAAAATACAGAGGAAGTAGAAGAAGAATGGTTCTTCAACAAGCACAAATAGGGTCTGAAAGTATTCTTAATATGCAGCTAAGGAGGGAGGGCAAATTTGACTTCAGGTGCTATCATTTTCCCTTGCTGTTCTAGCCAGAAAAGTGTAGCAAAGAGGAAGGAAATAGTGCTGCAAAACACTCTTTCTGGTGCAAAAAAATGCTTGCCATTTTTGTTAAGAATCTGGACAGCATGCAGCAGCACAGCAAATTGCTTTATAGAAGATGGGCACCACATAGTCAGCAAATTTGGTCAACATCCAGTCAGCCTTAGAATGCTCCAAGTCAGTGCCACATCAACAAATTCATCCATGTGGCATCCAAGTCAATAAATCACTCTCCAAATAATTAAATCTACAAATTAGGCATAAGAATTAATTGGGATAAATTATGAAATTAAAGCATGTTAATTCTATAATTAATTTACACTCAATAAATCCAAAATATGATATAATAGGAGAATTCACAATATTTAAGATGCAAAAAGGACTAAGATAGGGACTAAATTACATATAAAAATGATCGATATCAACCCCTTCCCCCTTCTTTATTTGTAAGTGGCATAGATTTCTTATCTACATATAGGACTAACCAGTATCCATAATTCCAAGAAAGTACAGAGTCTATATAGGAGTCTATCATGGCCTGAGGGAATTTTAACAAGATCCTCAAGAGTATGACCTCTACCTTACAACATGCCATCCTGATTATGAGCTTCAGGATTTGAGGTATGGGAGCTTATCCCATCCACCATATGATCACGAAATTGATGCTCCTTACCTTAGTGAATCACCTTCTTCAGCCACTCTTAGGAAGACTGAGTCAAGTTTGGAAGACTTGATTCAACAGTTGGCCACAAATACCCTACAGTTCCAAGAGTGAACTGAGGTGAACTTATAGAGCTTGGAATCTCAATTAGGTCAACTAGCTAGCATAGTTAATGAGATGATCAATAAGAGGTTTAATAGTAGTCTACCTTCCAAATCTATGGGAAATATAGGAGATATGGATGGTGTCATTTTTTTTGAATGATGGCACTCAATTAGATGGTTTAAGCCCCCAACCTGAATTAGAAGATTTAAATGGGCAAAATAGGGAGTCCTCTTCCTCAAGTGGCACAAGTGAGAAAAATGAGAATGAGGAAGCTAATAAGGATGAATCCCCTTTCCTTCATAGACCATTACCTTCTCCAAATAAGGCTACCCAATCTGAGGTTATTAAGCTTGAGCTAGAAAAAGAGAAAGAACCCTTGGGAGAAGAAGAGGTAGACATAAAAGTGTTAGAGTTGAAGAATAAGAATGATTTTGTAGGAGATTTTGATTTTAATTGTGACTATCATACTTGCCATAAATGCATTGAAATAGAAAAAGCTTTGAAACTTGGCAATTGT
Organism: Biancaea sappan; assembly: GCA_037074585.1. Lineage (NCBI taxonomy): Eukaryota > Viridiplantae > Streptophyta > Magnoliopsida > Fabales > Fabaceae > Biancaea > Biancaea sappan. Next base: position 32,667,969 of record CM073491.1, read on the forward strand.
GATGATTTTGTTGAACATGAGCTATAGCACTTGCACCTAAATCTATACTTGAATCTGAATTGAATGCATTTACATCTTAAATTGTATCTGATTTTGCATTTACATCTGATTATGCACCTGTACCTAAATTCAAGGCATGTGAATCTGATTGTGCATATGCATCTAAATATGGCTCCAATTCTCCCTCTGTTTCTATTGTGAATTTTAATTCTGTCCCTATTGATTTTAATTTTGTTTCTAATGTTGATTTTCTTTCTAATTCTATTTTTAAGTTAGATTTTGTTTTAGGTGATAATCTTAGTTTAGATTTTGTTTTATATAGCAATTCTTATATAGATGATAGATTTAATTCTTGTTATGTTTTGAGTAAGAGTAGGAGTAGGAGTAGGAGTAGAAGTTTTAATTTTAATTCTGTTTTAGAAAGTAGTTCTCTTTTTGTTTTAAATTGAGTTTTAGTTAGTTATCCTTCTTCCCTTTCTTTTTGTTTTTCTCTTGGTTCTTCTCACCCCTCTGTGGCGAGCAAAGATTCTTCTGTTTTTCTTCAGGTTGGTGACATAAATTCAATTCTTTCCGTCATCCAACCTACTGCTAAGAAAAATTTTGGAAGAAGCCAGTGCCACGCAATTGGAAGATGCAGAAAAGGCACTCCAAATTGATAAGGCTGTCCCTTTTTCCCTTTTTTCTCTTATTTTCATGTCCTTTACGTCTCTTTAATGATATGTGCTAATAATTGTTTGCATTGAGGACAGTGCAAAATTTAAGTGTGGGGGGAGAATGAAATGGTCTTTGCTTTTAAATTTCATGCATTTTAAATTTTTCTGTTATGTTTTATGGTTTTTGTTATGTTTTTAGCCTCTTTTCTGCACTTTTTGGAGATTTTAGCTAGTGTTTTTTTTTTGGTGAAGAATTTTATTATGTTTTTAGATTAGTTATTAGTGCTTTCTTTGTGGTTTCTTTTTGGTTTTTGGAAGAAGATTTTGTTATGGAAATATGCTTGCAGGAATAGTTTATGTTTGAATTGTTTTAGCATGATTAGAATTTTAATATTGTTTTTCTAGAGTTTAAGCTTAAATAGCAATAAGTTTAGTTTCAATGAGTTCTAGTGATAGTCTTTAAATCGTGAGAATTTTGAGCCTAATTGCAAATATGCTATTCTTTCTTATTGTGTGCATTCCTTATCATGATTTTCACTCTAGAACTTGTCTTAAATCTTGTTGAGGCTACATTTTACATAGGCATGCTTAGAGATGATTTAGGCATTTCTTTGTGAGCCACTTTCAACCAATAGCCATCCCATGTGTTGTTTCTATTGTATGCCATTTTGTGCCTTGTTTCCACTTTTCTTCTTGCGTTGTCCACTACTTTTTCCTTCTAAACTAGAATTTTTGCTTCCCAATTTGAGAAGTGAAGAGCATTTAAATACTTTTAGAGATTTGATGTGCTGAAAATTTCTTCTGAATTTTGGGATATTTTGAAATGAATATCCATCTCTACTCTACTCCCATGCAAAAAGGAAAAAAAATTCAAGAACAAAATAGAAAAAAATATTATGGTTAAAAAAAGAAAATGCGTCAACATTGAAAAGAAAGAAAAAGAAGAAAAACAAAAAAAAATAGAAAATAGAAAGAAAGAAGAAATGGGAGTAGATAGAACTTTTTACACCAAAAATTTATTTTTATTCAATCTCTTGCATTGTTATTATGGTTAATGCTCTTCATGTTCTTAAGCTATTTCCCTTCATTTTCTCAGTTATTTTCCATCACTTTCTTGAATTGTTTCCACCCTTTATTATGTTTCCTTTCTCTCTTTCCACTGTTTTTCACCCAATAATACATCCTTGTAAAGTCATTTTGGTTCAAGCATACATATGAATATGGTAATGAATTTTATGATGGGTTGAATTTTGAGTGATTTATCCTAAAACACTTCAGAGAACAGAGCATATACACTTACCATGTGAGGAGACTAATTACTTTGAATTTGTTCTTGTCAAATTAAATCGCCATGATGCTTGGAATTTTAGAAATTTAAGATTGAATTTCTTTAAGTGCTAAACTTTTCAAATTTTAATTATTCCATCATTGCATGCTTTCCACACTTTTCCTTTGGTGTCTTTTGGTGTTCCGACTTTGATTTTACCTAGGAGTGCAAAAAGCTAAGTATAGAGGATTTGATATCGGGCATTTTTATATACATTGTAGTCCCTATCTTAATCCTATTGCCATTTTAATATTGTCAACTCTCTTATTATATCATGTTTTGGATTTATTGGGTGTAAATTAATTATAGAACTAATATGCTTCAATTTCATAATTTTATCCCAATTAATTCTTGTGCTCAATTTTTAGATTTAAATTCATTAGAGAGTTTATGCTGACTTGGACGAATTTTATGACATGGTAGTTGACTGTGTATTAATTAGGGCTGACTGGTCTAGTGGGGTCCACACTTCTGCAGAAATAAAAAGCAACAGTAGCAGCATCAAAAAAGTGTAGCAAAACCAGCAAAAAGATTCCAGCAGCAAAAATACTTTCTGCAGAAGACAGCAGAAGAAAGAGACAGCACCTAAAATCAAACAAGAAGGAAATTCGTCCTCCTCCTTGGCCGTAGCTTAAAGACCTAACCAGAAGCCATTTTTCCTCTGTTGAAGAGATATTTCTTCTACTATTTCTGTAGCATTCGTAGGTCTTTCCCCCTCCTCCCCTCTTTTTGTGTATTTTTGCCTACTTGGAAGACTAGAAGTCTCTTGTAATCAATCCATGGATGATTAAAGTTGTAACCTAAACTTTTGAAGCTAAATGAGATAAGTTTCTTCTTATTCTTTTATTTCATTTCAGTTCTGATTTCTCCTCTAGTTTTTATGTTAATACTTGCTCTGATATGAGTTAGTATAGCAATAGAATGGAAATGGCTTACTTAGATGATTATCTAACTTGATTAGGTTGGGCTTAATTAGATTGCATGTGGTTAGGTTTAACTTATATGTAATCTAGTTCTAAGAAGTCTCTTGGAAATATTAGTTAGAAACCTAATGATAGAGAACACTAGAATTAATTTGAAGACAAGAATAATAATAGTTACAATTCTAGAACTCTATGGCTGATTGCATTCTATATCTGTTAGTGTATTTCCATTTTCGTTTCTGTTTTGTTTGGTGATCTATTCTGTTCTGTTGTAGTTATTTTATGTTTTATGCCTTAATTATGCAATCACCCCCGATGGTAATTAGTGTAAATCAGTAGGTAATTAGGGTAGATTAGCATACGAACAATTAATTAGGCAATTTAGTAGTAAGACTCCTTGAGATAATACGACTTGGGACGATCATTATACTGTAAGTTGCCATGGATACAATTTTAAATGACTCAGTGGTCATAGTGGCTTCAACCACCAGTCGACTACCTTACCCTTGGTGGTCGACTAATCCAATCATATTAGCCTTATTCAAGAATAATTGGTCGACTGGTGGTACCCTACTAGTCGAGCAGTGCATCACTACTTAACTTATTTTTCCAAATCATGGGCTACCAGTTGACAGATGATGACCTATTAGTTGACTGGTATGCTACTGTCAGGTCTGGTCAAGGAGCACGAGAAGAAGCTGGTCGACTGCCAGGCACACATTGGTTAACCAATTTCCTGACAGATTACGAAAATCTTTCTGCATAAACTTCCCAATCCCTTCCAATCCTCAAATATTGATCATTTCTCTTAGTTCTTGGCTCTAAACCATCCTCCTAATCCCCAAACAAGGAAATCCAACAACATTCAAGATTTACCAACCAATCTTCCAAATTCACAACCAAAAATCTAGTGTCCCTCCCTATTTTGAATTTTGTGTTCATCAGCCCCAAATCAGAAATTCTTCAAGGTTTTCTCCAAGATTCTTGTTCCATAACATCATTAATTATGTAGGAAGGTTGTAGATTAACACCCATACTCATATTTCACCATTTGAACCCCAAATCCCCTAAAAAACCTTTGAGTCTAAAAATGGGAAGAGGAATGGAGAAGTTAAGAGTTCTTACCTTTGATCTTCTATTCTTTGGTGATGCTCAATTGTTGAAGGACCACGTCCATACCAGAGAATGATAATCGGAGACTAAGGAAGCATGATTCCATGGGATTGAGAGTGAGAGGCGAGAGAGAGGACGATGGGAGAGATGAGAGAGCGAGTGATGGGGAGGTAAATAGGGGTCTGAAGGGTGTAGGAAATATATACACACACATGGGAGTGAAAATTGAAAAAAAAAATGCCCTTCGTCCGCCCGTGTGGTCAAAATTATAATAAGGGCAAAATTGAAATTCTTAATTCAAACATTGTGCTATATTTCCAGAAATGCGACATGACCCCAACATCCACTCCTCATTTTTTGTATAAAGTTTTTAAATTATCTGAATCTCCTTCATTCTCCCTATACCTTAACTTTTTTCTCGTCCTTTGCACTTGTCAGATTTCCCACGGTACCGAGCTCCTTGCACCACTTCCTTTCTTCCAAACGAAAAATTTCTTGCATATTTCCACATTTACTCTAATATGCCATCAATAATAACACCCGGTAACCCAAGATGTTACTTAGAAAAAGAAATGGAAGAGCTAAAATAAGACTTTAGTAAGCTCAAGGGTGATGTAGACATCACGACCTGAAAACTGGGCCCATGATCAGCGCAGACAACGTGAAACTTACATTGCCACATGCCTAAATTTCCTCAATATAACCCAACTAATATACACTACATCCTAGGTGGTCTATCCGATTACAATGCATACAAGAGAATTCAACATAAAAATAAATAAAATTACCTTACCCTTAACAATGCGGAGGTACCCTTAATTCGCAAGTTATCGAACTAATCGTCCTTCCATACCTGCAACTGTGAGGGGTGAGTCTAATCTACTGACTTACCCAAAATAGCCCTACTCTAACAAACATACAGTTCTACATATCATGAAAATATATATTCCTTCATGAACTACCACATCCCCAATCTCGACCTCTCCTAGTCACAAGTATATTCCCTATTCTGTGTCCTTGGTGCCCTAAGCACCCTCAACATAGCCCCAACCCATACCGGGTTATTACGCACACAAACCTTATGTGATAATACAAACTAAAGGAAAGTTAAAAATATACACACCAATGTACATTCATACATGAACATCCACATACATATCATAGTAATCAACCTACATGTATTTATCAAACATATTCATCACTCCACATAGGTCTACGTTCCCATGGGTTTATTGCTCAGGAGCTTTATCAACATGGGTCTATGTTTACATGAATTCATCACTCAATGGCCTTGTCACATGGGTTTACTTGTCCATGCACAAATTACCTCATGAGCTTTATCAACGTGGGTCTATATTCTCATGGATTTGTCACTCAAGAGTTCGTCACATAGATCTATGATCCCTTGGACTAGTTCTTCCACTAAACACATCAACTTCACAATCACACTTATAATCACAAACACAGATAATAATAAATAAATAAAAAGCCCCAGTTTACCATAACTCAATTCCCAAATTAACTTTTAATCAAGGGGCACACCATTATCAAGTTGCCCCACTAGGAAGGATTTTATAGCCCTTCTTGGTGTCCTCGACCTTGGCCCCACTTTGTCATCCCATACATGTTCGCTAACAAAATCACATGCCAAACCTATATCGAATCCTATGCCCAAATCAATGTGATAGTCTAACCCACAATTATACATTCATATACACATACCGAATTAATCCCCATTTACAAAATTTATCAAAAGCATAAATTATTGTAGTGTGTTCTTCAAAATTTTATATGTGGCATCCATTTAAAATGGTAGCACCTATATGATTTCTATCTATGTCTTATATCTCCCAATCATTTCAATTTTACATGCCAAATATATCATCATTCAATTACGTAATTTTATTTTACATACTCTAGGAGATAAAACCCTAGGAAATAACATGACCAAGAAAAGGCTAGATCCCTCACTTAGGTTTGAAGCTCTTATGGCTCCTACAATTTGCCTTGGCTGAACCCCAAGCCATAACAAAACCTACGAGACACAAATCATGCCTTTCAGCATACAAATCCCCAAGAAAAACCTAAGCTTGCTGTTGTGCCTTGGGTGCCAGCCTTGGCACCTAGGCACCACAACACCTCTAAGCCAAGTGCCTAAGCTTGATTGCCCTCCAGTTCCCTTGCAGGTGGTGGCACCTTAGGTGACAACAGCCTTCCTCTCTGTGTAGTGCCTTAGGTGTAAGCATTGTGCATTGCGAGGAGCCTTGATTTTGGCTCAAAGTCACCTAAATCTCACCATTTCTCTTGAGTTCTTCCATGGATTTTCATCTTAATGTTTAGGGAGTATTTTGACACCAAAACCCCCTATTAATTTCAAGTTTCCAAGTCCTAACCATCAAAATCCCTCTTTAAAATCCTAACTTCTCCCTTTATGCTTCATATACTCTGATTCCACTTTTAATCTTGTTTGATCCATCAATTCTTGTTCCTAATTTCATTATCAATCATCAAGGAAGGTTTTAAATCACTACTCGAGATCAAAAACTCACAACCTAACTTAATCCCACCCCATTTGCCCTTGAACTTGAAAATAGGAAGGAAAATAGGAAAGTGAAATGCTTACCTCTATTCCATGCTTTTCCTATGGTAATTGGTCATTGGAAACTCGTCCTGCCGCTAGAGAATAGTTGTTATAAGTTTGAGTGTGAGTTGAGTGGAGAGAAATGAAAGTGATGAGGGAGGAAGGGAGAGAAATGAAAATTAAAGAGAAAATGGGTGTGGCTTCATATATATACCCCCATGGTGAAATTACTATTTTGCCCTTCGGTCAACCCCTGGTCAACCTTAGTAATGGCAAATCAGTAATTTTTCCAACTCGGGCATTTTTTATACTCTAAGTACTACACAATTTTCCTTATTACATTTTAGTCTCTTCTTGGACTTAGTAATCATCTGGCTCTCTCAGTGCCACGTGGACACCTGCCTAGTCCCTAGAATTATTCTCCTTGAGATGTGATAACATACTTTTTCCATTTATTTTAGTCCCTATTTTAGTCCTTTTTGCCTCTTTAATTTTGTCAATTCTCTAATTTTATTATGTTTTGAAATTTATTGGGTATAAACTATTTATGGATTGAATGTGTCTCAATTTTTATATTTTTAGAACTTGAATTGTAAAATGCTCAATTTAATTCCTACAAATTTTAATTTTGGAGAGAAAAGTGTTGACATGGACAAAGATGATGATTTGGATGCTAATGTGGCACTTTTTGGGTGATGTAGATGCTTACTAGGATATGCTGGATGTGGGGCCCACTTGAACTCTTATTCAATGCCATGTAGTCAGAATTTTTGGGCAGAAATATTAATTTTCGTAGGTCAAGAAAAGCATGGCTGAAATATTAATTTTGCCATGATATTCTGCTGCTGTTCTGCTGCTGTTTGTCACTTTCTGCTGCAGAAATATTAATTCTGCTGCTGCTGCCATACTTTTCTGCTGCTGCAGAAATATTAATTTTGCTGCTGTTTTGCTGTCAAAGTGCTGCCATATCATGGAAGAGGCATCCAAGGAGGCATCTAGGGCAGAATATCCCTTTAGGCATGTGTTAGATCAGTTTTATATTTGCAAAAATCGAAATTTATTAAGGAAGCTAAGTCATTTTTCTGATGAGAGGTCCTAGCACCATTTTTCTGCCTTCCTTGGGCAGCAGTGGTTGGGAGCAACATAGAGGCAACTCTCTAGCTTGGTTAGAGGGAAAGGAAGCCTTTCCACTTGGGAATGGCTCTCCTTCTCCCATTTTCTTTCCTTTTCTTCCATTTTCCTTCATAGTTTGTTAGTTTTCTGTTGTATTTTGCATATTTCTGTCATGTTCTTATTCTCTTCCATGTAATTTTCTGATGTTTAAAGATTGATGTAGTTTGGTTCTATGATGTTTGATTGCTGAACAATTTCGATTTTAATGCACTTTCGTTTAATGGAATGGATTTTATCCTTGTAATTTCCACCATAAATTAGATTATCTAGATATAGATAGTTTTATTTATGTGGCTTGAATAATTTTCTTGAGCTTCTTAACTTAATTGAATGGTTGATCTAAGATTTTAGTCAATTATTTTGGTTAAGTTAGATTGTAATTTCAAAGCTTTTGGATTCAATCATATTTTAGAAAATTGGCCAACATTGAATGGATTGTAATTTAATTGAATTGTTCTTCAATGATTCAAAGATTAATTTGTCTATGAATTAATCGGATTAGACCAACGAAATCAATCTCATTTTCTTGTGTAGTCGGTCATTTGATGAAATGGAAATTGTACTTTAATTCATTTGGACCAATGAGTATTTTCTCGGCCAAAGTTCTATTTTATTTATTGCCCTATGAAGCTTGTTATTTATACTTGCATGCGATTGCTATGTATTTGTAACGAGTAGGACAAGAGATAACATGTCATATGCGATTACGGGACATTGATGTGATTAGGACTTGATCGGATTATATTTGAGTTATAGATTAGTGAAGATCTTCCTAACTATAATTTTAATATAATTCAGTCTTAGAAGACTTTCTAAGAATTTTAGATTGAAGATTACATAATAGAATTAGCCATGAATATTCAAAGGAAAGGATGATGATATACAATTCCATGGAATTTGTGACCAATTACATATCTTTTGTCTGTTTTATTTTCTGTTTAGTTATTTAAATTTCAGTTATTTATATTGCGTTGTTTCAATCATTACCCCCCATTTTTTGTGTAATTTCTGAAATTTTCTTCATAAGTCTTAATAGCATTTCACTTAGCCTAATTGAATTTTATTTGATACCTCAATCTCTGTGGGACGATACTCTACTTATCACTTTATTACTTGTTGCGACCCAGTATACTTGCTGGAATATTTTATGTGCTATAAATTATACGCACCAAGTTTTTGGCGCCGTTGCCGGGGATTGATGGTTGTCAAATTGATTTTTCTTTTAAGCCAAAGTGATGTTATTTTAGACATTGTCTTTTCTTGTTTTAGTTTTTACAATTTCAAGTGTTTTTAGCTTTTCAAGTGTCTTTATTAGTTTGATTTCTTCTTGTTACCTTGCTTATTTGATATATCTCTCATGTTATTTCTCTTTGTTGCATGTGAGGTACTTGATCATTTTCCTTGACGAAGGAAATAAAAAAAATCAAAGAGAAAGTAAGGAAAACAAAGAAGAAGCGACGCTAAGCATAGACACCAAATAAAGTCTAGCTAAGGACTTTAAACCAAGCGCTCTTGGGAGGCAACCTAAGTTTTTCTAATCATTCTCTTTTTAATTTTGTTGTTGTATTTCTTTCGTAATTTTAATTTTTTTTTAGTTTTTTTCTGTTGCCCATTTTTTTTCTCTGTTGTCTCTGTTTTGGCAGAACTTTGAGTCATCTTGCATGAATATTCTGTACTGTTTGGCTATGGTTTTTGCCACTTTCTTTACATGTTTTTAAACCTTTATATGTCTTCTAGTTGTAGAATTTTATTTGGAGTGATTTGCATCCATTTTGGGGTCGTTCTATGTCGGTAAAGCTGTGTCGCCAGAAATTCTGCACTGCAAAATTTTGCTACTCTGTTTTGTCCGAATTTGATGCTCACTTTTTAATTTTTTGATGGGGTTTTGGTGTGGAATTATGCATGATGAAATAGGTAAAGTGTAGATTGATTTAGCTTGAAGAGAATTTAGTCTTATTTCTCTAAGGAATTCAAGTTAAATGGCAATGACGTTGACTTTAATGAATTTGTAGTAATAGTCTTTTAGTTGTGAGGATTTGAGCCTAAGTGAAAAATGCTATTCTTCTTGTTGTGTGTTCTCTATCATGGATTGTCACTCTAGAACTTGTCTTGAATCTTTGATTGAGGCTACATATCTTGTACATGCTTGGAAATGATTTAGGCATTTGTTTCTTGTAACCATTGTTTAACCAAATAGCCTTCCATACGTTGTTCCCATTGTATGCCATTTTGTGCCTTATCCATTTTCTTGCGTTTTTCCACCACTTTTTCTTCGTAGAACAATATTTTTTCTCTTTCAACTTAAGATGTGAGGAGTATTTTTAATTCTTTTAAGGGATTGATGTGCTGAAAAATCTTGTGAATTTTGGGGTGTTTTGAACTATATTTCTTCTACTTCCTCTCAAGCAAAAGAAAAAGATTGGCCAATCAAGAAGAAAAAAGCAAGAAAAATTTCGACTATCGTCATCAAAAAAAAAAAGAAAGAAAGAATAAAAAAAAATTTTTTTTTGAATTGAAAAAAAAATGAGAATGATGAAAAAGAGGAGCAGGTAGAACATTGAGACCCAAAATTTATTTATACTCAATCTCTTATATTTCACTCGTAAATACTCTTCATTTTCTTGAGTTGTTGCCATACTTTGTTTCATTGTTCAATCTTTCCCTTTTGTTTCCCACTATTTTTCCTACCTACATTACAACCTTGTAAAGTCCTTTTGATTCAAGTATGTATTAGATTCAAGTAGTAGAGATTTAGATTCTTGACAAGCTTATGGTAGTGAAATTTGTGATAGGACGACTTTAAGTGATTCCCTCTTAAACACTTGAGAGAGTAGAGGATAAACACCTTACCTTGTGAGGAGATTGTTACTTGAATTCATTCTTTTTGAAATAATTGCCATGGAGCTTGAACTTTTTAGAAATTTAAGATTTATTTCTCCTAATGTAAATCTTTCTAAATTTTAATTATTTCATTGTTGTATATTTTCTACACCTTTTCTTGCTGTGCTTATTGGGATTCTCTGTTGTATTTAATTGATTTTGCCCAGGAGTGCAAAAGGCCTAGTGTGGGGGATTTGATAACATACTTTTTCCATTTATTTTAGTCCCTATTTTAGTCCTTTTTGCCTCTTTAATTTTGTCAATTCTCTAATTTTATTATGTTTTGAAATTTATTGGGTATAAACTATTTATGGATTGAATGTGTCTCAATTTTTATATTTTTAGAACTTGAATTGTAAAATGCTCAATTTAATTCCTACAAATTTTAATTTTGGAGAGAAAAGTGTTGACATGGACAAAGATGATGATTTGGATGCTAATGTGGCACTTTTTGGGTGATGTAGATGCTTACTAGGATATGCTGGATGTGGGGCCCACTTGAACTCTTATTCAATGCCATGTAGTCAGAATTTTTGGGCAGAAATATTAATTTTCGTAGGTCAAGAAAAGCATGGCTGAAATATTAATTTTGCCATGATATTCTGCTGCTGTTCTGCTGCTGTTTGTCACTTTCTGCTGCAGAAATATTAATTCTGCTGCTGCTGCCATACTTTTCTGCTGCTGCAGAAATATTAATTCTGCTGCTGCTGCCATACCATTCTGCTGCTGCAGAAATATTAATTTTGCTGCTGTTTTGCTGTCAAAGTGCTGCCATATCATGGAAGAGGCATCCAAGGAGGCATCTAGGGCAGAATATCCCTTTAGGCATGTGTTAGATCAGTTTTATATTTGCAAAAATTGAAATTTATTAAGGAAGCTAAGTCATTTTTCTGATGAGAGGTCCTAGCACCATTTTTCTGCCTTCCTTGGGCAGCAGTGGTTGGGAGCAACATAGAGGCAACTCTCTAGCTTGGTTAGAGGGAAAGGAAGCCTTTCCACTTGGGAATGGCTCTCCTTCTCCCATTTTCTTTCCTTTTCTTCCATTTTCCTTCATAGTTTGTTAGTTTTCTGTTGTATTTTGCATATTTCTGTCATGTTCTTATTCTCTTCCATGTAATTTTCTGATGTTTAAAGATTGATGTAGTTTGGTTCTATGATGTTTGATTGCTGAACAATTTCGATTTTAATGCACTTTCGTTTAATGGAATGGATTTTATCCTTGTAATTTCCACCATAAATTAGATTATCTAGATATAGATAGTTTTATTTATGTGGCTTGAATAATTTTCTTGAGCTTCTTAACTTAATTGAATGGTTGATCTAAGATTTTAGTCAATTATTTTGGTTAAGTTAGATTGTAATTTCAAAGCTTTTGGATTCAATCATATTTTAGAAAATTGGCCAACATTGAATGGATTGTAATTTAATTGAATTGTTCTTCAATGATTCAAAGATTAATTTGTCTATGAATTAATCGGATTAGACCAACGAAATCAATCTCATTTTCTTGTGTAGTCGGTCATTTGATGAAATGGAAATTGTACTTTAATTCATTTGGACCAATGAGTATTTTCTCGGCCAAAGTTCTATTTTATTTATTGTCCTATGAAGCTTGTTATTTATACTTGCATGCGATTGCTATGTATTTGTAACGAGTAGGACAAGAGATAACATGTCATATGCGATTACGGGACATTGATGTGATTAGGACTTGATCGGATTATATTTGAGTTATAGATTAGTGAAGATCTTCCTAACTATAATTTTAATATAATTCAGTCTTAGAAGACTTTCTAAGAATTTTAGATTGAAGATTACATAATAGAATTAGCCAAGAATATTCAAAGGAAAGGATGATGATGTACAATTCCATGGAATTTGTGACCAATTACATATCTTTTGTGTGTTTTATTTTCTGTTTAGTTATTTAAATTTCAGTTATTTATATTGCGTTGTTTCAATCATTACCCCCCCTTTTTTGTGTAATTTCTGAAATTTTCTTCATAAGTCTTAATAGCATTTCACTTAGCCTAATTGAATTTTATTTGATATCTCAATCTCTGTGGGACGATACTCTACTTATCACTTTATTACTTGTTGCGACCCAGTATACTTGCTGGAATATTTTATGTGCTATAAATTATACGCACCAAGATGCCACTTCTAACCTCACATTCCTTACTAAGCAACTAGGAAAATTTCCCCCATATCTGAATTATCCCTTAAAATCAAATATACTAACACCCGAAAACCACGGGTGTTACAATAGTCCCTCTTAAAACCCTAAATTTCATCTTTCCATAAGAACTTGCCCATTTCTTATGTCTTTCTGGTGTACCGAACTGACTCCTGGGCCTAACCTCTCATGGCCTTATGCCCACGCTCTAAACACCCAATGCTCTGCCAAAACACCTGACATGATTACCTAATTGTAATCATAAGTCAACTTTTGCATAGAAAATGCCCATTTCTACCACGTTTCCACTCAACACATTCTTTCCTTGCCCCACCCTTAGGGTGTCTCAAAATGAACACTATACAAGTAGTTAGGACTAACGTCCTTTTTTTTACCTTGCCAAAGAGTCAGGGAGAAGGAGAAACCTCATTCACTGACCAACTGTGTTTACTAAACGAGCAAATAGTATTTCACCCATTTTTTCGTATCTTCTTCAACATACAAACTTACTCACATTTTCATCTCTCCAACCTTATTTCTCGCCAACGAGCTTTTTTTATCCATTCATTAAGCCTTTCCCAACAGGCTTTTGTGAACTACTAGGTGAGAGCATGCTTATCACGCCCTAATTTGGGACAGTGACCCACACATAATGGCATCACTACCACTACTCTAAGCCTAACTCATACTATACTTCCAACATTAGACTAAGAAGGTAAATATAGGCATCGTTAAACAATTTCGTAAATTTCACCATATATAATGAACCTATTCGTGTACAAGTCCATATAAATATATAATCATGTTTCCAAGTCTTCCCTTTGTATCCCAAGTCAGCATAGTTTGAAGGGAGTGTTCCAAAACATGATACATCAAAACAACAAGTTTAGTTTACAAAATAACATATTACAACACAATCTATACAACCATCATCCTAGGAGTTCTAGTTCACTATAGAGCTTGACATAATCCAAAATACTTCCCAGAGACAAAAGAAACTAACCCCGCTAAGAAGGGATCGGAGATGGGTCCCTGCTACCGTGCATGCAGAGACTCACTAACTATCAAATAATTTACAAAAGGTACACATAGAAGGTGAGTAAATTATACTCAGTGAGGAACAAAAATCACATTAGAAAGAATTACTTACTATATACCTCTCACAGGGATCAATCTATGCTTGACCCTCCCAAACCACAACATGCAATTATAAATGTAAATGCAAATTCACCACCCCAACACCAATTATCCATCACACAATTTAAACTAGATTATGTCATATAGACAATCAATAAGGTTTTTCCATAAGGGGTCAAGTAATACCAATACCAACCACTTGCCCATAATGATAATTTAAATCCAGATTTCCCATAATGCACCATCACAAGCAACCGTGGTAATCATAAAAAGGGTCACACGAGCTCCTATTGCATCTCTTATAGTCACAAATCACTTCCAATGACAAGAAAGGAAATCATCACATTGTATAGCCCAAGCACAAGCTAAACTATAATAAATGAATCATAATTTACAGCAAATAGGGTCGCCCTTTTATAAGGTCCACAGAAGGTAATACCATTAGATCCCATCATACAATTTAGTTTTAAAATTTGAAGTGTGCCTATTGGACAAATTTAAATACACATAACGTGAAAGAATGAAGTTAGTTCTTCACCTCAGGTTTCTGGGTTGCCAAACTTGATGATAACTTAAGGAAGGTTGCTAAGATGTTTTAAGATAGAAGTCCTATCAATTAGAATGCAAAAAAGGGTTTAAAATCCATAAAGAGAAAAATTTCCACCATTACAGTGCCCACATTTAGCGTTGGAAGACAAAGGCTAAAATTAACTTGTAAGGTCTGCCATTGTAGTGCCAGAACTACCACTATAGTGCCAAGCACTAGAAGCACTTGCTCTCTGTAATCCACCTCTGCAAAGGCTAGCAGAGGCCTATACTCTATAGCATGGATTTCTTTCCTCTCCGATGCCAACAACCTGTTTAATTCACAATATAGAGCAGGAATGGAAAGGAAATGAGAATGGAAAAGAGAAAAGGAAAAGAGGAAAAAAAGTTGTTTGATATGAGATGGAAAAGTAATTAGGAAAGAGAAATTATATATATATGCATTTATAAAAGATAAAATAAATTAGCTAAGGCATTTTACCCTACTATCCCTCATGTGATTTTATATTTTGTAAAACATATATCAGAATCTTCATCTCAACCCTATCTCCTTCGACCTTAAGCCTTAGCCATCCAAAGCTTGGTACCTTAATATCTATCATCTAGCGCAACTTATGCAAGGCTTCTATGACTTTTCAATGACTCGAAGCTGGTCAAATGGATGCTACATCTGACTCGAAACCACACATTGCCTCAGGTTCTCCATTGTGATTGAAGACCACACATTGTTTGACGCCTTAGGTTCTTTGTTCTCTATGAGTTCTCCGACTTCTAAATTGGATTTTTGCTAGGGTCCTTTCCTTGTTAATCTTGTATGGTCCAACTCCCTATGGATAGGTAAAGTGTTTAGTTAGTGTAGTTTTTGGTTCAAGATAATGATGAGTACAAGGGACTTAAATAATCGTTTAAGAGTGTAATATGCAAAATGTACCTCTTTCCAATGCGTTCAATATATTTTAATAAATTTCTAAGGAGTAAATTATGTCTTCACTTATTCATAATTTATTGATGACAAGTGTTTAGGAAGGCTTTGTTTTTTCCTCCTAAAATTTAGTCTTTAAAGATATCTCTGTATAAAGCAAAAGAGGTGCATTTTGGATTAGTTTGGAGAAACTATTGCCATCTTTCTTCTATTGATTAATTTATCTTTGCGAACAATGCCGTGTCGATCAAAATTGTGTATAAAAGAAAAGGGTTTATTTACTATCCATGATTCATGTACTTCTAGAGAATATGCACCTTGTTGAAATATATTTGTTATTGCTCAAGTAATTGGTTGATGATGATTTCAGAGATAGCATAGTGTGAAGGCCCAAATATAGACATGTTACTATGTGAAACATTTAGTCGAGATTGAAACATTGAATGGATTATTGTCTTTTTTTCCCAAAACAAGATGGAGTTATGCAATGGAACTTTTAGGATGATGCTGTTGTTGCACCTCCTGAAAACCAACATGATTAATAATGCTCTTTGTTTTCCTTTGCTATTATGCATTTGTGAATACATGTGATTTATACATACTTTTTTTCTTTTGATCGTCTTATACTTGCATTGTAGTATGGTTGCAGATGTTAAATTCTTCTGGAGCTTCTAGCAATTATTCACTTTTTTCTGTGTTTTTATTCTTACATCAGTAGCACAATGTATATTGTGCTTGCATTAGACCTCTTTGATTTATAAAGTTTTGGTCTAAAACTTGTAAAACTTTTCATTTTTAGGCTGACAGATTTTAAATTTATGATGGAGTTTTCTCTATACTGTGCCTATTGTCCCACGAGCAATCAAATACAATTAATTATAGGTACAATGAGGTCCTCGAGTGTGGATGATGCTTTTATCTATGGGGTCCTCAGGTTACAAGAGAGATATTGCTTCTGCAATTAATGGGCTGCAATCAAAATCTTTCATTCCGAAATGAACCCCAACCTCGTGTATGTAAAGTGTGAGGCTGAAAAGTGTAAGTACTTTGACTGGGTGAAGGCTAAGGACAAGGAACATGGGGAGTTAGTAGACAGCATACTTCATCCACAGGTTGAGAACACAGACATTGTTGCCCTCTATGACTAGATAATGTGTCTTTAGAGCGATTTTGCCAGGATGAAGAGACAAATTGAGGATATTACAAAGCCACAAAAGGATGGCACCAAAATGCTTGAAATGGGGAATACGACAGCAATAGATGTAGTCATTGTTTTCTTATTAGTTGTGATCTTTGTTAAAATCTAGTAGGCTATGTACAATGACCAGTTGTCTCTTCATCATCTGTAATCTCTATTTTAATGTAAAACTTGTGTGAATTTTTGCTAATGAAAGGTCCATTTGAAATGTCTACTTACTGTAACCATGTTGCTATAACCATTATATTGAGATTGTTCAATATGATTTTTGCCTTTTTAATCTTGTACAGGTTATAAAATAATATAGAAAAAGCAAGGAATCTGTCATAAGTGATTTTGAATAGCATTAAGGGAAGCTAATCTCAAGAAAACAATGGCATAAAGCCATCAAAAAAGCATCAAAGTATCCATGCTTTTTCTATATAAATTTCATCTTTAAGGCTTATGAATTTTGAAACCAAACAACCATATTAATAGACTCAAGGAAAATTGGCAAGTATATGATGATACAAGTGTCCACCTATAAAACTAAACCCAACTAAATATAGGTGGGTTATATATAATATAAGTATATATGACTAACATGGTTAACAATAAGTATACAAATTTGAAAACCATTTTTTTCTCTTTTCATTGAACAAAACATCTGTGACTCCCTAAAATAAGCAAAGCACTCATAAGAAGAAATAGAAACCCATCACACAATATACAATTTCACCACTACTACTTTCACTCTTTTAACATCACAACACTTTCAAACATACTTAGCATTGGTCAATTGTTCAACAATAAAAAAAGGACCAAGTTCACATCAAAATTATGGTCTAAATTCTTCATGCACCTATTGGACATGCTATAATAAGTTTACATAACAACAAAAAATATTCATCCTTCCCATAAAAGATACAAATTACAACACAAAACACTTGAACCAGATAATATTCTAGCAAATGACCAATTTAATCCATGCAGCATTCAATGCATTTGGTACACAAGGGAATCGAACCAGTCTTTAGTCAACCTTGGAACCTTCAGTAAGTCTCCAAGAAGCCTTTCCTTTCTTTCAACCATATTAGCATCACGATTCAACACGTCAAACGATGTGGAAATGGAACTGGAAATGGAATTGGAGGCAACCTAAATGCACTCCGTCAGACCTGGTAACATCATCACCAGTACTGCTTCTTCTTCACTTTTTACTTGAACCAAATGTCACATTAGACTGCAGGTTGGGAGTTCCAGAGGTAGGCATCTTAAATGCATCCATCTTCGATTCTGCAATGGGTATGACATTGTGCTCCATTTTTGCTTGGGTTGCCATCACTTCTCTAATGCCCACAAAGGATTTTGAATCCTTTCCTAATGCATGATCTCTCCCAAATATAATGGTCAGTTGTTCAAAGAAGGGGAATGGTTGGTTTCTCCAATTTGCTCGGGTTAGACTGTAGATAAAACAAAGTATAAGAGTCAGACAAAAAAAGTAAAGTAAATAATGCAAGCTTAGATAGATAATCTGCCTGTATATATACGTCTTAGATGGAAAGCTTTGCTACAATGCATTTTGTCTCAGGGTCCCACCCAAACGCACTTGTATTCAATCCATGAATCAAGTCATATATAGCTTGCCAAGCATTCTTTAGTGTCTTTATCAGAGATTGTATGAAGGGGAAAGCCCTTAGGCCTTGGCCGAGATCTTAGCAAGCATTGACTCAAGTTTCGACCGGTACCCAGGCTTGAAAGTTTTGTCACAACGGTAGTCACAATTTAGCCTTAGCTCCATAAGTGATTCTACAAGTAGTCTATCTTCCTCATGGGTCTAGTGGTGTGACATTTTTTAGTCTATTTTTACAAACAATGCAATAGTATAATAGAATATCAACAGATACAAGATATATTAACAAAATATTAACATCACAAATAGCCATATGACCACTTGCTTATATACCAGAAATATCAATAAAAATACACCACCCTCAGATAATCGTATCCTTACCAATTCCTAAACTCACCATATATTTCCTTCGCTAAGTTATATCTCCATCGAGTTCAAGCATTTATTGGCTCCATTCAAGTAAGATGATTGATGTCAGTGAACGAACTTCTTATTTTGTATGTCATCAATGTCATCCAAGGGAGTGTCCTGCATTATGAGATTGTGTAACAAACAACAAGCAATTATGATCTAGTTGTGTGTTCTAACTAGGTAAACGGACAAACTTCTAAGTATCACCCAATGCATCTTTAACATCTTAAAGTACCTCTCAATCACATTATGTGCTACTGAGTGTTTTATATTGAAAAAATCATGAAGAGTTATAAGTTGACGATCCCCTACCCACTCATTTAGGTGGTACCGTTGTCCTCAATTAGGTGCTAGAAACCATTCATAGTTTATGTACCTCGCATCTACTAATTAATAACACTCTAAAAAAACAACATTTTACTTGTCACAATCTTCTACAAAAATGGGTAAAATTTTTAAGTAGTTGTGAACTACATACGATACTCACTTAGGGGAACCCACAACCTAAGTGGCCTAGAAATTGCATCACATAACACTTATCCATCAACTACAGGTCTCTCCCACCCAGGCAAAACATATATAAATTGTCCGTCATGAGAGCAAACGCCTAACACATTAGTGGTAACCTCACTTTACTGATTTTTGTACCTTGGCCTATCCTCTAGTGGAACTTTTATTCTTATGTGTGTTTCGTCGAGGGCACCAGTACAATTCTGTGACAACACCACCATAAATAGTCAAACAGGCATCTATGTACACTAATACTTAGGCAAGCTCAAGATAGACAGTTACCTTGAACCTCTTCCACCAGGGATCGGCCGAATCTGCAAGCACAGGCTGAGGGGTTTTGTAAAGCTCATTATCTAAATGCATTATAGCATGCAAAACCCTATTGAAATGTCTACTCATACTCTCTCCTTATCTCTTAAAGTTGACTTAGATGACCCTATTCTTGACATAGTGAGACAAGATGTGTGCAAATATAGCAACTTGCTCATATACAAGCATATGTCTAGTGGGCCTAAGTCCTCTTATAGTGTCAAGCATTGCACATAGTTTATCTAAAGTTGACCTATTCATTCTCGTTAAGTGGTGGCAAGCTGTGTCACTACTATAGACTAGACTCTTTAAATAGGCCCTATGACCATGGAAATCAACATTGTAAGGTCTTTTACTAATTCAGTGCCTACAAAAATAACTCTAACAATAAAAACATAATAGCAATATATGGCAAGGACATGTTAAACCACCGAGTCATAGCAACAGCAACAATCCTTGTTTTCAAGTCAACCATAGCTAAATATGATTGTCTGAAATGATTAATTAAATTAGATTACATTATATAGTACACAAGATTAATTAAATTAATTAGTCACCGACAATCATTTGTTCAAGCTAGAGTTTTGGTAATAGCTTGATGCATGACTTCCTAAAATCTCTTTTAAGACTTACATGGTTTGATTATTATTAAATTTTTTAGATGAAGGTCTTAAATATAAATATCCAGTGTTTGAAGGAATTGGATCTTAGTGGTACAATTGAGGTGCGCTAGCTAATTCCAAAACAAGTTGGAAAACTAACTAGGCTTTTGTTTGGAAAAATGCGGTATTTATAAGAAATGAGCAATACAAAGGTCAAGTTGTCTTCTTATGTGTGTTCATGTTGTTCTACAATAACTTTATAGCTAATGGGGTGATTAATGTATTATGTAATCACAACTATATTAATTAAAGGTAAAAGGGTCAACCATAAAATCCTAAGATAGTACATCTTAGTTTTTTTTTTTGGTGCCTTCAGGGCAGAATGATATCTCATGTAAGCCTCTTTTACTCTAAAAGATAAAGCTACACATTTTCTTTTTTATCCATTCTAAATATCGCAACCTTAGATTGACATTTGCTACTTAAACTATATTTACAGTATATGTTGTTCAGAGGGTTTTATCGTTGTTATTGGTTATTTATCCCATGATTTTAAGCATGTCTATACATTTTGTCTCCTTATACCTTGTGATGCTACAATTTTGACTCATGATTGGATGTTAAACATTCTTCTTCTTTGTAACGCTTTAGCTATCATGTGTCTATGCTTCATTGATGATCAGAGTGACACTCAGGCACA
The DNA here is from genome assembly GCA_037074585.1 of Biancaea sappan. NCBI lineage: Eukaryota > Viridiplantae > Streptophyta > Magnoliopsida > Fabales > Fabaceae > Biancaea > Biancaea sappan. The sequence continues at coordinate 32,688,742 of CM073491.1, forward strand.
TAGCACTAACATTCAGGATTTACATTATTTTTTGTGTTACTTATGGACTACATCAATACTAGTTGCTTGTGATGGCAGTTTTCCTACCCTAACTAGCACAACCTTGATTGCAAGAAAACAGCAAAGAACAAAACAAAAGGCAAAAAGAGTAATTGTCACAACCCAAAAGTCTAAGCACGTGACTGGTACAACATAATGTTATTTCTTATGCCATAAGTCTAATTCTCCTAACTCTCGGTTCCCATACAACATGTAATGTGTATAAATAATTAATTATAGATGCGAAAATAAAAATAAACATGGCATGACAAAAAATTCGTACATGCAACACTGCAGAGCTTACAACGACATACCCACTAACAAGTTTTGACCTTTTGGTGAGAAGGAACTGAAAGCCTTAAACCTCATCTACTCCTCGGGCGATGATATCAAGGCTAACACAACCTACAAGGAAAAGGAACAACAAAATGAGATAAACATCTCAATGAGAAAACAAACCTTTTTTCCTTACCTCCATACAGCTCAGTACTTCCTCAAAAAGATGATTCAAACCTTTTTACTCTAGAACACAAACTAATAGGGTGTGTAAAACAACTCAGCAGCAGCTATATACAAACATACCAGGTATTCTAAATTGTTCAGGGCATTCTTAACCACCAACATGGCTACTCTTGGCTAACCACTCAAATATATAATATCAAATCTACATCTCCAAGTCTAAAGTAATTTGCCAACTCTTAGTCCAAAAGTCAAACTATGCCTTCTAGCCCGTAGGCTAACAATGACTCAAGTCCATTGGCCACTAACTACTCCAAGCAACATGTGCTAATAGGACTCCATTACAACCATATCGGTTACTATAAATAATTATATAACAATCCAACACAAATGATATTCTTAAATCCTAAAGACCATAACGACATTTTGTAGGATTTTAGAGATCATAGAACGTAGTAGAATTAAAAAATTTTCTCTAAAACCTATTCTCCAAAGGATTAACCTATATTTCCATTACATTAACCAAGTAATCAAGACTAAGAGAAATACCTCTTGTAGCACAACAACCTTTCCAAGCTAAAGCAAGTATCCAAAATGGGATACCTCTAATGGTAATCCAAACGAAATACGCTAAGGAAAAACCTCTTCAAGTAACGAGGTTCCTTCTCGTTCTTGTACTAGCAAGCACGAAGAAGCTATAGAGAAAACCCTTTTGGATGAAGGAGAAGAAAACAAGAGTGTTTCCTAAACAAGATTCTCAACAATTGAGATAGAGTATTACATGTGGTTTTCACTATCACTATTAAAGTGATAGTGCTACCTCAAACCCTAAAATCTTAATTCCCTTAGTGGGCGTCATTCCCTTATTGGGCTTCTTAAGTTGGCACCTTAAGAAGCCCAATCTCTTAGAGAAAGGGGGTAGCCAAAAGGTTCACATTTGGGTTTTTCCTTGTTTAGGTAGGAATAGGAACATCCTATTCCTATTCCTTTTATTCTCTTATCTCCTTTTAATTAATTCACTAATTTAGGATCAAATCCTCAAGGCCTTTTCACATTCCTAGTAAATTTCTATACGTATGACCCATTAGGTTTCCTGCTATGTTGGCCATTCACAATCAACAGTTGATTGTAAATAGATCATGAGCGGTATCTAGTAACATATGGTGACCCCTAATTGACTAGAAAGTCAGTTGTTTGACTTTAAAACTTCTGCAGCTAAAGCGTGTCTATGCAATGTGTCTTTTTACCATCTTATACCTACTCGGTTCAGAGTATGGCCTATGTGTCAACTCTCACTATACTTGATTACGTCAACTCCAGCCCAAGTAGCTAGTTCCTTGTCTTGTGGGATCAATCACTTTAAACTGTGTCACTAAAAATCATCTTCATGACAAGTCTGCTTTGGCCAAAGACTTCTTAGCGATTATCCCGATAAGTAGCCATAGGTATACTTACTTTTATCAAGATCCTCTATTGACTACTTAAATATTTTCGAATACTTCACGCTGTATCCCAACATCACCTTAAGAGCGACCCATGATGGGTAACAAGGAATAGAGTCAAAACACATGATCTATATCCAAGATAAATTGAGTTCCTCAAGTCCAAGGATACTTGCACTGTTAGATGCTATGAGACCTATCACTGACATTTGAATAGTAGTTCATGCCACTACGATGCCGAATCGCCCAGAATTGAATTCGTGGCAATCTTGCGGTATAGTGGTCTCCAAGTCGTATTCACTCAAGGAACCTCACTTCTAATTACTAATTAGTTATTCTAAACACCCAAACACTAATTAAAAGCACATAAACGTAGGGGGGTTTTGTTGACAGTAATAACAAAAGTGGTAACAAAACAGCAACAATGAACAACAGCAGCAAAATATCACCAGAACAAGTTTGACAATAACAGAAAACCATGCAACCAGCCACTAGGATTTATGGGAGTGTAACCATCATCACTTAGCTCATTGATTCAGTTTTGTTCTCATTTCACCACTTGGTTCTTTATAAAAAAGAATGATTCCAGAGTAACATCCAGAATTTAATACTACTAACTATAGCCAAGAATATCTTCATTAACTATAACTAGACGCATTTCAAAGGAAAGCCTCAACCAAATCAAGTTAAATATCATCTAACTAGCCATTTCGTTTCACTCACTTTTCTAATCAGTCAAGCAAGGTTATATCTCATATATAAATTTGTTTATGCTCTTTCAAATTCAAACCAAAATCTGACAGCAACATAAACATATAAGCAGAACAGAAACAAAATGAGATGAAATGAAGAATAAAACACTTATCTTGCACTTTCAATTCAAGCTAAAACATCCCAAGGTCCTAGTGACCGATTACAATGGAGATTTAGCCCTCCATGAGAGCAGGATAGCAAAACAGAAGAAGGAAAACATAGTGCAAGAGAGAGTTACGAAAATTGCTAAGTTCAGAAAATAAAAGTGTCCTCTAATTTTTAAAAACTGATGCCTTCAATGCCTTAGAGAATATTCTACCCTAGATGCCTCTTGGATGCCTCCTTGGTGCTTCTTCCATGATGTGGGCAGCAAGACAACAGCAGAAAAGTGGCAACAGCAGCAGACAAATTACTCTACTGCTTTGCTATTTCTGTCTGCTATTGATTGCTGCAAGAGGTCCATGCTGTTAAAACAGAAATTACATTCCCCTTTGTTGTAAAGTGTAGAACAGTGGGGACCAGAAATCCAGTCAGCCCTAGTCAACCATTCAATGCCCAGTCAGCATGTCCAGGTAGCCTGTAAGTAAGCAAAACGTCCATTTCAGCATTTTTCTCTCCAATAATTAGATATGAAATTAAGCACATGAATTAATTGGGATAAAATTATGAATTTGAATCATATTAATTCTATAATTAATTTACACCCAATAAATTCAAAATATAATAAAATAGGAGAGTTGGCAATATTGAAATAGCAATAGGACTAAGATAGGGACTAAAAAGTATATAAAAATGCCCGATATCAAATAGGTATCCATGTGATGTCCAATGTACTTGTTACCTTTAATAAACATTCACATGTTTTCTCAAAACATCTTATGCTTACAACTTATAAGGACAACTGCTTGATCAAATCAAGAAGCATACTATATGCTAGTTTATCTAGATCACTGATGTCCAGTCTCAAGTGATCCTACGACTAAGGATAGTTTAGATACATACTTAATTACACATATAAGAATCTCACATTATGATCGCCATCATAATTTCCTTCATATTGTGTTTTGTGTCATGAACTTCATTACTTATATTACGATCTAGTCTTGAGTTTATGAATATAAACATAAATAATGAAGAAAACCTTTTTGAATTAATAACTGAGTTTGTACATCTAATGCTAAAGGTGATTGCCTTTAGAGCACCTTTCTAACACTTTTGGCCCAAAAAATGGCCATAACAATCTCCTGGCCAAAGGCCTTTTTATATATTTAAATATACATATATATGGATATTTATCTCCCGATTTGTAGACCAAGATTAGCTCTTAACTCATAAGTCAATATTACTTCCCAGCTCGTAGGCTATTATCTCCCAGCTCCTAGTCCAATATTATCTACCTCCTGACTCAAAGGCCAATATTATCTCCCAGCTTATAGGCTAGTATTATCTCCATACCCAAGGAAATTTAAATCTCTACGGCTAAAGAAGATTAGATCTCCTTGCCCAAAGGAATTAAATCTCTATGCTCAAGGCAATTAGATCTCCATGACCAATGGCAATTTAATCTCCATGCTTAGTGGCAAATTCTCCATGCCCAAAGGCAAGTCAATTCCCTTACACATAGGCAAACTATTCTTCATAACTCCCATGATGCCCAATGGCAATTAAATCTCCATTGCTAGAAGGAACCATTGTTGAAAAGCAATTTAATCCCCTTACAAGTAGGCAAATTTATCTCCATTTAATCTCTATTGTCCGTAGACAATTTAATCTCTATGCTCAATGGCATATTAGTCACTCCTATGGGCATAACCCATGAATCTCCCACAATCACACTATTAAAAGTGAAAACACTCTAAACCACCAAACACATAGGTCTAGCTGACCTATATATATATATATATATATATATTCACATAGCCACTTACTAGTTACTCGAGGACACACCCCTTCATAACTTAGGACCTATAAGTCATTGAATCTATCTCCCTTACTCCCGTGTCTCGCCATATAATAAATTCAAAAAATAACTTATGGTTCTACCCATAATTAATCCACACAAAGGTTTCTCTAGGCTCAGGGGCCAAATTGATAGACTCTCCTCCCAAAATGAAGTTGTAGAGTCTCCAGTATAAAACCACAAGCATAATTGGCAAGTTGTCAAACAATTTCCATAACATGTAAAAGTATTAACATGAGTATAACCCACTATAATCATACATGGTAAAAAGTCAATCCAGACATTCATGTTTCATAATTATCAATCATTAAGAGATCTTCATACATAATCATACTCTCCCTTCTATATGCATTTTTCCACTCCCAAGGTAACCCAAAAAGGTTTCCAAACACTTACATTGATTACTAACATATATACAACCCAACAACTGGAAATACAAATCCAAAGCCAGAAGAATCAAGAAAGGATGATTTAAGAGCATCAATCCCCAATTTCATTCTTTTAACGACCCACAATTCTCCTAATGATTCAACCACATTAAACTAAAAGGTTCTCTATCAATAATTTAAAACAACAATCCCATTCAAATAATGTTGAATCATTCAATTTCAACCCTAGGAACTTATAAAGAAATTTCTCCCAAAACCTAGGGTTTTCTCTTTGGAAGAAAAGGAATAAGAAGAAGAAGAATCACTTGCTGACCAATCTTCCTAGCTTCCATGGCTTTAAGAGCATGAATGGATAATGGAGGAGATGCCATGAGAGTGGATGCTGAAGGAGATGGAGAAAGCTACAGGAGAAAAAGAAAAGAAAATAAATGGGAAGAAAGAGGGATGAGTGTTTAAGTGAGTGTATGTATGGGCCCCACTAATTTTTCTTTCATTTTGGTCCCTTTAATAAAATTAGGGCCCTACAAGGGAATTGGGAAAACTTGATCAAAATTAGGGCACCCAAATACACTTCCATAAGAACATAAATCATCATATCCCATTTTTATCAAAATACCAAAATTCGCATTTGTTCACTTTAGTCCCTCTCGGTGCCTCAAAATCCACTCTAGCCTCCAATCCATTATCCTTAAGGTATTGGCCTCTTAATCCCATCCTCATTTACTCTATTTTCCCTCTTGGGTTCCTATTTGACCTTTTCTTAAGAGTACTCTATATTTCCTTTTCTTTTTGCTTTAGTCCTTGAATGTATTTCATACACTCACTATACAAGTTTCTTTTTCCTAATGCAATCTTACCTGACTAAGGGCAAGCCTTAGTCCTTATCAAACTTTAGCATCTTTCATTTCTCTAGTTGGAACTCCTTAATTCACAAAAAAATTTCACTCTCATGAATTTATGTACTTTTAACTATACCATAATACCTAGGGTATTACAGCAATGAAACAAGATTTCCACTTTGTCACACATCTGCATGTTTAAGAAGGAAATTATATGAAAGATAATTATGGTTTTCCACCTTTTGATGTATTATCCTTCTTTTCTAATTTTTGGAGAGTTGTACTATTATCCTAATAGTGTGCTGGTGTACATTAGACAATATTTAAAAAAAACTAACTTTCCTGACTATTGTGTTGTACCATTTTTCTTCAATATTTCAAAAAAAACTAATTTAATCTAATTGACAAAGTTCCAAAATTCTAGTCCTTGATGGTTCAACTTATGCCAAACTGCTATGATGATGAAAGAACTAAAAAATGTGCCAATAAATAAAGAGAATAGTACTCCTAAAATTTATAAAATCTAGATCATACTTCATACCTATGATTTGAGGAAAGAGCAACAGTGAAAATGAGAGGAATGAAGCTTATCAAATTACAGGGGCAATAACTTACAACATTTTCTAAGCATGAAGCCAAACCATCATATGAAAGAAAGAGAGCTTATCAAATTAATTTATGAAAATGAGTCTAACTAATGTAGATTTTCACTTTTTTACCAGTGCTAAACTAAGCTCTTTTTACTTCATCAATTTGTTTTGAATAAAATAGGTATTTCATCTACTTGTTTGCAGTTAGAAAACAGAAAGGGGAAAGTATAGTTGTCATTAACACTAACTTCAAAACATATAAGAGGCAACAAGAACAATAGAAGAAGAATTTTAAAAATCTGGTTCCACAACAAATCAACAACACACTATCAAACTTCTCAATAAAGGAGATGGAAAAGGACTAGCACCCACACATACCAGAGACTAGACGAAAGCAGAACAAGACGGAGCAAGCCGGATGGAGATGCACAAGAACACTAGCGGTGGTGCAAATGTGTGGCAGCGGCAATGAACAGGAAAAAGAAGATGACCTAACAGAGAAAGGGCTTCTTTAAGGACTGTAAAGGGATTACCCTCCATCGTCAAGGGCAATCTTGTAATTGCAGCATATTTTCCATCTAAATAAGTGAGATTCTAGCTGGATTGGGGAGGAATCATTCATATGGTTAATGAGGGAAAACAGTGACCACACAGAATAGAGAGCTTTTAGGCTGAGGGACAAAGCAAACAAGGGAAAAGACACTGTATAATGGAATTTTGTGCGCCTTTCCTCTAGTGAACGCCATCCAAACGTGCAATAAGGGTCATTGCTTACACCTCCAAACCTCTATGGAATGCTATAAAATTGTTTTGGGTGATGCTAAAGGTAAGAATCGAGTTATATTTCTTGCTTAAATCAGAAAATTAACTTGGTTCATTCAAAATTTCCTTCTTGACAACAAAATGGATTTATGACAACGACCCACAAATTTCTCACCATCTCTCTCTAATAAATGGACCTCAACTACCCTTATGTCACCCATTCAAATTAGCAAAAGTGTTTTCACAAAGCCATGGAAGGATTTAGAGCTATAACTAATCTTAAGGCACAAAATACCTATATTTCCACTTAGGGTTCTACCAAAAACAAAAAAAAAATAAAAGAAGAAGGAAATTTCCAAGTAGTTTACCTCAAATTACTTCTAAACCAAGTCCTCAATGCTAGTAACAACCAAGATTAATCATATTTTGCATGAGGAGGCAAAGGAGTTGTCTTTACAAAAAAGAGGAAAAGGGGAATGTAATGTTGTGTGTCTGAATGATAAAGAGAGGGGTGACGTGGGGCTATATGGAGAAAGAATGAGAGTGTTTAAATAAAAATTCTATAATTCCTAGTATGTCCCCTCTTATTTTTCCCACACAAAAAGGTCAAGACCGATATGCATTCACTATCACATCCTCTAGACCTAACATGTGACCAGCACAGTGTAAGATTGCTCTTACCCGTAAGCCTAAACCATGCAACGCTACAACCAAAGTACCCACAAAATAAAACATAAGCCAATAAGGAATTACATTTAAATGATAACAATTATTTTCTTGAAAAACTTTTGTGGAAGCAAAAATTTGGTTCCTCATTTCTTTCCTTTAACCATAAAATTTTGTACAGAGAATATTTATCAATTCCAACAACAAATTCCAAAGAAGTAAACCATAACCCAAGACCGACTACAAAATTACATACATTTAACCTAGGCTACCTATGTAGTCAAAAAGTAACAACTAGAAGTCCAAAGGGGAGTCAACAAGACTAAAATGATAAAAAGGACCAACACAAGGATTGAGAGTGGGTTGGCAAATCAGAAGCCTATTACTCTTCAAAGGGATCGCCTACCTCAGCTACAAAATCTTAAAAATATCTGAGAGCATAGTGAGTAATCTAAATACTCAGTGAGAGAAAAATTATCAAGACAAATTAAAGTAATAAGTGTCAAATGCATAATCCACTAAGTGGTTATTACATACAGTCCTGCTAGTAAACTAATGTCATCTATGAGCACAGAAGAATCATGTAAAAACATATGAAACTTCTTTCCCATTATATAAAAAAATAATGATTGTGTTTATTCCAACCTAATTGAAATGAAATGATTAGCATAAAGGAAAATCAATTCATCTTTGTTTAGCCATATGAGTGTACAATTCTGATAGTTCATATCTCCAAAATAATAATCTAAGTGTCAATAACTCTAGCACAAAATAATAATTCAAGTGCCAATAACTCTGGCACAAAATAATAAAACCAAGTGCCGATACCTCTGGCACAAAATAATTATCCAAGTGCCAATAACTCCAACACAAAATAATAAAACCAATAACTCCAGCACAAAATAATAAATCCAAGTGCCAACAACTTCGACACAAAATAATAATCCAAGTGCTAATAACTTCAACACAAAATAACAATTCAAGTGTCAATAACTCTGGCACAAAATAATAAATCCAGGTGCCAATAACTTTGGCACAAAATAATAAAACTAGGTGCCAATAACTCCAAAACAAAAATAATAAAACAAATACATTCACAATAAGACAAGGAATATAGATATAAAATAGAGTGACAATATTTAACCACACACTAGTTATGCATGTATGCACCATTCTATAGGTATTCATAACTACGGATTTTAAGTTAGTGGACATATTGGCTAGTTAATAAATTTATAACTCTCGAATTTCAACAGCTCATCCACAATGTAGCAGAGAAATTAATATTACCAAAAATTACTCAATATCAATGCATCAAGGTGCCTTACCTTACGTTTCCAATTAAAAACCATAGAGTCTCCATCATAAATCAAAGAACGTAGCATTTAATAAATTAACTATCAACTCTTGAATCTAATTAAGAAAGAGTTTATGACTTCTTTGAATGTAGGATCCAAAAGAATTTAGGAGGAATAAATTGTTCTACTCATCTTAATGTAGCACCATATACGTTAGAATCTACCAAAGTGTTGGGAGAAGTATTAGGAATGACTTCCTAGGAGATGATTCCCAAAGAATTCCCTAAAATGAAAATTTAAAATGGAGAAAAAGAATCAATTAAAGCTCAATTTTTAGCAAGTTAAAACTAGAATTTTATAGGTTAATTTTGCTGCTATAATAGCCAGTAAAAACCAAGGACTATTCTGAAAAATTCTGTAGAATTCACGCCTAAATAGTAAAATAGTGCAACAACGTGAATTGTGTAGAATTCAGCAGAATTTCCACATTTTGTTGCTCTGTTTTCATCTCCCTGCATTGTCCACAATCTTCCAGCATTTTCCAACCCATTTTTATCAATTTTTGAGTCTCCTAAATCCATATTTACCACTTAAACATTTTTAGACAAGCTTAAAGACAAATCCAAACAAAAATTCAAAATCGTTACTTTCTTTGCTTCATGGTTTTTCAACACACTCTTTCACTAAATCATCTTCAAAAACTCAATAATTAACAAGTGAAAGATCATTAAAACCTCTTTCATCCTCCCGAGGTCAAAATTTCATACATCTTTCTACCTAGGGTTCTTAGCTACAGAAGAGAAGTGAAGAAGAAGAAGAAGAAGAAGAAGAAGAAGAAGAAGAAGAAGAAAAAGAAGAAGAAGAAAAGAAACCATTGCCACTTACTTGAATCTCTATTGAAAAATAGAGAGACAACTTGAAGGAATCCCATCGGTAGCAAAAATGGAGTTTAGCATGAACGAGAATGGAAAAGCCGAGAGAAGGAAATGGAGAAGATGGAGATGATGTGGGTTTCGAATGTGCATTAGGAAAAAGGAAAGTAAAGTGCTGATATATCAAATGAAGAAAAAGAATTTCCAAGTGTGTCCTTTTTATCCACATTCAATATTCAAGACCTCTGATTCTTTAATTTTAATTGATTAAAAAATACACTTTTACATAATATGTGGTCTCAAATAAAAATAAACCATTCACATAATCAAATTTTTTAAATTTAAGCAAATAAGTCCCACCACAAAAACATAGCAACACACACATAAAAAAATTTCTCTTTCCTCTAAAATCAATTAAATCCCATTTTAAAATATGACAACACAACATAAAATAATTCAAACATAATTCTAGCTTAAAGAAACACAACATAAAATATTCCACACCATAAATTCAAACAACAGTAAAATAAAATAAAATAAATTCCACACACCATAACTAACAATACCCCCTAAGGACTAGGATGTTACATTCACCCAACACCTTCTACTCTTTCTAACTCTAATGTACAAATCCCATTACCATCTCGATAAATACATGCATTTCTATCATTCAAAACAATATATATATATATATATATATATATATATATATATATATTTACATAGATACATATACATATATATATATATATATATATATTTATGTGTGTATGTCTAATACTCAAATCCCTACACAAGGGTTTTTTTAGTGTAATCCCTTCCATTTTTTAAAAAAAAAAATTTACCACATACATTTAAGAGTAAATTTCAACAAGCCAATAATCACACACAATAACACCATTGTGATTGTCATACATAAAGACTTACACTTCCATAAACTTTTAAATTTAGAAACACAACTTACACTCCACTCATACCCAAGCCATCATATAAGAGATATAGTTTAAAATAAATATACAAAGATCTTACTTATTACAGGGCCAATCAATCATTGATCCCATGCTCATTCTATCACGTGATTCATGAGTTAATCAAACCTCTCTCAGTCATATTGCATGTGATGCCTTGCTATTGACGTGCTCTCAAAATACCTTTAATTCACTTAAAGGATGGGAAATAAATGTCCATCTATAGATTTTGTTCTCATTACAATGCCCTTGATTTTCCTACATGGGCAACATAACACCCCTCCTTATGCTTACTTCGTTTAATCAGACTATCCGACACATTTCCTCTCATCTTGGAGAATGGTAGTGGAGTTTCTTCATAAATCCCCCTTAGGTTCAAAGCCACTCCTCAAGTCAAAACCTTCTCACCATAATCACAATATCCCGGTGGTCTCTATTCCAAGCACCAAGCTTGAGAGGTACCACTTCTTCATAGTTTCACCCTACCAAAAGGAAGTCTTGAAAGGACTAAGGAATCCTCAATGAACTCAAACTAGCTCTCCTTGGATACCCACCTCACTCTATTATAGCTCGACCCTTTTTTCTCACCTCCGAAGAGGTACCATGGATAAGATCCACTATGTTTCCCCTGCAGTATTCAAATATAACTATGGGTGACCTTATCCAAAGGTCCCCTACTCCGCATACTGAACTACCCCATGCACGATCACCGCACTCGTGCTTCGAGAACATGATCCGACTTTCTCTAACTGCATAACCATGCTAGAGTTACCATTGAATAATTCTCCTTCTCTGAATGGGGCTCACCACAGAGTATAATAAACTGGGCCTAGCCCACATCAATTATCAACCTACTGGCTACCCCCAATGGTGAATCAACTCAAAGACATCAGCACACATGCATCCTATGCATGCATACAAGGTGCATATAACCCACTCGGGTTATAAGGATGTACATAAGGTAAAAGTATCAATGCCTTTTGAATGAGGTGTCTAAATCTCAGGTACTGGTGCATATTAAGTTCGTTCCTAACCTTCCATAGTCCTACCTTTCCTCCCTAGTCCACCGCAAACCCTTAGCTAAACCTTCTCCCTCCTAAGGTGCGATGAAAGTCTTGGAAGTAGAGAAGGAGCAAGGAGACTCCTGTCTTATCTTTGATGCCGATTGAGGGTACTCCCCCTTTTAGTGTGACTTGCTCAGTCGCACTGGCTGCACTCAAACCTCGCGTGATAACACGCTCTATAATGGAACTCCCCAAGTCAAGCACACTGGGCCTATCTCACCCGGTTCCAGGTAATTCTGGTAATTCGTACTCTACCCTCTTTTACTATATAAACTGACCCCCTTGTCATCGACCACGAGTTGTAATGATGCTGGAGGTTCCTTTACATGACTCTTTCTATGCTTTCCTCTCTCATCTCACTTATCTTTTCCTACATTTACTATATCTATGAAATCTACCACTACTTTGGGTGTGGGTTACATCTACATTATAGTCCCACAAGTTGGTACAATGATGGACAAAAGCCTTAATCAAACCTCCTCATTTCTTCTCTTTCATCCAGGAGTACATGAAAGGCAAACGATGCCAAATGATCGAACTCGGTGTCATACCCTCACACCATCATGAGCTCTTGCTTAAAAGCCTCAAATTCACAAGCTTTTATGAAGCAAACGCTTCGAGGCATGAACTGCTCCAGGAATGTTCCCCTAAACCCTCTTTGCTCCATTGGTGAGGATTATGGGGTTCTGCCACCCCTTTATGCATCCCTCTAACCATAGGCTCTTCCTTCCCAACTAGAATGGAAGAGTCCTCTACCATTCTATAGTCATCATACTACGGCACCTCTTTAATCTCCCCATTTCCTCTAGAAACCTTCAAGGATCCTCTTAGTCTGTTGTACTGGATAATGAAAGTGGATGGAGTCTCAAGAACTCCTGAAAATCTCCACAAGTTTTCTCTTCATGGATTTCTAATCCATTGTTTGTGTAATATTCGTACTCTATGAGCACGGTCTCTACTCTCATCATACTATATTCCCATTAGTATCTCTGTCACTAGCCATCCCGACATCAAAGATCCCTTCACGAAATCCTACCCTTGTCTTTTGTCTCGCTTCTTGACAACCCTTTCTTCCTTTCCGCCACTGCCATGATCTATTTCCCTTTTATCGTAGGGTACACCCACGAGCTTCTGTTTTCCTCACGCATGATCGCCCTAATCTTGTTCTACCATTTTGCCACATTCTCCCTTGTGGCCTTGAAATTCAAGTGACTTGCATAGCTTAGAATGCATCTCAAGCCTCCACAAGGCAAACGTAGATCCTTGAGTCACTCAGGGACTCAAATGCATCCTTCAAAAGGAACAAGACAGAAGGAAAAGAAAACACATTTTACAGGGGCTTTGGTGAAGCAGTCTCTCTATAGTTGTGTCCAAGTTCATAACGATAGAGGAGGGCTCACTAAGGTTACCTTGTTCTGTAATCAATAGGAGAGCTAATTCCCAAAGCTCTTATACCATTTTGTCACAACCTAAAAATAGGGCCTGGGATTGACGCAGACGATGTGACACCCACGTCATCGCAAACCTAAATTTCCTCAATATAACCCAACTACCATACACTACATCCTAGGTGGTCAATCTAATTACAGAGCATACTAGAGAATTTAACTTAAAAATAAATAGCAATTAGGAAGTACCCTCATCTTCAAGTCATTAAACTAATCGTCTTTCTGTACCAACAACTGTGAGGGGGTGAGTTTAATCCATTGACTCATCTAAAATAGCTCTACTCTACACAAACATACAGTTCTACATATCAAGAATATATATATATATATATATATATATATATATATATATATTCCTTCATGAATTACCATATCCTTAACCTCAACCTCTCCTAGTCACAGGCATATACCTTATTTCGTGTCCTTAGTGCTCCAAGCACCTTCAACATAGCCCCAACCCATACTAGGTTATTATGCATACAAACCATATATGATAATAAAAATTATGTGAAAAATTATAAATATACATACCTATGTACATTCATACATAAACATCCACATACATATCACAGTAATCAACCTACATGCATTTATTAAACATATTCATCACTCTACAGAGGTTTACATTCTCATGGGTTCGTTGCTCAAGAGCTTTATCAATATGAGTCTATGTTCTCACAGATTCATTACTCAAGAACCTTGTCACTACTGTCCCATTGATTTATTGTTCATATCTCATGAGCTTCATCAATGTAGGTGTCCATTCCCACAGATTCATGTTAGAGATTTGGCAATTGCACCAGTCGCATAAGTAATATAGTGAAATATAGTAAGAATATCATTCTCACAATGACTAACTCACTAATTACTGAAGAAATTTAAGTGCATTAGTTAAACAAACAATTTTGGATTTGTCACGCCCCAAAACTGAAGGCATGACCAGTACAGTAGGGATCCATACCACCACTGTAAGCCTTACTTTACACACACTGGCACCCAGAAATTTAAAATAATCCTAGGAGTTCTATTCACTATAGAGCGACTCAAAGAAACTAACATACCCGACATCAAAGTCATCCCAAATCGAAAATGGTTGGGAACTCAGAGACTCCACCACTCTCATATGGAGTCCCATCAACTAAGCAAAACATACAAAGGCACAGAGAAAATGTGAGTATGAAAATACTCAGTGAGAGGATAATTAAACTGAACATATTACCATTGCGTGCCACTCACAGAGACAAGACACTAAATTAATATCCCATCTATCAACACTAGGCCTAAGCCTCATCCTACATAACCTGCTTAGTCATGTAAAGAAATCTACCCTATACGCACATTCATCATTAAGTCATCACAAGCAAATTACAAAATTCATATCATTGCATGAATCGGTCACACGAATTTAACACGTGGCATCAAACAATTTAATATCAGAGAGTTTCACCATAATTGCCATATATTTCTATATATATATATATATATAATAATGTCGCCTGGATATTTGAGAGACATCGAGGCAAATTGAATAAAAGTAAAACCAAAGTCTCCACAAAAAACACACATGAGATAAATAGCCATTTAATTCAGCACAATTCTAAATTTGCCATATATCCTCCGTTCCGGGACATTTGAAAATAATTAAATAAATGAGTCATATTCACCGTTCCAGGACAATGATAATAATTAAATAAATGAGTCATATCCACTATTCCAAGACAATGACTATAATTAAATAAATGAGTCATATCCACCATTCCAGGACAACGACTATAATTAAATAAATGAGTCATATCCACCGTTCCAAGACAATGATTGTAGTTAAATAAATAAGTCATATCCACCGTTCGAAGACTATGACAATAATTAAATAAATAAGTCATATCCACCGTTCCAGGACAATGACTATAATTAAATGAATGAAGTCTTGTCTACTGTTCTAGGACAATTTGAGAAGTAATAATATATAGACAAGTTGTTCATCCACATTATGTAGCTTACAACACTTCACTTAATACAAACATAAAGAAAGCATCATCACTCATCCACATAACAAAGTGATCTACAAATTCTTTCCATAATTACACTAAGACTCTTTACAAGACTCGCATATATAATGATGATTATATAGGAAAAAGAGTTTGATATCCTAGGCATCACAAAGCAGCACATTAGCCAAAGGTACATTACACCCAAGATAAGCACCCACGTAAACACAATTAATTATTATCACTTTGCAACCCAACCGAGAAAAGTAAGGTAATACCATGATTAACTTAAATAATGTTGGCTCAACATTCACCCATACTCATACATCCCACTTCAGTATTCACACCTCACTTGTTATGCCCATCACATTGAGTTTCAAAAGTAATCCTCATACAAGTATTCACTTTAAATTTAATTTTACATAAAAGTAATTTCTTACTCACTGGGTATTATTACGTCCACTAATCACTTAACACAATAATCATATTCTATAAAGTTAAGAACATAATGTATCATCATTTACTATTGTTCTATAGAGAATAACAATGGAAAATCAACATACCACCAATTGAGAAAAATAGAAGTTACACTTCGCATGCATTCATTTATCCCTCAACAAAGCATATAATTTTTATGTATTGGTTATGCTCAAATACAAGCACAAGTTTCGCCATGCAAAAGTGATCCCTTCAATTTAAACATGGAATCCACCAAAAGAAAGGTTAGACCCTCACCTTAGCTTTAACCTAGCTAATCTTCTACAGAAGATGTCGAATGTGCCTCAAAGAGTCCATCCCTATAAGGTAGCCATGTGAAAACAAGTTTAGGTCACAAAATAGGAACTCTTTATCATAAGTGTTGACCCTTGATCACTCTTTTGGTTATAACTATCAAATAGTAAGGAATTTTCAATTGAATTAGAAACTAGACTCAAAGAACTTTCCAACGATATTAAATTCACTTAAAACATAGTTTGGATGAGAAAGTTATGATCGTTTGAAAATCGAGTTAGAAAGTAACGAAGGTTCTGCCTCCCACTGCTATAGTGACGGTTCTTACTGCTATAGCGGCGGATTGCAAAACCAGACCACTGTTTTCGTGCTTTTTAGGTCTTCCTCAGCCTCAAACCTTCCTCCTTTACCTCAACCAAAATCAAACATTTCTACAATGTTTTGGCCACCCAAATAAGCATTCAATCCACAGAACCACATTTATCAACTTGTTTCTACAACAAATGTCAAGAATCAACCAAAGTTTCTCCAAAACTCCTTCCATTTCAAATTTTTCTATCATGGCTTCAAAACCCACCATGAATCTCAAAATTTCCACCCCTTTGGTTAGCCAAAACAATTGAGATTGGGAGAATGAAGGTTAAGAAACTATAATCCAACAAAATATTCTAAGATTGCACCCAAATCTCTCCAAAACTCTAAATTTTCAGCACTTAAGGCATAAATCTGAAAATGAAAGAGATTCTTAGGATTGTGGTGCTTACCTTGGATTTAATGCTTCCCATAGTGATGGTGGTCCACCGATGACCAGAAAAGCACAACTCACCAGAGAGGAAGTCAAGATTTGGGAGGCTTTGGTGTTTGGAGCTCTAGGGCACAATGGAAAAAAAAGAAGGAGAATGGAGAAGAAAGGGATGTCATGAGAAATGAGAGAATGGGGTAAAGATTCAGATTTGCTTAAGTGTGGGGAGAGTAAATATTTAGAAATTTCATTTTGGCCCCTCACTTATTCCTTTCTCAAATATTGAGTGAAAGTTTAAGTGAGATTTTAGGTATTTCCTCTTCCAATACCAATTAAATCATCCTCCTTTCCAATTACTCCCCAAAATTAGTAATTATCACTCCCAACACCCCAATCACTCATCCAACATCCCATTTTCAAAAAATTCTAACTTTGCCCCCAAAACTTCAGATTCTTTCACATAGGTCCCTCCCTTTGATTCCTTAACAAAAATCAAACTTATCCAACTCATCACACATTCTTATAGATTATTTTCCAATGTTTAAAACATCACAACTGCCACATGCATAAGGTTTAAACCCAAACACACAAATCGATTATGGCACCATACCATGAACCATAAAAAAAAAAATTCATCCACCAAGATCATATTCATCTAGATCAATTGAACCTTTCAAAAAGAAAAATAAAATAAGATAAAATTGTGGGTATTACAAGATCAAAGACAACTCTAAGTTAAGAACTGAAGATTAAAATTCCACAATAAAATTTTTATAATTTTTGCAACAATTAACAATGAACACACACAAAATTAGATGAAAATTAATTCAAATAAAAGGCCTAGAGCTACAATTCCCTTCTTTTATCCTAGGAATTGCTAAACTCTCTCTCGCACTTATGATTCTAATAAATTATGCACCTTAGTCTTAGGTTTTCTAATGGCTTAAAATAATTCTCCCGAATCTAGATTAAGCTACTCAACTCCTACATAATCCCTTACATGGGCTAAGCCTAATACAACCAACCTAACGTGATTAAACGAGATTAACAAGTATTCCTACAAGTTAACAAGCAAAGCCCCTTAAGAAATTAAGGTCCACGCACTCGTCCTAATCATTCAATGTTCTACTCTTGCCTCCCTCACCAAAGTTCGGTAAAAGCAACACACAAATGATAAACTGATTAGATTTAAAGCAAGCTTCAGGTAGATGAATGAACAAGCATGTATTTATCTAATAGAATTCACAAATACAAAGAGATCACAATTCCTAATCTGAAATTAGATTCATAGTAACTCTAAAACAAGAAATTTAGCTACTCATGATAGTAAAACTATAGAAAACAACAAAAGAATGAGAAAACTCCATGAATTCGAGATTGAATTAATGGAAATCAGGATCGAAGAGCTTCAAAATGGGATTCCTCTTCGTCCCTTAGTAATTTTAGCCTCCTTTAGTCTATCTCCTGCTCAGAATGACCTAGAAAACTTGCCTTTTCACTATTTAAACTAGCAGAAAAAGGCAGAAATGGCGACCCACCACTATAACGATGGAAGGCAGATTGGAAGCTTTAAAATTAATTGGTCCAGGAGCCAATGCTATAGCAGTGGTTGGCAGAGTGGTTCACTGCAACAAGCTCTTGTCCAGGGCTTGCCGCTATAGTAGCACAAGTCCAACGCTATAGTAGTGGGAGGTAGAGAAGAATTTCTTCTACAGTAGCTTCAATAATTCAGCTCTGACATGGTCCACATCTCGCTTAAGCTCCACACCAACTCAACCTACAACAAAAAACAACAAAACACCAATTACTAGCAGCAAAGAGTCATGAAATCACTCAATTTAATAAAAACTCTAAGAAAACTTAAACTACTCTAAACTACTCAAAACATGGGTTAAGACATGCAAGTCTAGGCAAGATAGAGATCAAAAGAGAAGGTAATTAGCAACAAAATGGTGCTAAGTTGAGAACTCAACAATTCGTCATTCAAGAGTTCATCACATGGGTTTACGTCCCCACAGACTAGTTCTTCCACCAATCACATCCATATCACAATCACACTTACAATCACAAACACAGATAATAATAATAGTAATAAATAAAAAGCCACAATTCACCATAACTCAATTCCCAAATTAACTTTTAATCAAGGGGCACACCATTGCCTAGTCACCCATTGGGGAAGATTTTATAGCCCTTCTTGGCGTCCTCAACCTAGGCCCTACTTTGTCATCCCACACATGTTCACAAATAAAAACACATGCCAAATCCATATCACATCCATTGCCCAACTCAATGTCATAGTCTAACCCATAATTATACATTCATATACACATACTGAATTAATCCCCATTAGCATAATTTATCAAAGGCATAAATTATCATAATGTGTTCTTCAAAATTTTATATGTGGCATCCATTTGAAATGGTGGCACCTATATCATATCCATATATGCCTCATAGTTCTCCATCATTTCAATTATAAATACTAAACATATCATCATTCAATTACATAATTTTTTTTACATACTGTAAGAGACAAAATCCTAGGAAATAAAATGACCAAGATAAGGTTCGATCCTTCATCTGGATTTGAAGCTCTTCTAGCTTTTGTAATTTGCCTCAGCTAAACCCCAAGCCATAACCAAACCTAGGAACACAAATCATACCTTTCAGCATACAAATCCCCAAGAAAACCCTATGCACAATCTTAACACCCTAAAGCTACCCCCAAGGCATCAGGCTTAGGCACCCACCTTGGCCCTTAAGGTGCTCATGCCTGATGGCCTTAAGTTCCCTTGCAGGCAGTGGAGCCTGAGGCACCATTACCCATACTCTCTATTAGTGTGGGGCCTTAGGCGCCATGCACTAAACACCTTGCAAGGAGCCTCGATTTTGGCTCAGTTAAGGTCATCCAAATCTTCACTATTTCTCTTGATTTCTTCCATGGGTTTTCATCCTTGATGTTTAGGGAGTGTTTTGACACTAAAACCCACAATTAATTTCAAGTTTATGAGTCCCAATCATCAAAATCCCTTTTTAAAACCATAACTTCTCCCTTTATACTTTTGACACTATAATTCCACTTTTAATCTTGTTTAATCCATCAATTCTTATTCCTAATTTTATAATCAATTATCAAGGAGGTTTTAAATCACTACCAAAGCTCAAAATCTCACAACCCAACTCAATCCTACCTTATTTGGCCTTAAATCCTAAAACATGAGGGAAAATGAAAAAGTGGAATGCTTTCCTTTATTCCTTACTTTTCTGGTGGATGTTGATCGTCGAAGACCCATCCTACCGCCAAAGATGGTTGTCGAAAGTTTACGTGTGAGCTTGAATGGAGAAAGTTGAGAGGAGTAGAGAGAAATGAAAGTGAGAAGGGAAGGAGAGAAATAAAAATGAGAGGGAAAATGTGTGTGGCTTCATATATATATCTCCATGGTGAAATTACTATTTTCCCTTCCGGTCAACTTCGAGTCAACCTTCGTAATGTCAAATCCGTAATTTTTTCAACTAGGGTATTTCACATACTCTATGTACCACACAATTTTTCTTATTACATTTTAGTCCCTCCTTAGATTTAGTAATCATCTGGCTCTCTCAATGCCACGTGCATACCTCCCCAATCCCCAGTCACTAATTATTCTCTTCAAGGAGCTACCTCTAACCTTATATTCCTTATTAAGCAACCAAAAAATTTCTCCCACATATGAATTATCCTTTAAAATCAAATATACTAACACTTGTAATAGCGAATGTTACATAGATATTATTAAGGAATATATGGAGGAATTACAAGGATGGATGGTACGGACATAGGATAAGTTAGACGCACTATGGGAATTGGGGAAATGAAAGGTGCATCAGTCACAACTTTGAACAAGGAACGTGTGACAGCAGTGAGGGAAGAGGTAAAAACAAATAGTGGATTTAGAAAACTTGAGTTACCTTTATTCAATGGAGAGGACCTATATGGGTGGCTTTTTAGAACAGAAAGGTATTTCTAATTCAATAACATTGGTAAAGAAGAGAGAGTGGTTGTTGCTCCAGTATGTATGAAAGGACAGGATCTCAATTGGTATCATTGGATGAAGGTCATGACTCCCATTAGAAATTGGACTTCGCTAAAGCAAGCCATCATTACTAGATTTTGAGCTATATAGGGAAGGACGACCTACAAAGAGCTAATAGCTATAAAGCAAATGAGCATCGTGGCCAAGTTTAGGAATTGTTTTGAGAAAGTGTCGACATCGTTAAGCAACATACCTAAAAAGCTATTGACGGGAGCGTTCATCAATGGATTGTAGGAGGAAGTTAAGGTAGAGGTCCGCATGATGGAAGCTCAAACTTTACTACAAGCTATAACTTGGGCCTAAAAATTTGAATACAAGAATAAAATATTAGACTGGGTTAGAAAGGAGAAAATGGGTCAAATTCACCTAGGAAAAATTCAAGTAAGGTAATATCTTAAATTGGGACTTTCACTAATGGATTGGGTTGAAGTAGGGACGAAGTGGATGGACAGATTGATCCAAGGGGTGGATTGATTTGGGCAAGATGACGAGAACCACTGGACTTGGGTCATTGTCGAACCCGATAGCATAAGAAAAGAAGTATAAATTTTTAGCATCTGAGTCAAACTCACAAGACAAGCTTTGAACGGATGTCTGAAAGGAAGGAGAGAGTGAGACGCCAGTGAACAACACTAGAAACCATCGTTGGGGAAGATTTAAAAAACTGTCAGAGGATAAATATAAATGAAAATGAGAAAAGGAGATCTGTTTTCATTGCAATGAAAAGTTCAAGCCTTGCCACAGATGCAAGAACAATCAATTGAATGTTCTTATTTTATCTAAAGAAGCAAATGAATAATTGGAGGCTATAGAAGATGATATGCCACCAGAAACATAGAAAAATAAGGAAATGATGGCTCTATCACTAAATGCCATGGTGGGTATTTTAGATGCCAAATCCATGAGGCTAAAGGGAATTGTCAGTGGTCGAGAAGTTGCGATATTAATAGAGTAGTGAAGCCAACATACACATCATAGAATCTATATACATGTTCTTCGGTCTCAAACTCCATGCCAATATATGAAATTAAATAAGTTTCGAGTGACTTTATGTTCTAAAGGAGGTTTAACTAAATCTTTGTTGACAAATAAATTTGAACTCGATGGTACTACACTTTCCATCAAAATAACTATAAAAAAAACTAATTATGTTATATTATAGATATAAACTAGCTATCACCGAAACTCAAGGAGCATAACAAGATACAATCTATAATTTAATCAAAAACAATCACTTATAAACTATTGTAATCTCTAAGCAAGAGTAAATCCCAAATAAAAAAAATGCAAATGTAGAAGTATAGTGCTATAAACATTACATTAACCTCTACATCTTAATTTTGCATTCCTAAAATATGTATTTTGTCTTGTTTTATCTTAATGGATATAAACTTCTCAAAGATGAGGTGATATGTTTTTAAATTGGTGACAAGTGTTCATTATTTCATTAGTTCTTTGACTTTAAAATGTTGTTTATACTATGTTGTATTGTCATTAGTTGATTGATCTTAATATTTTGCATTTTGGGATTTCCTTGCCAACTTCAACTTTTAAAATTGGAGTGAAGTTAAGATTATTTTGCAAAAATCGAGACATGTAAATACTATCAAGAACAAATGCATTGTCCAAAACTAATGAATACATTGTCAAAGATAAATAAATTAGTAAGACCTATTTCCATCGCAAGAAATATTTGCACACTAAAACAAGAACTAGATTACATTCTTTTGGCTTCAAAAAAAAGCTATCATTTATCACCCTTTTGAAAGTGTGAAGGAATAAGAACAAATATCATCAAAGGCAATATCACAAATGCAGAAGGCACATGAATAAGATGCAGGATACATACCTTTTTGCTTCTCAATTAGTTAAGAGCATCTCCAATGGGGATTCTTTAAAAAGTTCTTAAATTTAAGAATCGGTTCTCATGGAGGTTCACCACTGGAGTTTATAAAGCTAGCTGCCATGCATAAAAACGGTTCTTATACAAAAAATAATAATAAAATAATCAAAAAATGAACTTTACATTAAATATAATAAATGATCTATTCCCCATTCATATCCATAGAGAGAGAAAATGAAATAATCAGAAAGTAAACTTTACATTAAATATAATAAATAATGTGTTCCTCATTCATAAATATAATTGTAGTGGAGAGTTGCATGTAAAACCTATTTGTGAGTTCTAAAGAGTTGCACCATTAGAATTGAGAGTTGCTTAAAGCCAAAAGTAATGATGTGGCATTGTAGGATCCACAATAAGCAATTTAAGTGAGGTTCATCATTGAAGATGCTTTAGCCAGATTAATTAGGTTTTTCAATTGTGCAACTTAAGTTTTCAAGATAATTAGATAAATTAAATTCATTATGTTCTTAATTGTATAATGATATAATTAAATTAATTATGTAATTAATTAACAGAAAATTAGGGTGTTTAATTGTGTAAAATATGTTTTTAAAGTTACTACATAAATTAGATAAATTAATTTGATAATTTGTAACTAAGTTAATTAGAATAATTACTTTAGTAATTTAATTAGGTAAATTAAAGTAACTTAATTAGATTAATTAGATTAATTACTTTAGTAATTTATAATTAGATCAATTAGGTTAATTAGTTTAATTACAAACAAAAAAAAACCCACACTAACCCACAATTCCAGCCCAACCCTTGCCTCAAAGAAAACCCAAAAAAAAAAACACACACACATACATATAAAGAGTCTTCTGCTACTTCTTGACCCGTCTTTTGAGTAAGCGGGTCACAACGGACCCAACTTTGTGGCCCGCCAATTTCTCGCATGTGGGGTTGTCAGAGAGCTGTTTCCAACAGCTCTTATTGCTGTCAGCATACAACACCAAAGAACAGGATACAACATTTTACAAAACACAACAGAGATCATTGGCAAACAGAGGAGGCTAATGGAAGGGAGAAAGCATACTAGAACGACGAGAAACTACTGAAAATGGAAGGAAAAACTAAAGGGAAGATGATGGAGATTAATAGCAAGGACCAATGGCACAAAACACATAGACACACCATGACACAACACATACGTGAGCTCAACGGGAACACACAGCAGGGGGCAACATAGCAAATGAACACCACACGAGAGCTTTGGCAATATACAGCAAATGATACACGCAACAAGCAATACACAACAGGGTGTAAAGGAGGAATGAGATTAATGACATACATCAACCACGTTTAATTCACCACAGAAGCCATGCTTACTCATGTTGAAGCAATCGAGTGTACGTTGAACCAAACCTAGTTTGCCTGCTCAACCTTGGTTTTAGTTGTTACCGCTAAACAAGCCAAATTTATGTAAACCACATTTAATGCAGTTGGAAATGTGGGTAGCCCTACCACGAAGTTCTGCCAAACATATGCTTAGAGTGGTAAGAGAGCACCATTGAACTAAGGAAGCTAAAATTGAACTGAAGAGGGGGAAGAATTTGCCATTGAAAAGATGAAAACGTTGAATCATGAAAAGAGCGAAGAGTATATGATTCTCATTAAAAAAATATAACAACAAAGTAGATAATGTTAAACTAACAATGATAGCATGTGATTAATTGTATTAATGATGGTGTAAAAAATTATAAATGTCAAATTTAATACAAACCTGATGGAAAAAATATAAAAAACTGAATGTAAGCTTTCTCTTAATTTTTTATACTAGTCCTTAATTGTTCTCACTTTCACACATGCAGTGATTTATACCTACATTGTCATGTAGGGCGTATCTAAGATTTATGAGTAAACCAACGAGGCAACATATATAGCACTTTCAACTGTGAAAGTGCTACTTATAAATAAAGCCATTTATACTTAGTATGTCACTTTTGATAACTATAAGTGGGTGTTTGGTTGGGTGGTGGACTCCATAAATGCGCGACTATCCCTCTATAATTGATTTTGCAATGAAAAATAGAGTGTTTAGTTCTGCGGTCGACAAAATCGATTTCTTCCTAACCAGGTTTAGATCCACCGTATGTCAACCCAAAATTTAGGCACGTAACCGGCAATTCATATGATTATTTTCCTATACCGTAAGCCTTATTCTCCTAATTCCCAGTTCTCATGCAACATGTATCTTGCATGATCATATAAATAATTAATTAAACATGAGAAAAAAAAACATGTCATGTCAGAGACTTCCTATATGCAACCCTCCCTCATAAGTGTCCTAGTTGATTACAAAGCTTATATCAATATACCGACAGCTGAGCTTTGACCTTCAAACAAGAAGAAACCAAAAGCCTTAAACCTTAACTACTCCTCAGGTAACGGTGTCACGACTAACATAACCTGCAAGGAAAAATAATAACAGAATGAGATAAACATCTCAATGAGTAGACAAACCCTTTTTCATACCTCTGCTCAACTCGTTGTCTCCAAGGTAAAGTTGATTTAAGTAAATCTTGCTCCAGAACACATACTAACCGAGTGTGTGAAACAACTTAGTAGTCACTTTATGCGAATATACCAGACATTCTAGATTGCTTAGGGTAATCTTAACCTCTAATATGGCAACTCCTTAACCAATACTCCTATATATCTACATTGAGTTTACATCTCCATGCCTAAAGTAATTTGCTAACTCCTAACCCAAAGGTCATTCTATGCCTCCTAGCCCATAGGCTAATAATGACTCAAGCTTATAGGCCACTAACCACCAAGTAACGTGTGCTAATGGAACTCCATTACAACCAAACATGTTATTCATATATTTATATATAACAGTTCAACATAAAGGACATTTCCATGTTCTGAAGACCATAATAGCCTTTGGCCAAAAAGGGCCATAATAATCTCTCAGTCAAGAACCTTTATATATATCTCTCAACCCGTAGGCCAAATCATCTCCCAGCTCATAGGCCGATATTACCTTCCAGTTCATAGTCCGATATTGCCTCACAACTCATAGGCCAATATTATCTCCATACCCAAGGGAAAGTTAATCTTCATTTGTCTCATGGCTGATATTATCTCCATGCCCAAGGGGAAATTAACCTCCATGCTCGCAAGCCAATAAACCCCCTTACACGTAGGCAAGTTAATCTCTATCAAATCTTCATTTGCTCAAAAGTAATTTAATGTCCATTGCCCGAAGGCAATTTTGTAACATCCAGGCCTACTTCCATGCTAGCATAGATACCCACTGCTTCCCTAGTGGCAAGGTATTGTCCCCTCCTCTCCAGGGGATTTGTCTCTACTTGAGCCCATATCCACGTTAGCCCAAGGAAGCACCTCCCACACCTCTCGAACCCCAGACCTTAAGGCTTAACAACCTTAGGGAAGCAAGGTATGAGACAAATCCCCTAGAGAGGGGGGACAATACCTTGCCACTGGGGAAGCAGTGGGCATCTGGGCTAGCATGGAAGTGGGCCCAGATGTTACAAATTTAATCCGCTTACACAGGCAAATTAATCTCCATAACTCTCATGGGCCTAGCCCACAAATCTCCCTTAGAACAATCAAATTTTAAAGTGCAATTACTCCAATACAATTTAAATGCATTCGTAAACATTGCACATTTACATACATTAGCCAAACCAATTACCAAACTCTACAGTGTACTCCAACATAAATCATAATATGAAAACTATAAAACTATATCTCCCATATTCTATGTTTCATCACTTTGCAAGTATCACGTAATCCATATTTCAATTCATGAAATAATTCACATACTTGAGTGGGTTGGTTACTCATATTTACCTATATTCAACAACTCACAATAAAAAGGGATTCAGCACATAAAGGGTTCTCCAAGCCCGGGGCCAATTGAATCTCTGGCATAAAGCCACAAAGTATAATTGGCACGATGTCAAAACCATCACCCTAACATATTACTGCAGATACATGAATACATCCCATTATAATCATTAATGACAGAGGGTCAAACAAACATTCATGTTTTAAAAATACCAATCATCGAGAAATTTTCATTTCATAACCACACTCTTCCTTCTACAACATTCCTCCATTCCTATGGTAGCCCAAGAAGGCTTCCCAACACTTAATATAATCATAAGCACATCACTCGTGCATAATAAATAACATAGGGTAAAAGTATGCTTATAGGCTAGATTAAACAAGCCTTTAAGTCTACACAATTTTGTTCATGATAATTCGTAATACATATATAGTTTAATGCAACTTAAAAGTTGTGAACAAAAATCTAAAAGCGAGCTAGCCACTTACATATTCAATAAACATAAAGTTCCACTTGTCCCCCATGAGCAACCATAACACATAAAAGTGTATTTTCCATGCAAGTAACTAGTCAAGAATTTACAATGTAAACAACTCCATTAGTCTCCCATGAACAATCATAACAAACAAAAAGTGTATTTTCCATACAAGCAATTAACCAAGGAATTTGTAATATAGATATGTAATTCCAATAGTCTCCTAAGAACAATCATGACACACAAAAAAGTGTATTCTCCATACAAGCAAGTATGGTAGCCACATAATTAACAAGCATAAAGTATAAATTCGTTACTCCTTTAAAGTTATGTATATACACATATTACAATCTTGATGTTCTATATATCAAAGATTTTAAATTATGAAATTATTTTCTCCAAACCTCCCTAAAACACTTCTTTCATAATGTTCCATAATTCACTCACAAGTTGAATTAATATATTTGGAGAGGTTACCCAATTGAAGAAGCTAACACAATTCAAAAAGTCTCCAACACACCTCTTAAACTAGAGACACCCACCCTTGGGAAAGCTTGTTGCCATAGAGGCTTTGAAGAAACATAGAGGAGCAGCCCCAAAAGTAAAGGACTTCGTGAGAAGGAGCAAATGGCCATGGAGAGAAGAGAATGAGCAAATGGTTGTGCTTTAACCTAGTGAACTTTAGGGTTTGACTTACTCCATGAGCCCACATTCTTCTCAACAAATAAATAAATTCCCAATGTGCCCAAACAATGTTTTAAGCTCCATGAAGCACTTAGGGTGGGTCCCAATATCACATAACATTAAATTTACTAAGTTAAAAGACTTCCTAAGACATTCTCCTTTTTAATTTCTCCATCTCCACTCACTTTGCCAAAATTGTGAAAATTATTAATTTATGTAATTGAGTCCTTCCTCAAAGGCTGTCCATGCGCCAAGTCCACTTCTTCATGTCACCCATGCAACAGTCCCAATACCACGGTCAAATATACGAATGCCCAAAAATAGTTTAGAAACCTCCAAAACTACAAAGATAACACAAGTAATAAATTCACACAAGAAAATGTTACCAAGCATTTGAATTATCATAAGTTCTCCCTTAATTAATTAAATCTCTCTTTTAAGGATGTAATTAAATCTCCTTCCCATGTGATCAAAACAGGCATCTTCAATTTCATTACACCCTAGAAGTCATATGATAATGCAATAATATTATAAACTCCAAAATTTTAAAACATTCAGTGCATGCATGGCAAAAAAATCACAATGAGCATATAAGCAAGTCTCTCATGAACCAATACACATAATAAACTCGTGAGATATTACACGCACTTGTTCATTTGTTTTTGAAACTTTTAGGCACACCCAATGAGAGCCCTTCACACGAGCCCATACCAGCTCGGGTTATTACACCATGACTATAGGGGTGTTTAGAAAAATTGTTAGGTAAACATAGGTTTTGAGTATGCTTGATTTTCAGAATTGATTTTGGGCAAACATAGGTTTGCATGAACGTAATTTATATTTGGAAACTGTTATGAAAAAAATGATTTTAGAAAATAGATTTCATTTGGATATTGGTTAGTAAAGGCACTTTTGAATGTGTAATTACTAGAAACGGTATAAATTTTATATTGTTTTATTTCATTTATCTTTATTTAATTTCTCTCATACCAAAATGTAATAAAATTAATTACATTAATGTTTTAATAATAATTTTTTAAACTATTATCACTAATATTTTATTAAAAATATACATTTATGAATGTGCAATTATTAAAAAAGGTATAAATTTTATATTACTTTTTTAATTCACTCTTATTATTTTATTTCACTTATTTTTAAATATAATAAAATAAATTATATTAATGATGTAATAATTTTTCACTATTAATACTACTATTAGATTAAAAAAATATAAAAACCATTTTTTTAAAATAAATACCAATGTTTTAATACTAGTATGACTTTTATATTGTTTTATTTCATTTACCCTTATTTAATTTCTCTCATATCAAAATGTAATAAAATAAATTATATTAATGTATTTATTTCAATTTAATTATTTCTCTTCATCTTCTAGCTCTCTTCCCCCCCCCCCCTCCCCCCTCTTTTTTCTCCCTAAAACTTTTAAATGACCAATTCCTAATTACAAATAACAAGTAATAAAATTTATACTCAATCCATGGTACAATTAAATCATTTTTAACATAGAGTCAATAATAAATACAAAAAAAAAACACAAGTGCATAAATGGGATGGCAATTTTTTCATTTTCACTAATGACAGAAGGATTACATAAGTGAATCACCATGTACTACTAAACGTAATTATAGTAATTAATAAGACAATTAATTATAGAACAACCAATGATGTTGTGTTTATTTTTTTGGGCAACTAGTAGAAACTAGGGGGAATACAAGTGGGCTACAAAGGCCTAAAGACCAACTGAATTAGACGTAGAGTACAACTAAGAGAGCTAAGTTTGTACGCTGGATAAAATGGAATGACTTGAAGATAGGCAACACACCTGTTTTAGAAATACATAGGACCTTCACAGAAGAAAGAAAGAGACTCCTTGTCTTTGAGAAGTTTCAAATTGAGAGAAGGTGGAGGGAGAACAGACAAGGATCGTGGAAAATAAAAACTTCTACAAAGGCGAGCAACTTCATCAATAGCAGAATTAGATTCTCTCTTACACCAAGAATACAGAGCCATATCCAAATTCATTCTCTCTTTCTCGACTCTCTCTGTCTCTCTGTTCTTGTCTTCGTGCTCTCGTCTCTGTTTTCTTATCTTCATGCCTTTGTCATAAGTCACCGAGACAAAAAACAGAGAAAGAAAGATGTGAAGAAAAATGGAAGGGTCACTACAAGAAAAATGTCATATACCACAATCACTTTTAGTGACAGCAACGATTTCATATGTATAGACTATCTATATCCACAGACAAATTAAAATATCATAAGTATAAATTGTTGATATCTAGCATTTTTATATACATTTTAATCCTTATCTTGGTCTATTTGCATTTTCATCTATGGAAATTCACCAATTTTATTACACTTTGTGATTTATTGGGTCTAAATCAATTTTTTATGGAAAATGAATTATTTTCATATTTTAGGACTTAAATTATTAAAGACTCAATTTAATCCATTTGTGTATTTTTCAGAAATTAATTTTGGAGATTTCTTGATGATGTGGCGCTGAGGTGGACAATTCTACTGACATAGATGCTAATGTGGCACTTTTGGGATGAGTAGGATGTTGACTTGGCACTCTTTTCTATTGATCAGATGACATGAACGTGTGGGGCCCTCAATTTAGATTTGTTCAGCCCTTTTGCATGCATTCCAGCTTTTGCCTCTTCCCCAAACTTTGCTAAAAATGGCAACAAACCCACATCAGTCTTCTGCATGGAAAAAGAACTTTGCTGCTACACTTATTGTATTATATGTTTCTGCTACTTGTATTTTGGCTTATGTAGAAGGAAACAGCAACATTTCAACACCTTTTGAAAGTCAACTTCAAGGCATCTAGGGTAGAATATTCCTTAGGCATTTTGGTCTTAGTTTTGTAACTCAAAACATTATTCAGAACTTCTGTAACAGCAAAATTCATAGCTCCTCTTTCCTCTGTCTTTCTCTTACTGTTTTGGTGTTTTTGCTCTCACGGATGGCTAAATTCCCATTGTAATAAGTCACTAGGAACTTGGGGTGTTGTAGCTTGAACTTTCAGTGCAAGATAAGTGTTTTATTCTCCATTTCATCTCATTTTCATTTTCTGTTATGTTTTTGTGTTTTATGTTGATGCTAAATTCTAATATGAACTTGTAGAAGCATAAACTGATATATATTTGAGATATAACCTTACTTAACTGATTAGGAAAGTAAGCAAAATGAAATGGCTAGTTAGATGATATCTAACTTGATTTGGTTGAAGTCTTTTTTAAGTTGCACCTATCTATAGATTAATGAAGTTGTTCTTGTCTTGACTATAGTTAGAAGCATTATAATTTCTGGAAGTTCCTCTAGAATTCTTTTTATAAAAACCAAATGCTGAAATGAGAATAATATTGAATCAATGAGTTAAGTAGTGATAGTTGCACATCCATAAATCCTAGTGGCTGGTTACATATTCTGTTTGCCGTCAATTTTCTCTGTTACTGGTTTGCTGGTTTGCTGCTGTCTACTATATTTTGATGTTACTGTCATAACCAAACCCCTTCCCCTCCCCCTCATCCCCCCCGGTTTATGTGTTATGTTCTTAGTATTTGAGTGTTAAGAACAATTAGTTAGTGGTTAGAAGTAAGGCTCCTTGAGTGAATGCGACTTGGGGATCACTATATTGCAAGATTGCCACGAATTCAATTCTGGGCTATTTAGCATCGTATTGACATGAACCAATG
Organism: Biancaea sappan; assembly: GCA_037074585.1. Taxonomy (NCBI): domain Eukaryota; kingdom Viridiplantae; phylum Streptophyta; class Magnoliopsida; order Fabales; family Fabaceae; genus Biancaea; species Biancaea sappan. The sequence goes on from CM073491.1 coordinate 32,720,441, forward strand.
GTCAATACCTATAGAATTTTTTTATCACTAATACATATAAAAACTATTTTAAAATAATAATTTAATTTATAATTTTTAAGACAATTCCAAAATCTTAATCCTTCTTTAATTAATTAATTTTTTATATAAAACTATGACTGTTACTCTCAATTATGGAATGTAGATAAAACTTATATATATAATTGTTATCTCCTTGTATAGTATTATTTCAAGTAATTTTAAAATAAATTTTAGATTTTAAATTTCTTATTTTATGTATTAGCTTTTATCTAAAATAATCACTTTTACCTATGACAAAAAAGTGTAGGTAAAAGTCTCCTAAAAAAATTTCACATTACCGCTCTTAAGCACCAAAAGGTGGGCAGCCAAAAAATAGCGTAGGTAAAAGCCTCACTTTTTTTTTGTCTCCCTCTATTTTGTTTTACCGTATCCCTCTCTTTTTTTTCTTTCCATATGAAGTATGTCACTCATTGCCATCCTTCATCATCCTTTTACCCTTCCATTCTTCCCAAACCTAGAAGATAAGCAAGGTTGATAGATGCATTTTTTCCGTCGAAGCTTGGAGTCCATAGGCAATTTCAGGTATCTTCCTTATTAATAGCATTCCCCTTCCTTTTAGTTTAGGGTTTGGTTCCTTCTACGAAATTTTAGCAATTTCAGTTTAGGTTTTTTGATCCCTCTTTGTATTGAAAATTTTTTAGCAATATTAGTTTAGATTTTTTAGCCTAGTCAAATTTTTTTCTTCTTTTATTTGTTCCCTTCCCTTTCTACGCTTGTTGAGAGCTAATAGAGATTAAGGGATAAGATTGGTGATCAAGCTATTGTACTTTGTTGTAACCACCACCAAATCGACGCCCCTTGGCCATAATCACACCGGCGACAAGCACTTCCAGTGATGGGCCACCCAACAACAGTAGGTAACCTTACCTTTCCTCTATCCTCCTTCTATTTTCAATCTTCTCTCCTCTACATGACAACTTGAAATTTTCTCTTCTCTATATCAACAATTGATCTAACATTACTTCAATTCTTATTCTTAATTAGTGAGAAAAGTATCTATTAATGCACAATTTTTAGATTTGGATGTTGGTTGTGCTGTTGGTGAAGGACGATGTTATGAAGATGAAACTAGAAGGATGGGAGTCTTGGAAACAAAAGTTATATCATAATTTGTCAATTGGGACTTCCTAAGGTAAATTCTAATTCCAATTTGAATTTTAAAATTCTAGTTGGAGAACCCTTATATGCACTACAGAGTAGGGGAAACAATCTTTCTTAGGTTAGGTTTACATTATAGTTCATTATTTGACTATGTCACTTAACTATATACATTGGCAGAGATAATATATTACTTGTGATACATACTTGAGATCTTTGTCTTCTAGACATCTCTGTGCTTACATTATTTTTGATATGTATCCTTTAATTACCCATTCATCCTTGTTAACAGTTGTAGGGTATCATAGGATACATTTGTGGTTCTAATGGTTTAGACAGTTCAGGCTTAAGCTCCTCTGCTGCTGTAAGATTTTCTTTATTGTTTGTTAATATATTAGAATTCTTGTCACTAGGCCTTATAATGAAAATCGAGATGAAGTTTGTGAGATGAGGATTAAATTGTTGCTTAAGCAACATCCCGAACTACCCTCCTAGCTCTTTTCTTTTTTTCCTTTATTTATTTTTTCAAATTTTGAGAGTTTTAGGAACGTTGGAATGGAAGATGATGAGACATCTTGGTCATTACTGGTATATTCATGCGCACTATAATCCCAGGTAGATATGTGTGTGTGTGTGTGTGTGTGTGTGTGTGTGTGTGTGTATTCCTACTTTATACCTAATTGGTAACTCCGTGATTAGACTTTGACATCAAATTTTGAGCTAAGGAAGGAGATGCTCTCTACAAACTTTTGCCCAGTGAAGGGACTTTGCATAACAGTAGATTAATTTTATTTTTTTCATCCTTTTACTTTGGTTTGGGAGTTAATGTCATAGATGTTTTCTAGTTTTTTCATTTATTAACAGAGGTTTATCCTTTAAGACTTAGAGACTAGAAGGTGGAATTGACTTTGCATTACAAGCTCAAGCCTTCTAAAATTAATGTTATCCTATTCTAATTATCATCTAGTGCTGCTTAGTCCTTGACCATTAATGATGATGATGAGCACCCTTTTACTAGCTGAGATAACTAGTTGTTGAATATCACCTTATTTCAGTTTGATCTATTGTCTTTGTTACCATGCAACATACATGTAAAGCTTGTAAACACCAAAAAATTGTTTTGTACCATGAAGCATGAGTATGGCTTCTTTGAAGCCTGTCGGTGTTGTGGACATGGATGTCATGAGTCATGATGACATGCTGATAACTATTTTGGCTTCCTTTCTGGAAAACATATTGAGATTCCTAATTGCTGACAATCAACAACTGCAATTTCTCTTTCTTTATGGCCTTAAATTAAGTAGATTGATTTTATTATTGCATTTCTTAATAGGTTGGAATAGCTTACTTCTTGGATTTGGAACATGCAAATAATTTAGCAATATCTCCTAAGGAAAATATTGAATATGATCGGTAAGTTTTTCCTATATTGGCACATCTATTGATGATTTTATTTATTTCTTTTTTCCAAGGAGAGATGAATGACTATTGCCATGAAATTCAACACATGAATGCATTGAATTAGAGTTTGGACTCCTTTGTTTCTTTTTTCTAGGAATATTGATTTCTTCATTTAAACATGTTTATGTTGTTCTTAATTTTCTTGATGTTTCCATCTACAGAGTAAAGAGATTTACTTTTACTTCTATACTTTTACTGTGATTTTTCAATTATTGCATTTGTTGCCAGACATTCTTGTTTGTCTAAGGGAAGACTAGCTTAAGCTCATACTGACAATCATTTTTATTCTTATTCATAGCACCTTCAGAGGAATGTATTTTTACAGAAGAAGCTTAGTACCATGACAGCAAATGAGTACTTCGACAAGCATCTTGAGCTAAAGATTGATGATGAGATTAGGAATTATTACTGGGCTATTGATTACAGTAACTTTCAAGCATTCAAGGTAGACATCTTTTATAGGAGATTTTGTCAATGTAATAGAATTATGATTTTAAGTTACATACTTAGCATGTATGTTTTGGAAGAATATTGTACAAGAGTTACTAAATATATGCTTTATTTTGTATGAAGAATATTAGAATTTCAATATAAAAATGAATTTACAGTCACAAAATTACCTGAATATTTATTTATTGTTTGATGAGAATTGATTTATATAGAATTGAAATAACAGGAAAAAAACATTTGGTGACAGCAAAATATCCGTGGGTAAATGTTCCACAACTATTCTGACAATTTAGAAACTGTAAGTATAAGTTACATCGACAATAACAAAAAAAAAAAGTGGGTAGAAGTCAGCAAAAGTGACAAAAATTTTTACAATGGGTATAGGTCACTTGGGGTTATACCCACGGATGTATGTCTTTTACTGATGGTTTGTTTCCAATCACTATATGGCATTTTTCTTGTAGTGGGTATGGTAGGAAAAACAGGAAAAACAAATCACTATAGAAGGGGTAGGTGAATGCGCTTAATGGGAGAAGCTACTGATAGTCACAATGGATCCAAACCTAGGTTAGGAAGAAATAGCTTTTGCCAACCACAAAACCAAACACTGTATTTTTCATTTCAAATCGATTATAGAGGGATAGCACGTGTTTATGGAGTCCACCAACTAGCCAAACACCCAAAGAGGTGACATATATAGCACATTCAATTGTGAAAGCACTATGTATAAGGTAGTCCAAACAAATGAAGGTTAAACCTATGACCTATAGCTAATCCAAATATACTCACCCCAAGAATGCTAAGAATCAAGTTGGCTTGATCTACTTGAACCCTTGAGTATGAAGAAAACAAGGACCCAAAGTGTTGTACACGTCACAAGGTTGATCAAGCCTTGATAAGTCAAAAGAAGGTTTAATGAAATACTGAAGAAAAAATTCTCTCAAGTCTAGAATTTCCAAAAAACACACTTTGATTAATTTTCAAATATGATTACAACATGCTTGGATATGGGGTTTTTATAGATGAATTAACTAGCCTAGGAAAGGAGAACCTAGGAACTCAAAACTAGACTTTATTAGCCTAGGAAATACAATAGACTACTTAGAAACAAATCATTTAATGTGCCTAGGAAATACAATAACTTAGAAATACAAAGCATATGATTTCGATAAAAACAAACAATAATTCATCTAAAAATATCAAAAAAATACAAAACAGAATTTTCAACCCAAAAAACATAATTAAAGCCCAAAATGAGTTTGCGCATGTTTAGCTCTTAGTTCAATGGACTTAATTTGTAGTATTCTAGCCCAAAATTCCTTTAACATCTCCATCTTCAACCCAATTAATGTTCCCCACACCTAGATTAGCCTCCAAAGCCCAAGATTGATGAACTTCTTACCAAGATAGCAATTTTCAGATTTTTGAATTGTAGAGTTTATTGGGCTTGAACCAACTTTAGTAATTCAATCATATCTTAAGCTAGAGATGTTCAAATGCTATGATTCTTGATTCATTTGAAAGATAAGACATAAATCTTCAAGTCATATGCTATATCAATTTGGCTAATTCCACCTGGATATAGGGAAAAATTGGTCTCAAAATTAGTGATATAAAATTACGAATTTTTCTCTTTAGCATGATACTTAGGTTCGTATCATACTCCTCCTCTTAAAAGAATATTCTTCCTCAAATCTTGTAGGTTGAATTAATTCCAGCAAAAGAGAATTGACAACACTAGACAAAAAATAATGAATGTCAAAAAAAAAAGTAGGCCTTTTTGTGAACACTCTTAAATGTTCTTTCTTTCTCATTTTCCCCAACTCATTTTTCTTTTTCTCTTTTCTTTTGAGTCTTAGCCTTTTCCTTAGATTTTTCATTTTTCTCCATTTTGCCACAACTTTTGTGTTTTTCCTCCTCACCATTTTCTCTTTCATTCTTCTCACAACTTTCTTTTTCTACATTCTCAATTTTTGTTTTCTTTTCACCTTCAACCACTTTCTCATTTTTCTCTCTCTCACTTTTCACATACCCATTCTCATTTTCCTTTTGTTTTTCAACATCTACCTCACTTACTTCACCAATGAAATTTTCAATTTGAATTTGGTCTTTATCATTTTCAGTATTTCCTCCACAAAAATGTCTTTAGGTGATGTCTCCTTGAGTGGATCTTCAACTTTAAAAATTAGTTGCAGAATGTTGCAAATATGTGCATTATTGCAACCAAAAGCTTGACACCAAAGACTTTCTTAATCTTGAGCTATGTCATACTTACGCTTGTGAAGTTATGATTGCGTCGGCATTTAGTGTTTCCTTGAAGATGATCCTCTTTGTGTTCCATTCAAGCGCTTTTCCAGTCTATCTAGAGTTTCTTCAAACATCATGTTGAATTCATGAATTGTTCAAATTGTTTTTGGATGGACCTCATTGTCATTGATTTGTTTAAAACTGATGAACAATACCTCGTGAATAGTAATAACGGAACCATTTTTTTAAGAACTGAAATAGAAATGATATTTTTGGAGGATAGAACTTGCTTTTAGTAATGAAGCTATGATACCAAGATGGTAAGAACCCAAGAAGGTTAAAATTATAAACCCATAACCAATCTGAATATAATCACCCTAAGAACGCTAAGAATCAGGTTAGATTGATTCACTTGATTTTTTGAGAATGAAGAAACAAGGACCCAAAGTGTTGAAGATGTCACAAGGTTGATTAAGCCTTGATAAGTTAGAGAAGGTTTAATGAAGAACCGAAGAGAAAATTCTCTCAAGTTTGGAATTTCCAAAAAACACACTTTGATTAATTTCAAATCTCAAATCTGATTACAACATGCTTGGATATGGGGTTTTTATAGATAAACTACCTATCCTAGGAAAGGAGAACCTAGGAACTCAAAACTAGACTTAATTAGCTAAGAAAATACACCAAAACTTGGAAACATAAAGCTTTTAACGTACCTAGAAAATACCATGATAACTTGGAAATACAAAGCATTAATTTTCCTAGAAAAATATAAACAACTTGGAAACATAAAACAATAAATGTTTCATATGCCTAGATCAGCCTCCAAAGCCCAAGATTGATGAACTTCATCCCAAGATAGCAATTTTCATATTTTTGACTCACAGAGTTTATTAGGCCTAAACCAATGTTAGCAATTCAATCATATCTTAAGCTAGAGATGTTCAAATGTTGTGATTCTTGATTCGTTTGAAAGATAAGACATAAATCTTCAAGTTATATTTCACATCAGTTTGGCTAATTCCACCTAGATCATAGGAAAAACTAGTCTCAAAATTGGTGACATGAAATTACAATTTTTTTTACAGCATGATACTTGGGTTCATATCAGAAGAGCGCCAATTTCACACAAAGTCACTTATACTTATTAATGTGCGACTTCTGATAATTGTAAGTCCAAATTGGGCAAAATTTAAGAGGAAGGGACGCAACTAATGCAAATCCAAAGCCTAAGGAATAAAGTAGTAGTCCAAGTCAAGAAGTTCAAGTTCCAAACCTAAAGGATCCATTGTTCATCAAGAGAGACCTAATCATAAAGGCTAGAGCCAAGATAATGAAGAAAGCACTAAATGGACTTATTCAAGATATTTGGGTCACGCAGACTATAGCCCATAATAAATTAGAGTTAATCAAACATATTAGTATTATTAACCTAATTCAGCATGTTGGGCCATGAAACATTAAAGAAAAGAAATATCTAATTAGAATCAAGTTTCCAAATCAAATTTAGGAAAGTTTAGGGAGGAGCATTTAATTGTTTGATATAGGAAAGTTTTCAAATCAAATTGATTATCTTATTTTAGGGAACTTTTATTATTTGATTTATTTCTTTTGAATTAGTTTCCTTTTAACTATTAATTTCCTCTTAGCTGTTAGTTTTCTTTTTTTTTTTGGTAGTTTCCTTTGTCATGCCTTTAAATAGGTTTTTTCATTCCATAAAAATCAGAATACTTTTGTGAGGAAAATTTCTCTTTGGTTCTTTGAAAAACTTTCGAACTTATCAGATTTTGTCTGTGGCATTCATACTCTAACTTATCAATCAAGTTTCCATCCCTTGATTATGGCATCTTCATCATACCAAGGTTCACATCTCTTTATAGGTGTTGTGTTGTGGTTTCCATCCAAATCTGTAGTAGAAAGGTCCTAGGGACTAATTTTTGTTACGGGTTTCGTCATAAGTTGGTGAGGTTTGTATCATTTGGTATCAGAGCACAGTTCTAGTCTCAAGTTTACCTATCATTTATTGTGTTTCCTTTCTTCGTGTTTATCTCAACCCTAGATTTCTTCTTCTTTCTAATTTTTTTCCCAAAAAAAATTTGTCGATACTATTTATTCATGTTACTGTTCATCTATATTACTGTTCATTCACGTCACTGTTCATGCGAATTTTTTGGGTCAAAAAATTTTTTTTCTATAGTTGATAAAAAAAAGAGTTAAAAAAAGGGATCCAAAAAAAAAAGAAAGGGATGCAAGCAAAAAAAGAAAGAAAGAAAGAAAGGGATCCAAAAAAAAAGAAGGGGATCCGAGCAAAAAAAAAACGAGTCTGAAAACACCTCTTAAATTTTTTTTTTTATGTTATTCATGTTCTAGAGAGTCCGAATTTGATCTTACTCCAAATTGTGAAATTTTTGTATTTTGTATTGTTGGAAACCTAGCCATTTTTTATCATTATATTCTTGCTTTTAGAATCCAAATTTGGTTGGTGATGTTTGGGTGTGGATTGTTTCCAAAAAAAAAAATCTGATCCTTGTTTGATTAGTTTGATAAGAACTTTTGAGAAATTATAAGTGGAAAAAGGCAAGAGTGGTGAGCATATAAAAGGGTAAAAGCTAAAATTATTGTGTGAGACACTAGTGAAATTGAGTGAACCATTCTTTGAATGAAACACATGAGAAGTGTGAAGTGAGGTCCTTTATTTTGTACTAACCTCTTCTTTGCAGCAAAAACATGTCTAAAGAAAGTTGTCACGTCCCAAAATCTGAGCACGTGACCGGCACGAAAAGTTAATTTCATTTCACCTCCGTAAGCCTATCTTTCTCTTAAGCATCATACCATTCTTTTAAATACAATTAATCTAAATTACATAATTTAAGAACTAAAATAAGAGAATTATTCATCTTTTCACAAAAGATAAGAAAAATACGGTTAAACCGAGTTCTCTATACACACTACAGTTATTCACATTACATCACTGAATGAACCTGCCCGATTACAGAGATTTCTAGATTTATACAACTTAGAATAAGACCTAAATATTATACCTTTATCCTGAACAAATGAAAAGGTAATCATGGGCTAAGGATCCATAATTCCTTGTACAGATATTTACCTTCAGCTATCAACTCTGTAAAAAAATGTTAATAAGAGGGGTATGAGCAAACCACGTGCTCAGTGAGCAGACAATACAACACTATGACAAAAAAAAATACCATGCATTATAATGATAACATGCAGCAATCATACGTAATCGATCATAATATAATATAATATAATGTATAATACTTCACAACAATATCCAAGTAAATCAAATACATTTCAACATAATTCAAATAATTCACAACAGCAAACAGTAAAATCAATTTCACACATTTCCCGTACCAACCGGGTCATCCAAGGTACCTCTAGATCGTTGCTCACGGCCCCCGCCGCATCCACCCTTATCGCTCCATTTATATTCTCCACCCTTATAGCTTCACATAGATTTCACCATGGGGTGCACCACTATGCCTTTCATTTCTAGTCAAACACAATCACAATCACATCTAAGAGCATTCTCAATCATAATCATGAGCCACATACACAACTCAGTCATTTACAATTCAAGTCACAACATAATCAATATGGTTCCAGCAACATAGCATGTATACAACATAACCTATAATATAGAACAATTATTCAACAATAACATACTTCAACTATCCGCATATGAATGAACTCAATAATCAGAGTATGATACATTTCAACTCAGTTCACATGCCATTCACAATCCATCATATAACCTCAATTCATGAGAAAATAAGAAAATATAATTATATACATCATCAGGAACGTTCCACAATTGTTTATGTCTCATCGTCCCACATCATCCTCTTCAAACTTGGATATACAACATATTTTCACTATGATGTAAAAAGTCAATAACAAAGATATTTAATCATAGCAAGTATTAACCCACTCACCTAGATTTCATGCTCTCAGCACTCCCACCTTGCGCCTTGACCATTCATATTGTAACCAGATAAAAACCATCAGGGCTATGAAATAGAGAAATTTCCTACCATTATTTCCAACCTTCACTCACTTCTCAAATCATAACTCCTAACTGGTAATGAATATCCAGATGAAACTTATACCATTAGAAACTAGACTCAAAGATATTTTCAACGATATAAATTTCACTCAAAATGGAGTCCGGATGAAAGAGTTATGAACATTTAAAACTAATGCTACAGTAACGGTCAACGGTCAACGAAGGTATAGTATCGTTGACCGAGTCAATGCTACAGTAACGTTGACCGAGTCAATGCTACAGTAACGAGAAAATCTAGAAAAAATTTCTCGGTGAACAGTATTTTCTAGAAAATTTCCAGAATGAACAGTGCCGTTCTTCGTGTTCTTCATCCAAAAATCCTAAAATCACATCTTAAACAACATTTCTTTTGATTTCTTCCATGGGTTTTCATCCTTAATGTGTAATGAGTGTTTTAACACCAAAATCCCCAATTTTTAGCAATAATCCAAGTTCTAATCTCAAATTTTGATTAAGAACCCTAACTTTCTTCAAATTTCCTAATTCTTGAATTTCTCTTAATTTTCTTCGAATTTCTTGTTCCACAATTGTTACCCAACATGTAGAAATATTTTAAACTAATATCTTTACTTAAATTCATCCATAGAAACAATATACAAAGATTTCCCAAAATGATAACCTAGGATTTATTCTTGTAAGAGGAGGAAGGAAAAAAAGAGAAGAACATCTACCTACCAATCTTCCTAGCTTCCAAGGCTTCCTTCCTTAAGCATTTGGCATGGATGGAGGTGAAGAAGAGAATTTGGGAGTCCTTGGCTGAGAGCTACGGGAGGAAGATAGAAAAATGAATAAGAGAGAATGATGAATGTTTAAGTGTGTATGTGTGGGCCCCACTCATTTTCTTTTCAATTTAGTCCCTTTGGCAACCATCTTACCTAGGACTTGCAAGGGAATTGAAAAAGCTTGATTATACTTAGGGCACCCAATAGACTCCCACAAAATACACCTCATCACATCCCATTTTTTATTAAAATTCCAAAATCCCGTATTTGTTCACTTTAATCCCTCTCGATGTCTCAAATACCACTTTAACCTCAAATCCATCATCTTTTCGATACCGGACTCATAATTCATTCTCATAAGCTTTATTCTTCCTCTCAGGTTCCTATTTGGTCATTTTTCAAAAGTACTCCATATTTTCTTTTCTTTTCACTTTAGTCCTTGAGAATTTGTAAAATTTTCCAAATTAAAATTTTGAAATTTCTATTTCCAAATTTCCCTCACTAATTCAAAAATAACATTTTCTACGTAATTAAATTTTTCAATAAACTTCAAAATAGATTTTAAGTATTCATAAAAATTATTGGGGTATTACAAAAGTACTTCAGAAGATGCGTATTTTGGGGGAGAATTTGATGAAGATGATGATTGGGAATCAATAGGAAACCATAGGAGACATGGTGGGCAGTTTAGAGAAGCTAGGAATCGGGAAGATAATAATTTGGGGAGTATTAAGATAAAGATTCCATCGTTTTAAAGGAAGAATGATCCAGAAGCATATCTTGAATGGGAGAAGAAGGTAAAGTTAGTATTCGATTGCCACCATTAGTCTGCGATAAAGAAGGTAAAACTTGCTGCCATTGAATTTTTAGATTACGCTATTATTTCTTGGGATCAATTGTTATTGAACAAGAGGAGAAATAGGGAACTTTCAATATAGACGTGTGAGGAAATGAAAACTATAATGAGGAAGTGGTTCATACCTAATTACTACTATCGACAGTTGTATAATAGGTTGCAAAGCCTTAGGCAAGGAAACTAGAGTGTAGAGGATTATTACAAAGAAATGGATGTGACAATGATCCGAGCAAACATTGAAGAGGATCGAAAGGCTACTATGGCAGGGTTTCTAGCTGGTTTGAATAGGGAAATTCAAAATGCGGTGGAATTGTAACATTATGTAGAGTTGGAGAACATGATGCACATGGCTATTAAGATTGAGAGTCAACTCAAAAGGGAAGGTAGTACACATGCGAGCCATAGTCAAAGTATGTAAATCCTTATTTTACTATACTAAAATTTGAAATTTTTTTTAATCAAATTCTAATGCTTAATACTCGTACATTCAAAAAGAACATTCTACAATTGTTCTCAATACAAATTATAATTTGTCATACATAATAATTCAAATTCTAAACATAAGATAATTTTACATTCGTTCGAAATAAATTATAAATCTGTTGTACATAGTAATTTGACTTCTAAACTTTAAAAGATCTATAATTCCAATACTTAATAAACTTGAGTGCTCTTAAAGTGTTGAATCAATCTTTACACCTTTCCCCTTATACTCAGCCCCTGAAATGGTTAGTTGGAAAAGCACAAAAAGGTGAGATAAGGGTATCTCAGTAGCTAGCATAATTTTATAAACACTTATAAATATACCATTTCAATCATAAAAGTACTTATATAATAAAAATCAGTCCATGTAATATACATTCTCAGTTCAGTGCAATAAGGTGATGAAGAATTGGCAAGTTGATATGTATAAATAAACCATGGAATCAAGAATAGTTGGTGGCACACTCAACGACATTGAAAAGATAGTCCACAGAACTACTTTTTTCAAGTTGAACATGAGAGAAAGGCTACTACAGTCCTTTAACTCAAGTTAGAAAGATTCCAAGCTAAAACATGGAAATATAATTTCCAAGCTGACATGAAAATAGAATTTCTAAGCTGACATAGAAGCATAGCTCCCAAGCTAAACATGGAAGTGAACTTCCAAGCTGATACCATGCTAATTTCATCATAAAAAAAACATATTTCACTTTAAATAAAACTTCATGGACATATATAATATTCAAGTAGTAAAACAAGCTTTTATGAATTGCTAAACTACCTGGACTTTGTGGTCTGACTTTTTAGCTCAAATGGCTATTCAATCCGTCTTGAAATTCGTTTCACGAATTCTAACCTATTCAAACAGTATATAAAACCTTATTTAAAATCTTAAATAAAAAAAAGATTCTAGAATATCATCTTTTCCTAGTCTTCTTAAATTCCTAATTCTATCCCAAATTTCTATTCATTGGGTTTCATCATAACCTTATATTAAACCAATCTTTTTCATAATATTTTTTAGATGATATGTATAAATAAATATCGTTAATTTAAATAACATATGTATATATATATATATTTACATGTATACATAATTATATAAAACTAATTTTGATTATCCATATATAATGAGAAACAGTATGATAAAATAGCAAAAATAAACTTAGATTTACAAACACAAGTCCAAAGTATCTGAAGCTGTGTATATTTAAATTTTCAACTATCAAAGAATTCAGAAGATGGAGATTAAGGTAATGGCTTGCTAAATTTCTGTAGGGTTCAAAGGGAAATGTTTTCTAATATGTCGATCCTATGAGTGAAACTACTGATTAGTATGTTAATTTGAAAGACTTACAAACAGGCTGAATGCCTAAGGTTTATAATATATATATATATATATATATATATATATATATATATATATATATATATATATATATATATATATATATATATATATATATATATATATATATATATATATGTGTGTGTATGTATGTATATCATTAATATATGATACTGAAAAAGGTCTGGAAGGCAAATGACCATGAAGGCGTGTGATGCCATGTGAAGGTCGAAAGCCTATGAGAATGATCAGTATATATATGGATTGGTATATATGTATATATAGGAAATCATTCCTTTTTACACAAGCATATTTTTGTTTTTGGTTTTTCTTTATTATTTTGTTAACAATTCTTCTTCATTCCTTATTGTTCTAACTCCTATTCTAAATTCTTGTTCTTTAGATTTCCACCAATCATGTACTATTCCTATAAAAGTGGATTCAATTAATATACTGGTAGTCTGCAAGTCTATTCCTCTCGTTAGTAAGGCCATTGTTTGGGATTTAGTCCATTCTTCTATTCTTTTATGGTTGTCTAAATTACAATCTAGATTTAACCATATTCCTGAATTTGGAATAGGTCTTGTTTCATATTGTTCTAATGGTATAGGTACATATCTATTATTTGGTGTTTCAAAATTCATATTCATAAAATCTTCTGATCTAATTGGTTGTTTATGTCTTAATTCATCTTGTTCTATTTCTTGTTCTCTAGTTATACTAGTTTCTGTCGTCCTTATATTATATGAAGGTTGACTTAAATTTGGGGGATTTATTGGTTCTCTTTGTTCTGTATTTTTGGGGTATACTAGTTGAAGTTACTTCACTTATTCCTGTTGTTTGCATATTAATTTCTCCTTCTATAGGATTTATATTGTCATTTAATGTTTCTATTTCTAGTCTTAATTTTTCCATATCTATTTCTTCTTCTTCTTGACTCATTATTTTATCTATTTCATCTTCATCATTTTGTTCTTCTTCTCCTAACATTAATTTATTTATTTCTGATTTTTGTTTTATTTTCATTAAACTATACAGAAATTGGTTTGAATCATCATATAATAATTCTACCAATTTATTATTTTCATCTTGTTCATAAGTAATTTCCTTTTCTTTATATTTTTCTATTTTAATTACTTCTTCTTGTTTCTCCTTTTGTAATTTTCCATATAATCTTTTTTCATCGTATTTTTTAACTTCTTCAAATATTGTCCATAAATTTCTATTTATTGTTTCTTGTTCTCTATGTAATCTCTCAACTTTTATTCTAGTTTGTTTTGTATTTTCATCTAATGTTTGGTTCCTCATTTGGTTTATTGTTATTTGTTCTTCTTCATCTAATATATCAATTATATTTAACATATTAATTTGATGTTTGTCTATTATAGGTTCTACTGATGGTGTTCCAGTCTCTTTTATCCTTTGTTCTATTGTTTTGGTTATCATTATAGATATTTTGGGTAAATTTTCCTGGAGTTCTATAGCTTTGCTATTTGGTATAAACTGGATTTCATTATCATTATATTTCTTTTGAAAAGTTTCATCTTTTCTCCTATAAGGTCTAGTTATTCTTATTCCCCATGTTTGGTGCTTACAGGGTGTTGTTAAAATTAAAACCTTTTGATGAAAAGCTATTGGATAATATTGTTCTAAGAAATCTAATCCTAATAATATGTCACAACTAATTTCATTGTATTGATAAATTTTTGAGATTTTTAATTCATAATTTCCTATTTGTATATATATATCTTTTGTAGCTAATTCTAACATGTGAATTTCATTTCTTGCACTAGTCATTCTTAATGGTGTATTTTCTTTTTTCTAATTTTCTGGTGGTAATACATTATATTTTGTTGTTGTTAAGTTTGCTCCTGTGTCTACTAATGCATGATACTTTCTTGACCTATATTTTTTTATAATTAAGTTTAACTAGAATATAATATAGCATTATATTAATTGTACTTTAGGAATTATTATTGTTTGATGATTTATTGTTATTAAGATTTCATTATTCCTGATTCTGTAAGGTCTTACTTGATTTAGAAAATCCTTTCCTAATATCATTTTATGTTCTGCATTATTATTAATCATATTATTTACCCATAATTTTACTTGAATTGTATCTCTTTTATTAAATCTTAAAATGGTATTAGTATTTTTTTTGTGCTAATGAGCTAGGGTATTTATACTAGATTGTCTGAGTTAATATTAACTCAGGTTTACAAATCATAGTTGCTTTTTGCTCCTTGGGTTACTTACTTTCCCATGCTTCCTTTAGTCATTTGTTCTTTTTGTTTTCTTCTGTAATTATATATATATAATTACGTATGTAAATTTCGGCGGACATTATACTTATATATGGCTATACTTAGATATATATATATATATATATATATATATATATATATATATATATATATATATAGAGGTGTAATAAAATAACATTATTTAGCAAATATAAAATATACTACATATGTATTTATTCATGTATAAGATATAGATACAAGTATAAATATAATTTTATAAATTTTTATATAATGATATAAATAGCTAATTTAAGTAAAATAACTTATTTTTTAGTTAACATATTACATAAAATTAGATTCTAGTTAAAACTAGATTTTTCTTAAATTTCTTTAATAAGTAATTACAAACTTTTCTGTTATTCAGCTAGGTCCCTCTTGCAATATTTTCTCTTTTTCTTTTGAAAGATCTAAGTTCATAATTAGTTTCATCTAGGCCCCTAGTCCTAGAATATATTTTTTTAAAATTAAAACAGCCTATATAAACTTTTCATTTCTTTTAGTTTAGTCCCTATTCTGTGTTTCGCGTTTTTGCTTGAGAGTCAGAAGCTAAAACCTGCCCAGATTTCTTTCTTAGGTGTTTTTAGGACCTATGTGACCATTTCTACCCATAAAATAAGCTAAAGAAGCAATCACAACAAAACTTGAATTTTCCAAAAAGTTACCCAAGATATCACGTGAGCTTGGGGCTGTTTTGGACTAGTTTTTCCTTTTGACTTTTGCTGTATATTACTGGAACTCCTTCCTATAATATTGGGTAAGTTAGTCACTCAACCAACTCCCCAAAATGCCGAGAAAAATTGAGGAAAAAATGGCTCTCCTTCCTCTCAGTTTTTCTGCTCTATTTTGGGTGCAAAAAGGCTCTCGGTTCTAGTTTCTCAAGGAAGAACACGTTTTTGGCTTGTAGAAATTGGCTCACTCACACAAAGGCCACAAGAGTTAACTCAAGCTATACCTTACTCTAAAAGCCTAAGCTTGGCTTCAATAACCCAAAGCTTACAAAGATCACAATTTTGCTCACATCCACTCTTGTTTCTGTCACACTTCCTTATGTTTAAGGGGGAAGCTCTATTTATAGAGTTTGTGAAGGAAAACAAAAATCAATTTTGCTTTCTCTTCCTCTTTGTCCCTTTGAAAGAAGTCAAGACCAAATTTCCTTCCTCCTCCTAGAAGTCAAAACCAATTTTTCTTCTTCCTCTGAGGTGTCCAAATCTGACTTTGATTCTTCTTCAATTTTTAACCACACATTTGTATGGTTGCAAATGAAGCTACTTTGAGAGCTTTTCTACCACTCATTTTATATGGTACAAAATGAGGCCACCTTGAAAGCTTTTCAACCATTCATTTTACATGGTTTTAGACTAGCCACATGGCATTAAAACAATATGCCACATTTCATATTTTTACACCATGTAATCTAAGCCATTATTTCACATTGTGGTTTGGGCAATGAAAGACACAAAAACAGTTCCCTTTCTTTTCTCGATTTTTCCTAACAATAAGAGACGAATTGCAGCAGAAGAAATTCTGACTCAGTTTAATTCCTTCTGAATATTGAATACCTAATATTTAGTAATAATCTCTCATAATATTAAATATTAAATATTTAATTAGTAATAAATTGGGATGTTACAAAGTACACCCACTTAGAAGTCAAAATAATGGGAGCAAGATGAAAAGATTTCCACTATGAAGTCAAAACCTGAGCAAAAGCAAGCAATGGCTAGCCAAGGAACTCAAGGTAAATCAAATTCTTCCATTACTCGTAATCGTGATATTAAGTGTTTTAAATGTCAAGGCATGGTTCACACAGCCAGTCAATGTCTGAACAAAAGAGTTATGGTTATGAAAGATGATGGTGAGATTGAAACTGACAATGAATCCGACAACGACTCTATGCCACCATTGGAGGATGCTGATGATGAAGAGTATGCTGCCCAAGGTGAATATTGATAGCAAGAAGATCTTT
Source organism: Biancaea sappan (assembly GCA_037074585.1). Taxonomy (NCBI): domain Eukaryota; kingdom Viridiplantae; phylum Streptophyta; class Magnoliopsida; order Fabales; family Fabaceae; genus Biancaea; species Biancaea sappan. The sequence continues at coordinate 32,737,528 of CM073491.1, forward strand.
AAGTTTGCAATCCAAAGAAGATGATGAAATGCAGCGGGAAAACATATTTCATACTAGATGCCATGTCCAAAACAAGGTATGTAGTGTGATTATTGATGGAGGGAGCTATACTAATGTTGCTAGCACTACTATGGTGGAGAAGTTAGCCATGCCAACAATTATGCATCATTGACCTTATAAATTGCAATGGTTAAATGATAATGGGGAGGTACGGGTAAATGAACAAGTGTTTGTTCCTTTTTGTATTGGGAAGTATGAAGATGAAGTGATGTATGATGTAGTTCCCACGCAAGTTGGGCACTTGTTATTGGGAAGACCATGACAATTTGACAGGCGAGTCAAGCATGACGGATTCACCAACAATTACTCATTTGTTCACAATCAGAGATCAATCATTCTTGTACCATTGACACCAAAACAAGTTTATGAAGATCAAGAGAGGTGGCAAAAAGAGAGTGAACAAAATAAAAAAAAATAGTGAAAGAGAAAGTGGTAAAAAGGGTATGCGCCTGAGAGAAAAGGAAATAGGTGAGGGAATGCAAAGTGGAAAAAAAGAGAGGAGAGAGAGCTTTTATGCAAAAGAAAGTGAAGTGAAGAGAGCATTCCTTTCCAACCAGCCTATGTTTGAGGCTTATTTCAATGCTAATGAACTAATCTCTTCTTTTCCTAGTGTTTTTATGTCTTTGTTATGGGAGTTTGATAGGAGAGTTTTTGAGCCTGGCAATTGAGTTTGGGTTCATATGCACAAAGAGAGGTTTTTGGCTCATAGGCGTTCCAACTTACTCTTAAGAAGAGATGGTCCTTTTCAAGTAATTGAAAGGATCAATGACAATGCCTATAAACTTGACCTATCCGATGAGTACAATGTAAGTACTACTTTCAATGTTGCTAACTTAAACTCCTTTTGATGCAGATTCTGATTTGAGGACAAATCCTTTTAAGGAGCAGGGGAATGATGCAAATCCAAAGCCTAAGGAGTAAAGTAGCAATCTAAGTCAAGAAGTTCATATTCCAAACCCAAAGGATCAATTGTTCATCAAGGGAGGCCTAATCACAAGGGCTAGAGCCAAAAGAATGAAAAAAGCACTAAATGGACTTATTCAAGATATCTGGGCCATGCCTACTACAGCCCATAACGAATTAGAGTTAATCAAACATACTAGTATTATTAACCTAATTCAACATGTTGGGCTATGAAGCATTAAAGGAAAGAAACGCTTGATTGGAATCAAGTTTCCAAATCAGATTTAGGAAAGTTTAGGGAAGAGCATTTAATTGTTTGATTTAGGAAAATTTTCAAATCAGATTGATTATCTTATTTTAGGAAACTTTTATTATTTGATTTATTCCTTTTGAATTAGTTTCCTTTTAACTATTAGTTTCCTTTTTCTATTTTTGGTAGTTTCTTTTGTGATGCTTTTAAATATGCCTTTTCATTCAATAAAAATCAGAATACTTTTGTGAGGAAAATTTCTCTTTGGTTCTTTGGAGAACTTTCAAACTTATCAGATTTTGTCTGTGGCATTTATACTCTGACTTATCAATTAAGTTTCCATCCCTTGTTGTGGTGTCTTCATCATACAAAAATTCACATCTCTTTATAGATGTTGGGTTGCGGTTTCCATCCAAATATGTAGTGGAATAGTCCTAGGGACTAATTTTCATTACGAGTTTCGTCACAAGTTGGCGAGGTTCGTATCAACAACCAATGACATTGTTCAAGCAATATCATGTTTATAAAGGTCCAAGTTGGGACTACTAGGTTCTTGGAAAAAAAAAATGAAGAAATTGCACATATTGAGGCTTTTAACAATTCATTGCATTTCTATTTTTAGGGTTTTGTTTGGCAAAAATAGTTGATAAACTAGTTGAAAGCTTAAAAGTTAGCTAAAAGTCGAAAGATGTCAAACTAGTTTATTAAATTAGAAGTGTTTAGTAAAAGAAGTTGTTGAAGTAGTTGAAAAATGTAAAATGATATAAAATGACATATATTTTATAATCCCAAAATAATATAAATAAACATATAATTTTTTATTTTTTAATTAAATTAATTTAAATTATTATATATATAAAATTATTAAATATATATTATATATATTATTTTATTATATATATAAATATATTATAAATACAGAAAAAAAAGAAAACGAAAAGTATAATAAATATTTTAATAATAAAAATATAATACGTATTTTTATAAAACGATAAAGATAAAATAAAAAAAATACAAAAATTATAAATTACTTAAAATAAAGTTTTGAAATAAATTATACATTATTGAAATAAATTTATTTATTAAGTATTTTTAACAAATTTATAAATTAATTAAATAAATTATAAACTAATTTACTTTCTTAGTCAAAACCTGCTCTTAAAAAAAAAGTCGCAATATACCCACGTGAGGAGCACGTTCATACACAGAACAACAACAATAACGTTAATACAGGCTCTGAATCTTAGCGGGCCTTTCATGTTTGACACGCCTAAATCTCCCAACCCCAGCCTCTTTTGACTTTGACTGCCCTGGAGCAATAATGAATGGCATGAGCCGGGGCTATTATGGTCTTTTCTTGAAGCGCTTAGCGACCTCCCTTAGTGCCCAAAAACAGTACGTACCCAAATATTCAAATCACTGTAATTGCTACGACTAGATTCTAGGGTTTCTCTGCCCACAATAGCAGAGCAAGCCTCCTCCCATTTCTTCCACCATTATCCTTTCAAATTTTCCCTCTATCCCCTCATTCTTTCAAATTTTCTTGCTCCCCAAACTTTTGTTTCTTCCTTCACCACCTGATCTTTGCCTTCCCTCTCTGCCAAACCCACCAATTCTTGTTGTTTATCATCGAGCTAAATTCCTGCAAGCTAATGAAACTTCTTCAGTCTGAGGAAACCGCTTCCGAGGCCTGCGACTTTCCTGAGGAAGCCGAAGAAGAGAAGCGCCCCAGCACTTCTCTGGTTGAAGGCGATGATCGTGGCGTTGATAATGGGGATGCGGTTCTCGACGTCTGTGGAAAAACCGTGGAGTTTCCGGTATTGGAGAATGCTGAAGATTTTGTGGAGGGTTTGTATTTTTATAAGAATGTTTACAATTTAATCCCCAAGTCTCTGGGTGGTTTTGAACGGTTGAGGACGTTGAAGTTCTTTGGAAACGAGATTAATTTGTTTGCCCCCGAGTTTGGGAACTTGACGGGGTTGGAGTGCTTGCAGATGAAGATATCATCACCGGGAATTGGTGGGTTGCCATTGCATAAGTTGAAGGGTTTGAAAGAGCTTGAGCTGTCCAAAGTGCCTCCCCGGCCCTCTGCCTTCCCTATATTGACCGAGATTTCAGGTCTTAAGTGCTTGACCAAGCTTTCGATTTGCCACTTCTCTATTAGGTTAGTATTTCAACTGCGCTATCAGTTTAGTAGTTATTGTGCTTTCACTAGCTGCTGATGTATGTGCGGAATACATAAAAAGTTGGTTTACCAAATTTCCCTGTTCAACATCCAAACAGTCTGTTTGATATTCCGTCCTTTGGTTCTTTTATTATCAACATTTTATGGGGCTTTCTCCGGTTCATACTGTTCTCCTAGTTACATTAAAATCATAACTTTCTGCACTATATCTTCTTATCTTCATCTAGATATATATTTTTAATTTATCCTGAGAGAATTGTGCATAACGAGTAAGGCTTTAAGGATGGAGAATATGGATCACTATGCTAAGTGAAGCAGCCATGTTGAAAGTTTAACTGCATTTATGAAAGTGACATTGTTCTAATTTACGTAGTTGAATGTATATTTAATTTCTACAGGGACTAGATACTTGATCCTGCCTCTAGATTAGGACTTGAATAGTGTGATTTGTTTGATGCATATCAACAATTCAAGCTTTGCTTCTGAGATTACTCAAGCTCGGAGAACCTCTAGCTGCATTTGTGTTCTGATGATTGGATTATGATTTACCACTATTCAAGAATATGTTAACTTGGGTTGATTAAACAGACCTGACAACCTGCAATATATCTGTTTTGTTGCTTACCAAATCTAATTTAATGGCATGATTTTTGTGTTATCAAATAAGATTTGATTTTTAAGCTACTACTATTTGATTGTTAGGGTGCCCCTGGCAGATGTTCACAGGGATTAGAGGCTTTGTTGTATTAGTCCCTTTGTTGGGCTTTGCGGGTTGGTTCTGTTTTTTTATTCTTAGGAGGGCTCTTTCTCTCTCTTTTGTTTTTTTTTTTTAGAAGTCCTCTTGTTATTCTCTCCTTTCTTAATAACTACTTAAAGAAAACTATTTGATTGTTATATGAAAAGCCTACTGGTTTTATAATTTTATACTGACTGCTATCTTGGAATAGTTTACATGCGTTGCAAAGGGGGAAAAGGGGAAAAACAGAGATGTCTTTTTGTTTGAACGTCAATGTGACACAGAATTAAGCTGTTAACATTGTTTGCACAGTTATGGTACCACATCATGGACTTTTTAAAATGGCGTTGCTTTGAACTTCATAATCTTATAGAGAAATAGAACGCTTCTAGATATACAGAAATCCAAATAGTCAATGATGGAGTTGTTTTGATAGTTGACTGTGGTTCTATTATGGAGTTTAACTTTCGTAATTGGGTTGGATTATAAGCAACCTTAACCTATCTGAGAACTCTCATCTTCTAAAATTGTGATTTTTTGTTGCTAACTTTGTGGTCAAGTGGACCATTACTATGGTTATTGCTAACATGGTTATCAGTTTTAGATAGATTTAATTCATTTTGATTTTCTGTATTACTGTAGATACCTTCCTCCTGAAATTGGCTGCTTAAAGAAACTGGAGTATCTTGATCTTTCATTCAATAAGATGAAGACATTGCCCTCTGAAATCAGTTTTTTGAATGACTTGATATCTTTGAAAGTTTCCAATAATAAGTTGGTCGAACTACCATCAACTATTGCCTCTCTGTCAAGGCTGGAGAACTTGGATCTGTCAAATAATAGGTTGACTTCATTGGGACGTCTTGATCTTGGGTCTATGCATAAACTTCGGAGTTTAAATCTTCAGGTAACTAGCTATGATTTGTTGAATCAGCGTACTTAATGCTGTAATATTGGAGTTCTTTCTATGTTCTCCTCAGATGGTGCTTTTTCTGTTTCTGACTTTGCTTAGTCTGGATCTATCTTGTTAATCCTTTAATTATATAGCTTAATCTCTGTGTATTTTATCAACACTTTATAAGGGAAGTAATGTATCTTTACTCTACTCAATGTTTTACATGAAATATTCTGTGTCTATGTTTGTTGTTTTTGCCTACAAAATACAGTCCCTATCTTTCCGTTTGTTTTTTATTCTACTTTATTAGCTATTAGGCTATATATAAAAAAAAATCTTACTGGCAGTATGACCTCATTATGGCTGTTTGTGTGTGCTATTGTTTGATATGCAATGTTTGTTCTATTTAAAGAAATATGTCTTTTAAAAGTGTTTAACTTGGTGGCATCTGACAGTGTTAGACATGGGGGACACCATAAGGAAGGTGCCTTTGTGCATCCAAGGTATTGGTTTTTGTAGTTGTAGCTTGCCTGTGAAACAAAAAAAGATGGCTCTGGTCCTCTGTTTGTGTGATAGGTACCAGTAGTGGGGTGGGGTATGGTGTGTGGTGTGTGGTGTGTGGTGTGTGGTTTGTGGTGTGTGGTGGAGTGCGGTGGAGTGCGTGAGTTGTTAGAGGGGTATTGAGTCTGTGATTTGTTAGAGGGGTAGTTTAGGAAGTGCAGTGGGTCAGAGTTTGTTATAAAAGGAGGTAGTGGGAGAGTGAGAGGGCATGCTGAGTATTAGTTTGTGTGCTTATGTTGGGCAGTAGGTTCTTGTAGGGAATTTACTGAGGAGCATTGGCTCTGGGAGGGCGTTAGCTTTAGTAAGGATCAATCTGATAATTCCTTTCAGATTGATATTGTTCGAGTCATTTGAGTCTTTGTATTTCTGCTTATGGAGTCTGTAATGGTATCCCAATATCAAATAAAATCTGTTCTTTAGTTATATTGAGACTTGGGTTCCTATCATTGTGCATGTGTGCAAGTGTGCGCATCTTATTATACTTTACATTACACTGTTCTGTGTGTCTTTGACCGCAATTTACTGATTTGGGTTTTGAAATCTTTTTATTTTCTTCTCTGATTAGATAACTTTAACATGTTTGTTTGAATTTGTTTTGGTTCAAGTACAATAAGCTGCTCAATATATTCCAAATACCTTCATGGATTTGCTGTAATATGGAAGGGAATGACAAAGGCGAATGCAGTGATGATTTTAGCAGTTCTTCTGTTGAAATGGATGTGTATGAATCTAGTTTACAGGAGAATGATGGAATCCTTTCTCATGGTGAGGCTTCTAGATTAGCTTTTATGTTTTGAGTTTTACCCCTCTTTGTGAATGATCTTCTTTTTTGTTTCTTGAACATTTGAGTTCACATATGTGGAGCCAAAGTTACACTCATTTGATTCTTTTTTGCAGGTTCTCATAACACCTCATCAAGCCTGTTGACTAGCTCCACATCTAGCAGTAGGTGTTTTGCAGACCGAAAGTCAGGTAAACGGTGGAAGCGGCGGCATTATTTACAGCAGAAAGCCCGTCAAGAATGCTTAAATAACAGCAGGAAGTGGAAAGGTTTAGATAATTCTCAGTTGCTAAGTAAGAAGATTCATAGAATTTGCGAACCAGAAAAACTGGACAGTGTTGCTCCTGAAAACTCTGGAGAAACTGTATCGGACAATGTGAATCTGGATGATGATGCTAAAAAGTTATTCTCTGAAGAAGCAGGGAATGATAATGTAATTGATCATGTTAAAAATAACGAAGTGGGTATTGAAAATCAGTTTTCTAAAGAAGATAGCTGCTCTAGTGAAAGTAAAGATGAAAAAGATGCTTCCTTATACCCCTCAGAGAATGGGCCAAATGAGCAGAACAAAGCATCTAATTCTGAAAATTTTAAATGTGTTTCCAAATCAAAGAGGCATTCAGATAGGGATCTTGATAATCCTAAACCATGCAAGTCCAGAAAACCAATTGGTGATAGCTCGTTGTTGTCCTCCAAGTACAGTAGCTTATCATTTTGTGGCATTGAAGACCATCTGCCAGATGGCTTTTATGATGCAGGACGTGATCGGCCTTTTATGCCCCTTGAAAGTTATGAGCAAAATCAGTGTCTTGCCTCTCGGGAAGTTATCCTATTGGACAGGTTTGTTATTGTTATTATTATTGTAATAATTAATACTAATACTAAATATGTTCTTTATTTTGTCATCGGTATTGGAAACATTTTCTTGGGTGGTAGTGTGATGGAACTCCATACACAAAATAACAGAATAGGATTTTATTGAATATATTCTTGATACAGAACGGAACTCAGAGATGAAAAAGAACGTAATTTCTCAAGACTTTCGAGCGGCTAGGCCACTCCCTCTGAAAATGTTCCCCCCTGAACCTCTGTAATCCACCCTTAAAAAGACCCTAACACCATAGTTAGTTATAACTGTCATATTAGTTCTACCAACCAACACCTATAACTGTCACTACCTGTATTTCTATTTCTCCTATTTATCTCAGGCTCATCATATCATAGTGTTAAGGTAATTATTACAGTGGTTTCCTGATGTACATGATTGGAATTGTTTGTTCCCTTTCAGAGAAAGGGATGAAGAATTGGATGCTGTCACGCTTTCTGCTCAGGCATTGGTTTTTCATTTGAAGCAGTTAAATGAGTTTACCAAACATGGGAATCAGGCTGCTGTCGATAACTTTCAGATTGCATCACTGCTAGCACTCTTTGTATCGGATCATTTTGGGGGCAGTGATAGAAGTGCTATTGTAGAAAGGACCCGAAAATCAGTGTCTGGTTCAAACTATCAAAAACCTTTTGTCTGTACATGCTCAACTGGAAGCAACAGTGATAGTAGTGCTTCCACTAAACCAGTTGTAAACAGTGTAGAAGATATCACTCTTACTAACATCTGTGAAAAATCTCTTGACTCCATAAAAAGAAGGCAGAGTTCAATCATAGTGCCTATTGGATCTGTGCAGTTTGGTGTGTGTAGACATAGAGCTTTACTTTTGAAGGTGATCATTGATGCCTGAATAATATCACAATATTGTTTATATTTTTTTACCCCATAATTCTCCAGTGTTTGTCTATTATGATCTGATGCTACTTCCTCATTGCAGTATTTATGTGATCACATGGAGCCACCGGTACCTTGTGAGCTTGTCAGAGGTTTCCTGGATTTCTCACCACATGCCTGGAATACCATCTTAGTTAACAGAGGTGATACACAGGTTCGGATGCTAGTTGATGCATGTCGGCCACATGATATAAGAGAAGAGGAAGACCCTGAGTTCTTTTGCAGGTCTGTAAAATGTATCTTGATTTGCAACATATTTTTTTTTTGGGTAAAATGACATTTGGCTTGTTGTTAATATTGACCAATATATGAGTGAATATAAGTTATGCTTAATATCTTACTGAAACATAGCTTTTGGTAATACTCCTGCTATAAATTTAATAGTATATGTTGAGTAACTATTGACCTTTGAGTATCCTAGAACTTGGACAAATTAAAAAATGTTGCTTATGGTTTTAAATTTGTAAACCAGTGGTGAAGAAGTGACAAATTTTTTCTGCTATTTTACTTTAAATAGTTCTGTAATATCTTTATGAAAGCCAACTTTCCATGTATTTTACTTTATTTAAACTACTAGAGCTATGAGAAACTTGTTTATTTGCAGGAAATTCAGCATACATAGATCATTAGTGCTTTGAATATGATATATTTTTTCCCTGGATAGTTGTGGTCAAATGATGTTGGCTTCACCTCACTATATGTAGAGAACTGTGATATTCAATATCAGCAAAACCAATATTAAAAATGGCCCAAAGGCTCCAGAATTAAATTTTGAAAATGAAACGTTCTACCTTCCAGGGAAGACAATATAGAAAATGTATTTATGCTTGTGAAAAAAGACCACAAATAAGGAAACTATCATTGAGATTTCCACTAATATAAAAATAAAGTCCAACAAGTACATAAATAAATTAATAATCAATGGCATAGTCATAATGTTGAATGTACACTCAGTCATAGATCAACATAAATCACAAAGTTACATAACTAAATAAAATGAAAACTTGAGCAATCCATAGATCAACATAAATCACATAGTCACAGTGATTGGGTTGAGCTTTAAGTTTCTTCACTCATGCTTAGACTGATTAAAATTAAAATTGAAATATTCAGGACACCTGAAATCTTCTGAAAAGATCACCTTTAATGAATTCTGTAGGATATCATGATCAAATAAAAATATTATGAATTTCCATTTCAGGCAAAGAGCCATTAGCCATGCACATGGGCCAGTTTGTCCATTTAAAATGTAGAATCTTGTGGTCACCTGATTTGAAAATTTGACAATGTACTTTCTTTAATTGTTACATTGATTTATGCATTATTTTACACAAGCCTCTTAGTACAGAAAAGTTGGTTTGGCCCTATATAATGAGATATGCTATTGTTGACTTTCTGATTGAATGGTGACGTGCTGTGCAAATATTGCAGGGAAACTTGTTTAATTCTGTGATTACTATGAAATTTAAATAGGCTTTTAGGAATCTGATGAACGATGACGTGCTTGTTTTTCCAGGTACATACCTCTTAGACGAACCAGAGTTCCTCTTTCAATTGATGGAAATCTTGGTCCTGACTGTTCTTTCCCATCTCTTTCAACATGTGAAGAACTTAAGAAGGCAGATTTAAGTACTTTAGTTCGTTGCAAATTTGGATCAGTTGAGGCTGCAGCGAAGGTGTGTTCCTTAAGTCTTGTTGGGACATTAACTTTATTTTGTCATGCGTCAAGATATTATTCAGTTCATATTGCAATCTAATTACTGGGATGAATTGTTTGTTATATCATAATGTGAATTCGTCACTATATGTTGATAAATGGGTTTAGGTGGGCAATAGATGGGCAGCAGGCAATACTTTCTTGTTTTCTGATTTAGTATCTATTTGAGATTCAGAGGGTGCTTACTATTTTCTTGCCAATGTGCTCATCTTGATTGAACAAGGTTTTTGTTTCTTGTTTTTTTTTTTTTCCTTGTGTTTTGGGGGGGGGGAGATTGTAACATCTGTTATTTTTCCTGTATACACGTCACTGGCATAGTTATTGAAAACTTAACTTCTGCTGGGTTGAACAATTGGATTTGTTGCAACCTGGCATGACTTAATTGTAATAGCCTCATGATCTCTGTCACTTGCTCAAGGATGAGTTGAATTGAATTTTTAGTATGCTCTGCTCCCCGTCTTATAGAATGATCATGGTCAGATTTTTAGTAAACATGTGTTGGACATGGACATATCTTCTTTTGAACTGTCCTTGCTTCATAAATTATTGGTATGCAAACATTTTATATTATGTGTTTTAGAATATTCATTAAATTTTTACTTGATCTACAAATGCAAGGAAATTGGGCCTTCCAATTTGCAATGTGGATTGTGATTTGGTAACTATGGTCATTGGTCGCTAGTCTGCTGTAAGTCTTCCATTAATGTTATTACAGTTATCCTTTTGCTAGGGAACATGTTTATACAATACTGGACAGTCCCCTGAGTCATAGATATTACGCTATGGCTTGTGCTATTTTTAGCTTTATGCTAATGCAAGCTATACTTCTACTGGGCTACTTGACTAATTTTATGGCCCATTATTTTAATTAGAATGGTTTTTATTTTGGAGGGTTGAGGTAACAATAAAGTATGAGCTGCTCTGCTTGTTGAACTCATTTACATTTTCCTTAAGCTGATTATTAATAACTTCTGTGCTGTGTTATTTTTCTTTCTCATTGTTCCCTACAAATTGTTCCTTTCCTATTTTACAGATAGTTTGGATTTAAATGCTATTGTTTGATTATAGTCATAATATGTCCTTTTTGGTTTCCTCTCCTTTTCTATTAATGTAATACTGTTCTGAATATTTGTATATAATATAAATGTTTTGTAATTTTTGTACATATCTTGTGTTATGTGCAGGTTCGTACTTTGGAAGTGCAGGAGAGTTCAGCGGACAAAATTAAAAACTTCGAATATAATTGTTTGGGAGAAGTGAGAATTCTAGGTGCTTTGAAGCACCCCTGTATAGTTGAAATGTATGGACACCAAATATCTTACCAGTGGACTCTTTCAGCAGATGGTAATCCTGAGCGTTGTGTGTTAAGGTCTGCAATTTTCATGGAGTTCATGAAAGGGGGATCATTAAGAGTGAGCTTTCTTATATTCTTTATTTTTTTTGGTTACTTTTTGACTTTTTTTAAAAACAATTTTGTTTTAGTGATTTTCCGTCTCATTTTCCATCAGAACTATCTAGATAAGTTATCAAAAGCTGGCGAAAAGCAGGTTCCACTGGAGTTGGCTTTGTATATTGCCAAAGATGTAGCATGTGCTTTGTCAGAGCTGCACTCAAAGCACATAATTCATCGTGACATTAAAAGTGAAAACATTCTAGTTGACTTGAATAGAAAGAAAGATGATGGCACTCCCACTGTGAAGCTTTGTGATTTTGATAGTGCAGTGCCACTAAGATCACCACTACATAAATGCTGTATTGCTCACGTGGGAGTGCCTCCTCCTCACGTATGCGTTGGAACACCTCGTTGGATGGCTCCGGAAGTTATGCGGACTATGTATAAAGAAAATACTTATGGATTGGTAAGATCCTTTACCTTATTACGTACTCTTTGCTTATCATTGATCCTCTATTTGGTTTTTAATGTTATTTTGAGAGACATTTTTTTTTTTTTCTGTTAAATGTAAGGAATTGGATGCAACTATTTAAGGATGAATTTCACTTTCCATTGAAGAATGAAACAGAGATTATTCATGGAATGGATTAACTTTTCTTTATACATTTTCATCTTAATAAAACCAGCTGTACACTAGTCTTGACTGTGTGGTCAAGATGTAATGTTCTTAACACCATCAAATGCTAGGTATTTGCTCAAATAAACCCTAACAATGGCCTGAACTATATTGCAAATGTAGTTTTAAGATACGTAATAAAGCATGTGATGCAGAACAGTGATGGGGAAAAGCGAAGGTGGGAAAAATATAGAGGATAGAGAGCAGGAGAATGGGAGAGGAGAGAAATAGAGGGATCTGAAATTAGGTAAAACATTTAATCGTCATACAACATAGTGAGGGCTATTTATAGGTAGCCTTAAAAATCAACATACATTTATCTAAATAAATCTAAAGTAACTAAAGGCCTAAAATAAATAAACTTTTTAAATAAAGCCTATTAATTAATTCTTTAATCTTCAAGAACAACTTAGATTTACATATAATTATCTCTAACCATATCATTTCAAATATTCTATTTTTATCATTCATCATTCTTCCATGGTTGGAGATAATGTCAAGTTTCTAAGTGTGAAAGCAATAGAGAAGTCCAACTTAAAGCATTATGAAGGGGGACAGGTAGTGTCGTTGATCCATATTCATGAGAGATTGGATAAAGTTTTACGTTGGCTGTCGAGGACCTAACACAACCCTCCTCCTTTATCCGGGCTTGGGACCGGCTATAAAACATAGGCGGAGTTATAAGGGGGACAGGTAGTGATGGAAGAAAAAGATAACAAAAGCAACTTTAATATTCTCAGTTATCACTTATCTCAGTTTCTTTGCATGCGTAGCTAGTTTCAAATGTAGGCTTGTATGTTTTCGGGGGTACAAGCGCATATATTGCTTCTGGGGATTGAATTCATAATTTACAACAGAGTCATTTGTTTGCTTAATTTGTCTAGATTCTAATCAAGAGTAGGTACATATATATATATTCATAATGACTCAGTCTACAGTCTACACTATGACCGGAGAATGGAGATAGTTTGTATTGGGTTGTTATGCCGCTTTCCTTTTCTTATGACAGGAAGCTGATATTTGGTCATTTGGATGTTTGCTTCTGGAGCTGCTGACTTTGCAAATCCCATATTCTGGGGTGCCTGATTTACAATTCCATGACGTTCTGCAGGTTTTTTAATTACTTTATCCCATTCACACTCACAAAAGCACAAATAGAAAGAGGAATGATGAAATGATAAAATGAACATGTCTAATTTTTCTCCTGTGATCAATCTCAGATTGGTAAACCACCACAATTAACTGATGATCTGGAGGCATTGAGTTCAATGAGTGAACCCACAATGATTCAATCCAGTGAAGGCCCAGAGAAATCAGATACCGAGGTGGATGGGATGAAATTCCTTGTTGATTTGTTTCATAGGTGTGTAGAAGAAAATCCAACCAAACGACCTACGGCAGAAGAAATTTATGAAGTGTTGCTTGCACAGACAGGCCGCCTACAAGTTCAAGATGTTAGAAAGAGTTAGGTGGTCAGTTGGTTGGGGTGACCCTGTTTATCTGGCAGAAGTTCATAGCCCCCCAGTGTTGTATTATAGAACAAATTATCTCCAATTTTTTCCTCAGCAAAATTTTTTCACTTGGAATGATCTTTATTTACAATTCCAGGATGTTAGATTCATGCGGCTCCGTATAATCTGACTGAGATCTGTAGATTTTGTAGTTAGATCTCCTGTCAGGTTGTAAATATTGAGAAGTCCGTGTAAGTTTATTATAGCTGTCACTAATCTGATTAATTTGTTCAAGCCTTTCAAGTTTGATAGGCTTGCCCTGAAATTTGCCTACAGAATGTTGTTCCTGGTTCTTCAATTTGGATTTGGTGTCTGCGGTGTGTACTCTCTTGATGAGCTTATTATGTTTTGCTTAAATTTGGTAGTAATTTGTGGGTGTTTTCTTCAATCTTGAAATAATTTTAGATTGAGAAAAGAATATTTTTACATTTGTAGAAGCGAAATCGTTGACTTGTTTTTATGTAATTAAGTAATTTAACTGACTGACTGATTCTCTGATTAAACCAAGATCTCCGTTATCTCTGCGCTTGCGCTAGCTTTATTGCAATCACTTTGAATGTGATGCACTATATTAAAAAGGTACTCGTGTACATATTATCAAGTCTATTTATTTTTTTAAAAAAAAATTAGGAACTGTACAAATTACATTCTAAAAAATAATAAATTTGTTGAGTTTACTACGTTTAAGTAGTATTTTATGTTGATTTATGAAAATTTAAGTAGCCTTGATATAATTTAGACAATATGATAATTCAAAGATTAAAGTATAAGCCTGATTAAGGTGAGTCTTGTGGATAAAAAGGAATAATTTTATATTTATATAATATGATATGGATGAAGTTAAATTAGTTAAAATGTAAAGAAGTTTGATGTGAAACCCAAAAACCAAAACCAAAAAAAAAAAGTGGAGAGAGTAAAGAATATTTGAGGGATGTAGGTAAATGAAGTGTGGAGGCGTGTGGTGTGGTGTGTGTTGACCTCCTTGCACATGCAGCATTGTGGTGATGATGAGTGTGCTTTAACAAAAAGAAAAAGTGGGCGTCCTTTTCATCAAAGGACGAATGATTAATGGCAGAGGCATCAGACATGGCCATGGCCCATGGCCCATGAGCCTGAACCATGCATGGCATGGCAGAGTGACACCCACTTAGTTCAATTAGGATCCCAGATGCTTCCTCTTCCTCCTGCCTGTGTTCCCTTCTCAGCAGGCACCCTTGTGCAAAGCTAGGAGACAGAAGACACGAGACAGAAGATGAACAGTGGGCGAGGCAACACTCTAATAAATTAATGAATAAATGTTTAAATATTTACTATTACAGTGACTTTTAAACAAATATGATAATTGAATTTCTATATAATTTCACACGCGCACACACACACACACACACACACACACACACACACATATATATATATATATATATATATGATTGAATATTTATTTAAAAATTTATGATAAATATTTAAATAAATTTTTTTAAAATTTCTATATAATTTAACACAGACACACACACACACATATATATGTGATTGAATATTTATTTAAAAATTTATGATAAATATTTAAATAATTTTTATTAACAAAAAAAATTAAAATCAAGACATTTTAGTTGTTTGATATTGTTAATTGAGCCAATCTTTAACAGGCAGGTCAGGCCAACAAAAGAAGTGTAAATTAAGCCAATTAATAATAAATATATAAATACGTTAAAAATAAATATTAGTAAAAAGAATTTTATATGTTTTCACATTTATTTTTAATTATATATATATATATTATAGTATCAAGTGAGATCAGTGATTTTACATGAGATATGGATAGAAAATAATTACTTCTAGACCACAAATTAATAGTTTAGATAGATGTAAAATTATTTATGAGAAAATTTACTGGATTTAAAATTAATTATTTTCTCCACTCGTCTAATACACTAAACCACTTTTCTATTTTGTAATCCAATGTATGTTGGTTCAAAAGATACAATACTAATGGTAGTTTTTTAAATAGGAAAAATTAGTGTTGAAAAAATTTTATTTCTTCAGAAATTTCCAGAGGGAGCCACCTTTGCCTCCCCAACATGAGAGTGCAGTTGAGGACATTGGTAGCAGCAAGTTTGGACCACTCTACCTACACACAACAACAGACTGGTACTTATCTCCAAGATCTGCCACGCTGTCATATATAAGGACCATTATAATTAGCACTCTTAAATACTCACATACCCTTATACCCTAAGTAGGGAACGCAATCCCAAATCTCTCTCTCTCTCTCTCTCCAACAAGCCTTGCTTGCAAATGGTTTACAATTACGAGTGTCTTGGCGAGAGGCATTGGTGTTTTTTTATCACCCTTCACCATGCAAATGGCCTATATAATATATGTACTGTTTGTTTTATTACATATTTATATGAAGCATCCATATTTTGATTTCAAAGTTCTATCAAGTTCAATACTGCTCAAGTTTTCATGGTTGTCCAATATAAAACATACAACATTGCATTCTTCTAAAATTTGTTTAAATAGTCATTCTTCAAGTCTTGTCTTTATATTCTTTAAATGTTCAGCTTGAGTTATTCTCATTTTGATTAATATTAGACCAGACTTTTTGAGCTTAATCTTTTTTCAAATGATCATCCATCAATTGATAAAGCTTAAATCTTTCTACCTTTGTAATTGAGTAAGTTATAAGCTTGTTTGACTAAATTAAAAATGTTTAATATACAAGTTTATTTGAGTAGCTTATAAATTTTTATGAAATACTATTTTGAGTAGTTAATAGTTTTTATATTTTTCTTTTTTTTATTTTTATTATTTTATTAAAATTCCAACATTAGCTTACTCACAACTCATAACACAATTTCTTTTTCTCCAGGTTTCTTTCACACATTCGTAATATAATATTGTTAATCTATTGTAGAACATTAGATGATATGTTTATTTTATATTATTTTGAAATTATATTATGAAATTTAATATTAACAAAAAATAATAACGCTATTTTGAGACAACATAATAAAATGATATTATTTTGAGATCTTAATTAGATATTTATTTTAATTATTAAACTACTTAAACTATTTATTTTAAGTTTTGATAAAAAAGAATTTAATCTTTTACTTAAAAAACCCTAAAATTATAATTACCTAGAAATACATTTTTTTTCTAAAAATAAAATTTGTATAAAATATTATATAATATCTTTTTATGTCATTTTACATTTATTAACTAATTCAATAACTAATTTTATCAAATATTTTTAATTTAATAATCTAATTTAATAACTTTCAACTAGCTTATTAGTTATATTTACTTAAATTAAGATATTTATAATATTTTAAGAATCAAATCAATAATCTATATATGGCAACATTCACACTTGTTAATTAATTGTTACTATCAGGGAGTGGAAATATTTGGCGAAAGATGCAGGCTTGTTCACAGGGGCTTTTCATGGTGGCTTTTCCTGTGTCGATTTGTGTAGGGTGGTGAGTAGGGTTGGCAGTTGTTGCCACGTTGGTATAAGTTTGGAGACAGTGAAAGGGATAAATGAACCGAAGAGGCATGCTTTGCTTTCTTCAAATGCAATGCAAGGCCACCTCTGGCTCTGAGCCTCTCATGGTAGGACCCTTCTGCTTACTGCTATGTTGCTAACAGTACAATTTTCCATTACAGGTAACAATTACAATTCTGGCACACAATCTAACTTTAGACACACCCTGTTTGCTTACTGGGAATGTAGATTCTCTCATCTATGCTAATAATCTTCTAGAAAAAAGGGGTTGTCAATTATTATGTGGTGCTAACATAGAGCTAGCTGCTAGAAAAAGTTTTAACATGCTCTTTTTTTTTTAAAAAAAATTATTATACTTTAGAATTAACTCGTTTCTTAAAAATAATTTTAAAATACATTTACCATAATAATATATGGCCAATTTTTTTTTTGTTGGAGTCCACCGTTATGATGGATGTAGGTAAGCAATTAATTTGGTTTTATGATTATGATTATTAATTTAATATAAATTGTATTTTTTTGTAACTAAATAATATGTCAGAATTATTGTCCCTAAATTCTAAAAATGTATAATGTAGTTTTTTGAAAATTGTTTGTTCACTATTTGTTAATTCTTACAGTATATATATTTTTCTTATTTTCTTAAATTTTTAATTGATGAAAGATCAACGAGTGATGAATAAAATTTTTAAAAATTAAATTATAAGTTTTTAAAATTTAAAAGTAAAAAATTGAATTATGTATCATATGAAATAAATATTTGCTCTTATTTTAATTGCAATACACCTATAGGTCCTTTATCTACTAACAATATGAGTAATTGGTGTTCATTTAAGTCTAATTATTTTAGTCAAATGATAGCATGTGTGTTTGTAAAATTAATTTTCATCTTCAAAACTGTGTAAGGAGTAAAATTCAGTATAATTTTCTTTTCTTTTAAAAAGAAGAGAAGTTCTCATATTGCGATATCATCTGACGTCATTTAGATTAATGCCCTCAACAGGAGAGATCAGATAGCTTCAAATATTCACTCCCTTTTTCTCCCATCTCTAGGTCACACAGCTTCCTACAGAACTATCAACATGATCAGATTCAGATTCTATCCATGGACCCTATTTCACCCAATTAAGATTAGTGTTTGATTGGTATAATGGCAATTAATTTTTATTAACAATTTTTGGATCTACTCTATGTGGAGTATCTAACCAGGACTTTAAATATATGAGTTTTACTTATTAAGACACTTTATTTTCACTTGGTAGACACTTTATTTTCACTTGGTAGATTAATATTAGAGATAAAAATTAGAGACATAATAAATTTTGTTTCTGAAATGTTAAAAATTTATTTTAAAATTTAGTTTGAAAATTTGAGACCAAATAAATTTCTTCTCTAATATATTATTTAGGTTTGTTTTTAATTAGAGACGGAATAAATTACATTTCAAATTAATAAATCTCACATCAACTAGATCAAAAGATGAGCCTCCCACATTTTCTTATATAGAGTGTTTTAGTGGACACTCTTATCTTAAGAAAGTTAATAAATGGATGTGTCTTTTAATTTAATATTATTTAATGTGGCTAAAATTTTTTTGGGTGGCCAAATTTGATCGGTTCAACAATTCACTGATTTTTAGGCATGTTTGTGAATTTGAGATAGAATTAGTGATGAAAAAATTTATCCCTAATTTGAGATGAAATAATTTTTCCTCTCTGACAATTCTATCTTTAATTTTGAGATAAAATTTATTTTTTGTCTCAAATTTTTTATAACATCAGGATCAAAGATAAAATATTTTTCATTTCTAAATTTGTCTCTGAACAAACAGAGACAAAGTTTTACTTAATTGGAGACAATTTTTTTTTTGTTTTTGATGTCTAATTTTTTTTTTGGTAGTTAATGATTTAGTAATTTATATCGAACATAGACTTAGTCTGATGAATCAAAATCTTTGGAGTTGAAGTAGGTTGGCATTTTTAGGTTTTTTCTTTAGTCTAATTTCGTTTTCTTCGGAGTTTCATAATGATAATAGCTAATTTTTATCCTTCAAAATATCTTTTAGAAGCTCAAGTATCCGCCCATTTCAATCCAGAGCCTTGGATAGGTTTCGTTAGAATAAGATTTTCAACTAGTGATATAAATTTGATTGATTTGATTGGTGTTCATTCTATCCCTTTGACCGTCTATCTAATTAATTATTCCTTAGAGTTAGAATAATTTTTTTAAAGAGTTAAAATTTTAAATAATTATTTGAGCTGGGATATAGATAATATAGCTTATTTATTATTAAATTGTATAGTTTGTATTATAATCTTATATAATTTTTAAACATATCCTTTGATTTAAATTTTAAAGTCAGGTAGCCTAAAAGGCAAATCCCGTCTTTACTATTAGAGCTTATTTATTTGTAATTTTTACATTTCATATGTTAAAAAGGCTTCTCTAGCCCAATGGTAAGAAACAAACATATCCTTTGATTTAAACTTTAAAGTCAGGTCGCCTATAGGTCAACTCCCATCTTTACTATTATAGCTTATTTATTTGTAATTTTTACATTTCATATGTTAAAAAGGCTTCTCTAACCCAATGGTAAGAAACCTACTTTAATAGGTGAGTTGAGTTGAATAAGATATTTATGTGAACTGGTTTCTACAAGACATATTCATTTGCTATACAAAATTAATTAGAATGTGTTTCTTTCTTTCTTTCTTTCTTTTTTCTTGACAAATAAAAATGCCATATTATTAATTACAATGTAAACTTACGGTCTTTGCCAAATTCTTAACCCCCCCCCCCCCCAAAAAAAAATATTTAAGGCCGATGACTTTTTTTTTTTAAAGTTGTTGATAGGTACTTTTTTTTTATAAATTTTTTCAGATAAATATATGTACTGCAAAAGAGATCAAAATTCAAGCTAAGATCTCCTTATTAATTAATTTATGAAGGGATTTAGCACAAATTACCTCTAACCGTAGTAATTAAAAAAATTGTCATATCAGATTAATTCCTGAACAGAACCAATATTAATTAAATGATGGTTTCACTAATGTTCACGTCAAATACAAAAAAAGATTCAATTTGTGTATAAATAAAACTATGATTTGAGAATCATAAATCAAGCATTCTCCATTTTCCAAATAAAAACAAGAAAGCATCACCGTCCTAAAGGTGTGGATCCTCTGCTTGGAAAAAAACAGGATGTTTGGAGTTTTAGTAACGATTTTAACTGTTGTTAAAACTTTCAGCAACAATTTTTGTTGCTGAAAGTTTTAGCAACAGTTAAACCCGTTGCTAAAACTCCAAGCACAAAAATTCCAAACACAAAAATTCCAAGCAGAGGACCCACACCTTAAAACTTTAGCTTGCGAATCCTGCTTGACCCAGACTTTGTTTCAAATCAACAATTAAACCCTGTATTAAGCTTCATTAAATCAACAAAATAGGAAGGAAAAATTATTACAAATATAAGTTGAGCCAGAATTATTGTTGTAATATTCTTTTGGGTTTTAGTATTTTATTGGGAGGAGAATAAAAAGTAGTAAAGAAAAATAATTTGGAGCTTGTTGTCAAGTTTGAAAAACTTTTAAAATTGAAATTTTATCCAGTGAGAATGTTTTATCTATATATAGCCTTAAGCCTTGAAAAAATATCTTGTTATTTTCCTTCCTTCCTTTTTTTTTTCAAAAAAAAAATTTCCCTTATCTTTTCTTTTTTTTGTCCTCCGCATTCACGCACACTCTTCATATCCTTCTTCTACATCTTCTACTTTTTCTCCGATGTCTTCTTGTCCTCCTATTCTCTCGCTCTCTCTCGCCTCTTCCCCCAAACACTCATTTAATCCTTCATTCTCTCCTCTCTTTTATGTCGGTGATGTTGTAAAGTTTTTTTTAAAAAAAAAGTTGGCTTTTAGGCATGATAATCACCATTTTTAAAGAATTTATATCTATGTATTAGTGAATCATAGATAGACTCTTCCAAGATAAAGTTATTTGAAACCTTTTTTTTTGGATATTTGTTATCCAGTTGCGCCCACTGTAGAATTACATATATATAGATATGTGTGTGTGTGTGTGTGTGTTTGAACAGCTATGTATGCTCAATCTCAACATATATGTTTGTTTAAATTTTAAATTGAAACATGTCAGTTCGAATTTTTTTAAAATGAGTTTAAAATTCAGCTGACACATTATTTCAAATTTAAAAAATTAATTAAAAAGATAATAATTAATTGTAAAAAAATTGCCTTGAAACCCAAGGCCCCATGTCCAAGTAATTATATATATATATATATATATATAATTTTGTATATTAATATTAATTAATATAATATATTAAGTTAATTTAAACATGATAAATAAGACATCATTTAAATATCTTTACATATATCACTCCAATGTGTAACTTTAATTCTACTTTAATATTACAAACAGAACAAGTGATTCATTTCTAACTAAATTTGGTCAAATTGTCGCTTGAAATTACCACGTTAGAAAAGAAGCCCAAATTGAAGGTAATTTTCTCTTTTCTCCTCTTTAATTTGTTAATTGATCACGAGTTAGAAGGTTTTTTCTGAAATTTTGGGGTGGTTTGGCTAGCATTCATCCTCTATTTTATTTTTCCATCTTATCTTGCATCCAAATGCGAAAGAGTTACAAGGATTTGGAAGGGCTAAATTTTGTGAAAACCCTTGAATTTGGGAAAGAACTAAAATTTTCAAGTTATTGAAATAATGTTCTAATTAATCTTTGTTTCCAAGCTTCCAAATAAATATCTTTTTCTTAAAATTTATTGCTAACGTTTAAGAATATGAAAGTGGAAGTTTAGATGCATTTTAGGTGGAAAATTGAGGAGAAAATGTAAAGGCTAGCTCTGGAAGCATCATAAATCACCTTTATGTTGTTATGTAGGCACCTAAGCACTCGAGAGCATATTCTTAAGTGCCTACGTGGCCAAAACCCGAGATGCTTGAGCGTCTTGATGCCCCTTTTCAGTAATTAACTCCTTTCCCTTCACTTTTCATGTAATTCTAAATAGGATTTCAATTGATAAGTATCTTGGAGGTTTTTCTTTTTGTTTAGAGGAGTTAGATTGACATAATAGGGATCCGGATTGACTCCAATGCAAAACTATGGCTATAAAATTGTGGCTATAACCGTGGCTAAATACACTTTTAGCTATGATTATAATTATAGTTAAAATCATAGTTAAAATCGTAGTTAAAAACACGTTAGAGACGATCTTTTTCCACACAGTAGGGCCTTATATTAGACTAAAAGTTCATTGGACTCTCCAGCACCTTATAGACACTGAAGATGATCCGCTTCCACATAGTAGAGCCTTATGTTAGCTTGGCGACATGGGCTCATGGTGAATAAATAACCTACTATGACGTTACTTCTTTGTCTATATATTGCTCGATATACTATGATATACTCTTTCATGATTCTCGCTATGCCTTTAAATGTTTAGAGACTTGTTTTGACTCCTCTTCCTATGCATTTCAATTTTCAATCTTATTTGACTTCTCTTTTTATGTATTTAGTGTTCAAATTAATGTCATTAATTGTATATATTATATATGTTGTATTTTCATACTAAGATGAATACTTTAATTTTACTTTGATTCTTTATGGAGGAATTGCCTTATTAAGACTTGAGAACTTGATAGAAATGATTTTGATGCTTCTATACGAAAATGAGAAATTGATGAGAACAAAGCCGATGCTCTTACAAAGTGTTGAGAACTTGCATTTATGGGAAGAACTCTTTTGGAAATCATTGAGTACAACAATATTTATAACCCTTAGCGTACCTTGGATCAGAAACCTTATCTAGTAGATGTTAGGTGATGCTATCCTCATGACCCAAGGCCACACACTATTGGGAGGAAATATGATATGATGAAGAGTTTAGTTGTGGCGGTCACCGGGTGATTGGATGGTGTGGAAGGATTATGTAGTAATAAGGAGGGATGTATCCAGGAGCGTTTATGATTTGTTTTGTTAGGCATTCCTCCCACATCCTGAAAATATAATATTTGACACTAATTCTGATTTTATTATGATTTTTATATCTTGATATATACTTGTGGTTTTCATGTCTCATGATATGATTCTTTGCAATGGAAGTTGAGTTCTTGAGAAAATTATCTTCTTGGATTTTCATACATTCATGTCTTTATGTCTCGTCAATTTGTTGTAGTAGTACCTTATTTGCTTACTAGGTGTTTTGGACTCACTAGCTCCACTTCTCTCTTGATGGGTGTGCTTGGCTGGGCAAAAAAAATAGTTTATAGCTTATTTGATTAGTTTATAAGTTTGTTAGAAATGTTTGGTAAATGAGCTTATTTCATTAGCTTATAATTTATTTTGAAATACTTTGAGTAGCTTATAGCTTATGTATTTTTCTTCCTATTTTACCATTGTTATTTTGTTATAATTCCCATTATACCCTTGTTTATTTACTTCTCCATATACCATTGTGATGCTTCAATTTGTCTGTCTCCTCTATGCCGTTGTCTCCACCATCAGTCGCCTTTTCTGTTGTTGTACATTGTTCACCGGCATCGTTCGTCCTTCTCTGTCAGCTCGGCATGCTGTGTCCTCTAGCATCTGACGTCTTCCACTCTTCCACTTCGATCCTGCTTTGCTTTTTTTGATCAGTTGCTGTCCCTTCGCCGACGTCATCCGTCCTTCTCTGTCGACATCCTTCAGCTTTCGACGTCCTCTTATGTCTGGCGTTTTCCTTCCCCTTTATCATCTTTCACTGCTTTTCTGATCAGTTACTACCCCTTCCGTCTTGCACTTCTTTTCAAATTAATATATTTGTGAATAATTTTTATTTTAGTTTTTAAATTTATCTTAAAAAAATATTATAATAGTTAAAATTATAGTTACCTAAATTAATTTAATTAAAAAATTGATATGTTTATTTTATATTATTTTGAAATTATAAAATATATGTCCTTTTATGTCATTTTACATTTTTCAACTAATTCAACAACTACTTTTACCAAATATTTCTAATTCAATAAGTTAGCTTATAAACTATTTTTTACCAAAAAACACCTTATATTTAGATAGTTAGGTAGAGCTTGAGCCTCTGCAGAAGAGCAGTGAAGTTAGATGTTCGAGGGTGAGCCCACTTTGTACCATTAGGCCTTGTACATATTTTTGTTTCTCACTTGTATTTGACTTTAGACTTGACTCTGTAATCTTATAGATAAGATCCCTTACCTTTGTTAGCAACAGAGTTGGAATTGGTATTCTATGTGATATATAGTTTAAACATAGTGCTATTGTCTATTTTACCTCACTGTATTCTAGCTTTTACCAGTGTATACGCTATACATAGTCTCTCACACACCTGACCATTAGCTCTTAGGTAGTTAGGACAGATGGCTTTGTGATCCTTGAATTTAGGATCCAGCTAGCATTTCTTCTCTATATTATTTTGTATTCTTTTACATTTTATCCCCAACTATACATCTTATATATTCTATAGTAATGAGAATACAGAGCACGCCTTTTATGCACTTTTATCACTTTCGTATCTTGGTATTAGAGCCAACCCTTCCTCATCATCATCATGAGCTTCTTAGCATCCATCAACTCAACCAACTCTCAAGCCACCAAAATTGCTTCTTTCTGCCAAACAAACCATTAGTTGCATCCATCTCGTAACTTTGCTCTATCAAGCTAGACAAAAGCAATTTTCTACTATAGGAGTACATCTTACCAGTCATACGAGGCCACAAAATGGAGGGCTATGTTCTTGGTTCCAAAAAGTGCCCTCCATAGCTTATTTATGAGGGAATAGAAATGAAAACCAACCTAACCTATGAGGAATGGGTAGTAGTAGATCAATTACTGCTTGAATCAATTTACAATACTCTCACCCCTGAAATCACATCCTAGCTCATTGGATGCACATACTTGCATGACCTCTAGATTGCTATCAGAAGCCTTGCTGAAGCACACACCCAATCATGAGTGACTCTTCTTCAAGGAGAGCTTCATAGAACACGTAAATGGTCATTAAAAATGAGTGAATACCTAGCTAAAATGAAGTCCATATCAGAAAACCTATTACTTGCTGGTTGTCCCATTTCAAACAATGATCTAATTATACAAACTTTAGCTAAACTTGATATAGACAATCCTATAGTTGTACAATTATCTGATAAAACATATATGACCTAGGTTGATATGCATTTGACTCTCTTAAAATTTGAGAGTAGATTGGAGTAACTCTCAAGCCTTAAGTTCCTTCCAAGTGCAGGTTAATTTAATCAGCAACAATAACAAACCAAGAAACAATTCAGAAACCAATAGTGGCCCATGTTAAGGACAAAACCAAACAATAGAGGAGGAAGACCACCTAGAGGACGTGGCCGAGGTGGATGAAGCAACAATTGTCTAGTGTGCGAGGTTTGTGAAAAGACTAGACTTACGACTGCACATTGCTACTTTCATTATGACCAGAGCTATATGGGCTCTATTCCTGGTTCCACCAACAATTTAGGCAATAGTCAGACCAGTAATCAAGCACATTCTGCGTATCTTGCATCTGCCAGCATAATAGGGGATCCTACTGGTATATGGACAGTGAAGCAAGTACCCATATATCCAATAATGTAGCCAATTTTGAACAAGCCACACAATCCTATGGTAAGGAAGAGGTAGTTGTGGGTAATGGTGAGAAATTGATCATTAAACATACTGGTTTTACTTCTCTTCCTCACAACAATCATAAATTAAAACTAAATGGCGTTTTGCATGCTCCTTAAGTGACCAAAAATTTGTTAGGTGTTTCAAAGTTAACTTCTGACAATAATGTATTAATAGAGTTTGATTCTTATGGATGCTATATGAAGGACAAGACCACGGGAAAAATTCTGCTGAAGGGAAATATGAAGGAAGGGCTGTACGAATTTCAAAACCAGAGGATTCACAATTCTGATGATCTGTTTGCCACATCTCAGGGGTTTACAAACATTGTTTATGTTGTATATTTAAGTTCCAATGATAGTTTGTATTCAATAAAATACTCATGGCATGTAAGACTTGGTCACCCATCGAAGAGGGTGCTTAATCAAGTTCTTAAGGATTGTAATGTCAAAACTCATGCGAATGAATCCTTTTTTTGTGAACCTTGTCAATATGGTAAAAACCATGCCTTACCATTTAATTTGTCCATGTCTAAAGCAAAACTTCCCTTGAATTAATCTATACCGATGTTTGGGGGCCATCACCTGTTCAGTCAACACCTGGTTTTAAATTTTATGTCCAATCTTTAGATGACCATTCATGATACAATTGGGTTTACCCATTGAAAAACAAAAGTAATGCTTTTGCAACTTTTATTCAATTTTAAAATATGGTTGAAAAACAGTTTGAAAGATCTATTAAGATAGTGCAAAGTGACTGAGGTGGAGGATATAGAACATTCACCCATTATCTGTAGAATGAGGAGATAATCTTCAGACAATCATGTCCATACACGTCTGTTCAGAATGGGAGAGTTGAGAGGCACCACAGACAAATTGTGGAAGTTGGATTAACACTGTTTGCTCAAGCCATAGTGCCACTCCATTACTGGTGAGAATAATTTTAAACATCAGTATATTTAATTAATTAGCTACCTTCCACAGTCTTAAATAATCAATCTCCTTACTCTGTTTTATTTGAAAAACTCCTAATTATGCCTCTCTTAAGGCTTTTGTCGTGCATGCTATTCCAACCGTAGAGCATACAACACTCATAAGTTTGATTTTCATACCACCAAGTGTGTTTTCCTTGGCATCAATGATAAGCACAAGGGCTTCAAATGCTTATCCTTAACAGGAAGAATATATGTGTCTCATCATGTGATCTTCAATGAAAAAGATTTTCCATTCAAATATGGATTCCTCAATACCAAGCAACAAGAACAAGTTCCTTATATGCCTTCACTAACTTGTACTGATTTTATCTTTGATTGGCAGCAGGATAAAAGTCTTAGTTCATCTTGATAGGAATCCAAATACCATACTGAGGGAAAAATTCTCTATTTCACATTACTAAATTTATGCATGGTGAAACACAGCACATGAATTCTGAATTTTATTTATTAGTAATTCATTTCTTGGTTCTTTTGAGAACTTGTGAACTTATCAAGACTTGTCTTGTGGCATTCAATTGAGACTTATCATTCACTTTCTTCCCTTTTCTTGGGTGTGGCATCCATTATCCTTTCTTATACCAAGGTTCATACTTCTAGTAAAGTATTGGGTCGAAGTTTTTTCTTTTTGAATCTAAATTTAGTCTTTTTGGGTTGTTCATTCGTTTCTGCAAATTTGGTCATGTTATATTGCATCAAGGTTCATATCACATATGACCATGTGTCACCCAATAGCAGTAGAAACCAAAATCACTCTGATCCTCACAGTGCTTAAACTCCTCTTACATGCCGAACTAAACCAAAAATGCTATGTAAGAGGAGTTTAATGCACTCAAAAAGAATAACACTTGGTAGTTAGTTCCCTATAACAGTGATTTGTGAATTGTGGATTGTAAATGGATCTTCAAAACCAAGTTCAAGGCTAATGGAAAAGTGGAGAGACATAAAGCCCGACTAGTTACCAAGGGCTTCCAATAAGATCTTGGGGTAAACTTTGGCAACATATTTAGCCCAGTCACGAGAATAGCAACAATTTGAATTTTTCTACCTATTGCAACAACACTAAATTGGAAGGTGAGACAATTAGATAGGAATAATGCATTCTTGAATGGTGTATTACAAGAGGATGAGTATATATGGTAGCCTAGTGGCTTTGAGGATCTAGGTAATCCACATCATATATTTAAGTTGTACAAGGCTTTCTACTGGCTTAAATAAGCCCGAGAGCATGGTTTGAAAGCTTGAGAAAAACTCTGATAAAATGTGTTTTTATAATACTAAGGGCGATACATCATTATTTGTTCATCAAATTGATAGTTCTATCTTGATTATCATTATATATGTCAATGACATTCTTGTAACTAGAAGCAATGAGTCTGAATTGAGCAAGTTTATTGCCAAGCTAAATCATGTGTGTACCTTGAAGGACTTGGGAAATGTACATTACTTCTTAGGGGCTTGAAATAAAGAGAGATGAAGCAAGGATGTTTATATCCCAAAAGAGGTATATTCTGGATCTACTAAGCTGATTCAACATGAGCAATTGCACCTCTTGTCCTTCTCCAATGGTTACAGGTAAATAGTTTCTGAATGAGCAAGATGAACTTCTACAAAATCCTACTATTTTCATAAGGCTCATAGGAGCCTTGCAATATGTTACAAACACTAGACCTGATATTACGTTTTTAGTAAATAAGCTCAGTAGTTATCTTAGTAAGCCCATTGTCAAGTAGTTGCAAGCTGTAAAACGTATACTGAGATATTTAAAGGGGACCTTAGACTATGGCATCCATCTCAAACCATCATTTTAGCTGAATCTCTATGGGTATTGTGATTCCGATTGGGAATTGGCACATGAAGATAGAAATTCAATCTCAGGATACTATGTCTTTCTTGGGAATTCTTTGATCTTGGTCCTCAAAATAATAGCACGTAGTCTCATGCTTCATTACAGAATCGGAGTATAGAGTTGTTGCAGATGTAGCCTCAGAACTCTCTCACACAAAGCATGTTAAGATTGATGTTCATTTCATTAGAGACAAGGTGGCCTCTAATGAATTTCAAGTTAGTTATGTTTCCACTTTTGAACAAAATACAGATTGTTTGACAAAAGCACTCCCTACCAGTGGGCTGACCTTCCTTCGAGACAAACTTGGTGTTGTTAGCATACCTCAAGTTTGAGTGGGGGAGTCAGAACATAGTGTTATTGTGTATTTTACCTCACTGTATTCTAGCCTTTACTAGTGTATACACTATACATAATCTCTCACACACCTGATCATTAGTGTCATGACTCGATTTGGGTTAAGTGACTGGTACGGTTTGAGAAACCTCTCATAACCGTAAGCCTTAAAATATCACAAACACACCATACAATTGATATGATAATTATTGATGCATGTAATACGCATAGGTACTTTCTCATTAAATAGCATCCATCTCAAGTAGTGCAATATCACAACATCCTTATGTTGTTTCTAAGCTTTCTTTCTCCATTCACAAAATAAGGTAAGGAAAGGATTAAAACAAAGCCCATCAATGAGCCTTAATTACAAGAGAATATACTATCCCAAAAGAATGTTCATACAAGACTTACGAGTCTTAACGACTACAGAGCTGACCATCATTCCCAAAAATTAAAAAATAATCATCAACGGTCAGCAAGACATGATGATATGAGACTTTGCTACTCCTCTCGCAGAGACTCACTGGTTACAACGGGATCTACAAGGGGCACACACAAGGGAGTGAGTAAATTACTCAGTGAGGTAAACACAAAAGAAACTTACCATATGCTTCCTACCAAGGAAGGATCACCATGAATATGTATTGATTCACTATCAACTCTGATTACTCAAAAAGAAGAGAAAATAAGCATGTGCACATATGCATACATAACCAAAATCTCTATGTAAAACATTCATGATTAACAGTCATTTCTATGAGGTCCCACACCACGTATAAGTAAACAGTTATAATACATCCATAACACTGATACATTTATAGAAGGTTATGTCCACCGTTCCAGGACATTTGTAATAATAGTATGTCCACTGTCCTATGACATTTGTAGTGATGTTATGCCCACCGTTCCAAGACATATTCCATAACATTATGTCCACCGTTCCAGGAAAATTATAATAACATTATGTCCACTGTTCCAGGACAATTTCAATACATCATGTCCTCCGTGTCAAGACAATTATCAAGGTATAGTGTACATATATGCTCATTTTAACAAAGAAAAACTCACCTTAAACCATACACCTTACTTCAAATTATTTATCAAAGGAGTCTAATAATTCTCACCTATACCTCAGTATAAGAGTTGTCCTAACATTGATCAATTACTAGTAATAACAACTAAAGGTTTATGCACCAAGCCTTTTCAAGAGAAGGGATTCACAATATATGTAAAAATATACATATGTGTATAAGGCTCAACATATGAGTGTTGTTAGCTCCCTCACCTGAGATTTAACAAGTAAAGAGTGAGACCAGAGCACGTGTCGTCAAGAGCAAACAACAATGAAAGTACCTAAGGTTACATGACAAAAATTTAAGATCCTAAGTCCATGAGAAAGCCAGGAGGTGGCACCTGAGCGCTACCTATAGTGCCTTAGGTGACACAACTCAACCAAAGAATCCTCCCCACATTCAGAAGCAGGATGCCTGGTGATATCGAGCATTTTTATATACTTTTTAGTCCCTATCTTAGTCCTATGGCTATTTCAATGTTGCCAATTCTCTAATTTTATTATGTTTTGGAATTTATTGGGTATAAACTATTTATGGATTGAATGTGTTTCAATTTTATATTTTTAGAACTTGAATTGTAAAATGCTCAATTTAATTCCTACAAATTTTAATTTTGGAGAGAAAAGTGCTGACATGGACAAAGATGATGATTTGGATGCTAATGTGGCACTTTTTGGGTGATGCAGATGCTGACTAGGATATGCTGGATGTGGGGCCCACTTGAACTCTTATTCAATGCCATGTAGTCAGAATTTTTAGGCAGAAATATTAATTCTGCTGCTGCCATACCTATCTGCTGCTGCAGAAATATTAATTATGCTGCTGTTTTGCTGTCAAAGTGCTGCCACATCATGGAAGAAGCATCCAAGGAAGCATCTAGGGTAGAATATTCTAAGGCATTGAAGGGGCATCAGTTTTAGAGAGGAGAACACTTTTATTTTGCAACTAGAAACTTAAGAAATTCGTAGCTCTCTCTTCCTCTCTGTTTTTGCTTCTGTTGTTTGCTGTTTTGCTCTCATGGAGGGCTAAGTTTTCATTGTAATTAGTCACTAGACCACTGGGATGTTGTAGCTTGAACTAAGAATGCAAGCTAAGTGTTTTATTCTCCATTTTCATCTCATTTCTTTTCTGTTTTGCTGTCATGTTTATTTTGCTGTCAAATTCTGATTAGAGCTTGAGAATGTAACATAAACTGACTTATATATAAGACATAACCTTGCTTGACTGATTAGGAAAGTGAGGGAGGCGAAATGACTAGTTAGATGATATATTTAACTTGGTTTGGTTGAGATTTTCCACTGAATGCATCTAATTATAGTAGAGAGATGTTCTTGACTGTAATTAGTAGCATTAAATTCTAGATGTTATTCTAGAACCATTTTCATAAAGAACCAAACAATGGAATGAGAACAAAATTGAATCAATGAGTTAGGTAATGATAGTTACACTCCCATGAATCCTAGTGGCTGATTACATAGTCTCTTTACTGTCAATACCTTGCAATTCCTGCTGTTGCTGCTGTTGTAGTTACTTGCTGTTCTATTTTGTTTGTTTTGTTAGTACTGCCACAAAACCCCCCCCACGTTTATGTACTCTTCATTAGTGTTTAGGTGTTTAGAACGATTAATTAGTATCAAGAAGTGAGACTCCTTGAGTGAATACGACCTGGGGATCACTATACTGCAAATTGCCACAAATTCAATTCTGGGCGATTTGGCATCGTAGTGGCGTGAACCACCTGGGCGCCAAGCCCTAAACTCTATGTTTACCTCACCTCACGGATTGGTGGGTGCCCGAGGCACCACAACCGTTAGCACACTTCAAAATCTCACTCAAATTGAACCAAAATTGCCTTTCTTTGAGCCCCAAGGATTTTATCATCACACAATGAGTGTATTTGGGTGGTTGGACACAAGAAACAAGTTTCAAAACCAAATTTGACCAAGAGTAGAGTTGTGGGTCATGAAAATCCCAATTTTTACACCCACTTGGATTTATTGAGACTTCATAACTACAACCTTCTCTTCCCTTGGACCTTTAATGATATCCAACCACCTAAATACACAGAAGAAACTTTATTTCTAGTAAGCATCATGGAGACATGAAATAACACTCAAGCTTCTAAAGGGAGAAGATGTAGATTCTAGGGTTTACCCAAAAATGAAAATAGAAGAAGAAGGAAGGAGTTGGAGCACTTACTTGGGCTTTCCCTTAAATTAGTTCAGCAAGAAGGTCCCTCTTCCTCACAACCACACTCTGGCCAGCCACTAGCAGGGAGAAGACAAGGGAGAGAGACAAGAGTCCAATGGAGATGCTACGTACAGGCACGGTTGGAAGGGAAAGAGAAAAGGGAAAGAAAAGGGGAGGGGTCTCAGAGCACGAGTCCCACCTTTCTAATACCATATGCCCACACTTTTACTGTATTTCCCTTCATGTTCCCCCTTCTCATTTTATTTCATTTTAGAAAATAAAACTCCGACACAAAAATAGAATTATTCAAGATTCATGTAATTACCACAATAACCATTAAGTATAAACACCCAGCAAGAAAGAGGAAAGAGAAGAAGAAAGAAAATAAATTGGAAAAGAAAATTTACGAGTATTACAATTAGCTCTCAGGTAGATAGGACAGATGGCTTGTGATCCTTGAATTCAGGATCCAGCTAGAATTTCTTCTTTGTACTATTTTGTATTCTTCTACATTTTATCCCCAACTATAGAGCTTATATATTCTACAATAATGAGAATACATAGTTCACCTTTTCTGCACTTTTATCACTTTCGTTTCTTATATTCTAACAGTTCAAGAGCTAAAGGCTTGTGTTTTAACAAGTTTTAATAATATGTACTAAATATATCTCGAATTGATGATGGATATGCATAGAAATATTGTAAGGATTTGGTATTATTTTCAAATGTTGTTGAGACACTGAAGTTTGTCAGGCTTGCAATGCAGGGATTAACTTGTAGTTTATGCCAGTCATATCTCCTACCATTTATATATAAATTTTCATTCAAAAACTCTACACACTATTATATAAAAATATCGAGTCAAGTACTAATAAAAGAAAGTAAAATAAATAATTTATATATTTGATCATAATTTCAAATTTCGCCTTACAAATTATACTCAATGGTCATAAGTAAATAAACATTAAACTAAAAGTACCATTATACAAAAAGATCAAGCCAAGCTTGACTCTGAATAATCAAAACAAACATAAATAAACAACTTAAAGTATTTTAAGTTTGTGAATTTGCTTGTGTAAGGAACACTGAACCTATCAAATATTAGTTAGCAATTTCATAATCATTACCAACCATATTCCATATATTTGATGTCCAAAAATACACATACACACACACACAATTGACTCAAAGCGGGTCAATAGATCACTGGATCATCCAAAATTCAACTAGGTTAGTTGCATGTTGAACCTACTAAGTCAATTTCTCAAATCAATGGTTTAAATTTTTATTCTTCTTGAAAAAACAAATAAAATGTTCAGAATTTTACTATTTTACACGCGCACACACATGTATAACATAAATTAATATAAATTATATGCGATCTAGAAATCAGCTTGTTGATTACAAAACTTAAGTCAATCTTCTTTAAACAGTTGACCAGGTTTTAAGTAAATAATTGGTAATCCATCCCTGTATAGTTTAAGTTTAAATCATAAAAAATTGGTGACGGAGGTTATGATATATATATATATATATATATATGAAGTGCACCAATATTTTCATTAGTAAGTACCTGTAAAAACCACAACAAGTCGTGTACATTTATTAATTTTTTTCGTAAACATTCTCAATTATTACGTTCCAAATGTTGGTGTTTTTAAAGCCTTAGAAACAACAATTTATAAACATTCATGCTTGTTCATGAATCACAAAACTTTTGGTTCCTAAACTTGAAGAGCAAAAACAAGTATGTTTTACAAAATTCAGATGGCAATTAGATAGAATTTTCCTAAATATAAATAAAGATGAAGGACACGTACCTTGATCCATAGTTGATTCTTCTCTAGTTGAGGTCTTTCTTGGTTAGAATGAATCAGTTTCATCTTTTTTCTAATGGGATAGAATAAAAGAATAGTTGTCTCATTTAGTCTAGGGAACCACAACTACTATTATTTCCAGTAGGTCGACCTAGCAAATAATGGCCGATCATCATTAATTAATTGGG
Source organism: Biancaea sappan (assembly GCA_037074585.1). Classification (NCBI taxonomy): domain Eukaryota; kingdom Viridiplantae; phylum Streptophyta; class Magnoliopsida; order Fabales; family Fabaceae; genus Biancaea; species Biancaea sappan. Next base: position 32,771,603 of record CM073491.1, read on the forward strand.
TCAGGGTTTCTACACATATAATAAAGCCCAAACCAACAATTAATATTTTACTTAGGCATAAATAAATTAAATAATTTAATTAAATTCAATTAAATAGGGAAAAATCGATATAGTACCCTATATACAGTAATTAATATGAAAGTCCACTTAATGAAAATTGCTAACACCAAAAGCTTGATATAATTCACTAGCTAGCAAGAAGATATATATCTTTCTCGAAAAGGAAAAGAAAAAAAATTAAAAAATGAAAGGAGAAAAAGAAAAGAATTAATGACTAAATGATAGTTTTTATTCTTTGAAAAAATTTCTCAGCTCAAATTCTCTTAAAACACTTTAAAATATAAAGTAGGAGAACTTTAGAAAATTTTAAAACAAATCAGTTAAAAATTCATGATCTTTTATTTCTTAATTGACCATATTCTTGAAAAAATTTATAAATTTTTTAATTATATCTCGTTCAAAAATATTTAAGTATAGTTGTGTATATAAACTGTCTTTTCGCAAATTTAAAACTTACTAAATTAAAATAATAAAAGCTAAATATTGATAATCTTGCAAAAAAAAAAAAAAGAGGCACAAAAGAATGAAATCACAATTTTATGTCACAGGAATTGAATCATATGGAAGAGACACTAGCACCCTCTAACCTATATAGGGTTCTCACTTTTTCAACTTTGCAATACTCAAAATCCACAAAATATATTAGCCGCCACCTCCACATATTAAAGCACCCTCGTAAAATACTTATTTAAACCAAGGAATATGCTTATCAAACTGATGGCTCAAGTTATTTCTTGACAAATGCAAATGCACGTGGCTATCTAGTTTCTGCTCTTTCACCAAGTTTAAGTCAAGCAATGGCCATTTAAAAGCACTGATTAATTAATTAATTAATTACCTTTCCTTCTCCTAATTAAGGAATTTAGAATTTCTATATATTAACCATTCAATCCGTTATTGACACCCTCTTGATGAACGCGACGATCGAAAGAGATGGATGTATGGCTTTGCATGATAAATAAATAGATCGCTTTCCTTATTCTTTGTGACAGTATAACCTGTAAAAACCAAAGCAACCACCTTTATATCTATAGGTATTATGATGTTGCATCCAAGCCTATATATAATTTAAATTGAAGTTACCAGAATGATTGGCCTAGTTGCAAAACCGATCTTCCGAAGATAGTTTAGGTAGATGATCACATAATAAGGAATAATTTAAAGGAGTTAGTTCAGGTTATTATGATGAGATCAATTAAAATAATATTTTTAAATTAACCTGGATTAGCTTCTAGAAAACACTTTTGAGAGTAAAATCTTAATGCATGGATACCAAAAAAAATCCTTAAACGTAATCTCAAGAAGTGTAATCAAGGAATATATAATATTTTATTCTACTGAAAGAAATCTGATTCATTGCAATACTGTAATATACCCATTACAAAGGTTTTACCCATAGCAAATTATTAATTTGTATTAGGCAATTTTATTAAAAAAATTTTTGCAGAGCTATGGTGTATGAAATTATCAAATAATAATTTTTGATTTAGATGATGGAATATTTACTTTATTTCTATCATGCCAATAGCCCTAACTTTAAGTCTAGAACAAGAAAAAAGAATTCCAAAAAGCATTAACTTTCTAACTAACAGGTCATTTTCCTAATCACCAGTATATCAAATGTTTCCAATAAATGGTATATATGCAGCTGGCACCTACCACATGCAGGAGAAGCAGGTATCCAAAATGTGGCACACTTTCCAGCCAGGGAGCCTATTGTAAATTTACAGCAATGACATATTTTATATATATAGTAGTGCAAAATATTGTAATTAAAATTTTCTTTTTGAATTTTAGATTTTAAATCATTCACAAATAGTCTCTCTTTAAAATTAGAAAAATTTAAAGTTTTTTGATTTCGATATGGTTCCGAAGGATGAACTGGACAGTTCCAATAAGATTTCATTCTTGAACAAAAATTCAGAAGATTTGATCACATTAAAATAGTATATTATATTATTGACTCACAAGTACCAAAAAAAAAAACTCATATAAAAGAAAATCAAATATCATATTTATAATAATGACAACAAGGAGGAAAGAAGTTGTCTGTAACTTTGGTTAAAAATCACTAGTATCAAGAAATCTATTGAGTTCCGATTAATAATATGGTACGAACCGGATTGGACTAATAGGTGTAAAGTTTTTCTAATATTGATTTTTTTCATTTACAAAGACTTGAACTCTGGTCTTTACTTAAGGGAAACAATGCCAAACCACTTGAATTAATTAGCATTGGTAATTAATCGTAATTAACTAGTTGTCTATTTAAGAACCTAGAGTAATCAACATAACTGTAGGTCCAAAATGTCCAAAAATAATTAATACAGAAGACTTTATTCAAATTCCAAAATTAACTCCAAAATTAAAAAACCCTAATTAACTATGCTTTAAGATTTATTAAAAAGAGAATTGCATTGCTCACTCAATTGAAGGTGATCTATTTATGATATAATAAGGGAGGCCTAGCTTAAAAAAGTATGTTTAATTAGTGGGTAGACATCTATAATAGTTAGAAGAGAATATTAATAATAAGAATACAAATAAGAATAAATAAATAGAAAAGAGGATAGAGAAAGAGACATATTGATTTTGTTTTAGGCTGAGATACTTTTGCTTCTTCCGTGATGTGTGAGGTGTGAAGTAATGCAATGCCTATGTAGCCATGCAAAATGGTCCCCTCATATTTTCACCCTTTTCCTTTGGCTCAATATGCTCACTGCTTTCTTTCCTTCTCACACTCTCTCACATTCACATTTGTAGAGAGAGAGAGAGAGAGAGAGAGTAAAAGGTCCCCCACTTCCTTAGACCAACCCAAAAGTTATTAATGCTCTTACAATATATATAGAAACACTCACTATCCCATGTCTGCAAAACTGCATGGTGGTAGTGTTGGCGTGACAATATTCAATTTTACATCACCAGCCATAGGGACCACTTCTAAATTTTATTACCTTAAATTTTAATATTTCTCCATATGTAAGCTTTTCTGTCCCTCACAATATTCCATTATAGATAGATAATTAATTAAACAAAATTAAAAGAGAGAGAAAGAGTAAGAGAGAGAGAGAGAGAGAAAGAAATTAAAAAATAAGGAAAAAAAAACCTCTAGCTAGTGCAATTTTCACCCCTTTGAGTCTCTCATCTCATCCTTGAACTCTTCTATATATATTCGTGTCCCTTCTTTCTGTCTTCTCCATCCAAAACCCTAGCAAAGCTAGCTACAACTAATTAATGGCTTTAAGTTTGAACTTTCAACAGCCTCCTTCCTTCTTCAATTCCCAGCCTCTCTGATCTCTTTTGATCTTCCTCACCAGTTCTAATCGTGCACCACCACCAGTTGAAGCTGCCAGCATGATCTTAACTTCCTTCTATGCTGAGGAAAGATCAGATCATGTGGCAGTTTCACCCGTTGTTGGCCGCATGCATCACACACACACAGAGAAAACCCTAATTCCTCCATTAAACCCTAGCTAGCTATTGCTATAGCTTCTCCTTCTGATTTGTTTAATTAGCTATGATGCCCCCAGCTATGATTATTTATTTTTGATTTTGGCCAGCTTGTGTTACTCCTGGTTCGCCATTTTTTTTCTAATTTAATTATTTATGTTGGAAAAGAATTATATACATATGTGTGTGTGTGTGTATATATATATATAGTATATTCATATGATATTTATGGTTATATTTTTTCCTTTTACATGAGCTAGCACGAAATCAATTTTATCCGTATGTGTATATGATTGTTAGGGTTTTGCCAGACAGGAATTGTGCGGCTCGGTGCAGTTCATTAATGATTCCAAGATCCAATTCGTGCTTTGGTGATTGAGCCTATATATCCTTAGCATTGGAATTGCCGTACAGTTTTTTATTTTTGGGTTAATTCATCGAGTAGGGAATGTATTTGTGTGTGAACACACACACATATTTTCCTTAATTTTCCTTTTCTTCTTCTTTTTTTGTTTTCTTTACAGCTGAATTATGTACATATGTAGAGTTAATACTAATACTTTTTGGATTTTCCCTGATACGCACATAATTACTAAAACTTCTTGATTATAAAATGTTTGAGATGATATTATTATCCTTGTTCACTACTTTAGGGCTTTTCATGATGATGGTTTGTGGTCTCTTTGTTTAATTATGAGAGAGATCTTCAATTTCTTTGAACTTTCCCCCAAGAGATTTGGGATTCACATGACCTTTGATCTGTCTGTTTGTCCTTGGCTTAGCTGATTAGTCTCTCACTAGCTGTAGGGTTATAAATTATAATGATTATACATTAAACCTTGACTCGTTTATATATAATGAATTTATAGGCTCACATTACCGGGAAAAACATGAAAAATTGCAAGATAATTGAGTTAATCTGACATCATACATCCATTTAGAGTTTCTCTTATGTTTGCTTTCTCTTATCTTTGTTCAACAGCTTGAAGTTCATCATGAAAGTAGTAAGACAGGGAAAGTACTTTGAGATATTGAGAATCTACCATGACTTCAGCAATGGAATAGTTAATTTGTCCCATTTGAGCGTCTTCTCAGACAATCTAGCTCAAGCATTTATATATGTATGGATCTTAATCTTATAGTACATTATCTTTTTGGTTTAGGTTTGGAATTTTGATGGTGGATTTAGGAACCAGAGTCGTCTCTTGAGAATTCAAACACAGGACTGAGCTAACTAATCCTTTTAGTCCACGTTTACAAGTACATTTTGATGAAGAGAAAAACAACTAATTAAACAACTAAATTAAAGGGTTTTATATACTCAAAAAATATTTTTTTGGAATTAGGATGTTAGCTTATTAAGTGTTAGTAAATTAAGGGCAAGTTATATAATCTGTTTTATTAAACATATATATCTCAATATGCGTGGAATTGAACATCTTGGATATTGCAAGTCCTTTGAGATTATCATCATCGTCATGATCTTCAGATTTCTGACAACAAATGTACTACTAGCTAGCACATGCTTTCATGAATCCCCATGTCTCTATCATCACATATTATCTTCTAGGTGTTTGCATCTGTGTTTCTCTTTTCTTTTTCTCTTTCTTTGTCCATTTTGGTTCTTCAGGGTTTTTCTTTCGACTTTAAATAAGGCCTCTTGTTTGGTAAAGATTCCACGTTGCTTTCAGTCTCTGCTTCTGTGAGTATCAAAAAGATATATAAAGCTCATTGTCATTGGTTTTGATTCTCCCAATTTTTCCTCTTATGTTTCCATACGTCAATTATGCTGCCTTGATTTATTCATTTATTTAATCATTAACCATAGTTAATTACAACCTCTTCACTTATCGATATTGAAATTAATCTCCTCAGAAATGGCACAAGAATAGAGTTTTGGCATTGGCTAGAAGAATCTTTTGACGGATCTGTAGGGTTCTGTGTAGTAGTCCTCACCTGGCACTGGCAGTTTTGGTTCTTGAGAAGGCATTTAAACCACTAAATGCATCTCAAAAAGGTTACTGAAATATTAATTAGCAACTAATTATGTTTGAAAGTTGAAAAAGTTAAAGCTTGATATGATTATATCAGCAAGTTACTGGTCTTATATTCCTTGCTTTAGTATATTACATGTGGTTAATTAAGTTCATGTTTAATTTCACTGTCACAGACACGCATTCATGCAACTTTTTATCTAAGGGTATATTTAAGCCTATCTTTTTCTGTGCGTTGTCCTGCATCTAAACATGTTCTAATTAAAAATTTTGTAGGATTATTTGTTTATCATATATGTTTGTAAACTGGAGATTGCTGACACGTGCTTGAGCATGATTTCATTGGTCGGTATATATATGATAAGAAATATTATTTTAATATAACATTAATGAATTAACTATATACCTGAAATAATGTATGAGAAATTAAGTTCCTCATAATAAGCTGATATATGTATATATATTAATTGGAAGGCTTGGTTTCTGGCCTTTCAGAGGGCCATATTAAGAGGTTGCAAAAACCAAAAGTCATATATATATATATATATATATATATTGATTCAACATCAGAATTACATCTAATTTCAATGTTTGTAGGACTGAAGTCAAGTCTGTTGCTCGTAACATTTCACCATATTTAATAATATGGGAGGCTGTGAAAATCTCTTGTATCAATTAATATAAATCGTTGAGAGAATAACACGATCAACTCAAAGCCCATAAATTAAAAAAAAAGAAAAAGAAAGATAACCTCATATGAGGAACGCAAGCTGCATACCATGCAATTAATATCTAATTTAAACATAGAATCAAACCTATACAATGCTATGAAATTTTGGCCATGACTATATATGCTTGCCAACATTTGTTTGTATTTTCCCTTGGAACTGAAAAAAAAAAGGTTGAATGTTTGCAAGTTGTATTTATGAAGGATTATACAGTATATATATAAAGACGCATGGATACTATACAGAAAAAGAAAAAATCAATAAAAATTTCAGTACATGGTGCATGAGGGAAGATATGGCGTAATCTTTAAGGAAGAGAAGGATAAATGAATGGAAAAAACTATCCTAATTTTACTGTAAGGTTACCAATAAGAGTAAATAATTGATTTAGTTTCTCAAAAATTATAATTGTCTTTATTTAATCTTTAAAAAATTAAACGTTTTAATTTAGTTCCTAAAAAATTATATTTATTTTAATTTAGTTATTTTCGTTATTAAATTATTAAATCCATTGTTGGTAAATTTAAAATTTTTTGTTATCCAAAGTCACTTTAACAAATTAGGAGAGAAAATTGAAATAAATATAATCTTTCAAAAATTAAATTAAAACATTTTATTTAAATAATAAATTGAGACAATTATAATATTTTGACAACTAAAATGATAATTTGCTCTATTAATAACTATTTGTCTCAAGTGAATTAATCGGGGAAAGATTCATAGTTCACGTTTATTATAAATATGATATCAGACGGTCAAATCATGAGAAGGCATTGTCTTGTTTTGGTCCTTAATTCCAAGGAATTTTTCAATCCTATAAAACTCTGATTGCACTGCATTTTTTCTGAAATTGCTTGACCCTCCTTGGTTTTCTTACTCTGATGGAATACTGTTATAATAAAGCCACCTTTATAGTATATATATGCATTTGCGATGGTTTTCCTTTCTTTTAATTTGTTTGATTGGTATTGTTTTTGTGTGTGTGTGTGTGTGTGTGGTAATGCTATCTTTCTTTAAACTCGTTTGTTTAGCATTAATATCTATCTTTAAAATTGAAATGAGTCTGATGTCTTGAATTGAATTTTTACTTTTGAATTCACCATTTGCATTGAACTTAAGTCTTTTTTCTTCTTGTAGAATGATATATAGTTTAGATTTTTATGTTTAGTTATTACGGTTAAGAATTTTCTCAGATTTTGTCCAGGCAAAATATTCTCTCCAAAAGGGAAATCGAACCCAAATCATTAAAAAAAAAATTCTAATTGAATCATACTTAAATACAATTTTCTATATCTTTACTATCAAATATATTCTGCAATAAAATTATGATATGTGTAAAAAAAATTCACAGAAAACCTTAGTGAATGTAGTGCTGAACTATAAAAATCATATACTTGTAACTTTTTTTTATTAAAGAACCTGATAATAAAGATATGAAAATTGTATCTAGTTAAGTTTTATCCTTTTTGAATCAACTAGCTAACCTTTCAAGACTTCATATCTTTAGAAAATTAAACCTAAAACAAGCAAAGTACTCATTTTTAGGCCGCTTTAACGAATTAAAACGTCTACCTTAAAGAGTATCCATTATTGATGGCTATGCTTAATGTCATTTTCTCCTTTCTCGAAATTCTTTAATGTATAATAGCTAGGTTTGATTCCATGTTTAAGAAACCTTATCATGATAGATTGAATCAGCAGGCACCTTTAATTTTTTTTTTCTGGTTTAATATTAAAGTTTGGAAAGCTTAAACATCTTTCCAAATTGTTAGTAAGGGGATAAGGTGATTGACAAATGGAGCAAGGAGAGAGGGAGAGAGGGAGAGAGAGACAGACCCTCGATCTTTAATCTGTTGGCTGAATACTCTAAGGCGTACGTAAAATTGATATAAAAGCAAATATGACCCTATTTTTGTGCATCTCAATATATAAATATTATTTGCCAAGTATGTGCCGATAGAATTCTAACTTTTAAGAAAATTAATTTGTTATCACACACACACACACACATGCTTCAATTTCAGCCTTATTTTCTTTTGAGTGAATAAATATTTAATTGTTATGCTTTGAACAAGTTTAATTTAAATTTTATATATATTATATATATATATCAATTGCTTCGTACTATATACCAAGGTTCAGAATAACTGGATCCGTTATTAACCTGACTGAGGTATTAGTTTAAGAATTAATACTCAGATCGTGGTCTTATTACGGTTCAACTGGTAGTACTTAAAATATAATAAAATATTAGAATATATAATTAATATATATGTTACAGATATTAAAATATATAATATTAAATATTAAATATTAATATATTTTAGGCATGTTATATATATATATATACCAATTATAGATATTCTCCCAATAGTTTAAAATTTTTTAAAATTTCTTAAAAATACATAATAATATTCAGTATAAATTCAAAAAAATAATAAATTTCAAAAATTTCAAAAAAAATTGAACCGGTTGAACAACTTGAACCGACCGGTTTTATCAGTTCAAACATTCATGAGTTTACTCAAATAAGTTATTAGATGAACATGCTTCACAATTTTTTTTTTCAAAAAAAGGAAAATTTTAAGCATCGGTAAAAATGATTTTGGAGGCAAAATTCAATAAAAAGGTCATCTACTTTTGGAACCTTTCGTTTATTGAATTTTCATCCCGATCGATCGAAACCAACTTTCATTTGTTTACATATCTTTCTTTACTTTTAAACCAACCATTATGTATAAGAACCATGTAGGGGTACAATTCTGGGTGCCTTCGTCCAAGTCCAAAGAATCCCCCCGAGTAATTAGTCTTCTTTTGCTGCTTTTAATTTGTAGGTAGGGCCTGCTGAATCATAATTTTTCTTGTTTTCTTTAAGCTTTTAGTTTAGATTATCAACGACTTAAATTCCTTTTACTTTTGGCTGCTGCTTTTTTCGAAGACATACTTGAAACGGAAGGAAAGTTTTAATACTTCCAGTAAATAACAAAACAAATATTATTGATAAATTCAACATTTTACATAACATGAAAGGGTAATTTTATTATTAATATGATGATAAAGAAAAATGAGGATTTTTTTATAAAAAAGAAATTTTATTTTTGGAAAGAAGAACATATCGTGAAAAATCTATATTGGATGAGAAGATTTTGTTAGAGATGACAATAGACGGGCATTCAATTAAATTTTAAATATATAAATTCAAAGTACATATCTAATAATCAAACTCTTACCAAATCGAATAAAATTTCAAATTTTAGTACCAATACCCAGAATATATACTTGATATCCAAATACTCGAAAACAAAATTCAAATAGGGTTATTAGATATCATATAAAGGATATCTATTTTTTTTTTCAATATAGAAAAACAGTATAGAGGGAAGGTTAAAAGGATACAAAATTACAAACCAAATTAAACTTAAAAGGATACAAAGTTATATAACATTTTTCCTGCCATGCCCCATGGATTCAAAATTTCGTTGTCAACAAATTTGCGGGACTATAACGCTAGCATAGTAGCATGTAGGCTTGCTATGCTGAGTTTGAAGTAAAACACGAAAGAAAATATGAGGAAGAATTAACTCTCTTCATTCTGCTTCTGTATTTACAACGAATATTTATACAGTAACAGTATGGCTGTTGTTTGTTCCTGTTGAGTGTTAACCAACTAGGAAAAACCAGCTCACGTGCATCTTAAGAAACTCTCTAAAATAGAAACAAGTGCTGTAACTACCTAGATCTGCCACTAACTATATTTACAATCAGTTCAAAATAATAACACAAGAAAATCACTTCGTCATCCCCTCAAGTTGGAGGTTGATAAAATTGAATCAAGCCCAACTTAAAAAGGAATTTCTCAAAAAAAAGGCCCATTAGGCGTCTCAGTAAAGATATCTACAACTTGGTCTTGACTCCACTAAAAACGCAGAAATTAGTGGGGGTTTAAAAAAAACCGCCCTAACTTCGACTTTAGCGGCCATTAGGCAAAAATCGTTATTAAATGCAAAACTTTAGTGGCCATTCCAAGTAAACTGTCACTAAATATAAATATTTAGCGATTGTTTCAACTAAACCGCCGTTAAATTGTAAATGTTTAGAAATGCTAATAATTTAATAATTAATTAACTTACTAATTTATTGTTAATAATTAATTAATATAATAATGTAATATTAATAACTTATTAATTTATTTGGTACGATATGAACACTCAGAAATTCATAAAATATCCTTTCCCATTTTCTACCAGGTTAATTATACACTGAAGGAGGTGGCTATTAATTACCTGTGATCTCATATAAACCAAAATAGAAATTAATACGTCAGACTGAGTGATGTTGAAATTGGAAAATTAGAAGCTTAAAATTAACGAAATCAATAGTAAAAGAAAGAAGAAATGATTGATTTAATGTTACGCTCTAGAACTGTATGGGAGCTTACAGTGAATTTTAGGGTGAAATTGAAAGATTTTTGGGAACAAATTGAAACTTTTGGATCAAACTGAAATTCCTGATTCTAGGATAGGAAATCAATGAGTAATATCAAGGTGAGTGTGTTGGGATACCAGGATAACATTTGGAATTTGTAGAAAAATTTAACATCGATAACGACACATTCAAGGACCTCTTTGAACTTTTTAAATGAACTCGTGAGAACTATGTCGAAAGGAATGAAAATTTAAGGTTTAAAATTAAATGTTGGGAGATGTATAAAGATCTAATATAAAAGATGAGTAAGAAGTAATTAACTGAAACTCATAGTTAGTGGGGGTAGAGAGAAATTTTCCAAGAAAGTTAGCGGGACCCGAGTGAAAATGAATTTAGCAAGGTGGGAGTTTGAGTAATTTGTGCAAAAGAATCAAGTATACAGTAAGGCGGCAAGTTACTAGCCTTGTTATCCACGAAGCTTCTTGTATTATATACAGTGAGCTTTCCTTTCCCCGTCTGCTTCCACATTCTCCTCCTCTTGGTCTCGTAGTCGACTGCATGTGAGCTTTTCATCCTCGGAATGGCCTTCTGGAGGTGCAGCTCGACGACGTTCTGGTGCAGGTATGGACAAACCAAAGCAATGAACCGAACTTATTCTCTCCTCCGTGCGTGTGTGTGAGTATCGTTTACTGGGGCATATTACTCTCCATAATCTGAGTTAATTTTCAATTAGAATCTAGGGATAGATTGAGGATTTAAGAGCTAAAATCTCAGTGTTGGGTTGTCATGAGTTGAAGTAAATTTTCTATTTTTGGGTGTCAAGAGTAGGGGAATTTTTTGCTAAGAATTACCGAGAGGGGGAGAGTGTCAGATCATTGGATTTCTTCTACAAATTTTGGGTTGTTCTATGTTAAAATTGGATAAATATCTTTAATTGAATTACATAAGTGCTGGGTTAGTGAATTTTGGATGATTTGAGTCGCTAAAATGGTTGTAGCCGAGAGGGAACGTGAAACAGGGCAGAACCAGCTCGTCAGAGCTACTGGTTGCCGCTGCAGCGACCTCAGGCAGTGTTGTTGTGTCCATTGCAGCGGTGGTTGTCTGAAAGTAGCACATTGTTCTGATTTTTCTATACTCCTTTGCTAGTCTGGTCCTCTACAATTCTGGTAGAATTTTTCCATAAATTCATATATGTTTCCATTCTTTTCTTGATCAAAAGTATAGGAACCTGAGCCGTTTGAAAGGAGATTCACTACAAGAAAACCTAGAATTAGAGACGGAAATTCCTTCTTTGGTTTGAATTTGATTGGCGGCAATATTTCAAAATCAGACACGAAATTAGGAACGGAAATATTCCATCTCTGTATTATTTCTGTATTATTTCCGTGTTTGATTTTAAGTGATTTTTTTTTGTTTTTAAATTTAATTATTAGAGATAGAAATCAGAGACGGTTATATTCGTCTCTAATTTTTTTTAATAAACGATGTCGTATAGATTTTAGAGACAGATTTTCTTGTTTCAGAAATCCGTCTCTAATTCAATCTACGTCATTTTCGTTTGTCCTAAATCCCCTTTCGTAAGCCAATCCCCTCATTCCGTCTTTGTCACGTTTTTGTTCTGCTTTGCGGCTCCCTTCGTCCGTCTACCCATTGCTGGCAACAACCACCATCGGCGGCCACGAGGAGTCTCCATTGCCACTCTATTTGAAGGTATGTTATGATTTTGTACTTCCCTTTCGGTTTTTCCTTCCTTCCGAACCCTTGCTCATCCCCTTCTTCAATTTTTTTTTCTTGTTCGCTAATTATAGGGCTTGGGTATACTCGTGCTAGGGCTTGGGTTACTGTTCTACATTTGAGCTGCTAAACGAGAGGCCAAGGGAAATCCAACGCGTTCAAACTAAGTTGCAGGTAAATTTTTTCTTGGGTTACTGTTCTATCATTTTTTTTTATTTTTTGTCAAATGTATTAGCCGAAAATACAAAGAAAGAAATCCAACATGGTGATTTTGGTATATGCAAATAGAATAGGCTGAGTCAATAGTTATGTTTAGGAACATAGATGCTCTACACAATCATTGTTTGCCTTGCAATTTGCAATGAATTTACAAACAGTGTTTGCACCATCACCAACAATATTATTATTATCTTATTAAAGAATCAACATTAAAAGGAAATTAGGGTTAATAGAAAGCAAGAATCACTTGTGTTGATAGCGAACAAAGCAAGGGAAAAGAGGAAAAGACAGAGAAGTTGAGTCTTTTTGACAGCCATTGTATCAAATATTGATATTATGTGAACTTTGAATTGTCAATTGAGTGTGATTGTTAGAGGGCCATTGCTATGATCCTTTTATAATAGATTTCTCCATAATGTCATAAAGAGAATTTAAATTGACCATTTGATTCTCTTTTATAAAAAAAAATGAAAGTTATTTATATTATTTCATATAAATATATATATATATATATATATATATATATATATATATATATATATTCATGGAGAAAATTGGAGATTATTGCCTATATAAGATTGATATACTTGATTGGGAATTGTATACATTGTATTGTAGTCAAGAAGATTTATATATTCCTAGTGGAAGCTAGCATCTGATTTTAATGATATTTTAGGGTATTTATCTTCCCCATTAAAAAAATATATTTTATAGAGATTTATAGATATAATGGGATCGGCATTTATAGTGATTGATTAATTATTTCTTAGAATACATAAAAGTGATTAAAAATTTTAAAATTTTAGGATCCCGAAATATTTAAGATTTGATTCCCTAAAATATTAAAATTATTTCTCATGTGTTTCAAATTTGACCAGATTAAGGGACATTTGAATGAACTTATTAGTAGAACCATGAAGTTCTAACTTATGTTTACAAGTTATTAAAGCTTAAATATATCTAATATATATTACACAAAAACATTAATAAATAATTTAAACAAATATAAACAAGCAACTTATATCAGAATTCTAAACTTGTGAATATATACATATATATAAGGAGCACCAAAACTCTCAAACAAACATATATTATCATTTAAATTGAGGTATATGCCTACTCCAAAAATTAATTCAAGAGGTAAGGAATATTTAAGTTCATATAAAGAGCCTAAAATACATATTTTTCTCCTATGTGACTTTAACAAAATTGGTTAAAACTAATCAATTAATTAGATAAACTGAATGAAAATTAGTTAAAATGAATTTAGTAGATTCGATTACTAATAGACTTTCAAATCAAACTGATGGTCAAAGTTAAACATGATTTTCTAATTTTAATTTATTTTAAGATAAGTTATTCTCATATTTGTTGAGAAATAATAAAATTATATGATCTTTTATTCTATCTAAAAAATATTTTCATTCAATGAAATAAAAAGATGCTCCAACTTTAATTTCTTTGAAATTAAAAAAAAATAACATAGCATTACGTATATTTGACCAAAATATTCTTATATATATTACTTAATTATATAACATAACAAGTGTTAGATATATATTTGATTAAATACAAAATGAATGATATTGATATGAAAGTTAATTTTAACGAGTAATATTTTAATTAAAAATAGCATCATTATTTGATTTGCTATAAGTTTTCTGTGTGAGAGTCATATATTGTTTATTTTGAATCTTTATGTTAATTCCCTTGTCGTATGCTAAGTGATATTACCTTGCTTTTATGAAATTATAGCATGGAATGCTCTAGTTTGCGTTGATTTGTACTATTCAATTGTTTGTTTCATTTTATTCTGGTCATCACTTATGAGTGTGCTGAAGTGTTGACCAATAAGCTGGTGTTGTTTAATTTGTTTTGTTTTATTAATTTCGTTGATAATAGTAATATGGAGCAAAACTATTTGATGTAGAGTCAGATAAAAGTTAAGTAATGAAATAATGTCCTGAACACATAAATATAAAGAGCCTCTTGAAATTTTAGAGTTCACAACATGGAGGTCCCACTAAACCGTCAGTGGTTGTACAACAGGGTGGGTCCTAAAAGGGTTGGGATTACAGATGAGTTTTTGAATGGGGTTGAGACATTTATCAATCATGTATCTCAGTTACATGTATTCCTAATAGAAGGGACGATAAGGTGTCCATATGTAAAGTGTAAATGTAGGAAGTTGTTAGAATCGGATGATGTGATGTTTCACCTCTACAAGAGAGGGTTCTAGCCCAATTATTAGCACTGGCCATACCATGGGGAAAGAATGCCTCAAACTGGTGGGTCAGTATCAATAGTTGTTCCTCCCTTAGTTGACCAATTGTGTAATGCTGGGGACAATGAGGTTCAAGAGAGCCGGACGAGGAAATGGTCTTAGATGCTGGTAGGCATGTAACGAGTGTTGACATTGACCAAACAGTAGAAGAGCCCCCCAATCCAGGTGCTCAGGGATTTTATGACATGTTAAAGTCCGCACAAACCCCTCTGTGGGAAGGATGCACTAGCCATTCTGAGTTGTCGGTAGCTGCAAGGCTCCTAACCATTAAGGCAAATTATAACATGGCCGA
This sequence comes from Biancaea sappan, assembly GCA_037074585.1. NCBI lineage: Eukaryota > Viridiplantae > Streptophyta > Magnoliopsida > Fabales > Fabaceae > Biancaea > Biancaea sappan. The sequence goes on from CM073491.1 coordinate 32,786,789, forward strand.
GCAAAATTTCAATGCTGTCACACAATTTATGGGTGAGGCCATGTCATCTGGACACTGCCTACTTGAGACCCTTTATTAGATAAAGAAACTAGTTGCAGACTTGGGTCTTGGGTACATAAAAATTTATTATTGTGATAACGGTTGCATGTCGTACTGGAAGTCAGATGAAGACCAAGAAGACTGCAAGTTTTGTGGAAGTGCTAGGTACACAACTAGAAGAACTCATCTGGGGACTCGTGCCAGGGTTGCAAAGAAGAAACTGTGGTACCTTCCTCTGAAGCCAAGACTGCAAAGATTATTCACTTCAAAGGTCGTGGCAAAGGAAATGAGATGGCATTATGAAAATCACTGTGAAGAAAGTGTGTTATCCCACCCGTCCAATGGACTTGCATGGAAAAAGTTTGACCAAGAACACCCAAGCTTCGCATCGGATGCTCGAAATATACGGCTAGGCCTATGCTCTGATGGGTTCACGCCCTTGGTATAGTCCGGCAAAGTTTATTCACGTTGGCCTGTTATTCTCACTCTATACAACTTGCCTCCCAGTAAGTGCATCCGCCATGAGGTTATGTTTTTGACACTAATCGTTCCTAGACCTAGCAATCCGAAGGCAAAAATAGATGTCTACTTACAGTCCTTGATTGATGAATTGAAATTGTTATGGGATGATGGTGCCTCAATATATGATGCATCGATGAAGCGAAATTTCATTATGCGGGCCGCACTTCTCTGGACTATAAATGTTTTCCCTGCGTATGGAATGTTGTCTGGTTGGATGACCGCCGAAAAGTTATCATGTCCCGTCTATATGGAAGCCTCGGAGCTGTTTACACTAAAACGTGGTAGAAAAACATCTTTTTTTGATTGTTATCGAAAATTTTTACCACTTAATCACCCATATCGAAGGAACAAGAACGCCTTCATAAGAAACAAAGAGGAAAGAGCACCACCTCCTCCCTAGTTAGATGGACCAAAAATATAGAGCAAAGTATGTAACATTCCACTGGTCCACATAAGCGGTCAAGCAGTGACTGTTCCTGGGTATAGAGACACACACAACTGGACAAATCGCAGTATATTCTGAGAATTGCCATACTAGAAGACAAATCTCTTATGGTACAACTTGGACATTATGCATATTAAGAAGAATGTCTTCGACAATGTCTTAAATACCGTGATGGATGTCAAAAACAAAACCAAAGACAATGAAAAGGCTAGGATGGACATCAAGGAGTATTGGCGCCGTAAGGACTTGAAACTAGTTTAACGGGGTGAGAGGCTACTAAAACCAAAGGCTCAATATTCATTCGCTGTAGCACATAAACATGTTGTTTGTCAGTGGGTTAAGGACCTTAGGCTTCCCAATGGGTATGCCTCTAATATGGCACGAAGTGTGGACCTAAAGGAAGGTCGGCTCTATGGCATGAAATGCCATGACTGCTACATTTTTCTAGAGCAATTTCTTCCCATCGCATTCATAGATCTCCCAGATGTTGTGTGGTGACCATTAACGGAACTTAGTAAGTTTTTCAGAGAGATTTGTTCCACTACATTGACAGAGGAGAAGTTAACATAGTTGAGGGAAAACATACCGGTGACACTCTGCAAAATGGAGAAGATATTTCCACCTGACTTTTTTGACTCCATGGAGTACCTTCCAGTGCACCTCACATATGAAGCTAAGGTTGGCGAGCCAGTACAATATTGTTGGATGTATCCTTTCAAGAGGTAAATGTTGCACTTAATTGTGGTTTGTGTTTTCATCTGGCTAATATCGATGTCATTTAAATGTTCTTCAAATTTTGGTTTGATTCTAGGTTTCTCCATACCTTAAAATGCAACGTTAAAAACAAGGCTAGGGTGGAAGGATCCATATGTGAAGCTTACATTATCGAAGAGACAACTACCTTTTGTTCACACTATTTTGAGCCTTTTGTTGTCTATAGAATTAGCAGGGTTCCTAGGAATGATGATGGGGGTGACCCCTCCGAGCGGTACTCAATCTTCAATTATCTTAGCCGTCCTAGCAGTGAAACTGAACACCGGTTCTTAAGCGATCAAGAGATGAAGGTTTCCACAAAGTACATTTTAATGAATTGTGATGATGTGCAGCCTTATCTTGAGTAAGTCTGTGTCCTTGTGTATGTTGTTATTATATGTGAATGATTATTGTAAAACCTACTTTTTATCTTAACAACTCAATTCTATGGCTGCAGTTTATTTGTTGATAACCTCCAGGCTTCTATGCCTAACAGTAACCGATGAGGTCTACAAGTGTATAGACACATAATTCTGTGAATAGTTTCGATCATATGTAAGCTTATTGCTGAAATTTGATCCTCTCACTATATTTGTGTCACGATTCACAATTTTTTTTACGTTCAAATGATAGGTTGTTGACCCAACCAACGTTGTTGAAGATGATGTTGTAAAAAGCATTGCATGGGGTCCAATGAGAAAGGTGAAAACATGGTCCACGTACATAATCAATGGGTACAAATTTCACACAGAAGAATTAGGTCATTATAAATTCACGTACAATAGCGGTGTTTGCATCAAGGGGTCTTACTACAAGGAGGTAAAGAGTGACTATTACGATACACTCCAAGAGATTTATGAGTTGGTCTTCACAGGGTCACAGCCAAGACATTTGGTGTTGTTTAAATTTGAATGGTTTGATCCTACCCCCAGCCGTGGCACACAAATTGATGCCGAAGCTGGAATTGTTGAAGTCCACAAGTCAAGGAGGTTGAATACGTATGACCCATTTGTTTTTGCCCAAAAAGTCATACAGGTCTATTGCGCCTCATTTCCATGCCATCGAAGTAAGGATGACTGGTGGGCAGTGATTAAGGCAAAGTCCCAGAGGACTATTGAGGCACATGATGTTGAAGTTAGTATAGATGCATTTCAAGAACAAGAAATAGGTGCAGTTGTTCCTACAATTATCAACAATGATAGTGACTATGCATTACGAGAAGAAGGGCAATATAAAGAGGTTGTTGACAAAGACTTAAATGATCAATCACTACTTGTTGACCAATCATTCATCAATAATGAAGAAAAAGAGGAGGAGGGCGATGATGAGACAGAAGATGCAAGTGAGGAGTCAGAAAACAAGTCCACAGATAAGTAGGATTTTGCCTCAATACGACTTATTTAACTAGTTATTTTTCACCTTATGGTATATATATAAATATTGTGTATGATTTTTCTGTTGTTTGATTTGACATGGCTACCTACTTTAGGTTTGAGTTTACTGATGTTTAATGTTACACAATTTGTATAGTTATGGAATTTAATTGATTCAAATGTCGAGTGGACGTAGGGGCAGTGGAGGGCACAGAGGAGGTCATTTGACATTCCACCTTCGCCATCCACTACCATCGACATGCCTTTTCACCACAGACAAGGCCGAGCACATCATCAGATCATACACCATCAACGCAGGACCCGATGTCATATCCATCCAAATCGTTGCCTCGTGATGACTCAGAGCCATCTACCCCTGCGAGTGTTCAATCCACCCAGGGGCTTACTGGGATAGATCCTGCAGATGGGTGACGTTGGATACACCCCGATAAGGATACGTAAACCAAATTTAAGCTATTTTATATTCATGTATACAGTGATTTCCAATTCATTTATCACTAACTTTTTTTTTCATAGTTTCTATCTGGTTATTCATGCAGTTAGAGATATTTCCCCGATCATACAGGGGAAATTTGAGGCACCGACATACACCAAGAAGACTACTCCCCCAGCTTTATGGGAGTTATGGTTCCAAGAATGGGTGATAAGTTTTGGTTTCAATAATCTAATTTATTTTATTGCTTTAACGCTTGAGATTATTAACACAATTTACTATGTGTAGAAACGAAACAAGTGGTTGCCTCAGCATGAGAAACAAATTAGGCGAAATTGGAACAAGAAGTACGGTGACCTACTATGCCGCATGATGTGTCGCATCCGTGATGAGAAGGTTAGGCCGTCGTGGATTAGCGAGGGAATTTACCAGGAGCTATTACAGCAGTGGAGCTCCGACGATTATAAGGAGAAGAGTGAAAAGGCCCGCAGAAACAAGGCGTCCTCCACCGGAGGTACATTACACACTAGAGGTAGTATTCCTGCCACCGAACACATGCGTCAACTAGTAATATCTTCATTCTCTTTTAATTTTAAATTTATTATTTTCTTCAATTATTTCAAATTAAATAACATTCACTGTAATGTGCAGGAGCAGCAGACCGAGAGAAAGCTTCACCTGGTAGATTTGTTCATGCGAACTCACAAGAAGAAGGACAACGGAGACTTTGTTGATGCGCGCTCTAGGGAAGTCTACATGAGTATATATTTCTTATCTTGTTCTTTTTATTTTGTTAATTCTATCAATTACCTAACTAACAAATTAATTTTATTTACTAGGAAGAGTACACTCGATTGAAATCATCGCAAGGGTCCGCAATAGGAGGAGGCATAGATGACCACGAGGCTAATGCCGATGATACAGAGTTGTGTGTTCAAGCAATGCGAGGCATAAACAAGAAGGGCCGCATATTTGGCATGGGGTCATAGGCACGTGAGATCAGTCCCTCCACTCAATCTATCCTGACCGATCTTCATCCCGACTTTGAAGATGAGCTACAGCGGAAGATGGATCCTGTGCTTGAGTAGCTGAAGACTCAATAGGAGCAGCTTCATGTTGCACAAGAGATGATCCATAATCAAGCGAACATGATTACTGAGATGCGGCAAATGATGCATCAATATTGTGTTGACCGGCGGGCTCGTCTGGAAGATGCGGTTGATGCTGATGATGATGATGTTTAGCTTAGTTGTATGATTAATTATATTGGCAATGAATCTTGTATGATTTATTATATTTGGCAATGAAACTTAGAGGTGTATATAAAAAAAATTTTTAGCCCCAAAAATACTTTTGGAAATTTTGATTATATTTCTGGCTATTGCTCTATTGTTTGACCGGTGGGATACATAATTTCAGTTTTTAATGTGTGGATTTTTAAGATTAGATATGGTTTTAGGGGATTTTAAGATTAGGGAGGGATTTTTCCGTCTCAACAATTTACAGTTTAGAAAAATTACTTCGTTTTTAAAGACGGATTTAGGGACATATTTTTTCATCTCTAACATCCGTCCCTTATTAGAGATGGATAAATCCGTCTCTGATTCAAGGATGAATTTTTTCGTCTCTAACATCCGTCCCTGATTAGAGACAAAAAAAATCTGTCTCTGATTCAAGTACGGATATTTCCTTCCTTGAATCCGTCTTTGATTAGAGACGGAATCAAAGATGCGGTTGTTTTCGTCTCAAATTTAGGGAATGCCCATTTTCCGTCTCAGACTCAGAAATTATTTTTGACACGAAATTTTTAGAGTTGAGATGGAAATTTTTCCATCCTTACATCTGAGATGGATTTGTTTCCGTCCCAAGCTTCTGCAACAGACAGTTCATAGACAGAATTACTTCCGCCTCTAATTCCGTCTCTAATTAGTTAGAGATGAAATTTCGATTAATTAGAGACAGAAATTTCCGTCTCTGATCTAGGTTTTTCTTGTAGTGATTGGATCTTAGAGATGTGCTAGTTCCTCCTTTATCTTAGAATTTTGAAGTTTGATCAGGTGAGAGACTAGTCTGTGGCAGTCAAGTATTTTTTTTTCTATAATTGAATTCTATGAATTAAACTCTCTCATATTTGCTTATAATATTCAAATTTAGTCTTGGGAAGAATTTCTAAATTATTTATAGCCGGTGGCTATGAAGATTTCCGCAAGTGATGCTGTAATATTAAGAAATTGCGATTTGTAGAGGAACCATGCATGGATTGAACCTATTAATTATGACAAATTTTTTAAAAAGTATTCTCCTCATAGATGATTACATGACCAATGTCTTGTTTGAAAATTATGCATGAAATTTCTTCTACAAAAAGATAAAAGTTTTCTTTTGGATTATGTCCATTATGTGCAATGCCTCTATAACATGATTTTGTACAATAAAGTTTGAGATATATTGTGTAGACTTAAGTTGAAATCTATTATATCAAGTCTTCCAAAGATGATTCCTTCGAGAAATGGTTGTATGACAATTAATCTGCTGAGGAGTTATGTGTGTTGCAAGTAATCTTGATGGGTTAACTTTATGGAGAGGGTTAATTTGAAACTTTTATAGCATAAGATTTACTAGATATATTACGGCTTATGAAAGGCCCTGATGAGGAAAAGTTAAACTGAGTTATTAACCTGAGGTGACTCAATGTTATCTGCATTTGAATTCATTGATCAGAATATTGTTTTGTATAACTTATTCCCTTAAAATATGTTTATTATGATAAGACTTATATCCTTTTATGTTTGGCTCTTCTCACTATATTTTGCTGAAATAATTCATGTTATCCAACATTACAAAATATGAAAAAACTTCTTGAACAACTTATGTGACTTGTAAGAGATGTTTTATGTTGAGAAAGATTTGTGGATTACAGTTTAAGTTTTATGTTAGTAGCATGACGATAGGCCATAGTTTCAACGGAATTCTTTTTGAAGCGATGAATTGATTGAAAATGCCTTTGAAAATGTTGAAAGTGAAATCAAAGGTATAAGGGTTGTTCTAGAAGGTTATGTTATACTGAAGGGTTAATGTTATACAAGCCTGTAGGTCGTGTGACATAGGCATTGAGGGTTAATATGATGTAGACTAGTAGGATAGTACGACACAAGTTTGAAGGGTTAAACAAATGTGGTCCTGAAGGTTCATACAATGAAGATTGGAGGTTTGGTGCTGTATGATTTGGAAACTTGATACTAGAAGGTTATGAGATGATCAACTTGACATTTTTTTTTCCTGAAAATTAAGTTTACTTTACAAACTAGAAATTTCAGTATGGAGTTTTAGTTTTAAATATGTAGTTTATACAACTAGGTCATATTGGGCCGTTATAATTGATAGTATTCAACATGTAATGCTCTAGCTGCTACCTTACACTACAACAATATCATTTCGTACTGATGACAAAAAAACATTGGGAAACGTAAGAATTCCAGTAGAAAATAGCGATTTGAGATTGACTTCCTACATAAAATTTTCAATTGATAAATCAACGGTAGCTAATTCATTTTTGACTAATTTTTTACTGATTAACAAATCCTACTGAAGTTTTCCTACTGATCTTCAGTCGGAGAATTCCATGCTATACCCACTCTGCGCTTGGCAACTATTATCACATTTAATATATATATATATATATATATATATATGGTCTTTCGAGCCCCACCCAAATTTATAAATATAACAAATATCCTGTCGAACCACAAATAAATAATTTTAATTTTTATATCAATTTTAATTTCGTAAATAAAAAGGGATTTTTTTGGCTAGGGATTTTTAACTTTGTAAAAAAAAAAAAGAATTCACTTATTTTTTTTATCAATGAATTTTACTTTATGTAGTAGATAATACAATGAATCTAATCTTCTTGTTATAAAAAAAATGAATTTATAAATTTTCATGTTAATAAATTTTTTATGTTATATTGTAAATAACACAATGAATTTAATCTTCTTAAAAAAATCAATTTACAAATTTTTATATAAAATAATTTAATCTATGTCCTCATCTCAGTATAAGAAAATCATAGATCAAAGACGGAAAATTCTATCTCTAATTAAATAAAAATTCATCTCTGATTGATCAGAGACGGATTCAGAGACAAAAAATATTATGTCTTTAACCTTGGCATTGTAAAAAAAATTAGAAACAGAAAATAAATTCCGTCTCAAAATTAGAGATGGAATTTTTCTGTCTCAAATCAGGGACAGATTTTTTCATTCTTAATTCCGTCTCAAATTCTCGAAATATGTAGGTAAAAATTTGGCTAGTGAATTTGTAATAACCATGAATTTTAATTCACTAGTGAATGTGTTATTCTTATTATATGTTTATATATGAAATTTTGGGGCTAATTTGAAATTTAGTGAAACCATAAAATTTTTGGAATCTCTATTTGTCGTTGTGAGAAATTTTCAAATAAATCCTTAACAAATGACTTAAAGGAAAATAATGATAATAATTTTTGGGACTTGTTTGAAACTGTTGGACAAAGTGGAGCTCTTGAATTTATTTGAGAAAGTATGACAAGGAAGAAATAAAAATAATTATGAACCTTGAAAGTGATTTGAAAATTTCTAGGGAACATAGTGAATAAGTTTTTAGAAATGGATGATTCTATGGAAATTAATCTAAAGGGAGGACATGTGGCTCAAAGGGAGCCACAAATGTGTTCCTCATCTCCAATCAGAGCTCTTTTCTCTTAGGCTTCTTGAAGAAGCAATACCCCCTGTGTTGATCTGGAGCCGAGAGAGAGAGAGAGAGAGAGAGAGAGAGAGAGAGACCGAGACAGAGAGGGAGAATGAAGGCAGTGCACAAACGAGAGAAGTTGAGATGGAGGTGCCATCATTGTCTTCCACTGAGAGTGCCTCACTGGAATCCTTCCTCCTCTCTTTCTTCTCTCCCTTTGTTTTTCCTTACGGTCGAGAAGGATCATAGCACTGCAAGAGGGAGTTGAGAGAAGGAGTTGCAACAACTGCTCCGTCCACCTCCATTTGCCGAACCGGCGTTGTCTGGTGTTGAGTTCTCAATTTAGTGCTATTTTAATGCTAAATACCCTCTCTTTTGATCTCTTTCTTGTTGTCTTGTAATTCTTAACTCATTTTTTGATTAGTTTAGTTTAGTTTTAGTTTTCTTTGATCTTTTAATAAATGGAGTGATTTCATGATTCTTTTATGTTATTTAATGGGTTTATTTGTTATTTTTTGTGTAGGTTGAGTTGGTAAAAAGTTCATGTTAGAAGATGGAATGCTAGAGCTGAAATTCTGAAAATGCTGATGTGATTGCTGTCTCCCACAGCTATAGCGGTAGAATCTACAGCTATAGCAGTGGAGTGCTGAAAAAAGGATTTTGGAGCCTTCTTTTCTGCCAGCCACCGCTATAGCGGTGGATCTTCACCGCTATAACTGTAAAACCTGAAAAAATTCATTTTTAAGCTTTCTTCTCTGCCTCTCACCGCTATAGCGATGGGAATTCACCGATATAGCGGTGGTTCGCGATCCTGCACTAATTTAAATGCATCAGAACAGATTGTCTAGGGCAATTCTGAGTTGGAGACAGAAGGGAGGCGCCGATTTCTGCTATAGGAGAAGGAGGAATCCATTCCCGAAGCCGATCAAGCATGAATTCTGTCAACCCAACCTCGGATTCATGGAGTTTGCTCATTCCTTTACTGCTTTCTGTAGTGTTAGAGCCATGAGTGGCTAATTTTCTGTTCTAGGGTTACTATGAACCCAATTTCATATTAGGATTTGTATTTCTCTTGAAACTTGTGATTCTTTTCAATTTAATACATACCTATCATTCATATTTACTATACGTATTATGAAATTGGCCATTTTATGACTTGTTTGTTGCTTTCGTCGAACTCGGTAGAGGGATATGTTGGTAGAACACTGAATGATTAGGGCGGGTGTTAGAACTTAGGAGTTTTACTTGTTAATTAATAGGAATATTAATTAACCTCGTTTAATCAAATTAGGTTAACATTAATTCGACTTAAACTCACATAAGGGATTATGTTAGAGTTGAGTAGCTTAATTTAGGTTCGGGAGAATCACTTTAAGCCATTAGAAAACCTAAGATTATTGTGTATAATTGAACTGAATCACAAGTGTTAGGGAGATTAGTAATTCCTAAAACGAAAGAGGGGGATTAGTAATTCTAGGCCTTTTATTTGAATTATTTCCATTCGATTTTATTGCAATTTGCTTTTACCTTCAACTAGAGCTTCTTAAATCAAAAATTGGTTTGCCTAAATAATGCGTTTGAATTTCTGGAGTACTTAGCACGTTAGTCCCTGTGGAGACGATAACTCTTTACTCATTTTAACACTATATTACTTGTACGACTGGTGCACTTGCCAAATCGATTAACAAGTTTTTGGCGCCGTTGCCGGGGACTAACGGTTTTTAGCTAATATTCTAAGAAATTTGAAGGTGCTAGCTTAGGCATTTTTCTGTTTTGTTTTATTTTGTTTTAGTTTTTTTTTATTTTTTTTTATTTATTTGTTTTTGTGTAGTTAGTCATTTTTACTTTTAGCATTAATTTTGAGATTTTTTTTTGTTAATTCTGACTGGAGTTTTCTATTATGTATACGAGGCACCACTCATACTTCTGATCTTCTCTTTGAGCCTGAGGAATTGAAAGACTAGCAAGGAGAACTAGAAGGGAAGCGAGAGCTAGGAGAACTCAAGTGAGCCAAGCTACACAGGAACAAATGGCCGAGGATAACCAGAACCATCAGGATGTTGATGTTAATGCTGGTAATGGGGCTGGCAATGAGCCTCAGGAGGATGACAATAGAGCTGTGTGGGATTATGCATCACCCACTGAGGCTGGACACGCGTCCAGCATAGTGAAACCTCCACTTGGTGTAAACAACTTTGAAATAAAGACAGTATTGATGAATTTGGTCCAGCAGAACCAGTTTGGGGGGAGCCCAATAGAAGACCCAAACAATCACATCACCAACTTCTTAGATATCTATGACATGGTTAAGCTGAATGGGGTGAGTGATGATGCTCTTCGTCTCAGGTTATTCACTTTTTCATTGAGGGACGCTACTAAGAGTTGGTTAACATCTCAACCAAAAGGGAGCATCACTACATGGGATCAATTCCAAAGAAAATTCTTGGACAAGTTCTTCCCTCCTTCGAGGTCAGTTAAGTTGAGGAATGAAATTACTACATTTTATCAATATGAAGGAGAGAGCTTTTTTGAAGCTTGGGAGCGATTTGGAGAATTATTGAACAAGTGTCCCAATCATGGAATCCAAGAGTGGCAACAGCTCACTATCTTTCACAGTGGGCTAACTTATGAGACACGGGATAAATTGGACACTGCAGCTGGTGGTGCTCTGATGGCTAAACCAATCAGACAAGCCCAAGAAATTATAGAGACTATGGGGGCGAGCCAAAATGCATCTAGCCGATCCAAGAATGCTTCAAGAAGGAGAGTCATGGAATTAGACACCCTAAATGCTTTGTTAGCTCAGAATGAAGCATTAACCAGGAAAGTGGACTTGCTATGCTCAAGACAGAATGAATCGGCAAAGGCGAATGCTATAATTATGTCGGGTGCAAAATGTGATTTTTGTGGAGGGGCTCACGTTAACGGGTGTTGTGAAGAATTTCCTTCTGTGGAACAGTTAAATTACATGGGTAATATGCAGAGGAATCAGAACAACCAATACTCCAACAATTATCATCCGAGCTCAAAGAATCATCCAAATTTCTCTTGGAGTAATAATCACTGCCTTAATCCCTCAACTTCATCTTCTGGTAAGCCATCTCATCCTCCTGGGTTTAACAGTCAAAATAACTTTTCTCCTCAAAATAAAGCTCTACCACCTCAAGTGGAGAAGAAGCCGTCGATGGAGGAGATGTTTATGAAATTCATGGAGAGAAATGAGTCGATGTTTCAGACTCAGAATGTGGCTATCAAGAATCTTGAAACTCAGATGGGACAGCTAGCTCTTTCTTTGAACAATAGGCCACAAGGTAACCTCCCTAGTAATACTGAGAACAATCCAAGAAGGGAGGGGAAAGAGCACTGTAATGCCATTACTTTCAAAAGTGGTAAAGAGCTCCCTGATGCTATAAAATCACATGATCAGAAGGAAGGGATGATAACTGAAGAAGAGAATGAAAAAGTTGACAAGCCCCAAGAAATGGCAGCTGGGAATATAAATGCTTCGGGTGCTAAAGGAAAGGGTATAAATACCAGTCAAGACTTGAGAGCTGAAAAGTTTATTCCACCAATGCCTTATCCTCTGAGGCATAAAAAGTTTAATTTGGACTGGCAATATAAGAAGTTCTTGGAGATCTTAAAACAACTTCATATCAACATCCCATTCGTAGAGGCATTGGAACAAATGCCCAGTTATGCAAAATTTATGAAGGATGTTCTGTCAAGAAAAAGGCGCTTAGGTGAGTTTGAAACTGTTGCTATGACTCAAGAATGCAGCGCCATTCTCCAAAAGAAGTTGCCTAGCAAAATGAGAGATCCAGGTAGCTTCATGATCCCATGCAACATTGGAAGCAAATTTTCTGGAAAGGCACTATGCGATCTGGGAGCCAGTGTGAATCTGATGCCATTGTTTGTTTTCAAGAAATTGGGTCTGGGACATGCTCGGCCTACCACAGTGACACTGCAGTTAGCTGACCGTTCGATGTGTTATCCGAATAGAACCATTGAGAATGTGCTTGTCAAGGTGGACAAGTTGATTTTTTCGGCTGATTTTATTATCATGGATTATGAGGAAGACAAGGAAATCCCAATCATTTTGGGAAGACCTTTTCTTGCAACCAGAAAAACATTAATTGATGTTCATAAAGGTGAGTTAACTATGAGAGTTAATGATCAAGAGGTCACCTTTAACATGAACAAGGCAATGAAGACTTCTGATGACCCAGATGAGTGCTATATAGTAAAGATGATTGATAAAGAATCTCACGAGTATTGTCATAACAAGATGAGTAAAGTTCGTGATGAGGATAAAGAAGATGAAAAGAAAAGAACAAAGATAGCTCTAGAAATTTCAGAAGTTCTTGTAAAGTTTCGTGACAATCCTCAAAGATTCAAACCTCCTGATATTGTGCAGAATGCTGTTACTCAACTGAGCGGATGCAAGAAACAGAAGAACTGAGGATCCACCTTGAGCATAGGCGCCCTGGTAAAGTCTGGCTGAAGACTATAAACTTAGCGCTCTTGGGAGGCAACCCAAGCTTTCTTTCCCTCTTTCGTAGTTTTTATTATCTTGTTCTTGTTTTGCTTATTTTTACTTGTGGTATTTTTTTTTCTTTCTTGGTTATGGTGATGTTGTTTATTCTTTTCCTCTATTGTGCTAATCTGGGACAGTGAGGACACTGTCAAATTTAAGTTTGGGGGAGAGGTTTGTTGATGGGTTTATTCTTTGAAAAAATTTTGGTTAATTTTGTGTTGTCCATACGCATGTGTAGTAGGAGGAAATTTTTGAAAATTTTGAAATCTGAAAGTTTGAAGTTTTTGGCAAGTCAAATCATGTCAAATGCAATTCTTTTTAAGAGTTACCTCTTGAGTTTGCTAATCTTAAGTTTTCATATTTTGTAAGTGTTAGCTCTATCACTTCAAAATAACAGGAGTCTTGTTTTGTCTCTTTGAATGGTTTTTAGATCATTTCATATTTATATATAAAAAAAAAGTTCAATAAGAGGCTAGTGAAAAAAGGATTCAATAAGGGGATAGCTGAAAGTTTCAATAAGGGATAGGCTCCTGTAATTAAAATAAAATGAGAAAATTGGCAAAAAAAAATTTCCAAAGGAAATAAGGAAAGTTAGGAAGCTATATCCTTGAGAACAAAACAGTGAAGCCCTTGAGAATCGAAATAAAACGATGCCTTTGAGAACAAAGAAGTAATTTAGTTTTGAAATTTTGTGAATTTGGTTTTATAAACTGTTCCAAGAGGTGAAGCTTTGATTTCAAATTTTCTTGTGGTTTGGTTAACACTTCTTTTTGAATCCTTAAGATTGCAAACTCTTGAGTTAAATCTTTTGAGTAATGGTTTGATGAGGCTTGATTTGTTTTAATTCACATTTCCAGATCTTTACTCCTCCTAGTTGCACATATTCATGGTTGCACATATTTTTCTCAAAATTTTTCTCATTAAAAGTTTTTGCTTGAGGATAAGCAAAGGTTCAAGTTTGGGGGAGTGTTGAGCTCTCAATTTAGTGCTATTTTGATGCTAAATACCCTCTCTTTTGATCTCTTTCTTGTTATCTTGTAATTCTTAACTCATTTTTTGAGTAGTTTAGTTTAGTTTTAGTTTTCTTTGATCTTTTAATAAATGGAGTGATTTCATGATTCTTTTATGCGATTTAATGGGTTTATTTGTTATTTTTGGTGTAGGTTGAGTTGGTAAAAAGTTCATGTTAGAAGATGGAATGCTAGAGCTGAAATTCTGAAAATGTTGATGTGATTGCTGTCTCCCACAGCTATAGCGGTAGAATCTACAGCTATAGTGGTGGAGTACTGAAAAAAGGATTTTGGAGCCTTCTTCTCTGCCAGCCACCGCTATAGCGGTGGATCTTCACCGCTATAGCGGTAAAACCTGAAAAAACTAATTTTTAAGCTTTCTTCTCTGCCTCCTACCGCTATAGCGGTGGGAATTCACCGCTATAACGGTGGTTCGTGATCCTGCACTAATTTAAATACGTCAAAACATATTGTCTAGGGCAATTCTGAGTTGGAGACAGAAGGGAGGCACCGATTTCTGCTATAGGAGAAGGAGGAATCCATTCCCGAAGCCGATCAAGCCCGAATTCTGTCAACCCAACCTCGGATTAATGGAGTTTGCTCATTCCTTTACTGCTTTCTATAGTGTTAGAGCCATGAGTGGCTAATTTTATGTTCTAGGGTTACTATGAACCCAATTTCATATTAGGATTTGTATTTCTCTTGAAACTTGTGATTCTTTTCAATTTAATACATACATATCATTCATATTTACTATACTTGTTATGAAATAGGCCACTTTATGACTTGTTTGTTGCTTTCGTCAAACTCGGGAGAGGGAGATGTTGGTAGAACACTGAATGATTAGGGCGGGTGTTAGAACTTAGGGGTTTTACTTGTTAATTAATAGGAATATTAATTAACCTCGTTTAATCAAATTAGGTTAACAGTAATTCGACTTAAACTCACATAAGGGATTATGTTAGAGTTGAGTAGCTTAATTTAGGTTCGGGAGAATCACTTTAAGCCATTAGAAAACCTAAGATTATTGTGTATAATTGAACTGAATCACAAGTGTTAGGGAGAATTAGCAATTCCTAAAACGAAATAGGGGGATTAGTAACTCTAGGCCTTTTATTTGAATTATTTCCATTCGATTTTATTGCAATTTACTTTTACCTTCAACTAGAGCTTCTTAAATCAAAAATTGGTTTGCCTAAATAATGCGTTTGAATTTCTAGAGTACTTAGCACGTTTGTCCCTGTGGAGACGATAACTCTTTACTCATTTTAACACTATATTACTTGTGCGACTGGTGCACTTGCCAAATTGATTAACATCTGGCCGGTTTACTACCAGCCATTGGTCCCTCCGCCAGCCACCCTATGTTCGCTGTAGGTAAGAGCCATTTATTTATTTATTTTGGATTTTCTTTTGGCTCTCTTCGTGCTGTGTTATGCATAACTAAGAGGATGTCAAATTCTTCCCTCTGATCAGAATTATGGAACCGAGGCTATGCATAACATTGTTGATTTTGCTGGTTATGGTTTTGAAACGTGGGCTGTGCATGAAGCTGAGAGGTAAGGGAAATGGTTCTGTCACCAATCCTTTTGTTGCAATTTTGTAACTTGCATATTGGTTCTGAATAATATAATAGAAATGGATTCTAGGAGCATCTCTATTAATCTTTGAGTAGGCCTAAAAGAGAAATCAATGTAGATTGGACTAATTAATGGTGGGGAAATAGTTTAAAACTTAGTGGCCTGTGAAGGAAGAATGTGATTGAGTGATAAAAAGAAATATAATGCTAGAAATATTGTTAAGAAAGTTTATGAATATGGTTATAGTTCATATTTTTTAATGCATATGGAATAATGGATTAATGGTTAGAATCAAGGATTTGAAGTTTAGTAAATTAGTGTATGTGCTGTCTACAATTCCTTTAGTTGCTCAATCTGTTTGTTGTCATTGGTTGCTGCTGAAGCTTTGGTCTATTTGTGACTTTAAATGAGCTCCAATTGACTTGAATTTTGGTATGCTACATGTATTGATGTCATAGGAAAGGCTTACAAAAGCCCATAAGAACTTAACTTCAGTAAATAGCCTAATCTCACTTGATTAACATGGTTAACCAAATTATGACAGTTTTTTTGTTGAGTTAATATTTGAGATAAAAGCATATCTAAATCAAGTCCTTTTGGCTTTAAATTTTATGAGGCATTTCTTGGAATGTGTAGATATGATCTGGGCAACCTCATAGTGTTTGGGAAACTACTCCTAAGCTAAAAATCAGAGAAACTAAACCGACCTCAGAAATCAGAACAATCTGACCTATTTTATGTAAAGCTATGTTAGACTGGCCAAATAGTCAAATTTTGATTTGAAATTTTTACGGAAGGATGTCATAACACTAAATTATATGCCTAACAAGTTTCATTGGACTTAGAATTGTTTTAGTTGGTTAATGGCATACAAAACCGTGACTCTCATGCTGTAGAGACAGTTTGAGCAGCAGTTGTGAGATAGTGGTTTTGAATGGGCAAATCAAAATATTTCTTTATGAATTTGTTATCAAGATTATAGACATGTTAGAGATGTTGCCTACCAAATTTTATGAATTTTTAAGTTGTGATGGCTGCCCAAAAAATTCATAAAATACAGAGTCCTAATTTTTAGTCTTAAACAAAGTATGGGTGGTTATGTGTAGAAATTTAATTGCTTTTAAGGTAATTGACCCCTAACTATGTAGAGAGAGGTAATTAACATATAAAGGAGTAGTCTCATGGCTTTAACTCCTAAGAAGGTTTTGTCAAAGGTGTTGTGAGTGGACACTTTGAGCCTAGTGAAGAAATGAAGGGATCTCAATGTAAACACATTTTCTCTTCAATTTGAAATGTGAATTCTAAAGTGTTTGACATCTTGCAAATGTTCAAGCCTTGGTAATATATGAATGTGAAAGAATTGCTATTTTATGATCACGAATGATAAATTACTTTATTCTTGTCTCATATCATTATTGTGCAAGGTGTGTGAAAGTTATTGTCCATCTTAATATTCAGGTCAATTGTATATTTTCATATGTTAATTGAATTGCGAGAAAGCTTGAGAAGTGAGCATGTACACATATATTCTTTATTTCTTTATGTCATGTGTATTTTTAATTGTTAAAACATACACTTTCAATTCTTCAAATTTATTAGTTAGATGAATTCTTTTGGTGATATTTTCATCGTGCTTTGTAGACCCTATATAATGGGGACCCTAGTGGTTGTAAAAAGAAAATGGAAGTGGATTATTTTACTTGGTTTGTATGTGAAACATGTGTGCGATGAATAGGTTGTATTTAGTGTTGATAGGAAAACAATTGTGATTGAATGGAAATAGAGGCTTGTGTGGAACTTTTTATTTTGAATGTCCCAATTGCTTGTGACGGTGCAGCGTGGGGAATTTTTCGATTTATATTTATATGGGTAAGTAGTTGGTGATGGTGCCACTTGACCCTCCTATAGAATATGTGAAAATTCTATGAGGGCTAAATTGGTCTCTGTGACTTAAAATGTTGAAATTGTGCATTATTGAGTTGTCATTGGGATGGTCTAACAACAAGTCGCGATATGGCTAAGCGACCCTGCCCCTAAAAAATGTCACACTCAAGGATGCAATCTTAGTGAAGGATAAACGATGACAAATAAATTATATCTGGTAGTGGGTATCTTGAGACGGTGGCACTCCCTACCGATGAATTGTGAATTGGCCTCGGTGGCTTATTGTAAATTGGCTTCGGTGACCTTCTTATTGTGAATTGGCTTCGGTGACCTTCTTATTATGAATTGGCATTGGTGGCCTCTTTATTGTGGATTAGCCTCAGTGGTCTCCTCATTGTGAATTGGCCTTGGTGGTCTTCTTATTATGAATAAAATTTCTTGTTGGATTAATTGAATATTTCACATTAATATGTGTTGAGCGTAACATATAATCATGTTCTGATAAAGGAAATGTTGCGTTGGGCTTATTATTATTATTATTATTATTATTATTATTATTATTATTATTATTATTATTATTATTATTATTATTATTATTATTATTATTATTATTTGTACATCTTGGATGAAATTACTAAAAGGGATTGTGTATGTGGTTGGTGCATTAAATTAAATCATGCCTTGTTTGGTGAGTTATGATCTTGCATAATGTCTATGTTGTGGTCGAGATATCTTTGTCTAACCGAGTTGGTTGTGTAGTGAAGGATCAGGTTGATCTGGTCATAGTTATGGGTGGGATACTATCCAAGGTTCCATTGTTATGATCAGTGCACAGGTTATAACTTATGGTGGTGTTGTTTGCTCTCACTGTGTATACTTTGTACTCACCCCATTTTGGTTATGTACCCTTGCATATTCTTGCTCAATTAGTGAGTCTCGATAGAAGGAATAGCGGAATCTTCAAGTCCATAACCTGCCTCGGTTTTGGGTTGATAGTGGTGTTTTCGGGTATGTATAGGTTGTTGAGTTGCTCTATAGTAAATAGAACTCCTAAGATGTTTGTGATGTTGTGGAGAAATTATTAATGGGTCTAGTTTATCTTTTCTTTCATAAATTGAGAATGCCGAATGAGTTTGTTTTATTTGATAACAATATAAAGGAAAGGAGAATCTTATTATTTAAATTATATAAGTGAACCGTTTTTATATTTCTATGTGCCGAATATGTGAGGTGTTAGGGTTACAGTGGTGATATGAAATTCGCTGTTGTGCCAGTCATGTCCTCATATTTGGGGGTGTGACAAAATTGCTGAACCAATCAAATTTGACCACCCAAAAAATTTTAGCCACATTAAATAATATTAAATTGGAAGGCATATTCTTTTATTAGCCTTCTCAAGAAAAGAGTGTCAACTGAAGCATTCTATGTAGGAAAAGGTGGGAGGCAACACTATATATAGGCAAAAGTGGGAGGCTTATCTTTTAATTTGGCCAATGTGGGACTAACAAAATATGAGACAGAATTTATTTTGTCTCAGATTTTTAGACTAGATTTTGAGACGGATTTCCAACATTTAATTTTCGTCTTTAATAAAAAAACAAAATTGAATAATATATTAGAGATGAAATAAAATTGAATAATATATTAGAGATGGAATAAAATTGTATAATATATTAGAGACAAAAATTAGAGACGTAACAAATTTTGTCTCAAATTTTGTCTCAGATTTTTAGACTAGATTTTGAGAAGAATTTTCAACATTTCAGAGACAAAATTTATTTCGTCTCTAATTTTGCTTTTTCTTGTAGTGTCTTGCATAACTTTTGATAGCTTATTTTCTCTTCTATCTTCTTGTATATATCTATGTTCAAAATCAAACGATCCAGCATGTAACATCCCAAAATTTCAGATTTCTCACAAAATGGAATAAGAATGAGAATTATAAAGTCCTTGAGAATTTGGAATAAGAAAAGATGATTAAAAGTAAGAAAAACCATGTCAGGAGGCTAACAGTCAACTGCTAGCATCATAACGGTCGACTAATAGGCCTAAAATGCAGCAAAATCATGTCTGGTACCGGGCAGTCGATTGATGTAGATATAGCAGTCAACTGGTCTCAACAGTAAAATAAACTAGTTTAAACCAAAGGTGTATCAGTCGGCCGCTAGACACTGAGCAGTTGATTGGCAAGCCCAGAAGCACCAAACAACTCGAGACATAGAATTATCAGTCGACTGGTAAGTGTCCGACAATCGACTGGCAGCTCACAGAACAACAATTCTAAGTCGGTGCAAGGCTGAAAAAATTGTGGGAAACTTGACTAAAATACCCCTAACATGCCAAGGAAGCCCAGAAATAATGAAATAAGGGTTAAAAAAAAGCATTTTATCATGAAGAGCCCTTGAAGGCCATTTTAGAAGCCAAAAGAGAGAGAAAACTCATATCAGAAAAATAGGGAAGGAAGAGAGAGAGAGCGCTATGAATTAGAGCTAAAGAAGAGAGAAGTGGAATCCCTAGTTGAGGATTTAGCAAGGAAACATCAAAGGTAAGCTTCCTAAGTTGATTCCTCTAGTTTAATTTAACTCCAGAACTTGGGAGTTGATGGTAAAGTAAATTTCAGACTAAAGAAAAGAGAAAGGAAGAAGAAAGTGGTCTGAAATTGAGAAACAAAAGGAATAAGAGGGAAAGCTAGAAGAGAACTCACCAACACTAACGGAGATTCAAGGTAGCTAGTTTTACACAAAAGTAATTATTTATGATGTCATGTGCTTTGTTATGATTTATGGATAATATAAGAATGATTCTCCATGATGATTCATGTTCTTATCATGAATTAAGAATGATATAACAATGATTTCAAAACAAGTTTATGAAGAATTCCCATGAATTGATGAGTGGATATGTGTTAGAATTCCCTCATAAGATGTAGACTTCCTCATAGAAATTTTATGATGAATCTATGATGAATCTTCCATGAACATATGAGAAAGAGTATTTCATAGAACTAGTGTATTGTAAACCCATAGATATGAAAATGCATCATAGACCTAAAGAAGGGTAGACCTATGTGCATATAGACCTAAGAAATGGGTAGACCTATGTGCATCATAGACCCTCAAGAGATGGGTAGACCTATAGTGCAATATAGACCCAAGAAATGGGTAGACCTATATGCATTATAGATGCAAAGAGATGGGTAAACCTATAGTGTAGTATAGACCTAAAGATATGGGTAGACCTATGTTGCCTCATAACCCTCAAGAGCTGGGTAAGAGTTAAAATGCACTAGAGGAAGAGTAAGAATAAAATGTCATTCTAGCCTCTATGTTCATAGAAGTAAATAAGATGATAGAGGAAGTTATGTATTTGAGAAAGAATATTCCTCTAAAGAGGATAGAACAGTCATCCATGGAATGATTAGTCATGTAGTGCTTTATGAACCCTCAAGTAGCAGATAGAATTATTGTGCACTATAAGAAAGAGCAAGCACATATATTCTCACTTTCAAAAAGTAGTTTAGCACTAGTTTTCTTGCTTAAATTGCTTTTATGTCTGATATAGTTTTCTGTAATGTTTTATTAATGAATATGCTAGCTACAGAGATGTATATCTCATATTTTTATGACATGACTAACCTTTTTAGGAAATGAAGATAACAAGCTAAGAGAGAAGAATATGTTAGCTAAATCTCATGTTTAGAAACATATAGGTTAATGTAACTCATTTGTAGGAGTTTAGAGGTCACTTGTATGTAGAAGTGTAGACCTCTCGTTAAATGTAATTCTAAGTTATATGATGTAACTTGTAAACATATAATGAGAAATATACTCATATGAGATGTTAAGGTATGTTTAGAAATGATGTATATACCTTAAACATCGAAAATTGTAAGAAATTCTAAGAAAGGACCTTGTTTCATGATTTTAAAAAATAAGACTGTAGAGCTGACAGTCGACTAATACCTTATAAGTAGTCGACTAATACCTTCTTTAAATTTGAAAATTTTAGATCAGTAGTCAAGCAGTCGACTAATACAAAGCTAGCAGTCGACTACTAGCCCGCTGCCAACCGTAAAATTTTATTACTTTTAATGCTTATAAATTTCCCTAAATTTCTAATAATTGGTATTTTTGAAGAATATGCAGATCTTATTTTTAGAAATCAATGTAAATTATCCCATAAGTTAACTACGAGATCCTTGAAATACAAAAAAATAAAGTAGACGTTACACAACATCACATGAGGAAAAGAAATTAAAAAAATGTTGTCTCTTATGAATTTGTCATTCTTCGCTTACTGTTAAAAAATAGACGGAAGAAGGATATGCAGAAGAGAATAATTTGATAAAATAATATGTTGAGCTTTTACTAGTATAGAAGACAATAAAGAAAGGATGATACACTGCAATAATACATAAAGAAAAGAAATTTTGAAAGTAGAAGAGAAAAATGATATACATAAGAGAATAATTGGATAGAAGAATATATTTTATTTTTTTCCTATATATGTAAGACAAGAAACAACTGCTATCAACAACTATAATAGGAGAAGATAAGACAAGAAGAGAGAAAAGTATGATGAATGTAAGACGTAAACAGAAATTTGGTAGGGAATGAAAATTCGGCGGGTATGAATATTTTTATGGTCTCATGAAAAAATTTGCTCTGTCATCCTGCGAAAAAAAAAAAGCCTCAAATGTATCAAATATCAGGCAAGAATTCACGCGAAAAAATTTTGGTGACAAATCCTTCCATAGTGGGACTTGCACACATAATTATTATTCCGTTTTTTTTCCTTTTTTTCAATGCCTAATGACGAAATATGATGTAAATAAAATTGTTATAACTAAATCTATGTTGTTTGAAAAAGGGAAATAGATAATATAGTATGAAATTTTCCAAAATATATGGAATCTAATTTATAAGCTATTATAATATTTTTTTAAAAGGTTAAAGACATATAAATGAATGATTATTTTGATATAAATTTTTATATGTTTTTTCACTCCTTTACATGTTTGATTATTTTGAAATAATTTTTTTTATTTTTTATTATTTAATTTGTATGTTTATGATTCACTTTTATTTGTTTGATTATTTTGAAATAAGTTTTTATAAATTTTATATCTTTGTATGTTTATAAATAAACATAAATGAACAATTTATTGATAAGCATAATTGTATTTGTAAATTGTATTAAGTACTTAAATATATTTATAAATAAGCATAACTACTTAGTAAATTGCATTAAATAAATAATTTATTGGTGATACAATAATATAAATAAATTACAATTAATTTGTTTAATACAAATTTCTATTCTTCCTCATCATCTTGATCATCTCATCATTATTGTTTTCATCCTCAATTCTTAGAATATAGAGTGGAATATAAAAATTTGAAACATTGTTTAGAGATGCTAAGTGAGTCCAATTGAGCACCAATGAGCCTTCTTGTATATGAAATCCAGAGGTTGTGATACAAACTATTTTAGATGTCTCAACTCATAAACCATATATATGTGTCTTTTTTTTTTCTTCTAGCTGCTTTCATCCATAGATCAAGATCCGATAATTGCTGCTCCGTGCTACTTGAAGACTAGAGCCTTTATGTATAAACTATTAAGTTAAAAAGTTAATACAAATATTTTAGATTACAAAATGAACTAAAGAAAATATATCTCAATAGTAATCTAAATATAAATTATTTCAAAGTTATTGATCATCAGTACTTCTATGAAATAGTTAGGGTGATAGTACACTAATTGAAAGATAATCAAAAGAGTTAAGGAAGACACACCTTGTTATTTGAAATATTTCAAATTAAAATTAATAAAATTAAAATTATTAGAAATTAAAACCATTTATATTTTGAATTACATAAAAATAATTTTGAACCATATTTTTAAGAAATTATTTTAGGAAAAATATTTAACAAAATATTTATAGATAAAATTACTTTCTAAATTTTAAAAATTTGAGGGATTAGAGAAAATTTTCTTAAGTCACATATATAAATAGATATTTATAAATATACCTAAATATGAATATATAAATTAAATAGTATGTGCATGTATATAAGTATATATTATTTAATATATATATATATATATATGTTATTATTAACTTATTTATATATATTATTTAATTTTTAAGAAATATTGTATTTTTTGTATAAATAATTATATTTAAAATTATTTAAAGTAATTTAAAATATAATTAATTTTGCTTTTTAAAAATGTTAATATTTTTAATGTAAAAGATTTGATATAAAAAGGTATGTTTTTTTAAAAAATTTTATTAGCCTACCACAACCCTGATAATTTGCTAGAAGTAATGGTGAAGACTGATGAGCAATTTTGAATTACTAAAGTTAAAGGTTATAGAATATGAGTATTTGTATGAGTTTAAAGTTTTAAGATCTTATAGTTATAAGGTTAATAGTTCTTAATGTCACGATCCACTACTCAGGTTGTGATCGTCACAGTAATAGTACCCCCGTCACTTTAAGCCTACTTGACATCTTTCTCTACCCCATTCATTTAATTCAATTATGTGAAAATGTAAATGCTTAATTTCTCTACCATGACATACATGACTTACATGTTACTTTAAATTCCATTTTTAAGCAGACATGGCTTTCTTCGCAGCTTATACATCATGCAGATATTTAAACAAATAGACTAGCATACTCAAAAAAGTTTACAGAAGAAGGCAAACCTGATTTCCTTGCAACTCCATTCATAATTATATATTTTGTCAACACACAACATTCTACTATTCATTATTCTTACATATAAATCTTAAATAAATAAAAGAATATTTTTAAATTAGGATTAAAAAAATCCCATGATTTCTTTCTAATAATTCCTATTCAACTAGTATAGGTTTGAAACTAATAATATATGTCTTCTCTCTTCCCTTAGTATACTATCCGTACGAATAATAATAATAATAAATATTTAGTAAAAATAATTTGATAGATAATTAGATAGAAAACGAGATAATAGGTTTTTAGTAAAAATATCTCGTTTAAAAAAATATATTTCCAACCAAAATAATTTTTATAATCCTTTTATGATCTTTTATCTATTTACCTATCATTTATTTATTTATCTTCCTTCTTAATTACCGTGAACTGCACTTTTTCTGTTTTTACTCTACTGATCTAATCGCCTGTGATACTTATCCAATGATTGTAGCACTTCCTCAGATATGGGCTGGATAATATATGTGTATATATTTTCTACACAATTAAGAAGAATTAAATAGTTATCAAAATGCCTAGGTTCTTATAATAGTAAACGATAACAATAGAAACTAGTATATCATCGTTTCTCAAGTAATACGGAAGAGGTAAATATATATATTTGCCGTGATGGCTAATATATAGTAACTAAATATAATATATATAATAGAAACTACAGTTAATTAAATTATAAACTGTGATGTGATAATTTAATTATGCAATTTGATTATCTTAATAGTAGAAATAAGGTAACACATGGTAAACATCACTAATATTATAATTTCCAAAATAATCATGTCAAAGATGATGTAATTTAACGAATATAATTAATTTACGTTTTTCTATGATAATGCCCAAATAATAAATTAAAGTACTTAAATAAATATTTAGCGGGCACTTCCAAAATTTTTTTGATGTTCTAGTTGACCACAAAGCAACCTAAACCAAAATACTCGAATTAACACTTGGGACCCACTCGCCTTAATATGAGAGGGGGTACTATCCCGTTCAAACAAAATCATGAATAATTTACTCACAAAATAACCAATAGTTACATTAATCAAATATATACAATGATAAACATTATTATCTCAGACGCAAAGATATTCATCACATACAACATGATCAACTTTTCCCCTAATGTTTCTCGTCAGCAATTTTACATCAACACTCGAATTCATGCACTGTCAAAATGACTTTTCTAAATTCCTTATTGAATTCATTCTTTCCTAACCATGAGTTTGCCTACCTTTCTACCTTATTACTTTAACACTAAGATAATATTAAAGATGAGTTAATTCACTCACTTAGATTCTAATGAATCCTTTCGATCAAAACCAGACAAGCTCCCTCATGTGAAAAAGAATTCATGTGTTATGTAACTCACTACCAAAAAACAACAACTTAGTGTCGCTTTCAAACGCCACTAAATTACATTTTTGTAGCATTTTGTGGCATTTCTAACAAACACCACTATATAGTGGTGTTTAATAATAAAACGCCACTATATAGTGGCGTTTAAATTTAAAATGCCACTGTATAGTGGCATTTCAAATCTAAAGGCTAATATATAGTGGCAATTCAATATTAAAAAAATGCCACTATATTTGGGTTATTAAAATTACTTTGATAACACAAATTCCAAATTTCTCTCGATTGTAAACCCTAATCATCCCACTTGCGACCTCACTTCCTCAGTCTCACTAGTCACGGTGCCTCAACTGAGTCTACGTCATGGTTCCTATTGTTCCTCCACTGGTGACTCATCATTTGTCTATTCTTCCTTTAGTCGTGTTTTGTCCATTTCAAACCCATTCGTTCTTCCTGCATTCACTACAAAAAAAAAATGACTTTTGGTAGCGACTAAAGTCTAAAAGTCGCCACCAAAAGTCTTTGGTGGCAACTTTTAGTGGCAACTAAAGTTGTTTGCGTAAGTTCGTGACTGATTGCCTTTTGGTGGCAACTCTCAAAAGTCACCACCAAAAGTCACCCTTTAATGGCGACTGTAGCCGTCACCAAAAGTCATCTTTATTGCAAAAAAAAAATTTGTGAGAAAAAGTGACTTTTGGTGTCGACTTTAGCTGCCACTGAAGGTCACCTTTAGTGGCGACTTTTAAAATCACCACCAAAAAGACCTTTGGTAGCAACTAAAAGTCGACACCAAAAACTACCCAAAGACAACTTTTAGTGGGGACTTTAAAAGTCATTTTTGGATCCGAATTGGCCTGACGGGTAGACCTAAGACCCATTCGACTCGTGCAAGTCTTAATCGATCCAATAACTAGTTGCCCAAAGGTGACTCGATTTTTTTTTGTGTAATATTCAAGTTATTCGAAATTAAACCAAACATATATATACCTGCGATTCGAACTTGGATTTCTTGCTTGTAACCATGTGTGTCTTGTCATCCTACCACCACTTCATTTGTGTTATATAAGTGTAAAATATTATATATATAATCTGTTAAAATTATTTTAAGTCAAAAATATTACAAAACAGAAATAAAACAATATTTAACTTAACAAAAAGTAAATATATTATTACCATGGGAGTCATCACAAAAAGTCTGACTTCAGCTGATTTCATAAAAAAAAAATCGACTTCGGTTAAAAAAATCAAATTTTAGTCGCCACCAAAAATTTGATTTTTTAAAAAATAAAAAAAATATAAAAAATTCAAATTTCTTTTAAAGAAAATTAAGAAAATTAAAAAATTCAAATTTTTAAATAAAAAAATGATTTTTTTATTTTTTTTATTTAATTTGAAAAATCTGACTTTTTATTTTTAAAAAAAAATTGATGACTCCAAAAGTCGGACTTTTGGTGGCGACTATGAGAATCGCCACCAAAAATATGATTTTTTTAATTTTATTTTAAAAAAATTTGACTTTTTTTTAAAATCGACTTTTGGTGGCAATTATAGGAATCGCCACCAAAAGTCTAATTTTTTTAATTTTATTTTTAAAAATTTTCAAAATTTTTTTTATTTTCTTTAAAATTAACTTTTGATGGCAACTATTTTTTTTAAAATTAACTTTTGGTGGCGACTATGGGAGTCGCCACCAAAAGTCTAATTTTTTATTTTTTTAAAAAAAATGACTTTCTTTAATTTTTTTTAAAAAATTGACTTTTGGAGGTGACTATGAGAGTCATCACCAAAAGTCTAATTTTTTCAATTTTATTTTAAAAAAAAATCTGACTTTTGGTAGCGACTCTTAAAAGTCGTCACTGAAAGTCAATTTTCTTGTAGTGATTGGATCATTCCTCCTCTAGTGGTGCTTCCTCCATCCATCATTCTTCTCACGTATCATTAAAAGATTTCAATGTATTGGTACGTTGATCACTTAGCTTAATGTGTTATTCCTCGTTTGATTGATTAAGTATATGTCTCAATTATAGTGGCGTTGTAAATTTAACTAATTGTAACGTTTTCCATCCAAATTTTAGATGCACATGATATATCTAGATATATAGCCTACTTTTACAGAAGAAATGACCAAAAAAAGTAAATTTTAATTAGGTTAAATTGAATACAATGGCATTTAATAATCATTAAACGCCACCGATTAGTGGCGTTTATGACTGAAATGCTACGTTTTAGTGGCATTTTAACATCAAACGCCACTAATCAGTGGTGTTTTGTTTTAAAACGCCACTAACTAGTGGCGTTTTACACCAAAAGGCCACTAAGTTCTTTAAATCCCTGAATCCCATTTTAGATTCCTAATTTCAACAACTCCCCCATTTTTGACAGCAAATCCCCGCACCCCTCACCTTCATTATGCCTCACCGTCACCGAGCCGCTCCTCATCATCGAGCCTCTCTTCGTCGCCGAGCCTCTCTCGTCGTCACAGCTTGTCGGAACTCTCTTACCGTAGTCTCCCCCCATCGAGGCTCCCTCCCGTAGCACGTCGAGGCTCTTTCCCCGTCGTAGCACTGTCTTCCTCCCAAGTAAATTCTCCTTGTTCTCCTTTTCTCCCTATCCCAGTCACTAGTTTGAATGAACCATCTCGAATTCAAACCGAGATGGTTCATTCGAACCAGAACTTCAAATGAATGTTCTGGTTCGAATGAACCATTTAGTTCGAATGAACTAGAATGGTTCGAAACCACTGGCATGTGCTCCTTCTCTGTCACATTATGTAGCAACTTTGAATTCTTGAACATCTCCTTTAATGCTTTCATTCCCTTTAATTTTTGTTTTTTTTCAAGTTATTAGTATTATCTCCTTCACACAAACTCCAAAACATCAAGGCTAGTTTACAAAGACTAATTTCAGCTTAATTAATTACAATGGCAAAGATTTTTTGTTATGTTATATTATATATTTCTTTCTTTCTCTCATGTGTATTTCTGCATTGCATGAAAGAAAATTTGGATACAGAATGAGAATTTGGGAATAACGAAAATACCTGAATTCTAGCATAGGTGATTTTGCAAATTTTCCTAGATAGGAACACCTCCCAACGTTGAAGATGGAAGGCCTTGTAGAACCATTTTACGGCTTCTGGGGATGTCAAATTCACAAACCCATATCCCAAATTGCACTCATTGCTGTTTTCATCAACATATTTGTGTTAAACATATATTGACAACTACTGAAACCAAAAATAAAAATAAAAAACATAGAGAACACATGAATTACTTGAAAACAACAGGAAGGTAAACGAAGTCGTAGGATGAGGAACTTATAGCCTTTGTTGAGTTTATTTTCTTGTAACTAGTTAGATCACCTTTTTTTGTATTGATTGTTCAATGTAAGTCTTTTTCTTTATTAATCACTTGACATCATTTGACTCTTTCTTTCTTCTATTTTTTCCAAATCTCAAAATTGGGTGGTTATTTCTTTCTTGCTTCTATTTTGTTCCACTTATCCTGGTATGACTCATTTTATTATGATTTTTTTATTGTAATTACACATTTTAATTTTTCTTTTCTTTTTTTGGTCATCACTTATATGTGTGTTGAAGTGCTAACCATAGGCTGATTTTATTTGTTAAATTGCTTTTAAAATATGATTGAAATGCAATGGATTCATTCAATATATAGATAGACTCATGTTTTATTCATGGATTCATTGAATAGAGAAATTGCAAAATTGATACTAATGTAGACTTAGTTACATAGTTCTCTAATATTGTAGACTTAGTTCTTTTATAATGTAGACTTAGTTACAATATTGTTAAAAGCTTTCTGGAAAGCTTTACAATATTGTTAAAAGCTTTCTGGAAAGCTTAAATTTAGTGTGGTTTAAAGTCTAAACTATTGAATATAAAATTGCTTGCTCTATTGATATAATTCAAAATTTGCTAGATATATATATATATATATATATATATGAAAAAATTATATTGGAATTTGTTTTTACTATCACTAAGATTAAATAAAATATGTATAGTTAGTTATAAAATGTATAATTAATAAAAAATATTGTTTTGACAGGTTACAGAACATAATGGATAAGTCTTGGATTGCTAGACCCTGAAATACTCCTGAATATTTAGAGGGACTTAATAGGTTTTTAGATGTTGCATTTGCAAATAATAGTGTTGAGGGTAAAATTAAATGCCCATGTCCCAAATGCAAATTCAAAAAGTGGCAAGTTAGAGAAGTTGTACACAAACACTTAATTCTCAAGGCATTTCCACAAGGTTACACATTTTGGTCCTGACATGGGGAGACACTTATGGTACAACCCTTAGTAGAAATGTTTCGGCAGTAGATAGAATTAATTTGGATAATCCTACACATGACATGGTCCATAATGCATTTGGTGTCTATGCTGAAAATAAGAGGGTAGATGTTGGTGAGACTTTTGTTCCGTCAAATCAAATGAATAATGAAACTAAAGAGTTATATGAATTACTTGAAGATGGACAATAGAGTCTTTACGAAGGATGTGAGAAATTTACGAAATTATCATTTTTGATAAGACTGTACCACATCAAGTGTATGTGTAGGATAACTGACAAGGCAATGTCAATGATATTAGAGTTATTGGCATATGTATTTAGACATGCCAAAATTCCAACAACTTTCTATGAGGCAAAAAAAAACTATCAATAAATTGGGGCTCAATTATACTAAAATTCATGCATATCCGAATGACTACATGTTACACTAGGGGATGATGAAAACATAGATGCCTATAAAAAAAATGCAATGTAGCTAGATGGAAGCCTAAGGGTAAAGGTGTGTCAAGTGATAGTGGAAAGAGGAAAAAATGACCTACCAAAATACATAGATATTTTTCATCAAAGCCCAGATTACAAAGGTTGTTTTTGTCATCTAAGACCACTGAACACATAAGATGGTATGCTGAGGATAAGCATAATGATGGGTTGCTCAAATATCCTAGAGATTCCGACGCTTGGAAAATATTTGATTTGACAAATTATCAATTTTCTTCAAAGCCCTGTAATTTTTGTCTTTGGTTAGCAACTGATGGTTTCAATCCATTCAGAAATTTAAGTACAAGTTATAGCATTTGGCCCGTGGTTCTAATACCTTACAGTCGCCCTCCATGGATGTGCATGAAACAGAGTTCTCTCATTCCATCAATGATTATTCTAAGGAAGGGAGACCTAGGTAATGATATTGATGTCTATTTGCAGCCATTGATAAATGAGTTGAAAGATTTGTGGATAGTCGGTGTTAAAATATATGATGCTCATGCGAAGGAAATATTTACAATGTGTGCAGCTATTATGTAGACTATTAGTATTTTTCAGGTCTCGGGACTTTATCTGGATGGAATACTTATACCGGGTTAGCTTGTCCAATATGCAACTTTGACTCTACTCCTTGTCGACTTCCACAAATTTGAAAGTGGTGTTTTATAGGGGGCATCATCGCTTTTTAGACTTCGAACATAAATTTAGACTAGCTTGGAGTAGATTTGATGGAACAGTGGAGAAGAGAGGTCCCCCTATGAAATTGATTGGATCTGATGTTTTTAGTCAGCTTTCTGCTATTAATGCAGTGTTTGGAAAAGATGTGGATAGTGAGGGACAGAGGAAAAGGACAAGAGGGGTTAGTGATTCAAATGCAAGCCCTCAATAATGGCGTAAGCAGAGTGTATTCTTTGAACTTCCATATTGGGTGAACAACTTGTTACGTCACAACCTAGATGTCATGTACATAGAAAAAAATATTTTTGATCATGTTATTTTCACACTGCTTACTAAGCTTGGGAAGTCTAAAGATCACTTAAATGCAAGAAAAGATTTACAAGAAATGGGTATTAGATCAGATCTTTGGCCTAACAAAACTAGTAGATATCCTCCAGCAGTTTTCACCATGAATAATGCAGAAAAATATTTGTTCTTGAAGATATTGAAAAATATTACTGTTCTGTAACATCTCGGATTTTTAAACAGTACGGGGACCCTTATTTGTTTTTCTTAGGAAAAAATCTTGAGGAATTAAAATTATTAATTGTAGCAACATTGGGGATCATCTCGTAGTGGAAAGTAAAATATAAAAATAAATATTTGAGGACCTATTTGAAAATTTCCTAATTACTATTGGAGAATTAAATTAAAGGGAAAAGTGAGACAAGGAATGGTGAAAATATAATTTTGAATGTTGGGTGAAATTGGAATTTCTACAAAGGCTTAAGGACCCAAATGAAAACTTACCTTGAGAAAGGTTGATTTATGCAATTTTTCCAAGAAGAGAATATGGTGGCACATGGAGATGATGCCATGTGTCCCAACCCTTCATGAGATGATGCCAAGTGTTCCATTACTCTATTAGACTCTTGAACTCTTGTGTTCCATTACATGGAGATGATGCCATATGTCCCAACTTTATCACACACACACACACACTTTCGGTTTGGCTTAGGGGAGTAAGAAAGAGGACCAAGAACTAGAGAGAGGGAAGGATAAGCCCTGCAATGGAGATTTCCTCTTCTCTTTTTGTCATAAGATAAGGTTCATCTTCTTCTTGCCTTCTCTTTTTCATTTTCCTCTTCTCTTCTCTTTTTCTGTCATGAGCTAAGAACCCTAGGAACCAAAATTGATGGAAATATGGTCTTGGGTGTGAATCATACCATCAATCCTTTTTCTTTAACTCTAATTCAGTTTTAAATGCATTTGGAGGTTGAAAGATCTGGTTTTAGCGAATATTGGATTCTGAAATTTTGTAGTGTTGAGTATAGTGATTTTGAGAAGAAGAAAGGGAAGATAAGTTAAGGTTTGGGTTGATTTTCTCTTGGTCTTTGTTTAAAACAAGAGATGGATGTTAAAGTATGAGTAGGTAACCAAAGAATCCTAGTAAGATGTGATTTCATATGAGTGGGATCAAAAGAAGTGGCTGGAAGCCGTTGAATAGAGAAAATCACAATTTTCCAAATCTGTATAATTTCTAGGTTGCAACTCATCGCTGCAACAACCATTGCTATTGCTATTGCAATGGGAGAAGAGTTGTTGGTCGTTGCAGTGACCACTTTGGTCGTTACAAAGACCGTGAGAAAAAGAGCAATGCTCTCTGTTGCCTCTGTCACTGTAGCGACAATTCCATCACTGCAGTGACAGAAATTTCCCCCTTTTGCCCATTTTGACTTATTCCTTTGTTTTCTATTTGATAAAACTATAGGGGATCATTTGGAAATGATCTAGAGACACCTTCTCACAAAAGAACTTGCATGGTAAACATAGAACTGTGCCTCAATCAAGGTGAGTGGGTGACCCTTCTTAAATTTGATTGTTTTCTTTAATGATCATTAGTATCATTTGAGAGCATGTATTTCATCTAAATTCAAAAAAAAAAGGAGAATTAATTCATATAAGGTATGTCGTTATTGTATTATGAGTGGAAATGTTGAGCTAGGAATGATTATGGAAATTGTATGATTATATGAAATTTCATATTGTAAATTTAAGAGCATACATGCATAAATGCATACATAGATACATGTATGATTATTTAGTCAAGAGATACACATATATACACATATACACATTCTTATTGATAAGACACTTGTGGGAAAGACTTGAGTTAAATTCGAGGTGAGAGATAATCTTTACTTTATCATTGTTGCATAATAATTCCTTGTTAAATTCTTGATAATTAATGATTTTACTAAGTGGTGGTAATTTGATTGAGATTGTGCAAAACAAAAAAAGGGTAATCATGTGATGGATCTAATGGTGGTGAAATAATGCTCATGTAATATGTATTGTAGTTGTTCTATCTTAAGATTCTTGGGACTAGTTGTGATGCATGACCAATTTGCATAATTATGTGTTGAATTGGAAATGATATTATATGCTGGAATTAAAATGTAGAACGGGTTCTTGCAATGATATTTAGAGTAGTTGACAAATTAATCTTATAGGTTGTGTTTTCCCTTGGATAATGGTATCATATTTCCCCAATTTGGAGTGTGAGCTAATTAGTCTTATTGTCACATCCCAATTTTGGCCATATGAATAATTCTATAAACTAGAGGGTAAACCCCTATGGTATCCTATAGAATCTCTTATCAGTACTAATGCATAACATAATTTTCTAGGAAATATATTTTTACATATATACATATAAAAAGTTCAACATAGTGAAACAGTAAACATAAACCAAATATCATACAGTATGATACAATTTTCTAAGCCTAGGTGACCTAAAGAGATTACAGAGCATTCCTAAGCTTTTTGATTCACAAGCCCTCCAGACAACATGGAAAGTATCCTCAAGGAATACTAATTCTCCTACGGATTTTATTCATTCACATCCACTGTATCTAAAAAAAATGTTCATGGAGAGTGAGTTATCAAAACTCAGTGACTAAATGACTGTGCAATAATAAATGCGTCACAAGTACAAATATCATAATCATAATCACAATAAGAACAGTTATATTCATATTCAGGGTTTCTATACCTCTGTATTTGATTTATGTTCAGGAATTCAGTTCTCATTGTGTTTATGTTCATAATCATTACATACATTGGTATCTTGGGGGATCAAGCCCTCAACCATTACATGTGTATTATATACTCAATCATAATTCTCATTAATATAATCTTAAATCAAACAATAAATTTCATCATCTAGCAATCATCATTAAATATGGAATCTAATTGCGATATGAAGTGGGATTTATATTGTACTTAGAATAAAAGTAAATAAAGTCAGTTAGCAAGGTCATCAACTCACATAGATTCCGTATTCGAGTCACTTTTTCGAGTTGCTACAGAAAAGAGTACGTAGTTAGATTTCAGGTTCCGCTACGGAGATTTTTATAAAAATTGGATATAGAAAGTCAGGGTTGCTTTTGTACCAAAATACTATTTATACATATGATCATTATTCATACGTACAGATACTATTCATACGTATGATCACTATTCATATGTATGGTTACTATTCATACATATAAATATTATTCATATATACAGTTACTATTCATACGTACGGTTACTATTTATATCGAAAATAGCGAATATAAGCCGTAAAAGAGTACACCAGGAAAGTTTCCAAGAAAGAGTGGATGGTCGCAATGGACACACTTAAGTACCAGGTCTTTCCTTTAACCAAAACTTTACTAAACATGTATTCTTCACAGTTTGTATTCTATTTTGATAATCAGAGAATCAAAATAATGTATAGGCAGTTAAGGACAGTTTTTCTGATATGGAAGATCAGCTAAAGCCGCAACCACAGAGCATACTTAAGAATATAACTTCTACAATAAAAATGGCATAGTATCCTCACCTTGGATCTAGGCTAAGAAAGAAAGACCTAGAATTTCAAAACCCTAATGTCAAAGCAAGAGAAGTTTTGAGAAGATGAGAGAAGAGAAACTGAAGGTGTGAGTTTAGAAGTAAAATAGAAGGGCCTATTTATAGGAGAAGTTAGGATACTATACGTTAATAAAATATTCATTTTACTATGCACTTTAATAATTTAGTTTACTATGCACTTTAATAATTCAGTTTACTATGCGTTAATAATTTAGTTTGGCACTATACATTTTACTGTGCAATCATGAGGTGGCTGAGTTATTTTTCTCCCAGTTTCTTTCAGATTCCTCTTATGCTCAAGCCATATTTTATCCAAAGGATAAATTTCATATCATAATATCCATCATATCCCACAATTTATGCAATCTATAAATGAAAATCCGTATTTTCAACAATATGTACAAAAATTAAACATATAGGAAAATTATTTTCTCCAAAATAAATTTATCATAATTATTGAATACTTATAACTTAAAAATATAGCGGATATTACATTCTACCCCATTAAAAGAATTCGGTCTCACGAATTCAAAAACTTACCTCATCATTCGAATAGATGTGGATATTTCGTCCATATCTCATCCTCTGTTTCCCACGTGGCCTCTTCGTGAGAATGATTCTTTCACAGAACTTTGACAATGGGAATCTCCTTGGTGCGAAGTTTCTTGACCTGCCTATCGATGATGGCTACTGGCACCTCTTCATAGATAAGAGTCTCATTAAATTGTACGTCTTGTGGCTGGATGACGTGAGAAGGGTCAAAAAGATACTTACGTAGCATCGATACAT
Source organism: Biancaea sappan (assembly GCA_037074585.1). NCBI lineage: Eukaryota > Viridiplantae > Streptophyta > Magnoliopsida > Fabales > Fabaceae > Biancaea > Biancaea sappan. Next base: position 32,822,396 of record CM073491.1, read on the forward strand.
GAAATACCGGGTATACTTCCTCTAGGTCCGAAGGTAAGGTTAGGCGGTATGCCACTTTACCCACTCTCTCCACAATCTCATAAGGACCAATATATCTTGGACTAAGCTTCCTTTTCCTTCTGAATCTCATTACTCGTTTTATTGGTGAGATTCGTAAGAAAACCATATCACCAACAGAAAACTCTAGGTCACATCATCAGTTGTCTGCATAGGACTTTTGCCTACTCTGAGCGGCTAATAACCTCTTCCTGATCAGCTTAATTTTATCCTCGACCTCCTGTATCATCTCGGGACCCACTATTTTGGGTTCACTTAATTCAAACCAACTAATAAGAGATTGACATCGCCTCCCATATAATGCCTCGAAAGGAGTCATCTTAATGCTAGCTTGATAACTATTATTATAAGCAAATTCAATAAGTGACAAGTGATCTTCCCATCTTCCATCGAAATCCATTACACATGCTCTCAACATATCCTCTAAAGTCTGAATAGTCTTCTCAGACTGACCATCAGTCTGAGGGTGAAAAGCTGTGATCAAATCTACTCTAGTGCCCAGAGCTTTCTGAAAAGCTCTCCAGAATCGGGAAGTGAACTGGGGTCCTCGATCTGATATGATAGATACTAATACGCCATGGAGCTTTACTATCTCCTTCACGTATAATCAACTAAGTTTTGACACACTATAGTTGGTATGAACAGGAAGGAAATGTGCCGACTTAGTAGGTCGATCCATAATGACCCATATAGAGTCGTACCAATTCAAAGATCGGGGCAAACCCACCACAAAGTCCATAGTAATTCGTTCCCATTTTCACTCGGGAATCTTAAGCCTCTGCATCAACCCAGGTGGTCTCTGATGTTCAGATTTGACCTGCTGACATGTCAAGCATCAAGCGACAAAGTCAGTCACATCTCGCTTCATGCCCTTCCACCAATAAACTTGTTTCAAGTCCTAGTACATCTTGTTGGCATCAGGATGAACAACATATGGTGCTCCGTGAGCTTTTTGTAAAATCTCCCGCTTCAAGGGTTCAATGTTCGGAATACACAACCTCCCGTTAAACCATAACACATCTTCCTTGTCTACTGAGAAACCCTGTACTAAACCTCCCTTCACCTTCTCTCTAGTTTTAACCATTTCGACGTCATTCTCCAATGTTGCCTTCACCCTTTCTACAAGGGAGGATTTAGCCATCAAGTGAGCCAAGAAAGCACCTGACTTAGTAATCTCGAAGAATACCTCACTAGCCTCTAACTCATGCAATTCCTAAATCAAGGACCTCTTTACTGTGGTAATATGAGCTAGACTCCCCGTCGACTTTCGACTAATGGTATCCGCTACCATATTTGGCTTCCCTGGATTGTAGAGGATGGTACAGTTATAATCCTTTAGGAGTTCCATCTATCTCCGTTGCCTTAGATTGAGATCTTTCTGTTCAAAGATATATTTAAGGCTTTTGTGATCCATGAAAATCTCACATGTTTCCCCATATAAGTAATGCCTCCAAATCTTTAAAGCAAACACTACAGTTGCCATATCTAGATCATGAGTGGGATAATTAAGTTCATTTTTTTCATTGTCGAGAGCCATAAGCAATGACCTTACCGTGTTGCAGTAGCACGCATCCCAATCCTACCTTCGAAGTGTCATAATATACAGTGTAACCCCCCGGTCCCGATGGTAGAATCAAAATCGGTGCCGAAGTCAGACACTTCTTCAACATAGAGAAACTTTGCTCACAAGCATCATCCCAAACATACTTAGCATTCGTCCTAATCAACTTAGTCAGTGGAAGAGCCAACTTAGAGAAATTCTTGACAAAGCGACGGTAATACCCCGCTAAGCCAAGGAAACTCTAAACTTCAGATACATTTGTTGGTCTAGGCCACTACTTCGATCTTACTTAGATCTATATGAACACCTTCCTGGAAAATTACATGCCCCAGGAATGTTACTTGACTCATCCAAAATTTGCATTTTAAGAACTTAGTATATAACTGATGTTCCCTCAAAGTTTGTAGTACCGTCCTCAAATGTTTTGTATGATCCTCCAGACTCTTGGAGTAAACCAGAATGTCATCAATGAAGACAATCACGAATCTATCAAGGAAATGTTTGAACACTCGGCTCATAAGGTCCATAAATACTGCTAGTGCATTAGTCAACCCAAATGACATTACGAGAAATTCATAATGCCCGTATCACGTCTGGAAGGCGATCTTGGGTATGTCTTCCTCCTTAATTTTTAGTTGATGGAAACCAGATCTCAAATCTATCTTTGAAAAGCACTGTGCCCCCTGAAGTTGGTCAAACAAGTCATTAATTCTTGGTAAAGGATATTTATTCTTTACCATGACTTCGTTTAACTGACAATAATCTATGCACAATCTTAGAGAGCCATCTTTCTTCCTCACAAAGAGTACTAGGGCACCCCAAGGTGAGAAACTTGGGCAGATAAATCCCTTATCTAGTAGGTCTTTCAATTGCTCTTTAAGCTCTTTTAACTCAGCGGATGCCATACGGTAAGGAGGAATTGAAATTGGTCTAGTGCCCGAAACCAATTCAATATTAAATTCAATATCTCTATCTGGTAGTAAACCAGGTAGATTTTCTGGAAATACATCTGGAAATTCACTAACTACTGGTATTTATTCAAGACTTCGTTCCTCCTTGTCTGTATCTTTGACAAAGGCCAGAAATCCATGACAACCTTTTCGTAACATACGTCGGGCTGTTAACAAAGATATTATGTTACAAGGTACCTCACTTCGGTCTCCCTGAAATATGAAATTATGTCCACCCTGTATACTAAAAGAAATGGTCTTGTCATGACAATTCAATGTAGCATGGCATGAGGATAACCAGTCAATACCTAAGATTACATCAAAGTCTATCATACTAAGAAGCATGAGATCAACTTTCATCTCTATATCCTTAACAGTTACCTTATAAGAACGATATCCAGATCTAACTATTAGGGTTTCCCCATCGGTGTAGCTACCAAAAATAGTTCATCCAGTATAATTGGCTCAAACTCGAACCTCTTGGCAAACAGAAGTGACATATACGAATGTGTAGAACCAGGGTCAAACAATACATGTGTAGCTAAAGCGTCAACTAATAAAGTACCTGTAACAACTGCATTGGATGCCTGAGCATCTTGTTGAGTCAAGGAATATACTCTGGCAGTTCCTCTACCGGCTGCTTACTACCCACGACCTCCTTGGCCTCTGCCAGATCCTCTTCCAAAGCTTCATCCAGTAGAAGTGGTCGGTGCACGAGCGACTGGAGTAACTCCTGGTTGGGTGTAAGATGAAAGAACGAATGCCTGACCAAATCTAGAAGTAAGTTGAGGGCATTCCCTCCTGAAGTACCCTTCTTGTCCACAATGAAAACAACTTAATGTCCCCATCTTCTTGAGGCATTCTCCAAAATGGAATTTTCCACACTCAGGACATTGAGGCTTCCCTCTTCCTGCTTGAGAACCACCCCTGCTCGAAGAACTATAACCACCTCTATATTCTGGTGGGGCTTAGCTGCACTAGCCGTGGAGAATATTGGTTTAGATGATGCAATCGAAACATGCTGTGAAGTGGTGGGAGGCTTTGAGGTTCATGAGTTCCCTCCTTGGTTAATATACCTCTCGTCTCTAGACCTTTTTTGTTTTTAAATTCTTCCTTCTTATTCTACCTTTTTTCCATTCTACGTGCAGTATCGACAGCGGCAGAATAAGAGTTATAATTAACCATATTCGAACCCACCTACGAATAAAGAGAATTGCAAAGACCTTCCATAAACTTCTCCACTTTAGCCTCTTCGGTAGACACTATTTCTGGAGCATATTCTGCTAACTTAATAAACTAGGTATTGTACTTATCTACTGACATGGATCATTATTTCAAATATAAAAAATCTCTTACTCTATAACCACCTCTATATTCTGAGTGGGGCTTAGCTGCACTAGCCGTGGAGAATATTGGTTTAGATGATGCAATCGGAACATGCTGTGAAGTGGTGGGAGGCTTTGAGGTTCATGAGTTCCCTCCTTGGTTAATATACCTCCCGTCTCTAGACTTTTTTTGTTTTTAAATTCTTCCTTCTTATTCCACCTTTTTTCCATTCTACGTGCAGTATCGACAGTGGCAGAATAAGAGTTATAATTAACCATATTCGAACCCACCTATGAATAAAGAGAATTGCAAAGACCTTCCATAAACTTCTCCACTTTAGCCTCTTCGGTAGACACTATTTCTGGAGCATATTCTGCCAACTTAATAAACTAGGTATTGTACTTATCTACTGACATGGATCATTATTTCAAATACAAAAAATCTCTTACTCTAGAGGATCGAACACTTTTTGAAAGGAATTTATTGATAATCATTTTCTGGAATTCCGCCCATGTAACTAGTTGTGCACTTTGTGTTCTCCCACTCTTTCATGCCTTCCACCATTTACCAACTCTCCCTTTTAGTTGAAAGGAGACAATATCTACTCTTCATGCATCAGAACACCCCAAAGCATCACAAATTACCTCGCAATCATCTAGAAATCATTGCGGGTCTTTATTAGGATCTTCGCCGGTGAAAATGGGTGGCATCATCTTTAGGAACTCAGACATTTTCACGTCCTTAACTGTGCCTTCTCTAGCCTGTTTGGTCTCAATAACAAGAGGAACCTTTTGTGTATCAACAGGTATTACTCGTTTTCCCTGCCTTTCCTCTATACGATCTAACTGATCGTTCATCAAGCTGAACATCTGCATGACAACAGCGGCATCAATCTATTCGGTAATCCCAACTCCCTCTGCCCGACCACCAGTTGAACTATCAATATTTGAAGCATGTGAATTATCTGTAGGGTTAGAAAGGTTGTCCTGTATATTAACTGGTGGAATTAAAGTCCTCCTTGAGCCTATATGTTCGTTATGATTTGAGGATTCCTCTGACATCGCAAAGTCAAAGGTCTACTTAGAGAACAAATACTTCTCAGATCAAACAAGATTACCTTATATTAACCTACCAAGGAATAAGTTATAAAAACAAACGATACTATACTCTATAAGGTCTTTTATGGAACATAATCTCATAATCATATCGCGGCTCACGACAATGGGGAATGGCCCACAAAGAACACTTTGCTCTGTAATCTATAGGGGACCTAAAAACTGAGCTCTGGTACCAAAATTGTCACATCCCAATTTTGGGCATGTGAATAATTCTATAAACTAGAGGGTATACCCCTATGGTATCCCATGAAATCTCTCATTAGTACTAATGCATAACATAATTTTTCAGGAAAGATATTTTTACATATATACATATAAAAAGTTCAACATAGTGAAACAGTAAACACAAACCAAATATCATACAGTAAGATACCATTTTCCAAGCCTAAGTGACCTATAGAGATTACAGAGCATTCCTAAGTTTTGGATTCATAAGCCCTCCAGACAACGTGAAAAGTATCCTCAAGGAATACTGATTCTCCTGCAGATTTTCTTCATTCACATCCACTGTATTGAAAAAAAATGTTCATGGAGAGTGTGAGTTCATCAAAACTCAGTGACTAAATGACTGTACAATAATAAATGCATCACAAGTATAAATACCGTAATCATAATCACAATAAGAACAGTTATATTCATATTCAGTGTTTCTATACCTCTGTATTTGATTTATGTTCATGGATTCAGTTCTCATTGTGTTTATGTTCATAATCATTACATGCATTGGTATCTTGGGGGATCAAGCCCTCAACCATTCCATGTGTATAATTTCATGCATTGGTATCTTTGGAAATCAAGCCCTCAACTATTCCATGTGTATAATTTTACGCATTGGTATCTTCGGTCAAGCCCTCAACCATTCCATATATATTATATATTCAATCATAATTCTCATCAATATAATCTTAAATCAAACAATAAATTTCATTATCTAGCAATCATCATTAAATATGGAATCTAATTGTGATATGAGGTGGGATTTATATTGTACTTGGAATAAAAATAAATAAAGTTAGTTAGCAAGGTCATCCACTCACATAGATTCCGTATCCGAGTCACTTTTTTGAGTTACTACAGAGAATAGTACGTAGCTGGATTTCAGGTTCCACTGCAGAGATTTTCATGAAGATCAGATATAGAAAGTTAGGGTTGCTTTTGTACCAAAATACTATTCATACGTACTATCACTATTTATATGTACGGATACTATTCATACATATGATCACTATTCATACGTACAAATACTATACATACATACGATCACTATTCATACCTACGGATACTATTCATACAAACTGTTACTATTCATACTTGAAATAGCGAATATAAGCCGTAAAAAATACACCAGGAAAGTTTCCAGGAAAGAGTGGAGGCTCGCAATAGATACACTTAAGTACCAGGTCTTTCCTTATCCAGAACTTTCCTAGATATGTATTCTTCACAGTTGGTATTCTATTTTGATAATCAGAAAATCAAAATAATGTATAGGCAGCTAAGGACAGTTTTTCTGATGTGGAAGATCAGCTAAAGCCGCAACCACAGCGCATACTTAAGAATATAACTTCTACAATAAAAATGGTATAGTATCCTCACCTTGGATCCAGGCTAATGAAGAAAGACATAGAATTTCAAAACCCTAACGTTGGAGCAAGAGAAGTTTTGAGGAGAGGAGATAAGAGAAACTGAAGGTGAGTTTAGAAGTGAAATGGAAGGGCCTATTTATAGGAGAAGTCAGGGTACTATGCGTTAATAAAATATTCGTTTTACTACGCGCTTTAACAATTTAGTTTACTATACACTTTATTAATTTAGTTTACTATGCGCTTTAATAATTCAGTTTACTATGCAATTTAATAATTCAGTTTACTATACGTTAATAATTTAGTTTGGCACTATGCATTTTACCAATCTATCACGAGGCGGCTGAGTTATTTTTCTCTCAGTTTCTTTCAGATTCCTCTTATGCTCAAGCCATATTTTATCCAAAGGATAAATTTCATATTATAACATCCATCATATCCCACAATTTATGTAATCTATAAATGAAAATCCGTATTTTCAACAATATACACAAAAATTAAACATATAGAAAAATTATTTTCTCCAAAATAAATTTATCGTAATTATTGAATACTTATAACTTAAAAATATGGCGGGTATTAATTATACTTATTGCCTTGCTTAGTAAAGATTGTTGTAGGCTAACTCTCTTGATGTATTATAAAAACATATGGTATGCCAAAGATTTTGGCATTTACTTTTATTAAATTGTGCCGGAGTTATTAGCACTTGGATTATTAAATTGTGCCAGAGTTATTGCCACTTGGATTATTATTTGTGCTGGAGTTATTGCCACTTGGATTATTAAACCATGCCAGAGTTATTGGCACTTGGATTATTATTTGTGCCAAAGTGATTGGCACTTGGAATATTAAATTGTGGCAAATTTATTGGCACTTGGATTATTAAACTATGCTAGAGTTATTGGCACTTAGATTGTTAAATTGTGCCAGAGTTATTGACACTTGGATTAATAAATCGTGCCAGAGTTATTGGCACTTGGATTATTATTTGTCCCAGAGTTATTGGCACTTGAATTGTTAAATTGTTCTGAAGTTATTGGCACTTGTTGTGAATTTAAATTTGGTATGTACTTTACTTGCTATTGGAAAATTATTGATTAAAATATAATCACGGAAGTGGCTTGGATTGGCAAGGATGAGATTAGTTCATTGTTATTGGTCGATCTGAATCGTGAGATATTAATGCTTGTGAACTACATGAGATATAGTGCTAAGGTGTAGTACCTTATGTACCATCTAATGCTAAATTGTGGCACTTGACGTACTTGTTTTGCGACATATATGGTTCTTGCCATGACGTGAATTATTTTTTCAATGCTAATTTATCTGCTAGATGTTGTTGCCATGACGTTTTGAGATGTTGAGCTCTCAAACGCCACTATAGTCTTTATTTTCCGACTTATTTTACGACTTTGTAGCGTTTAGAAATGCCACATAAAATGCCACTAAGTGAATTAGTGGCATTTATTCCCGCATTTGAGAATAAACGCCACTAAATTGCTTGTGATGCTAGATATAGTGGCGTTTTCCACAAATACCACTAAAAGTGTTAGTAGCGTTTTCAAACGCCACTAAATGGTTGTTTTAAATGCCATTAAATTCTTTTTTTTTTGTAGTGACTCTTGTGTTTTCAAAAAAAAAAGTGGATTATGGATTGTGTTCTTGTGTCACTTGAATCTTTAAAACCCAAAAGGAAAATAATTAAACTTACCTTGAATATATTTTCCTTTAAGTGAGACTTGTCTTTCTTTTAGGAGTTCATGCAAGAGATGTGGGGAGTGTTCTTGAGTTCTTGTGCTGGCCGAAAGAAATGTGAGTATGAGGGGTGGTTTTCGTGTACTAGTGTGTGTGTACTTTGCTTAGGGTTTTTGAGGAACACGTTGGGAGAGAGAGAAAGGAGAGAGAATGATGCAAAAGGGAGAAGAGAGAGAGACGACAAGTGAGAGAGAATGAGAGAGTTTAAGGTTTCTAGGTTAGTTTAATTAATTCTAGATAGATGTTTGTTATTTGAATTAAATCCATTTAATTTGAATAGGTTTGAAAGTTGAAATAAGTGTCTTGTTAGTTTAATTTAATCTGAACTGACAGATTTTTAGTTAAATTTATTTATTAGATAAGTGTTGATCTTTACTTAACTAATTTAATAATTAAATAGGATTTCCAAATCTTATAAGAAGATTTCAGTTAACCTTTTAGTTTATTTGATTATAAGTAATCTTTTGCATCATCTCATAATGCCGAAATATGTGTTATCATTATATATTTTGTGTATTTCGAATTCCTGTAGCCAGTAACAATAGGATCGTGTTGATTTACCTCTTCTTTTATTAATTATCTTCTTAATGTTTTCATTCTTATTTATCTTCATCCCTTTCTTTTGCTACATTTCGAAATCAAATTAAATATTCAGATCATAGTTAAGATTCAATTCCAAGATAAATGTAAATTTTGGAAAGTATTTTAAAGGATTTTTTATCAGAAATTATTTAATATTAACTCTAGTATTATCTTAAATTGTGTTACTTAGAAAGAACATTTGTTAATTATTGTTTTAATTATTGGTTTATCCCTATCTGTTTCCTATTTCAAATCTTTTTTATTATTTTAAATTCCATTATTTAAATTACACGGCCTCCCTCATCTTCTTGTTTATTTTTATAATTTATTAATTGCCCTTTAATTTTCTTACATGTACATATTTCCTGATCATAATAATTTATTCTAATATCAATATCTTAAATTTAAAAGTTATTTTCCATTTATTATTTCACATCATGGTTCTCTAGAATACTCCCTACCTATTGTTAGCTTTTATTTAACTTTCTACTACACCCCAAAAAGCTTTTTATTTTTTTCATTTTAGTCCTTGTAATTTTCACTTTAGTCCCTATACAGCTTAGCACCACATATTTCAAGCCCACAGCCCGAAGTCGCACACCATAGCATCATCAAATCATAATATCATGTCACACACACACATTGCATACAAAATTGCAAGGATGATACTTGTGAAATAAAAATTCAATAATATATAAGAAAATCAAAACGCGGGTATTACACATACATGTTGCACATTTCAAACACATAAATTCTTAAACTATCACGGACAAAACAAAAGGCAACAATTTATAAGGAAAGGTCAAAACCGCGGGTATTACCCTTTTAAGAAATTCAGTCGTTCAATTTTAACTTACCTCTAGTCGTGAAAAGATGCCTGGAATGCATATAGGCCTCAATTTCCCAGTGGCTTCCTCGTGAGTCTGATTTCTCCACAGTTCCTTGACCTATGGAATCTCCCTAGAATTTAATGTAATTTAAAATTTAATTAATTTTACTTTTTAATGATTTTAATACTTTTAATGTGAAACATAATATGAAATGTTTTTCTTAATTATTTTATTAGCTCATTTCAACCCATAATTTCATAGAAGAAATGGTGATGAGTAAGTTTGAATTATTTTTATGTGATGAATAGAAATATTTAATAAGCTAAAATCAAAAAATAGAATTTTTAAATTTAAGTAGCCATTACATTCATTATAAAATAATTTATTGATATGCAAGATTAATTCATGTATAAACTATTAAATTAAAAAGTTAATATAAATTGTTGGATTAAAAAATGAACTTATGAAAAAAAATTAAACTAGTAATCCAAATACAAATTATTTCAAAATTACTCATATTGATACTTCTGTAAAATTCTATGGGCAGTAGTGGGCCAATAGAAAGATTACAAGAAGAAATTAAGAAATACATACATTATTGTGTGAAATCTTTCTAATTAAAAGAATTAAAAGTATCAAAAATAAAAATTAAATATTACATTCATTAAATAATAATCAATAGATATGCAAGATTCATTTATATATATATATTATTAAATTCTAAAATATATAACGTTACTAAACTAAAATTGTAAACCCATAAAACATCTATAATCTATAATCGCCAATGCCAATAATTCAAAATAACTCATCATTAATACTTTTATGACATTATTAGGGTAGTGGTGGGTCAATAGAAGAATAAACATAAAAAGTTAAGAAAGATATATTTTATTGTGTAAAATCTTTTACCTTAAAACCATTAAAATTATTGAGATTACTTATATTTTAAATTACTTACAAACATTTTAAACTTTATTTTTAAAAAATTATTTCAATAAAAAAAGTTAACAAAATTTTTTAGAGATAATATATATAATTATATATTATAAATAAATATATATGTCATATATATATAATTAATTATATATATATATATTATTTATATTATATGAATATATATTTATATATAAATTTATTAATTTAAAGTATTCATTATAAATATTTTTAATAACAATGATTGAGATAGATATATAATATGTTTATATAAAATTTAAAGAAAATATTATTAATTTATAATAATAATTTTAGCTTTAAACTGATCGATTGATTAATTATGATCTAACGATAATTATTTTATCTTTTCATCTTTCACATTAAATTGCTTTTATTTGCTAAATATCTTTCTTATAGTAAATAATGCTTATATATTATATTTATAATATACATATATATTGCCTATATAAAAAGAAAACACATATGGTATGAGCCTATATAAAATATATATATATATATATATATATATAACAGATACAAATGAAGATAAAGATGAAAATGAAGATAAAAGCAAAGATAAAAATATATATATACGCAAACAAAATTTTTAAAAAAATATTTATGTTTATGTAAATTAATCTTCTAAAAAGATATGTACGCAAAACAAATTTAAAAATAATGTATATATATATATATGATCATGTATATATATACATAATCTCGAGCAACATATTAGTTAAAAAAATTTGATTTTTTATATGAACATATATATAACTAATATGTTGCTCGAGATTATGTATATATATACATGATCATATATATATATATACATGATCATATATATATATATATATATATATATGAATACACACATACATATATATACGCATATGGAGTTAGAGGTGATGGACAGTAGTGCAAGCCTACCCTCATGGAGCTGTGGAGGTTGTGGACAATACTTCATTCTCATACCACTCTACTTTTCTCCCACTTAATCTCCACATCCGTCCCACACCATAGCTTCCCTCCTCCATTTCCAACCCTTCCTTAGAGTTTTCCAGCGAGCTCCTAGCTTTGGTGATCCCCCACCACACCATAGAAGAGTTGTTTAATAGGAATTCATAGTGCACAAAACCTCAAAGTTTCTCCTAGTTTGCAAGAGGAAACTCATGGGATTTATTTGAGTCTACATTCAAGTGAGTAGATGAACCTAGCCCTCAAAGGGTTTCATTGCACATCCTTACTTGTTGGTCAAACCTCTCTTCCTTCATTATAAGTTAAGGAATGATGTGGAATGGAACCCATGATGTAAATTTTCTTATAGATTCTTGTGGGATGTGAGATGTTATTATTATCTTTATAACCTATGAACACATTACATCTCTTCATGATCAATAAATGACATGGAGTTATGAAGGATAATGTGATCACCCGGTCTTGTATTGCTGCACGTGAGATCACTCTTGTAAATTAGTTATAGAGCTAAGAAAATTGATAAAACAATAATTTTATACCGAAAAGAGAGAAAGAAGAGAAAGTGGTCTAAAACTTGAAGAAAACAAGTGGAAAACAAGAAGAATTCTCAAATTTTAGCTTAAGGAAGAATCAAAGGTAGCTAGTTTTTCATAAAAGCAATTATTTATGATGATATATGTTTTATCATGATTTATGAATGATATGATAAAGATCTCATGATAAAGTTATAATGAATCTTCCATGAATGTATGGGTGAGTAGTTCCTCATGAGATGCAAAACTTGATTCCTCATGGTGTGATACCCAAGACCCTCAGGTATTAGTGTGTCTGGTTTTTTGGATGAATATTTAGACATAGGAAAAATTTTCGTTTATAAGAAAGGAAATTCACGATAGAGGGTGTGGCGTGTGAGATGATAAGTGGCCGAGGATAGGGGTGTGTGTAATACAGGAAAGGCAGTTAGATAATGAGACTGTGGAGGGACTAGGGTGAAATAAAATTATTTAAGTGATACTCTCGTATGAAAATGAGAAATAAGGCAAGATAGGGGAATTGGTGCATTAAGAGTTAAAGGAAGGAGGGAAGGAGTGTGTAGTATCCTGTGTGTAGTGAAATGCCCAAATCAAGAAATTAATAGAATTACCACTGCTTATTTGACCAGAGCTTAAGTAAAGGGCAATTTGGTAATTTCCTTGGATAAGGATATTTTATATATGTGTATATATGAGAAACACACACATACTTCTACCTTCCTCTCCCTCTCTCATGCAAACCTCCCCTTCTCAAGCTTTAACTCCCATTTTCTTCATCTTCTTCACCCGAAAACTCCACCCAAGTCTCCAGCCATCGATCCCTAGCCAAAATTTAAGTCTTCGGCAACCAACCATCACCAAAGGAAGGAGAAAACAAGGTAAACTCTTCACTCATTCTTCTTCTACTTATATTTTCATATATAAGGGATTTTTAAGGTGGAAATGAGTGTTCTTGAGAGTTTTAAGTTAGATTGATGATCTAGAACCCTTCTTAGATGTTTGATTAACAAATTGGAACAAGAAATTTATGGGAACTATGGATTAAAACAAGGAAATCGTGGGTAGGAAGTGTATGACAGAAAATATGAAACGTTAGGGTTCTTGGAGGAGATTTTCATGATTTTGGGTTCGATTCTTGGATATGATCTAGGATTTGAGTATGTTTATGTTTCCTAATCATTCCTAGAGCAAAACCATGGAGAGAATCATTGTTTTTTATGGAAAAATCAGGCTAGAATCAAAGGAAACTCGAATAGGGAAACATTTTCGCGAAAACAGAGTCATGGGTTCTAATGTCCACCGCTACAGCGTTGGTTGATGAGGGGTGTTCTAGCTTTTTGCCACAGTGATAGAATACTAAAAATAAATTCTAGACTGCAGTGGCCACCACTGCAGTGATGGATCCCACCGCTGTAACAATGGAAGGAAGAGGCTAATTTTCTTTAGAGCTTTTTCAGTGTTACAGCAGCATGCTGAGCAATATAGCGGCAGGATGGCTTCTAAAACTTGGTTTTTTATGTCTTTTCTCTTATTTATGCTATTCCAAAGGTTTAGGATGCCTCTTGGAAGGATCTAAACAAGGATTGGGGCTTCCAAACATCAATCTTGAGGAGGATTAGCTAGTATGGGTGTACAAAACCAATCCAAACCGACCAAATCGAACTGAGAAAAATCGAGCCAAAACTGAATAAATAAAGTCTAGATCGATTTTTAAAATTATAAAATTTTTAGCTCAGTTGGGTTCGGTTCATCTATTTGGTTTGGTTTGGTTTGGTTATAACCGAACCGAACCATACCATATGCAATAAAAAATATATATTTATATATATTTATTATTTTTATATAATTAATTAAAAAACATATCAAAAAATTGCTGCACACTTTCATATTATGTTATAGTTAAAATTATAATATATTATATTATTATATTATATATATATATAGTTAAAATTATAATATAATATATTATATCATCTTTAAATTTACAAAGAAAACTGGACTATGTTAAGAAAATTGATGCACACTTTCATCTATTCTTAACCAATTAAGTGTTGGGATAAAAGATGAAATTTTTGCTATGAAATTAATCATTGCAAAATCCCATCTAATCAATAGTTGCAAAAGTAATAATAGCTTTTAAATTCCATTACATAGAAAATTTATCTAACTTGGACAATACTTCCAGATGAAAACTGGACTATATTAAGAAAACTAGAAAAGTGAACACTAAACACTTGATATTTGGTAAACTATGGGTTTTTTTAAAGAAAAAAAAAGAAGATAAAAGTGAGCATTTTTTTAAATTTTTTTTAAAAAATTCTTTAGGGTATCAAACCGTTCAAAACCAAACCAAACTGCCCAAAACAAACTGAACCAAACTGCCCAAAAAAAAAAGTCCAAATAGTTCCAAGAATTAACAAACCAACTTGGCTTGGTTCAGTTTGGTTCATGTCCAAAACTGAACCTTTGTACACCCTTATTAGTTAGCTTGGAGTCGAGGTGAGATCTAGCCTTGCCTTGATTATGTTCCTTTTTTTAAAATAAACTATTTTCTTAGCATGTTTATATTAAGATAACATGTTATTGATTGATGAGTTGTGTGGCATACTTGAATCTTTATATGGCTAGAGAAGGAATTGACACGTGTGGGTGATTATTGTCTAAAGTTTTATAATTGACATGAATCATAAGTAGATACCAAGAATTTGTATAGTGGCTTGCATATAACTTGCAAAAATATATTTAGTGCATAATTGTGGATGTATAAACACATTAATAGAAGTGTACATGGCACTATAAGGTTGTGATAAACACATTAAAGGAGTCATGAGGATCTATGGTAAATCTCCCATGACGAGTAACAACATCAATGTATATAAAATGCTCTACCTATATATATACTTACACATACATTTGATGATAATCACATTATCACTATGAGACAAAACTGTGGAGAATATTGGTATAATTACAAGATGAGCGTCTATGTTAGTATTAGATTGAAGTTGTATTAACCTTGTGATGAATCCCTTATTTATTATTGTTTTTGGCTCACAATTATAATGAATTCACCCCAATTGCTTGTGATGATGCATCATGGGGAATCCTTGACAAATTTAGCTTGTGTGGCCTTCACAAAAGAGAGTAACTAATTGCTTGTGATGGTCCATCGTGGGAAATCCTTGATCAATTTCTAATGGGCAAGTAGTTGGTCATGGTGCTACTTGATCCTTGGATCATCCTTGACTAATTTATAATAGGCAAGTAGCTGGTAATGGTGCTACTTGACCCTTAGAACAAAATAAAAATTCCATTAATATGGTAATTGTTGAGTTAAGTGCATAGTATGGTTGTAAGGTATGGCAAATGCTATTTACATTGTGTGTAGGAATTTTATGTAATGTGATAGAATACAATGACATATGGCTTTTGATGGTGTGCTGATTGGCATGTGATTTGGCGATGATGTGTACGTGTCTATTATGTTATGTGATGATTAATGGTATGCTTATTTGGTGTGTGCGCTTCTCATGCGAAAGGTATTATTTGACCATAATGGAGCTAATTGCTTGGCACTATCTCATGGTGTGCAAGAGAAACTTATCATGTATTTTGAAGGAATATTGTTGGATGTTTAGTGGATCATGCATATATGTATATATATATACACATATACATCTACGGAAATATAATTATGAGTTGGAACTCTATTAGCAATGTACTGGCATTGTGATGGTAATATGGTGAGTGGACCTTTGGGCATTACACATTTAATGTTGCTTGTCCATTATTTCAAATTTACAAAGCATGTAATGTAGGATTATTCCTATGGAGATTTAGATGTGTTTCATTAGCTTTTTCATATGGATGTATGAGAGTCACTCACTCAAGGTCATAATTTTAAATAAATACTTATTCAATTATATATAATCTTCTGGCATGCTTTACTGTATATTTTTGGTAGGTTAGGTTGGTTTTTGGTGAGTCAAGTGGATTAGACCCACCCCCTCACAGTTTTGGATAAAGAAAAGCTTACCATTCGAGGACTCATATGTCATAGATACCTCCCATCTTGTTCGGGGTATGGTAATGTTTAGTTTTGTGTAATTAAATAGGAATTCTAGAAAGCTCTGTAATCAGGTAGGTCATGTTATGTTATGTATTGTGGGTAGTTGTAATGTGTATAGATGGTGTAAGAAATGAACAAAAAAATAAGTTTATGCAAATTAATGTTCTTTTTATGA
The DNA here is from genome assembly GCA_037074585.1 of Biancaea sappan. Taxonomy (NCBI): domain Eukaryota; kingdom Viridiplantae; phylum Streptophyta; class Magnoliopsida; order Fabales; family Fabaceae; genus Biancaea; species Biancaea sappan. Next base: position 32,838,846 of record CM073491.1, read on the forward strand.
GAAAGGTAGTTATATTTATACATGTGTTTATGAGAAGAAAATTGAACCTCTTGTGAAATTCTATAGTTTGGACACAAGAACATAATGTTGCTTTGAGCAAAATGGTTTAATAAGTGAATGTGGTTGTATAGTCTGAAAGAAAGATAGGCTTGTAGCGGTGTAGGTTAGGCACCATTCGTGTCGATCACAGGCCTGGATTTAGGTCCAAACACATAGGATGTAGAATTTCCTCATGGGATGCAGAATTTATTCATGGGATGTAGAGTTTTCCTCATGGGATGACTAGAATTTATAGTGCACTATAAGAAAGCATGAGAATGTTATGATCATATGTTTATATGACAGCCTCTATGTTCATGGAAGTAACTATGATAATTGAGATTACTTTTATGACTGAAATAGTTCCTATAATGTATTTATTAAACTTCTACTAGCTACTGAGATTTTATATCTCACTTTTATGTTTATGACTAACCATTTTAGGAGCTGAAGTTGAAAAGCAAGAAAAACGAAAAGAATGAGCTAATATATGTTTGATTGGATATTTTGTGAGAAGAAAATGTTGTAAAGATGTGTTAATGTCCTCACTTGTATGGTTTGGAAATTTGTATGAATTTTTATGTATGTATAAGAATATATGACCCTTGAGTTTGGTGAAAAACCATAAGTTAATGGTTATGTATTTTGTAGCATGAGATGAGATGAACTAGAACTAGTATATGATAAATGGTTTAAAAAAAGAGAAGAAGTCTCCAGAGTTTAATATATATGTTCTTGATGATATGGTAATTTTGTGAATTCAAAACATGTAAAACAAGTTTTACCAGTCGACTGGCATATTATAGGCAATTGACTGGCACCAATCGAAAGATGAAGTGCAGAACTTACCAGTTAACTGGTGCCCTACATCAGTCGACAGATGGTTCCTAGAATTTTGAAGTAAAATAAGATAACAGTCAACCAGTCGACCGACTATTAGCTAGTAGTCGACCGCTTGTCCTCTGTCCAAGTTGGAATTTTAATGTTTTCAACTTACCATAATTTTTCTAAATTTTCATATAATGGTAATATGCAAAATTTACTTGACATACTTTCGACAATTACCAAATTTTTGTACATACTTAACGTTCCTTTTCCTTAAATATTAAATTAAGAAGAAATTACATTATTTTGGCATTAGAGCTAGATTTTAGGCACTTGTGGGTAGAATTAAGTTGATTGTGGTAGAATGTTCATATACTTACATTGTGATCAATGTGTTATGAGTGGGTGTTTGCAGATGTCTTCACCTAGTTGTTCTCAGGCTGATATGTTGGAGAACGTAGCTAGTACACAAAATGCCACCTTTAAACTCCTTAAAATTTTGAGGGAGGAAATCAGGAGAAATGGAGAAGATTCTAGAAGGGAGAACGGGGAGAATGGAGAAGACACTAGTAATAATTCTATCACTAAGATGTTAGCTGCATTTAGGAAGTTACAATCAACTTCTTTTAGGGGGACTCATGATCCTATTGTGGCCCAGGAGTGGATGAGTCAGATAGAGAAAATTTTCACAGTTATGGAGTGCATTACAAAGCAAAAAGTTACTTTAGTAGCTTTTAAACTGGAAAGTGAAGCAGAATATTGGTGGAAAGGAGCAAAAAAATTACTTGAAGCTAGTGAAAGGAGGGTAGAATATGAAAAGGAAGCTTTATGAGAATTAAACAAGGGGATATGTCTATAGCAGAATATGAAGTTAAGTTTAAAGAATTAGCTAAATTTTCTACTTATTTGAAATATCATTATGATGAAGCATGGAAGACATGTCACTTTGTGAATGGACTTCATGCTGAAATTAGAGCTTTGTTCAATATGTTAACAAGTGTAGATTAGCTTAGAGGTAAATTCGGGAAGTTAATAGTGAGAAGGAAATGAAAGAGAAAAAAGAAAAGAGATTCTAGTATGAATGACAATAAGGGAGGTAGTTCATGGAAGAAGAAATCAAGAACTATGCAAGGTCAGATAAAGGGAAATCCATAGACAAATAACTTTAAATATCAATGCCCTAAATGTAATAGAAACCATGGAAATAATCCTTGTTTGGTAGGACAAAATGTATGCTTTAAATGCAAGAAATAGGACATATGGTTAAACAATGCAAAACTAGACAACCGACCCGAGGGAGAGTATTTACTTTGACACAGAAAGAAGTTGAGCAAGCTCTTGACTTGATTTGAGGTATCTGTAATACTCTGTAAATGCATTATTTGATTCAGGGGTAACACATTCTTTTATTTCATATATATATGTGCTAGGAATTTGGGATTGAAATTGAATGTTTTATCTTATAAATTATCAGTTTCCACCCTCACTGGAAACCAAGTCCAAACTTTCCAAGTTTGTGTTAATAGTATAGTACAGTTTGAAAATAGAATGACTGAACTAGACCTCATTTGTATTCCTATTCATGATATTGATGTCATTATTGGAATGGATTGGTTATCTTAAAAATGATGCCTTACTTGATTAGTCAAAGAAAATTGTACCCTTACCCCTTAATATACCAAACCAATGGTCTAGGATTGAGAATACATATTTGTCTACCAATCAAGCTGTGAAATGTTTAAAAGAGAATTGCCAAGAGTATATCATTCTTTTCTGTGTAGCAACAAAAGGGTAGAAACTTTAGAATAGATTCTTGTAATAAGAGACTTCCCTGACGTGTTTCCAAGGGAAGTATTTGGTCTACCTCCAGATAGAGAAGTAGAATTCCCTATTGATTTAGTACGTGGTTCTAACCCAATCTTTATGCCTCTCTATAGGATGTCCCCAATTGCATTAGCTAAGTTGAAGTAGTAAATTGAGGAGTTGTTAGAAAAGGATTTCATTAGACTGAGAGTTTCACCGTGGGGAGCTCCTGTACTTTTTGTTAAAAAGAAACATGGAACTTTAAGACTTTACATTGATTATAGACAACTAAATAAAATCACAATTAAAAACAAATATCATCTTCCAAGAATAGATGATTTGTTAGATCAGTTAGCAGGAGCTTCGGTATTTTCAAAGATAGATTTAAGATTAAGTTATCATCAATTAAAAATAAAAGCTGAAGATGCACCTAAAACTTCTTTCAAAACTAGGTATGATCATTATGAATTTTTGGTAGTGCCTTTTCGATTAACAAATGCCCTTGCTGTATTTATGGATTATATGAATAGAATTTTCAAACCTTACCTAGATCAATTTGTAGTGGTATTTATTGATGATATCTTAATCTATTCAAAAACTCCATAAGAACATGAAGAACATTTAAAAATTGTACTACAGATTTTGAGAGAAAAGAAATTATATGCTAAATTAAATAAATGTGAATTTTGGCTAAAAGAAATAGAATTCTTAGGCCATGTAGTTTCTGGTGAAGGAGTATCTGTTGACCTAGTAAGATAGAGATGATGTTAGAATGGGACAGACCAAAGACAGTATCTGAGGTTAGGAGTTTCCTAAGATTGGCTTGTTATTATAGAAGATTTATCAAAGGCTTTCTGCATATAGTTGTACCCCTAACCAGACTGACTAGGAAGAATCAATTTTCATTTAGGATAGTAGATGCGAAGAAAGTTTTCAAGAGTTAAAGATAACCCCCACACCTGTTTTGGTTATACCAAATCCTCATGAACCTTTTGATGTTTATACAGATGTTCTTTGAAAGGCTTAGGTTGTGTATTGATGCAATATGGAAAAGTGATAGCTTATGCTTCGAGACAATTAAGACATGAGCAGAACTACCCAACTCATGATCTAGAACTTTGTTGCTATAGTGTTTGCTCTTAAGATCTGGAAACATTATCTTTATGGAGCCAAATTTGAAATTTTCACAGATCATAAAAGTTTGAAATACTTGTTTGACCAAAGAGAACTAAACATGAGGCAACGAAGATGGATAGAATTTCTAAAAGATTATAAGTTTTTGCTTCAGTACCATCTAAGAAAACCAAATGTAGTAGCCAATGCTTTAAGTAAAAAGTCTATATATATGGCTATTATGATGCTAAGAGAGGAACAACTTCTTAAGGAATTTAGATATTTGAAACTTGAGATATCCATTGAACCTAAGAGCATTAAAGTATTCTCTAATAATTAAGAGTGTGGGTTAGAAAGACAAATTTTGGAAGTAATATCAAATGATCCTTATATAAATGAAGTGAAATAACTCAAAAATAGAGGAACGGATCTTGAATTTACAGAAAATGGGTTGTTAAGTTTATGGATCGATTGTATATTCCAAGCATAGGAAATCTCAAGGAATATAGAAGCTCACCAAAGTATATACACTATGCACCCAAGAGCAATAAAGATGTATCAAGATTTAAAGAAAAACTTTTGGTGGCTAAGAATGAAAAGACATATAGTAGAATTTGTAAATAAATGCCTCATATGTCAAAGAACAAAGATTAAACTTCAAAAGCCACCTGGAACCTTACAACATTTAGATGTACCAGTTTGGAATGGGACAGTATCTCCATGGATTTTATAGTAGGATTACCTAGAACATCATCAGGTAATTATGCTATATGGATTATTTGGTGCAAGTTACTACGATCATCGAGTTGCCCATAATTGAATTCGTGGCAACTTACAGTATTGTGATTATCGCAGGTTGTATTCTCTCAAGGAGCCTTGCTTCTAATTACCTAATTAATTGTTCTAACACTAATATATACTAATTGACCCTAATGATTAACATGAAGGGGTGATAACAGAATTAAAGGCTAAAACATAAATTAACCTGACAGAACGAACATAAACACAAAACAGAATAGAAATATAAATGAAAATACACAAACATGTAACCAGCCACAATTTTCCTAGAGTTATATTTGTCATAACCCTCATTAACTTGTTAATTTCTTATTGTGTTCTGCCACTTGGTTTGAATTCCTAAAATTTCCAGAAAACCTTTTAGAACTAGATTCCATTAGCCTTAACCCAAACCTAATGAAATCTGATTAGCCTTAACCAAAATCATACACTACAATCACATTCATGTATGTCATTTTTGTTCATCTTGTTATACATATACAGCAATCACATTCATGCATGCATAACTAGATTAGTCCTCATATAAAATGATTAAAACAGTCATTACAACTATACCACTCTAATTATAAATGAATATAGATATGAAAGCAGAGAGGCAAGTAAAGGAACAAAAAATGGAACAAAAGCAATAAGAACTTATCTGATTAATGCCCAAAAGGGTTCAAGCACAACTCCAGTTCATATGTGACTAATTATATAAGAAGTTTAGCCTTCCACGGAGGCTAAAACACACAAAACAAAAGAGAAAATGAGGGGTAACCTACGAATTTGCTGCAAAAAGTGGAAGAAAAAATCTCTTCAACACTTGTAAATGGTGGTCTGAAGTCTTCTTCTTAAGTTGCAGGAGGGAATAAGGGATGAATTTGCAGATCTGAAATGTCTTTTTTAGCTTCTGGTTTGACCAGAAATGTAGTAGCAGCAATACAGAACAGAAACACTAAAATAGTGCTGTAGAAACTCTTTTTCTTGTGCAGAAAAGTATATTGCTATTCTTGTTAATAATCTGGACAGCATGCATGCAAAGGTGCATATCACTTTATAGAGAAATGGGTCCCACATAGTTAGCATGTTTGTCAACATCCTAGTTAGCATAAAATGCCAAGTCAACATGTCCAAAAGGCGTCCACATCAGCAAATGCTCTCTAATTAAAGTAAAGATAATGATTAAATTGGGTCTTATCATTTAAGCTCATAAAAATATAGAATTAAAGCATATTAATTCTATAATTAATTTACACCTAATAAATCTAAAATATGATAAAATTAGAGAGTTCACAATATTTAAGATGCAAAAGGGACTGAGGTAGGGCCTAAATTGCATATAGAAATGCCCGATATCATTATTGTAGATTGATTAACTAAGTTTGCACATTTCTTACTGAACCTTAGATAAATTGGCACAATTATATATTAAAGAAATAGTAAGACTTCATGGAGTGCCAAATAACATCTAATAGAGATCCTAGATTCACCTTTAGATTCTGAAGATCTTTGCAGGAGGCCATCGGAACTAGATTAAGATTTAATACAGCTTATCACCCTCAGACAGATGGACAAATTGAAAGAGCGAATCAAATTTTAGAAGATATGTTGAGGGCTTGTGTGTTAGAACTTAAGGGTAACTGGGATAATTATATACCATTGGTAGAATTTGCTTATAATAACAGTTACCAATCTAGTATTCAAATGGTTCTTTATGAAGTTTTATATGGGAGAAAATGCAGATCACCTATTTGTTGGGTTTAGTTGGGAAAAAGGGCTATTATAAGACTAAAAAGTAGACAAAAGAGCAATGCAGATAAAAGAAGAAGACCTTCAGAATTTAATGTTAGTGATCATATTTTTCTCCAAATCACTCTAGTCATAGCTATTAGCAAAGCAATAAAAGCAAAGAAACTCAGTCCTAGATATTTAGGACCATTCCAAATACTTGAAAAGTTTGGTACTATACAAACTAGCTTTACCACCAAACTTAACCAATATCCATGATGTTTCCATGCGTCACAATTGAGAAAGTACCTCTCAAATTCTACACATATTATTGAACATGAGAATGTGCATTTACAAGATAATATGACATATGAAATGAAACCGGATAAAATAATAGATACTCATATCAAGTCATTACGCAACTAGAAAATCCCTTTGGTAAAAGTTGTTTGGAAAGGTTTAACACAAGAAGAAGCTACTTGGGAAATGGAAGCCCGCATGAAGCAACAATATTCTGAGTTATTCAATTAAGGTAAGAAACTTGAATTTTGAGGACAAAATTCTTTTAAAGGAGGTATAAATGTAATATCTTAAATTTTTATTTCTTTAAGCTTTGAGTGATATTAAATTAAGATATTTATTATCTCTAAATCTTTAGAAGTAAATAATAAAAGAAAAATTGATTTTATGAGTGAACCAAGCGACTCCTTATAGCTAGCAATCAACTAATTGCAATAAAGATCAGAGAGGTTTCTGATATCTACAAGAGGTCGATTGGTAGCAGGATAGCAGTTGACCAGTTACATTATGTATGTAATACCCTAGGTATTACAATATAGTTAAAAGTACGTAAATCTCTGAGGGTGAAAATTTTTTCATGAATTAAGGAGTTCCGACTAGAAGAATGAAGGGTCCTAAAGTTTAATAATAAATAAGACTTGCCCTCAATCAAATAAGATTGCACCTGAAAAGAAAACATAAGTAGTGAACGTAAGAAGGATGCTAAAGGACTAAAGTGAAAGGAAAAGAAAATATGGAGTACTCTTGAGAAAGGACCGAATAGGAACCTTCGAAGAGAATAGACCCTAAGAGGATGATTTATAAGGTCAGTACCTCAAAAATGATGGATTGGAGGCTATAGTGGATTTTGAAGCACTAAGAGGGACTAAAGTGAAAAATGCAAGGTTTTTACATTTTAGTGAAAATGGAATGTTATGATGTGTATTTTTATAGAAGTATATTTTCATACCTTATTTGTGATCAATCTTTTCCAAATTCCTTGCAAGTCTTAATTAAATTGTTTTACCCTACATATACTTTAACTTAAACACACAACCCTCATTTTCTTCTCAGTCACTTGCTCTCCCCCTCTTCTTTGGAAACCACTCTCAAGCCACTTTCTCCAACATCCAACCATGCATCTTGCTTGGGGACGGAAGCCATGGAAGCTAGGAAGATTAGTGAGCAAGTGTTTTCCTCCTTCTTCTTCCTTTTCTTCTAAAGAGAAAACCCTAGGTTTGGGAGAAATTTCTCTATGAATTTCTAGGGCTAAAAATGAATGGTTTAACCTTGTTAGTGTGGTATTGTTGTTTTAAATTATTGAGAGAGAACCATTTGGTTTAATGTGGTTTAATCATTGGGAGAAATTGTGAGTTGTTGAAAGAATGAAATTGAGGAAAACTTCTTGAATGTTGCTTTGAAATTCATGCTTTGGGGTTGATTAATGCATCAAATCTCTTCCCATAAGTATAATAATGTGTTTGGGAAACTAAATGTATGAATTATGTGTTTTATCACATATTAAACTTGGGGAATTTGGAAGAAGAACACGTTTTGCTGTCATAGAGGAATTTTTCTGTTTTAAAGAAATGATTTGTGAATCTTGAGAACCCAACTTGTATTTGACATTTTAAAGTGTTATTAGTTGTTGGGAAATTTGCTTTTGGTTACTTAAATTGCTAGGGATGAAGCTTGGGTGGTTTAGGATGGAGAAAGAGGGATTTTGAGGCAAAATAAGGTAGAAATCATGTTCTGCTTAGACGGAAAGAATTTGTCAGAACTTGAAATGGTCATAACTCTTTCGTTTGAACTTCGTTTTTAGCAAATAAGGTGTCGTTGGAGAGCCCTTTGAGTATAGTTTCAAATGAAATAAGTTTCATTTGAAAATTCTTTACTGTTTAAGAGTTATAACCAAAGGAGTGACCAAATGTTAGAATTAGTGGTAAGGATTTCCCTATTATGTGACCTTGACATGTTATTATATGGTTATCTTATAGGGATAAATTCTTTGATGTGTCTTCCACATCCTCTAGGGATGAAATGGCTAGCTTGGAGTAGAGGTGAAGGATCTCTCTACCATGTCTCATTGAACTTTATTTCAAAGAATATTTATTTGTGCCATTGGTGATATGCATGAATTATTTTGATATGGCAATATAAATGTATGTGGTTATATACGTATGAAACCCTTCATGTATGAAGTATGTTGGGTGAACTTAATTGTAAGTATGGAAAGTGAGTAGCTAGCTCGCTTTTGTAGTTTCTTTCGCATCTTTAATTGCGTTAATGATTGTATATGTTATGAATTGTGATGAATGGAGTTGTGGAGACTTAGGGGTTTGTTTATCATAGCCTGTAAGCATATTCATTTTTTCTATGCTAGTTATCGTGCACATGAGTGGTGTTCTAGTGATTAATTTATTTAAATGCTTGGAAACCTATGTGGGTTATCATGGGAGTGGAGAAATGTTGTAGAAGGGAGAGTGTTGTTATTAATGAGAATTTATTGATAATTGATAGCTGTGAACTATGAATGTCTTGTTTGACCCTGTCATGTATGGCTTTAATGGGTTGTAATCATGCATGTTTTTACATGTTATGATAATTGTAATACCCGTTAATTTCAGAATATAATTCGCTTAAGAGTATTTTAGAATTCTACAACGTTACTTTAGTTATTTATTTTGGTCATTTTTAATTTTCATATTTAATTGTTCTCTTTGAATATTATTTATGAAAATTGAGTTAAATGACTTGACTAAATATTTGCACAATGAGGGATATATTCTAAGGATGGTGAAATTCATGGAAAAGTGGTTGCAGAATGGTCAATTAATCCATTTATTGTAAATTGACTGGATGGGTTTGGATGTTGGGTTATGGATACCCATGGGTTATTGAATAACCCATTAGAAATATTTAATATAAAGTTTCAATAGTAACCTCATTTTTTTCACTCAGCCGAAGGAAGCAGAAAAGATTTCTTTCTCAGTTCTTCATTTTCTTCTCGAATCCTTTCCTTGATCTTCAGAAGTTCGATTATTTGTTCAGTTCAAAAGCTTTGTAAGGATCAAAGGTAAGCTTTAATCCGATTATTTTCCTTAAATTTCAGTTTATGTAGAAGATCAGAGGAGGTTTTGTTCTTGAAGATTTTGATGATAATTCATGAATCTCAGTTGTTTTAGAAGTTATATTTGAGTTATAATCAGTTAAAGGAGTTGAAATTCTGGTTTTGAAACAAGAAAGGGAAAGGATGAAATTGTTAGAATTTCTGCAAAAACCGAGTTACTGTAGCGACCAGGGATTTCGAAACAAAATCTGGAAAATTTTCTTCGGGTACTGTAGCAGTACTGTAGTGTCGGCAGTCAACGTTACTGTAGCAATCAACGTTACTGTAGCGAACCGGTACTGTAGTGAACCGTTACTGTAGCGAACCGACACTGTAGCAAACCGTTACTGTAGCAAACCGTACTGTAGCAGTCAGAAAATTTTACATATTTTCGTGATTTTGTTTCCTTTCTTATGATTCCTTGTAATATATTTTACTAGGAAATTTTCCTACACAAATTCTAGTGTGGAAAAAGGTAAACTTGGACAAACATCAAGGTGAGTGAATAACCTTGCTCAGCTAATTTGATATTACTAGTCAAAGTACAATATAAGTCCCATTTACAATATTATTTGGATAATAAGCAATTAATTTTTCATATGGGAGTATATGATGATCAGTAGAAATAAGAGTATGAAGAAACTATTTATTTCATGACAATTGTACTATGTGATGAATTCTCACTATTTTATTAATGAGTAAAGATCTACGGGATCTAATACACGAGTGTGAAAGGGTTAAAGTCCCATACTACTCGGTGTATATCTAAGAAATCTTATACACGAGTGTGAAAGGGTTAAAGTCCCATACTACTCAGTGCATATCTATGAAATCTATACACGAGTTGAAAGGGTTAAAGTCCCATAGTACTCGGTGTATACCTATGAAATCTTATTCATGAGTTTGAAAGGGTTAGAGTCCCATACTACTCGATGTATAAGACAATTAATTATATGAGTAAATGTGGTATTTGTACTTTTGATATTTTATATAGTACAGTTATTTACTTACTGAGTTTTTAAATAAACTCACACTCCCTATGATTATTTTTTTTCAGATACAGAAAACAGAGAAGAAGAGAATCTGTTTGAAGATTAGAAGCCCCTTGGGATTATTCTCTATTTCTGTCTGGTGGGACACCAGTACTTATTAATGTGGATATTAGAAACGCTCTGTACTTTTTATAGGTCTCCTAGGCTTGCGATGAGATAGAAATATCAGACTATGTATGTCTATATTTGCTTATCAGATGAATATAATTCTGTAGTGTGGAATGAATGATTAAGGTTGAATGTAAAACCTTACAGAATATATGTATATAACGTATGTTTGAGAATTATATCAAATGAGTAGTATCTTTTCACATACTCAATTTTTGGGATGTGACAAATTTGGTATCAGAGGAAAGGTTTTATAGGTCCCCTATAGAGTACAGAGCAAAGTGATCTTTGTGGGCCCTTCCCTATTGTCATGAGCCGCGGCATGACCATAGGATTAGGTTCCATAAAAGACCTTGTAGAGTATAACGTCATTTTATAGATAACTTCTCAGTGGGGCTAGTAAGTGATATTTTGTTTATGTCTGAAAATTGTTTGTTATGTGTGTAGATCTGTGACAGATCAATGTCAGAAGGATCTTCTAATAATAATGAGCATATGGGTCCAAGGAGGGCCATAAATCCACCAGTACATGTGCAAGATGATCCTAACCGTGGTGATAGTTTACATGCTCAAAGTACTGAGGGCGCAACTAGTGAGCAAGCAAGAAGAGTCGAACCTGATGCTCATGTCGGTAATGCAACTATTGCACATGTGATTCATTTGATGAATGAACGATTTGACCGATTTGAGGCTGAAATGAGAGGTCGAGCTGCACAAGCTAACCTGCCAGTGGATCCTCCTATTGTTGAAGCTGAAAATGTACCACCAGCTCCGTTAGCGGGAGGAGTTAATGTAAGAGAGGTAAGAATGTCTGAATTCCAGAAAATGAGGCCTCCTACTTTTTCAGGGGAAGATCCCAAAGAGGACCCACAATGTTTCCTTGAAGATTGTGAAGCAATCTGTGATGCTATAGGGTGTTCTCCTACTCAAAAGGTAGAATTCACTTCCTTTCAGTTAAAAGGTAGGGCTGGTAAATGGTGGAGGAACTGGAAGAAAGCTAGAATTCAAGGCGCACCGCCAGTTATGTGGACAGAATTTTACAGATTGGTTATGGATGAATTCCTTCCGGCAAGTGAACGATCATCCAGGGCCAGAGATTTTCTGTATCTACGGCAGGGAACCATGACTGTTGACGAGTATTCAGCTCAGTTTGTTAAATTATCTGAATATGCCCCTGAAATCATTCCTTCTGAAAGGAAGAAAATAGAAAAGTTTGTGGAAGGGCTTCATGATGCCTTATATGATCAAGTGGGTTCTAATATGAATGATTACTCTTCGTACTCAGAAGCTGTTGATGTGGCCCGAAGAATGGAAAGGAGGTCAAAGAATAAAGAAGAATATCGTCAAAAGAAGAAGACCAGATATAGGAGATCTTTTAATCAAGGGGAAGACTCAGGGACTTTTACTGCACCACAACATGCTCCAGCCACTCCTACTAAGTCATCTTATTCTATAGCCAGTGTGGCTAAGCCTCGTTCAGAGAGCAGGGGTGGTTTTAGCTCTTCTAGTAGAGGAGGTACTCAAGGTAGAAGGGAAAAACCTCAATGTCCTGAATGTGGAAAGTTTTACTTCGGAGAATGCAGGTTAAACACTGTTGGTACAGGCTGTTTTAACTGTGGACAAAAAGGACATTTTATAAGGGAGTGCCCTCAGCTCATGACAAGACCAGGTCAAGGGTCTACTTTGCCACCTCGACCACAATCTATTACTCAAACACCAACCCCTTCAACAGGGGGTAGTATGGGAAGAGGTTCTGGAAGAGGCCAAGGTGACCGTGGAAAACAAGCTGCTGGCAGAGGAAATGCAAGAATATATGCTCTAACCCGACAGGATGCTCAAACATCCAATGCTGTAGTTACAGGTATATTATCTGTTAATACTTTTGCTGCACGTATTTTGTTTGACCCCGGTTCTACTCACTCATATGTGTCACCCCTATTTGCCAAGAGATTTGCAATTGATTCGATTATTCTTAAAGAACCATTCTTGGTTTCCACACCGATAAGAGAGACTTTGATGGTTAAAACATGTTATCGTTCTTGTAAAATAATCGTTGGAGGCATGGAAACTGAGATAGATCTTATGGTTCTCAATATGTTAGATTTTGATGTGATTCTAGGGATGGACTGGCTATCTTCTTGTCATGCTACTATAAATTGTCGTGACAAAGTTATTTCCTTTAATATACCGGGGAGGAGTAATTTTGTGTTTCAAGGAGATCGAAGTGATGTACCTTGCAACATGATATCTATGTTAAGTGCCCAGCGTATGTTGCGAAAGGGATGTCAGGGATTTCTAGCTTTTATCAAAGATTTAGAAAAGAAAGAACAGAAGTTAGAAGACATTCATGTGGTTAATGAATTCCCAGATGTGTTCCCAAAAGATTTACCTGGATTACCGCCAGAAAGAGATATTGAGTTCAGTATTGATTTGGTCCCAGACACAAGACCAATTTCTATTCCACCTTATCGTATGGCTCCTGTTGAGCTAAAAGAACTTAAAGAACAATTGGAAGATTTGTTAAACAAATGGTTCATTCGCCCAAGTTTTTCACCTTGGGGTGCTCCTGTTCTTTTTGTGAAAAAGAAAGATGGTTCTATGAGATTATGTATAGATTATCGTCAACTGAATAAAGTCACAGTGAAGAATAAGTATCCTTTACCAAGGATAGATGATTTGTTTGATCAGCTTCAAGGAGCAAAATACTTCTCAAAGATTGATCTAAGGTCTGGATATCATCAGTTACGAATTAAGAGTGATGATATACCTAAGACTGCTTTTCGTACACGGTATGGACATTATGAGTTTCTTGTGATGTCTTTTGGGTTGACAAATGCACCAGCAGCATTTATGGATTTAATGAACAGAGTGTTCAAATCATTCCTTGATAAGTTTGTAATTGTATTTATTGATGATATTTTGGTGTATTCAAAGAGTCATGAAGAACATACTGAACATTTGAGAATAGTGCTTCAGACTTTGAGAGAGCATCAGTTGTACGCAAAGCTCTCAAAATGTGAATTCTGGATGAGTCATGTAACATTTTTGGGACATGTTATTTCCCAAGAAGGTATTCATGTAGATCCAAGTAAAATTGAAGCAGTAAAACAATGGCCTCGACCAACAACTGTGTCTGAAGTACGTAGTTTTCTTGGCTTAGCAGGGTATTACCGTCGCTTTGTCAAAGATTTCTCTAAGACGGCTTTTCCATTAAATAAGTTAACCCGAAAGAATGTTAAATACATTTGGGATGATTCATGTGAACAAAGTTTCACCCAATTGAAAGAGTGTTTAACTTCTGCACCAGTCTTAATTCTACCATCAGGACCAGGGGGTTACTCTGTATTCTGTGATGCCTCAAAGATAGGCTTAGGGTGTGTGTTGATGCAACATGGTAAAGTAATAGCTTATGGCTCACGTCAGCTTAAAAAGCATGAATTGAATTACCCCACTCATGATTTGGAAATGGCAGCTGTAGTGTTTGCCCTAAAGATATGGAGACATTACTTGTATGGGGAAACTTGTAAAATTTTTACAGATCACAAAAGCCTTAAGTACATTTTTGAGCAGAGAGATCTCAATCTAAGGCAACGAAGGTGGATGGAACTTCTGAAAGATTATGATTGTACCATCCTTTACCATCCAGGTAAAGCAAATGTAGTGGCTGATGCTCTAAGTCGAAAGTCTATGGGAAGTTTAGCTCACATTGCCACTATAAGGAGGTCTCTAATACATGAACTACAAGAATTGGAAGCTGATGGAGTATTCTTCGAGATCACTGAGTCAGGTACATTTCTGGCTCATTTAACAGTTAGATCATCCCTTGTTGAAAAAGTAAAAGCAACTTTAGAAGGTGACATTGATATGGTCAAAATAAGAGATAAGGCAAGGCAAGGTCTAGCACCAAGTTTCTTGGTAGATGAAGAAGGAGTCTTATGGTTTAATGGTAGACTCTGTGTCCCCAACATTGAATCTTTGAAACATGAAATCTTAATGCAAGCTCATGGTTCACCCTACGTTGTACATCCTGGTGCTGTGAAAATGTATCAGGACTTGAAACAAGTTTATTGGTGGGAGGGCATGAAGCGAGACGTGACTGACTTTGTAGCTCGATGTTTGACTTGTCAGCAAGTTAAAGCTGAGCATCGACGACCACCTGGATTGATGCAAAAACTAGATATTCCCGAATGGAAGTGGGAAAGGATCACCATGGATTTTGTAGTAGGTTTACCTCGGTCAACAAAAGGAAATGATTCAATATGGGTCATAGTGGATCGACTTACTAAGTCAGCACATTTTCTTCCTGTTCATACCACTTTCAGTGTAGCAAAACTTGCTCGACTTTATGTTAAAGAAATAGTGAAACTTCATGGTGTACCAATATCCATTATATCAGACCGAGGACCTCAGTTTACTTCTCGGTTCTGGAAAGTCTTTCAAGAGGCTTTGGGTACCAAAGTGAATCTTAGCACAGCATTCCATCCTCAGACTGATGGACAGTCCGAAAGGACAATTCAGACTTTAGAGGATATGCTAAGAGCTTGTGTGATGGATTTCAGTGGAAGTTGGGAAGATCATTTGTCTCTTATTGAATTTGCTTATAACAACAGTTACCAAGCCAGTATTCAGATGGCACCTTTTGAGGCTTTATATGGGAGACGGTGTCGATCTCCTATAGGTTGGTTTGAACTTGGTGAAACCAAAATATTTGGACCTGAGATGATTCAGGAAGATATAAATAAAGTTAAACTGATCAGAGAAAAGTTGTTAACTGCTCAGAGTAGACAGAAGTCTTATGCGGACAACCGACGACGTGACCTTGAATTTGCAATAGGTGATATGGTTTTCTTACGAATCTCACCTATGAAGGGAGTAATGAGATTCGGGAAGAAAGGCAAGCTTAGTCCGAGGTATGTTGGCCCATATGAGGTTGTAGACAGAGTGGGTAATGTGGCATATCGCCTAGACCTACCTTCCAACCTAGAGGGAGTTCATCCAATATTTCATGTGTCCATGCTACGGAAGTATCTTCCTGATCCTTCTCATGTCATTCAACCCCAAGAAGTTCATTTTGATGAAACTCTCACCTACGAAGAGGTACCAGTAGCTATCCTTGATAGAAAAGTCAAGAAATTGCGTACCAAAGAAATTCCTACTGTCAAGGTTCTTTGGAGAAATCATTCTCGCGAGGAAGCTACGTGGGAGGCAGAAGATGAGATGTGGAAAAACTATCCACATTTATTTGAAACTTGAGGTAAGATTTTAATTCGGAGGACCGAATTCTTTTAAGGGGGGTAGAATGTAATACCCGTTAATTTCAGAATATAATTCGCTTAAGAGTATTTTAGAATTCTACAACGTTACTTTAGTTATTTATTTTGGTCATTTTTAATTTTCATATTTAATTGTTCTCTTTGAATATTATTTATGAAAATTGAGTTAAATGACTTGACTAAATATTTGCACAATGAGGGATATATTCTAAGGATGGTGAAATTCATGGAAAAGTGGTTGCAGAATGGTCAATTAATCCATTTATTGTAAATTGACTGGATGGGTTTGGATGTTGGGTTATGGATACCCATGGGTTATTGAATAACCCATTAGAAATATTTAATATAAAGTTTCAATAGTAACCTCATTTTTTTCACTCAGCCGAAGGAAGCAGAAAAGATTTCTTTCTCAGTTCTTCATTTTCTTCTCGAATCCTTTCCTTGATCTTCAGAAGTTCGATTATTTGTTCGGTTCAAAAGCTTTGTAAGGATCAAAGGTAAGCTTTAATCCGATTATTTTCCTTAAATTTCAGTTTATGTAGAAGATCAGAGGAGGTTTTGTTCTTGAAGATTTTGATGATAATTCATGAATCTCAGTTGTTTTAGAAGTTATATTTGAGTTATAATCAGTTAAAGGAGTTGAAATTCTGGTTTTGAAACAAGAAAGGGAAAGGATGAAATTGTTAGAATTTCTGCAAAAACCGAGTTACTGTAGCGACCAGGGATTTCGAAACAAAATCTGGAAAATTTTCTTCGGGTTACTGTAGCAGTACTGTAGTGTCGGCAGTCAACGTTACTGTAGCAGTCAACGTTACTGTAGCGAACCGGTACTGTAGTGAACCGTTACTGTAGCGAACCGACACTGTAGCAAACCGTTACTGTAGCAAACCGTACTGTAGCAGTCAGAAAATTTTACATATTTTCGTGATTTTGTTTCCTTTCTTATGATTCCTTGTAATATATTTTACTAGGAAATTTTCCTACACAAATTCTAGTGTGGAACAAGGTAAACTTGGACAAACATCAAGGTGAGTGAATAACCTTGCTCAGCTAATTTGATATTACTAGTCAAAGTACAATATAAGTCCCATTTACAATATTATTTGGATAATAAGCAATTAATTTTTCATATGGGAGTATATGATGATCAGTAGAAATAAGAGTATGAAGAAACTATTTATTTCATGACAATTGTACTATGTGATGAATTCTCACTATTTTATTAATGAGTAAAGATCTACGGGATCTAATACACGAGTGTGAAAGGGTTAAAGTCCCATACTACTCGGTGTATATCTAAGAAATCTTATACACGAGTGTGAAAGGGTTAAAGTCCCATACTACTCAGTGCATATCTATGAAATCTATACACGAGTTGAAAGGGTTAAAGTCCCATAGTACTCGGTGTATACCTATGAAATCTTATTCATGAGTTTGAAAGGGTTAGAGTCCCATACTACTCGATGTATAAGACAATTAATTATATGAGTAAATGTGGTATTTGTATTTTTGATATTTTATATAGTACAGTTATTTACTTACTGAGTTTTTAAATAAACTCACACTCCCTATGATTATTTTTTTTCAGATACAGAAAACAGAGAAGAAGAGAATCTGTTTGAAGATTAGAAGCCCCTTGGGATTATTCTCTATTTCTGTCTGGTGGGACACCAGTACTTATTAATGTGGATATTAGAAACGCTCTGTACTTTTTATAGGTCTCCTAGGCTTGCGATGAGATAGAAATATCAGACTATGTATGTCTATATTTGCTTATCAGATGAATATAATTCTGTAGTGTGGAATGAATGATTAAGGTTGAATGTAAAACCTTACAGAATATATGTATATAACGTATGTTTGAGAATTATATCAAATGAGTAGTATCTTTTCACATACTCAATTTTTGGGATGTGACAATAATGTTTATGGAATCTTGCCAAGAACACCTTGTGACTTTATACCAAAGACTCCACAACTTCGTGTCGGGAGGAGAGATAATTTAATTGGTCCCCTAGCTTGGAGGACCCTTTATATGGTGTTTTCCCTTATTATTGTGAGTTGTTGAATATGGATAAATGTGAGTAAACAACATATTCAAGTATGTGGATTATTTCATGAGTTGAAATGAGTATTGTGTTGAATTCACAAAGTAATGAAACATGGAATAAGGGAGATGAAATTCTATAATTTGCATGTTGTGATTTATAATGGAGTGTGTTCTGGAGTTCAGATTCTTGGATTAATAATTGTGTGTACATGAGCATTGTATATGTATATGTTTAAAATTTATTGGAGTAATTGTACCTTCAACCTTGATAGTTTGGTGAGAGAATTGTGGGTTAGACCTATGGGAGTCATGGAGAATAATTGCCTTCGTGTAAGGGAATTGGAATGTCCTTGGGTATGGAGAATTTGCCATTAGGCATGGAAATTTAATCGCCTTTGCTATTAGCATTATCTTATTTTTAATCCCCATTATTATTATTGTATTTTATTATCATGCTAATACATGTATTATTATTTGCAACTTTCAAATTCTCTATAGTTACTTAGCTTAACATTTTTATTTGATTGTTTTATTAATTATCTTCCAGAGTTCTATTGTCCTATTAATTTCTTTTGTTTAATTTCAAAAATTTAACTTAGATATCCAAATCATATATTATTCTAAATAAAATCTAAATTTAATTCAAATCTTGGAAGATATTTTCAGAATTGTTTATTAGGATTATTTATCCTTAAATCTAATATTATATTAGATTACGTTAGTTTAGGTAATTACGAATTACTATTATTTCAATTATTGAATTATCCTTAACTATTTCCTATTGCTAATCTCTTTATTATTTTAAATATTACTAATCAATTTACATGGCTCCCTTATCTTTTTATTTATTATAATTTGTTAGTTATCCTTTCATTTAAATTCCTTTTACTTATTTTTAATTATTTCTTAATTATAATAATTTATTCTAACAACAATATCTTAAGATTTAAAAGTCATTTTTCATTTCTTATTTCACACTAAGGTTCCCTAGAATATTCCCTTCCTATTCCTACCTTTTATTGACATCTCGCTACACACCTACAAAATTTGTAGTTTTTCATTTTAGTCCCTGTGATTTTCACTTTAGTCTATGTATAGCTTAGCACCCATATTGCAAGCCCACAGCCCGAAATCGTGTACCATGACATTATCAAACCATAACATCATACCAAACACACATTTTGCACATTTCAAACTCAAGACTTTGCAAAATTAACTCATGCGAAGCAAAATTCAACAGTTTATAGGAAAAACAAAACAGCAAGTATTACATAATATTCATCAATGGCAACATATTCCTAGGAGCGCACATGACCTGGGCTCACCAAATTCTTTTTCCACCATGACGCACAACCTCATCTCCTCGATTAGGGCGCCTCATGGGTCTATCACCCGACCTGGGCTATATATCATACTGAGTAAATCGTTATCTCCACACTCACTTGCCAAGGTGCCCTGTAACTAGAGCCTCTTGCCTTACCGTGAGAGGGGGTACTATCCTGCTCAATCACAAATAATGTCTCAGGCACATATCAACATCAATCAATAATATAACATAATTCATTTAATCTCACCCTATTGTTCACACAGATTACATCGTTAAAATCAAATAATCAAATCAACCACTGAATTTATGCATACATTAATTGTCCCCTTTTTCAATTAATGCACATATAATTTAACCCAGTTTCATAATTGTAAACACACCCTATGATTTTGGGATCGACCTATGTCAAGTCCTTATAATTAACAACGCTAAGACATAGTTAGAACGAGGTCAGTCTACTAACCTGGATTCCAACGCTATGATTACTAAGTTTTGCACGTTGTCTAGAGACAAAGAAGGTGTGTGCAAGATTCTGAGATGAAATTCTAATCATTTCAACAAAAAGGTTGCGAAAATAAATCAAAATCATGAAATAAAAAAACTTCTCGTTTTTGCTTCTGACCTTTGGTCATTGTTTCAGTCATATCTCCCCAAATAATGAGGAATTTTCAAATGAAATTAGTCTTGTTTAAAATTAGACTTAAAGAGTTTTCTAGTTATATATAACTCATTAAAAATGGAGTTCAATTGAAGGAGTTATGACCGACTTAATTTTCATAAAAATAAAAGTACAATAAATCGGATTTTCTAGTCCTTACCTTTGTTTCTTGAAAATTTTTGCCGTCGGGAAAGAACACTAGAGAGGTATTTCTTGAGACTTATGTGAGTAGGTGTGGGTGAGAGGAATATGGAGACATTGGGGTCTATTTATAGGTGAGGTTCTAGGCTTAGTTAGTTCAAGAATTAAATTCAATTAGCATATCTTAGATTTTTTTATTATCCTTAGTTTAATTATTAATATTAATTCAACTAGGATTATCTAGATTTATGACTATCCTAGTTTATTTATTATTTATATTAATTCAACTAGGATCCTCTAGATTCATAATTATCCTTGTTTATTTATTATTTATATTTAATCTTCTGTTATTTCATTTTATTTTATTGATTTACACGCCTTGGTGGATAGATATTATCTAATTATTATTTATATTATTTAATCCAAATCCAATTAGGTCTTGTTGTTTTATTTTAATTTAATCACTATTATTTTATTTAATTTATCCTTCTAGAAGCTAGATTAATTATTATCTTCTTAGGTTGCCTCATCTAGTATTAAATCATTTGATAATTTATACTATGTTTAAGATATTAATCTTATCTTTATCTTAATTAAAGTCTTGTAGAACTCTAGGTTATTAATTAATTAATTACTTTTTGTCAAGTCTACTAAGTGGGCTCACGCCACACTTAAGCTTTCTACCTATGGGCTTTATGCATACAAGCTTCAAGTTGGGCCCACTCCACTAACTAGCCAGCCCAACTGTATTTTGACTAGTTCATAGGCCTACCTCCTGGTCCTTTAGGATAGGCCGTTTAATTAACACTTGACATATTCCTAACTAGGCACTGACTTATCTTACTTGAATCACTATTGGGCTTAGGGTGCATTCAATTAATTAACTACATTTGAGCCTTAAATCATTAATCCGCTAGTTGGGTTTGTGATTGCCTGAAAATTACATATATCCCTGCTAAATATTTATTTTATTAAATTCTTAAGGATATCTTTTCATTATTTTGATTATTTTTAATTTTCCTTTAATTCTTACAATTTTTATTCCCCCAGGGTCTCTCATTTACCTTATTTTAATATTTCTAATCCCACACCACAATTTGAAGTAATTACAGTTTGACCCTTAACTAACTTTTTATTTTTCATTTTAGTCCCTCACATAACTTATGAAGGAATAACAATCATACAAACAAAATAACTAACACACATTTACCATAGGCATAAATTCATCATTTAAATGACAAACATGGAAAAATTCCTACAGGTATCTGTCTATTTGCCAAAAAACAAATTTAAGCATGTTCGAGCTCCCGCTTTCCTACGATATTGTAAGACCCGGGGTATTACAAATTTCATGGGAGTGTTAGGCTTACAGAGATGAGGAAATTCTCATCCTCCAAGTCGGTCACGTGCCGGTTTTGGGTAGTGACAAAATTGGTATTAGAGCTTGGGATATAGATTTCCTATGTATTACAGAGCAATATGTCCTTAGTGGGTTTTCCCCTATTGTTATGAGCCTAAGCATAACCGTAGGATGAGATCCCACCAAAGGCCTTGTAGGAGTGCATCGTTTCTATCTTCTTTCGGGTCCTTGTTCTTCACAAATGTTGGGAGTATAGGTGGTGAATCAACTCGATCTTGTGCCCTTAAGATTGTGACATGATCAACACCCTAGGTTTGCATAGTTGGCGAGCACGAGGTATTGTCAGGGGTCTCACCTTACTTGATGTTCTACATCTCTATGACCATGGAAATGGTCAAGTAAAAGGTGAAGGTATTGTTGAAGATGATATAGGACACCTAGCTTCTTTCCTTTGCAAGTGAATCTTCTAATATGATACTACGCACTTAGGGTCTTAAGTGTCTTTTAATGAAAGGAGTTTATACCAAAAAGTAAATGTGCTAGAGGGTAGCATAGTGGGTGCTACCCATGTAGGGAAGGTACATTTCCCTTGTATAATAAAGGTACACACTTTGAAGACGGTAAGGATGAAACATTATTGGCACATGAACTATCCTAGGTCGCCCCTGTAAGCACCATATTTTGGCCAGGCCAACTTTCTTAGCTTCGGTGAGCCCCTACCACACTGGAGAAGACACTCCTCAAGTTTATATACTCCTACTCATGGTTTTATTATTTAGAATCTCCAGGACTCATGAGTATGATTTACAACATCAAATTTAGATAGGTACAAGAAATAAGATACATTAATTAGCTCTAAATTCAAAATAGGTAAACCAGTCCTTCAGTCACCTACTCTTAACACAATACAAACATATATTGTTTGGTGTTTGCCTATTCTTTAGGCTCTCTTTCACCATCTCTGCTATGCCAAGAATACCTTGACATGGTTCCTCCATTTCACATCAAGAAATAAGGACACGTTTTCATTGATCAAGGTTTGCTCTATTTCTTAAATAATGCTTACAATCCCTAAGATGAATGTGTTCATCATCTTACCAGAAATCATACACATTATCAAAATATGAATGTAAAAGCATCTAGAACATGAGAGTTAACACATCGAGGTAGGGCTAGCCAGTTACCTGGCTTCCAAGCTTGACTATAATAATTTGCAAACCACATAAATACCCCTAAAGTGCTCAATTGAAGCCTACATAAAAGACTATTCCAAAATAATTAGACTTCAAAAGGATTCCTCCAAGAACACACTTCTCCCATGTGTCAGACCTCTTGGATATCGACCTACCCAGCACCCTGGGCGCCAGGCCTAGCGCCTAGACGCTCAAGACTAGGTAGCCCACAACAACCACTGTCGTAACCCAAAAATCAGGTACATGACCAACGCAAATGGCACCTAGCCGCACCGCTGGAAGCCTAACTTTCACTTAGGTGTCAGACCTCTTGGATATCGACCTACCCAGCACCCTAGGCACCAGGCCTAGCGCCTAGACGCTCGAGACTAGGCAGCCCACAACAACCACTGTCACAACCCAAAAATCAGGTACATGACCGACGCAAATGGCACCTAGCCCGCACCGCTGAAAGCCTAACTTTCACTTAGAACCCTTATTCTTTTCATTGACTTAACTATCTTTTTGGTTTAAAAACAAATTAACTTTGCAACTAAAAGAATATAAATTTCCTTTCCTTCATAATCTTGCATTCATAAACATTTAAATAAAGGTGAGCTTTTCATAATCTCAAATCATAATTTATAACCTTTTTGTGCTAGTTCCTACTACATACTTTACATAGATACATAACATAGTCTAGGCTACCCAATTATAAAACTTTTTCTAAGATTACCTAACTTAACATAAATCTAAAGTACTTAATCTTATCCCAAACAATGGGGAGGTATCCTTGGCTCGTACGTCATCAGGCTATTGGAGTCTTCTGTACGTAAAACTATGAGGGGCTGAGTCCGACAACTTGACTCACCAAAAACGAACCTACCATACCAGATACACTCGACTATACATGTTAAAAGAAGAATATGTATGATAGGTGCATGAACATACAAATATTCACAAATAACCATGCATCATCATCATCATTAACATGTTATGTTTCATGATACTCCTATCACATCAACTAGTGTTAGAGGAATTAACATCTAGACTTAACATGATACCAGCACAATTATCCTAAATTTATTTCAGTTCACGCAATCAATATTCTCATGCAATCATCACTTCATACATCTCATCACAATGTGTGGCAATATAATAACATAACATACATATATACTATTGCCATCAGACTCCATATGTCATGACCCGAAATCGAGGGCTAAGAGTTCTACCACTTCTAGAAATGTAGTTGTGATTGATGTGGATAGTATGTCACCCATACCATCGCGAGCCTAGGTCTGTCCTCAAATTAATCCTAGCCACATACTCTATATCTTAGGTGGCCTCTCTAATTATAAAGCTACTAGAGTAATTAACTTAAAATAAATAAATATCACCTTACCCTGAGCAATGGAGAAACATCCTCGATCCATGAGTCCTCGGTCCAGTCGTCCTTCCATACCTATAATTGTGAAGGGGTAAGTCTAATCCACAGACTCGCCTAAACTAGCCCTACTCTGCACAAGCATACAATATATATATATATATATATATATATATATAATCATGAAAATAAATATTTGGAAAATCAAGCCCGTGCAACATCAAGCCGCCCTGAAGGCATAATCCTTGGTATCGTGCTCTTGACTCTAGTAGAGTACACTCCCGATGCCGCCACTCCCAAATCCCCGATGTTTGTCCCTCCTATCATACCCATATCATACATACACCCATATATATATATATATGATAGAAAACAACCCACACACCACACCCTATAGGTCTACATTCCCATAGATCCACTTCTCAAGAACTTCATCAATGTGG
Organism: Biancaea sappan; assembly: GCA_037074585.1. Taxonomy (NCBI): domain Eukaryota; kingdom Viridiplantae; phylum Streptophyta; class Magnoliopsida; order Fabales; family Fabaceae; genus Biancaea; species Biancaea sappan. The sequence continues at coordinate 32,863,493 of CM073491.1, forward strand.
GTCTGCGTTCCTACAGATTATCACTCAAGAGCCCTATCACGTGGATCTGCGTTTCCACATACTCATAATTCTCATGAGCTACATTGTTGAGGGTTTTCTTTGCCTTGGACGTTCCACTCAAGGATTTTATTATATGGGTATGCATCCCCACATTTTTGTTTTTCAAGGCTTCATCAATGTGAGTCTACACTCCCACGAATTCATCGTTGAGATGTTGTCCCATGGGTCTACATCTTCATGGAGCTATCTATGGATTGTATATCCACTAACCCTATGGTACGATTCCCATTTTGAGTCATGGCCCATGCCTTGATCCGGTAACTACCAGTAACTGACCCCAATAGTGTACCACTAGGCCACATCCTAACGCAAATAATGAATATGACCCCAGAACGATAAGTCCTACCTCTAATAAGGATATCATTGACAAGCCGCCCCTTGAGGAATTGAAGAGCCACCCTTGGCATTCCTCAAGTCATGACTCACCTTGCAATGATGTTGACCCTAACCCGGTACCCCATTTCTACACCTCCACACACTTAGGATATCAATCCTATGAGTATCTCTAGCTACTCATGTCCCCTACTTATGTACTTACACCCACAAGTGCATATAATTAAATTTAAGAAAAACAATTCTAAAATAAAAATATATAAACATACGAAGAAAAGCTAGATCTCTCACCTGGATTCCATGATCCCCTAGCTCCTGCCATGTGCCTCAGCCAAACCCCGAGCCATGACCAACCTACAGAATACCAATCATCAATTTCAACACATAAAATTCTCCCAAAAATGTTGTCTAGGCAGTAACTAGTCGACTGTCTTTTAGCTGGCAGTCGACTAGCTAGGCATAGCTAATGTTGACCCAAGAGCAACCGGTCGACTAGTGACACCTTACCAGTTGACCGATGCATCTCAACCCAACTGGTCTAGTTGTGTCACCTTATCAGTCAATTGGTGATCCCTACAAAGGTTTCCAACTCAACCCAAGAGCAATTGGTCGACCGATGCATTTCTTCTCAATCTTATTAGAGAGTAGTAAAGGCTATCGATCGATTGCTCTGTATGAGACAGTTGATCGGTCACCCAACAAGTTTAATTGTACCCACGAGGAGCCTTGGTTTTTGCCTAAAATACCCTATTCTTTATCTTTTCTCTTGATTCTTTCTATGGGTTCTAATTAGGGATGTTTAAAGAGTGTTTTCACACCAAAATCCCTAATAAATATCAAGATTCCCAGCTTGAATCAAGAAATCCCACCCAAAAACCCTAACTTTCCCAATCTAGGTATTAATCTGAAATTTTCATCCTTTATCTTGTTTCCCCTACAAAATATTAGCCCTAATTCCATCAATAAACAACTGGGAATATTTTAGAACCTAACCCAAGCTTCAAAACTCTCCAAGAATCCCAATTTCTACCTAAAACCCCTTTAAATACAAAAATAGAGAGAAAATGGGGAAAGTGGCATACCTACCTCATTTCCTTGTTTTTCCGGTAGTGGTTGGTCACCGGAGAGTGGTTGTTGGAAGTTTGGATGGTGGAGGGTTGAGAGATATGGAGATAAAAGAGAGTGAGAGTTGGGAAAGGAAGAACATTTTGAGAGGGGGGAGAAATGATAGAAATGGGCATGGGTCAACTATATATACCCACCCATGGTAAAATTATTGTTTTGCCATCTACTCAACCCTCGGTCAACCCTAATAGTGGCAAATCTGTAATTTCTTCAACTCGGGCATTTCTCACATCCTAGGTATCACAAAGATTCCCTTATCACATTTTAGTCCCTTCTCAGACTTAGAAAATACCTGACTCCCTTTGTGCCACATGTACACTCCCCAGCCCCTAGTCACTCATTATTTTACACATCTTGTCATTTCTTAATCTCACATTCCTCTATTAATCAATGAAAAAATTTCTCTGCGCCTAAATAATCTCTTAAAATTAAATTAAACTAATACCCGAGAACTGTGAGTATTACACCATAGGTATCTATGGATGACATCCCACCAAACCTCATGAGTGGAAAATACACTCCACAAAAGCTTATAGGTCTCTATAGACCACATCCCATCAAACCTTATGGGGTTTCCGAGGCTAACTAGTATTGGGTTTCATAGGCCTCTATGGATCGCATCCCACCGAACCTCATGAGCAGTTGTAATTACTCTACCAAGCCTCATAGGTCTCTATGGTTCATGTCGTATTGAGCCTCATGAAAATCCCAAGCATTACTCGTAATGGAGGTTCACCTCCATGACTCTACTAAATAATCTCATCCATAACAATCATTCATAACTTATCATATTTTCAATTGCAATTAAATAAAGTTAAAGTCATATTCATATACATATCGTATAATTATCATACATGCTTAGTCGATTAGGTCGTTATGGGCCACCACTGCTGCTAGTTATGGTGATCAACCAAGTCCTTTCACTATTGAGGACGTTGTGGACCCAAAGACTTGCTAAGTCCCTTTCACTACCAACGGCATTGTGAGTTCTACTCGACCTAGCCCCTCATCATAGCCATGGCATTGTAGGATCATCAACCGCATCAAGAGTTCTTAGGTAACACAATCGTGTGCAAATTCAAGGAAATACATTCATATACATAATACAATCATCAACATATTTATACTTATTTAACATTCCACAATTTCACTCCTAAAGCAGAGGGGTACTCATGCACATTAGAAACTTTTCATTGGCTCTAGTCAATTGAAATGGAAAGCCCATGTTTGTCACTTCCATTGCAACTCAATGAAAGGTATGGATTACTCATATTCATTCATGCCTCATAGAAATCAATCACCTTTTAAGATAAACATTCGAATTTTTCCTAATCCCATGTTCTTACAAAATCCCTTATGTCACTTGCATATATATGTTTATATCTTTATACACAAGAAAATTCAATTCATGATGGTTACAACTCACTTTAAATTCACTTTATAGATACTACTAGGCATACAATGCAATGGTGTCAACATCCAGTAGTCACATACAACTAGGTGTATTTATTTCTCAAACATGTGATAATGTAGTTCTAGAGTTACCATGATATCATCTTTTCATTTCATATTTGCCTCTAATTAACTCCAAGAAGAATTAATCTTAGAAAGTAAAATCATGCAAGGTAAGGCTAGATCCCTTACCTTGAATTTAGAGCTTCCTTTGGTCGTCAAAGAGTGCCTTGATCAGGCTTCAACCAACACAGGACCTAGGGGTCAATGAAACACCATCTATAGCACATAATTCCTTGGAAGCAATACTTGCACAGGCTATGGCACCTTGGGCTCCAGCCTTGGCACCTGGGCACCACAACCCAACAATGCCATTACCACACATCAGCCTTGGGTGCCTAACTTGGCTCCTGAGGCTCCCTAGGCTTTCAACCATGTAAACCACCATCAAGTGGTGGCGCCTGGGGCGTCAACTCCCCCAAGCTAGAGCCCTCTCAGGTTTGGTGGTGCCTAGGCACCCACCACTACACAAGCATGAGGGACTCACGATTTGTTCTTCTTTCACTCAATTTTTCAAATTTTCTCTTAGCTCTTTCCATGGGCTTTCACCCTTGATGCTTTGGGGATAATTTGACACCAAAACCCCAAGTTAATTCCATGGATTCAACCCTTACTCAACAAATTTCCATCCTAAAATCCTAACTTTCTTCTTAACCCTTAACACTCTTTAATTCTATTTCCAAGCATGATCATTCCTTTAATTCTTTATTCTTCTATCATTATCAAACACCAATGGTGAATTTTAAACACTACCCAAGCTCAAATGTTCCCTCCCAAGTCCATTTCTACCTCAAGAGCCCAAAAATCCAAAAATGACAAAGAAATTATGAAAAGGAGGAGTTTGCCTTGATCTTTCTTTTTTCTGATGGTGGTTGGTCATAGGAGACCCACACCTTTGCCATTAAGTGGTAGCCGGAAGCTTGGGTGAAGAGATTTAGGAGAGGGTGGTGAGGAAGTGTGTCTTAGGGCATGGGGAGGGGGAAGCCACGATGGAGAGAAAGAAAGAAATGTCGGAGTGTTGAGTGGTGGCTTCAATATACTCATAGGGTAAAATTACCTTTTTGCCCTTCAATCAACTCAATCAACTTTAGTAATGGCAAACTTGTAATTTTTTCAACTTGTGAATTTTCATCCCCACTAGGCACCACATAACTCCCATCACTAACTTCCCCTTTTTCCAAGAAGTAACACATAATATTGCATCCTAGTCCCTTCATGGACTTATAAATCATCTAGCTCACTCCACCACATGTAACTCCTCATCCTTTGACCTCGTATCTTCATACCATACTAATCCACCTCTTAACCTTGCATAACCTCTCAAATAAAAGGAAAAATTTTCCCCCCACAATGGGATACTTAGTCAAAATTTTGACCCTACTAATACCCGAAAACTGCGAGTATTACAGCCACACTTCCAACAGTCAAACTTTGGCCAAACCCTCCCTCTCTTGCTCCCAAGTCCTTGCCTTGATTTATGAATGAAGTTTGGCACACAAATCCCCTAAAAAATCCCTCCCAAACTCCCAATTTTTTTGGATTCATACTGTAATACCCGTTAATTTCGGAATATAATTCGCCTAAGAGTATTTTAGAATTTTACAACGTTACTTTAGTTGTTTATTTTGGTCATTTTTAATTTTCATATTTAATTGTTCTCTTTGAATATTATTTATGAAAATTGAGTTAAATGACTGGACTAAATATTTGCACAATGTGGGATATATTCTAAGAATGGTGAAATTCATGGAAAAGTGGTTTAAGAATGGTCAATTAGTCCATTTATTGTAAATTGACTGGATGAGTTTGGATGTTGGGTTATGGATACCCATTGGGTTACCCACCTAACCCACCACATTTTAACTCTCTCTCTCCCTTCTAGCTTCATTTTCTCCCATATCTTCTTCATTCACTCTCTCACAAGTCTCTCAACCTTTAACCTTCCCTCTCAACTCTCCTATAGATTTGGTGTTATTTTTTAGAATTGTTCAGTTCAAAAGCTTGGTAGAGATCAAAGGTAAGCTTTAATCTCATTATTTTCCTTAAATTTCAGTTTATATAGAAGATCAGATGAGGTTTTATTCTTGAAGATTTTGATGATAATTCATGAATCTCAGTCGTTTTAGAAGTTATATTTGAGTTATAATCGGTTTAAAGAGTTGAGATTCTGGTTTTGAATCAAAAGAAAGGAAAGGATGAATTTTTGAAAGATTTTTCTGCAAAACTCGAGTTACTGTAGCGACCAGAAATTTCGGGAAAATCTGGGAATTTTCTTTGAGTTACTGTAGCAGTACTGTAGTGTCGGCAGTCAACGTTATTGTAGTGAACCGGCACTGTAGCGAACCGATACTGTAGCAAACCGTACTGTAGCAAACCGTTACTGTAGCAATCAGAAAATTTTGTGTATTTTCGTGATTTTGTTTCCTTTCTTATGTTTCCTTGTAATATATTTTACTAGGAAATTTTCCTACACAAATTCTAGTGTGGAACAAGGTAAACTTGGACAAACATCAAGGTGAGTGAATAACCTTGCTAAGCTAATTTGATATTACTAGTCAAAGTACAATATAAGTCCCATTTACAATATTATTTGGATAATAAGCAATCAATTTTTCATATGTGAGTATATAATGATCGGTAGAAATAAGAGTATATAGAAATTATTTTATATCATGGCAATTGTACTATGTGATAAATTCTCACTATCTTGTTAATGAGTAAAGATCTATGAAACCTATACACCAGTTTGAAAGGGTTAAAGTCTCATACTACTCAGTGCATATCTATGAAACCTATACACGAGTTGAAAGGGTTAGAGTCCCATACTACTCGGTGTATACCTATGAGATTTTATTCAGGAGTTGAAAGGGTTAGAGTCCCATACTACTCGGTGTATACCTGTGAGATCTTATTCACGAGTTTGAAAGGGTTAGAGTCTCATACTACTCGGTGTATATCTAAGAAATCTTATTCATGAGTTTGAAAGGGTTAGAGTCACATACTACTCGATGTATAAGACAATTAATTATATGAGTAAATGTGGTATTTGTACTTTTGATATTTTATATAGTACAGTTATTTACTTACTGAGTTTTTAAATAAACTCACACTCCCTATGATTATTTTTCAGATACAGAAAACAAAGAAGAAGAGTATCCGTTGGAAGATTAGAAGCCACTTGGAATTACTCTCTATTTCTATCTGGTGGGATACCAGTACTTATTAATGTGGATATTAGAAACGCTCTGTACTTTCTATAGGTTTCCTAGGCTTGCGATGAGATAAAAACATCAGATTATGTATGTCCATATTTGCTTATCAGATGAATATAATTCTGTAGTGTGGAATGAATAATTAAGGTTGAATGTAAAACCTTACAGAATATATGTAAATAACTTATGTTTGAGAATTCTATCAAATGAGTAGTATCTTTTCACATGTTCAATTTTTGGGATGTGACACATACCTCCATCCCCAACCTAAGATTCCATGAAAACACCACATACAAGCTCTCTCTCTCCCCTCTCTCTTGCATCCATTCCAAAACCACTCACATTCATGATTCAAGGGTTCAATTCCACTTAGAGCAATTCAATTTATAGACCCCACCACTAAAAATAAAAGTCTCTTTGAAATCTTAGGTTAGGGTTCCCAAAGAGGAAAAATTAGAAAAGTGGTGGAGGTGTTGAACTCACCTTGAATCTTGAGGATACATGTTGAAAAAGGATAGTTGCTAGAGGAAAAAGGCACACCGAAGGTGAAAGATCAAGATCACACGTTGAAGAAGCAAAGAGAGGCATGGAGAGGTGGAGAGGAGAGATGAGACTGAGAGAATAGGCGTGGGGTGGATGGAAAATGGTGAAGGGTCATGAGTGTGGATATATTATAAGTTGCCATTTACCATTTTGCCCCTTATCTTTCCACTTAATGTCATTAAAGGAAGCTCCTTGGAGATTATCTCATCTGAATCCCTAAATCTAACACCCTCCAACTACCTCGCTGTCAACTTATCTCGACACTCTGAATCTACCCCAAAACCTCCAATTTTGCATTTTTACCACTTTATACATAGTTTTACAAATTTGTTCATTTTAGTCCCCCTCAAGGACCCATGCAATAATTGTCCTCTCCCACTAATCTCATGGCCACAACCTCACCATTTAACCTCCCAAAGCCCAATCATCCTCCAAAATCCTTATCTAACTCTTTTACACAAGAATGTTCAATCTCTTCTTTCTTTTTACTTTTGTCCCTCTTGGGGACTCGTATGCATAGTTTCTTTCCTTGGTCCACCCTTTGAAAAAAAAAAATTCCCACGCGTTAAAATAAACTCTGTACCCACCATACACTTGTAATGTTACTGCTGTTATGTTTCATTTCTCTGTCATGTTGTCCTATTGGTTTTACATTTTGTTATTTTATTTTTCTATATATTGTAATGCTAACCTTGCTAAATTTTAAAATCCCCTATTTATTTTGTTGTACTTTCATCTGGTTATTTGAAATTTGAAAACAAAACATTCCCTATGGATTTGATCCTGCTGTCCTTGCCCACAATTCATTTTTTGTATTTTTGTTAGAGGGATATAAGAATTTATTTGCAGCGGCTTAGACACCCATCAATTGCAAAAATAACAACTCGCAATAGAAGGCCTCGTGAAAACGAGCGCTAACAAACTAACAAATTAACTAACAATTGTTTGACATAAAAGATTATTTTACTTTTATTAAGTTAAAATGACCCTTATACCTTGAGTACAATTTATTCCCTAACAAATACCATCTAATACCCTGCACTGCGTTCAAAAACGCAGCCCATGTGCTGTGTTTGCAATCGCAGCCTATGTGTACCAATTTTTTAAATTGAATTTTAATTGTTATTTTATTTTAATGTTTGAATGATTTTTTTAATTTCTTTTTTTTAATTCGATTCCTAAGTTTTTTTTCAAATTCTGTAGTTTCAAAATATTTCAAATAACTCTGGCAAATCCCTTTAACAGTTTTGAAAGCTCTTTTCCATATTTGATTTTTTTTTTGTGGGGGTAAAATTCCACATTTGATTTTTAATATCAGTGTTTTTAAGTAATAACAAACATGGCTCTATTCAGTTTTTGAGATTTTTCTCTTAAGATGTTTGAACCACTAAACTAGTAATTCAAAATAACTTGTTTTACACGTGCTATATTTTTTCCCCATTTTCAATCTTCAATCTCTTACTTCTTTCATTTTCAGTCCAAAACTATCAAAAAAAAAATTAAAATGGCTTGCACGCAATTCGATCTCTACAAAAGACAAAATTTATGTCTAGACAGTCCAAAGTTAACAACTGACAAGTGATACCGCAGATCCATTAATAAGGAAGTACGAAGCACTTAAAAACATTTTTTGTGATATACCAAATGTATCCAAAACAAGTATCAAGTATGACGTCACGCAACAAATTTCACAAACATTACATTTTATCGCTCTGCACTGTCTGTATCACGATTGCCTCGTATCTGTTTAGTATCAAATCTCGTTAACCAAGGCAGACTAAGAAAAGCTTTAACATCTAATCTTCTATTAAGACTTTCGGGAAAATTTTTCTACATATAGATTTGATTCATAGAATAATCTTTACATTGCCTACTTTGACACCATCTTCATGATGATGGCCGGGAGACTGCAGAGGGTTAGCACCTTTAAACTAAACCTATAACCTATCAGTGGTGTGGTTCCCATGTTCCAGCCAAATACTTCACTTCTATGAATCCTAAACTAAGCCCTCTAGAACCATAATCATGAATTTCTAATGGGAAACCTAGCTTGCAGCTATACATAAACCACCATTATTGTACAGTTGATGCAAGGGTACCACATTGCATTTCATGATTGCTGCAATTTGAGCCACCGCTATCTATCTACCATTTTCCGGGCTGGCTCTTTAATCTAACAATAAAACATTACTCTCTTCACATTTTCTTTCAAGGCTGGCAAAGGCCGGACTCCGCACTCTCCCGCTGCTCGCATTCCTTTGGAACCATGTCCCGCACTGCCCCCGCCGGCAGAGCCATTCTCCTGCATTTCTGGCTCCATATAGAATCGGGCCCGAAATGCTGCTAGATGTGCATAATATGCTGGAGGAACTGCACACGAGGAAAATTCAGCCAGTCAGTTGTTCTCTAAGACAAGTTGAAACTTCAACTAAGACTTCATCTTGAAGAATTGAAGAACTCTATTCCTGACAGAATATGTAGTTATCAGATCGACAGATTAAGCGCCTTAGGTTTTCTTTTTCTTTCTTTTTTTCTCATGAACTTTATTTATTTTCTGCTAAGTAATAGCTACCTCATCTTCCCAAAAATGTATTCCTGTCTCTCTCTTTCTAGCTAAAATCCAGGAGGGTTAAATTTAAAACCAGCCAGTCTTAACCGCAAAGACTAGTTTTGGTTTATGTTTGGTTTGAGGAGCACTGAATGGAGGTGAAAGGACGGGGAAACAAAGATTATTCAGATTTAAATTTAAGGGAAGGTCAAAATTAAATCTTCCCTTCCTTTCCTTATTCCTCCATTCTCTTTAAACCAAACATATATCCTTAGGTGATTTTGGGTACAAGAATTATAATTTCCCAGATTCTTAAAACCTATTCATAATACCAGTGTAAAATATATGAAATTTATGCGCTGCAGGCGTAATAACATAAGAATATTTATTATTTCATATATCTCATACTCATTTTTTTATAAATAGGTTTCCAAACATTAAAGAAATTAGATTGTTCACATACCAAACACCACCAAAGGATTTAAGACCCAGGAGAAAAAACTAAAGACATGATGTGCTTACCAACAGATACAGAGCGTGTACACCTAGCATATGTATAACACAGATTGTTTGTCAAGGACTGAATTCCATCCGCTGTAAAGTTGTTCTCATCCCATAGAACATGATAATGAGCTGGCCGACTCGTCCCCTGCATGTCAATGGTATAATATATGATCAGTAATTGTTGCAAATTTGAAATTTTACGCTCTAAGCAGCTGCAGCCTTTACCAAGTTATCACTAAAGGAAGATTACGAGCTTTCTATCATTTAGTCCTTCCAAGAAAACCAATCAAATCCATATTTTAAGGATAAGCTAGTCAGCTAACACTCATTTGAGGGAAATGTTGAGACATATTAATGGTTGAATATCTAGACAAATCTCTTCTATAAATTTCAGAGTCAAGACCAAAATATTACAGAAGTGTTAAAAGGGAGAAACCACTTAAGTGCGCTATAACACCAAATTCGATTTGCCTGTTGCGTATAAATTTCCAAATTTCCTTCAGTGTTGAAAAGGCAGCCAGGTTAATATTATTCTAATCCAGTGGAATATATAAATGGTCAAATAATACAACAACAACAACAGCCTTATCCCACTAGGTGGGGTCGGCTACATGGATCGCCCGATGCCATTGAGCTCTATCAATGACTAACTCTTTAAAAATCTCATTTACCAGAAGATCCCTCTCAATAACCTCTTTAAGTGTCCTTCTTGGTCTTCCTCGACCTTTTTTCATAAGGCTCCAAACCATCTGCTCAACTTTCCTTACTGGAGCTTCTAATGGTCTTCTTTAAACATGTCCAAACCACCTTAAACGGTTTTCAGTCATTTTTTCCTCAATAGATGCCACTCCAATTCTCCCTCGTATACGATTATTACGGATCATATCTTTTCTTGTATAACCACACATCCAACGCAACATCCTCATCTCCGCTACTCCAATTTTATGCTCTTGTTGTCCTTTCATCGCCCAACATTCGCTCCCATATAAAATCGAAGGTCTTATAGCAGTACGATAAAACTTTCCTTTGAGCTTATCCGGTACTTTCCGATCACAAACAACTCCTGATGCCATTCTCCACTTTAACCACCCAACTCGTATCCTATGTGTCACATCACCAATAATTTCACCGTCATCTTGTATAAATGGTCAAATAATAGTCTTCAAATAAATATGCTATTCATTATATGTGTCAATGAACAATATTAGGGTCAAGGGGTTAGAAAAAAGGATGTCCAACTCATAATGGCTGCCTGACCGTGCAAGTTACAGGCAAGGGGTCTCTGACAACAAGTAAATTATGAACATTTTGGGCCTCTGACATGAACGTTTTTACTTGTACTGCTCCTTTGACTCTGCATATTAACTCCAGCATCTCCATCAAATTTGTTACAGCTTGTGTGAGATGGGGAGGGATAACTGATCATCCATAACTTGGAAAACCATAGAATAAAACAGCAGGATAATGTCCCATCTGCTAGTTGTACTTCTTTACTCTCCATCTAATATTTTGACAGGTATCAACAATGATACCACAATTCTTTTAAATATCAGTCCTTAAAATCACAAACTTCAGCACTCAGAGAAAGAAAAGAGGAGGGGGGGAATGTTTTACCTGGATTCCAGCATGACTGCAGAGATAAAAATCAAATTCTGTTGGATGACAAATTTTAGAATCAACAACAGTCCCTGGAAGAAGATTAACAAAAGAAAAGTAAATCTCCTGAGATTACCATTTATAAAAATGTAAATATATTCAGAATTGTATTTTTGTACTGCAGATTTTTGGGAACGTTAAAACTTACCAGGCAATATATTCCCACTCTTATCAGTGCTGCTCTTGTCTCTGTGGTTGTTTGCAAACAACCTAGTATGATGTCTTTTTTGTACAACAATAAAAGTTACTGGAGGCTGATAGTTTGGCTCTAAAGAAGCACATGCCTGTTCAGATATCAACTCTCAGAATATGTCTTTTCTATAAGAAGACTTTATGTACGATGAGAGTAAGCAATCATTACTCACCTTCCGGATTGCATCCAACTCATAAAGTAGAACTTGATAAAATTGCCCTTCACTTACACCGTCCCTGTTCAATATTCAATATGGTTATACTGGTAACCAGGGAGCCATATATTAAAAGTAATAGCAAACTAAAAGGTTTTTAGAAACCAGCAAATTGCATGTATATGAAGGAAGAGACTTGAATGGAATTTGCACAATAAAGTAGACTATACCAACGTCACCTCCCCAAGAAAGAAAAGATTAACACTAGAGATCTTTGATCTGGCTGGATTTAAAAGCTAATAACGGTCCTATTTCTCAGGTAGACATAAGTGTTTTAACATATATATATATATAGGATATCATAATTTTATCCTTGACGGCTTGAACAATATACTGTTAGTTGGAATCTTACTAATCAAGTTTCATAAATTCCAATGGTGCTGAGTTTTCCTAGGGCATACACATTCAGACATTCTAAGGGCATGACGTTGTAGTATACTTACTGGTATACTCTATTGAAAAGCTAAGAAATAAGACCTTATTCTAACAAGCATTTTAAAGGCTTTTGCTAGTACAAATTAACATCAACTATCAGACAACCAAATCAACAGTAGCAAAGTTCAAATTACTTGTTATATTGTTATACAAGTTTGAAAGTTATAACATGCATTACAAACTTCACAAAATGTAAAAGATACAGAAAGTTCAAACTACTAATGTTATATGGTTATACAAGTTTGAAAGTTATAACATGCATTACAAACTTCATAAAATGTAAAAGACACAGACCTGTAAAATATAATCCTTAGTGGCTTCTGTCCTGTTGCCTTTCTAAAAGAGACCAACAAGTCTCTGCACATGAAGTACACATAAAAATATAAACTGAGACATAAAGCAATGAATCCATCATGGAGAAACCTATATAATATTCACGATGAGAAAGTGAACGGTGAAAGTCATAATGTAACATATATACCGGATCATGCCACCACTGACTGTGCCACGAACAGGGTCATGCCAAGTTTTATACAAATCTTGAATAAGTTCCTGTCTGTGAGCTTGAGCACACACTAAACCGGCATATTTTGTCACTTCAGGCCAGTCTTGGGAAGCTACTACCTAGAGATCGGGCAACAGATATTAGCTGCCAAAAATCCTCAACAACCATTTAAAAAAAAAAGGGTTAAATTGATAAGATAATCATACAGCTGCTATCGAGGGACTGGAGTCTTCTCCATTTTCAGGGTGTGTAACATCTGCTCCAAATATTATGGTTGGAATGTCACTAACCAATGGTATTCTGCAGCTTATAGCATCAAGAAGTACGGTGTTTCTACCTCCCATCTGCATCAGGAAGAGAGTAAAACATTATCACATGGTTACTGCAATCAAGTAGAGAGAGATAAAATCAATTTGCATACAATAAAATTTCTCCACTAAATCCTACAAATAACAAATTTGAGGTTTAAAATGCAGTAGTGATGAAAGCACAAAGAACCAGGGTATACATATTCAGAGAATTGTTTAACAATCAACATAAGTTCATAATAAACTTCAAATTTCTTTCCAAGAACATTCATTTTCTCGTGATTGAGAGGAAATAAACCTTCACATTGATCTTCAGAGACACATTAGCCAAATACTGTTTAGTGATCTTAAAGACATGCTTTGTCAGGCAGCACTGCGAAATTAAACCAAGGTCGGTTTCACAAATACGCTTGAGATCACCTGAAAATAAAAGATGTTTAAAACGAAAATTCAGAATTTGAGCATCATCTGTGCTTTGTCAATTGAAACAGCAGTCATAATTATAATCAAATTTAAGTAACATGACTCACCATATAGAGACCCATTGTTGTCAGGCAATATTGCTAATAGAAGCTCTAATTCCTTTCCTTTAGTTTTGTTCATCGACACATGATAAACATGCTTTAATGCTTTCTCCACCTGCTCAGGCTTTGCATTGTATATTGGGATAACAGGATCTGGATTAAATTCCTGTCGAAAAAACCATATTAATAAATTGAAAAATAGCTCCAATTCCTATACTTCAGACAACATAAAAACTGAATAGATGGAAAATTACCATGCCAGATACTTGACACATTTGAGCAAGTTCACTACAAAAACTGCGAGCAACACTATCTTGCACATTCCGCGAAAAATTTATGCATGCCCACCGGCTGACAGTCATCCCATTAATCATTTTCTGTGCCATTCAAGTAAAAGGAGACAAAATGATCAGTATTAAAAGCTAAAACAAATTTTTTTTTTTTTGGCTAAAACAAGCATAGCAAATACCTCAAGAATTTTAAAACTGACATTAAATTGGAGCAAGGCAATGCATGAAATATTCAGGTACGAAGGCCTTTTGGATATTAACATAGTCGGCAATTAAATTTTAGCCAAGCAAAATTTGCACCTCATAAAATTCTAAGCCAATGGTAAAATTCTATATGGCATAAGTATAACCACAGTCCACATATGTATTTTATGACCAAAAAAATTATTCAAGACATTTAAAAGGGTTCAAAAATAAATGCATGGCAACCAATCAACTTCTGCCACATATACAAAGTGACTCATCATGACCAATCAAATATCTAAGACACGAGTCATTAAAATATGGGTAGATAATGAAGTTATTAGCCAATAACATCATTCCAGATAAAAATCTAAATCTAATCATTTTAACCAAAACAAATTACCACACTATATCTCTTAATAAAAAATCTAAAAGAGATAACTACTAAGGTAATTGATGTGACCGAGAGTCTCCATGCAAAACACTACAATTAGAACCATGGGTCATTTGCAGAGGAGGGGAGTTTGAGAGACCCAAAGCAAAGTTTATCGAAGCTCTCCAAAAATGAGAGATTTGAGAGCTCCAGAGTTAAAGCAAGTGCAGAGAAGTCAGAGTCAAAGCTTCATCCAGCCCTCAAATTGAAGTCAAGTCAGGAACATCAAGTCAAGATTCAACCTTTTTCAAGCCCTCGAGTCAAAATCAAGTCAGAAAAATAAGAGGATCTACATCTTCATTAAAGATTTTATTAGAGATTGTAATCCTATCTTCCAAAGATGAAGAAAAGATTATTTTTATTCATCAGATTTCTTCTTGTCTTATATTCAACATGAAATTAGTGTCTGTGTACAAATATCATTCCCTTTTTTCTCTTTCTTCTTTTTCTTCTTGTAGGATTTGGAATATGCATGTTAAATGGTGATCTCTGATCACACTATAGGTAGTGGTGATAATTAGTAATAGAGCAATAGCATTTGGAGATGAGAGGAGTAGTATAGTCTCTTTCTCCCCTTTCCACAGTTATTCTTGTAGAAGCTTTTGCCATAATGTCTTTTAACTTCATGCCTAACATGACTAAAAGCAAAAATACCAAGTAGCTACTATAGGAGGCAAACCACAGTCTAAGCCCAATGTTTCAGCACTCAGCAGGTACTTCAGCAAAAAAATAAAAAATTTGTAAGATAGGTCACTAGTTCATGTTGGTTGTCAAAAACAGAAAAGGAACATAGCAGCTTTTGACACAACTGCTCCGGAAAAGATGATTGTAATGTCAATGTCTACCTTGTTCATCATATTCCACTGACCAACTTGGGGTAAACAGTTCTTTTCTTTCCCAGTGTCATGATATTTCAGCTGCAATAAGAACCACAGATCAATCAACAACATGAACAAGGTAAACAACATTTTTCAGTATGTTACAAATAAGATCTTTTGGAAAAGAGCACATTACCCAAGGAGCAGGAAGAATTCGTGCTTCAACAGAAGCTAGTTTTTCACTGATCTTAATCCCGAACTCATTGGCATAAGGATCTTGATCATAAGCATTATGTTGAATTGTCTGCTCGTGTAACATAAAAATAAGAACAAAATTAGGCCCAACATTACCATGAGCTTTGATATTATATAATTTCATTTTGTAGTCACTGTTGATGGTAATAAATGACTTTTTTTTTGGCATATTAAATGTCATTTTATTCCACAAATATCATAAGCATTATGTTGAAGCCACTATGTCAACATTTCATTGATTGTGCTGGTGAGGGATTTCACGCCTATTAGTTTGGTCACTAGTGTCTATAAGATCATTGCTAAGGTTCTTTCTATGAGATTGGGTTAGGTGCTTTGGGACACTATTTTTTAGAACCAGAGTGCTTTCATTGCTGATGGGCAAATCCTTGATGCCAACCTGATTGCTAATGAGTTAGTTGAGGATATCAAACAGAGAAAGCAAAAGGGTCTAGTGTTCAAACTGGACTTTTAAAGGCTTATGACATGGTTAACTGGGGTTTTCTCGACAATGTTATGTGTTGTAAGGGATTTGGTGATAGATGGAGGCTCTAGATTAAGGGGTGTCTTTCTTCCATAGCTTTTTTAGTAATTGTTTATGGTCAACCTAGAGAGTGGTCCAAGGGGCAACATGGAGTTAGCCAGGGTGATCCTTTGTCTCTTTTTTTTTTTTTTACTCTCGTGGTTGATGTTTTAAGTCGTCTGTTGCAAAGAGGCTTTGATAGAGAGTTTGTTCGAGGCTTGATGACTGGAATGAATGGGTGTGAAGTGTCTCATTTGCAATTTGCAGCTGACACTATTCTTTTCTTGCGTGATGATAGGAAGAATTTCCTTAATGTGCTTTCACTTTTAAAGGTCTTTGAATTGGTGTCGGGAATTCATGTTGACTTAGGCAAGAGTGGCTTAGCTGGTATTAACATTCAGGAAAGGCATTTGGATGAATTAGCGGAGGCAGCAGGCTATGCAATGTTAAGTTTGCCTCTTACTTACATAGGTGTTCCTCTAAGTGGAAATCCTTGTGCGAAGTCTTTCTGGGATCCTGTGGTTCAAAGAATCTCTAAGAAGCTTGATATTTGGAAAGGGGCTTATTTCTCTTTAGGGGAGAGAATTACGTTAATTAAGGTGTCCTTATCTAGTATGCCTTCGTAATTTTTGTCTCTGTTCAAGATTCCAGTTGGGGTAGCTCATAGGATTGAGAAGATTGTGAGAGATTTTTTGTAGTCTGATGGAGGGGAGAGCTAAAGAGATCATTTGGTCAATTGGGATTTGTGTTGTATATCTGAGGATGAGGGGGGTTGGGTCTTGGTAATGTGGTGTCTAAAAACATCTCCCTTTTGGCCAAGTGGTTATGGTGCTTCCCTCTAGAGCCTAACTCCCTTTGACATAAGGTGATTAAAGCCAAATTTGGTTTACATCGGAATGGTTGGGACGCAAACTCAGGAGGCGCCGTTACGCATTCAAGTCCCTGGAAGGCAATTTCCTAGATATATCTTTCCTTCTCTCCATTGTTGTCTTTACGTGTTAGATGGATCCCGTTTTCGTTTCTGGGAAGACTGTTGGATTAGTCATACTCTTTTCATGGACATGTTCCCTCATCTTTGTTCTTTGTCTTCTTTGCATGATGCTCCCATCGCAGATTTCGTTTGTTTTTATAGGGACCAGCTTTCTTAGAATTTTCATTTCTCTAGAAATTTAAATGATAGACTTGTGGGTGATCTTACTTGGATGTTAGATATTTTGGATCCGTTCCGCATCTCCTCCCCTGACAGATTTGAAGCTGTGATGTTTGGATTCCTCGAGTTCTTATACTTGTGCTTCTTTTTATAGTTTATTGACATTTAGCCCATAAGAGCTGACATTTCTTAATAATTCATTTTGGAAAGTTAAAGTGCCCTCATAAGTTAAGGCCTTTGTCTGGACAGCTGCTCTCAATAGAATTAATACTAATGATTTGCTCCAGATTATGAGACTTTCTAAAGTTTTATCTCCTGATGTTTGCCTGATGTTTTGGAGAAATTCGGAAACAAATAGTCATTTTTTCTTACATTGTCAGGTGGCTTGGGATATTTGGAATAGATTATTTTTTTGCCACAAACTTCTTTGGCTTTGGTTCGGAAAGGAAAACAAGGCCTTGTGTAAGGCAGCTATTTTTTCAACCGTGTGGTGCTTTGAATGGAAAGAAACTCTAAAGTGTTCAAGCATCGTTTTTTTCCACCTCATCTGTTGTGGGATAGAATTTGCTTTGTGGCTTCTCTTTGGCTTTCTGCTACTGGGTTTTTTAAGAGGGTCCCTTTGGTAGATGTTCATCGAGATTTGAGGGCCTTGTTGTTTTAGCCTTGTCTTTGGGCTTCTTGGGTTGTTTTTGTTTGTGTTTTGTTCTTTTTTGGAGGACCTCTAATCCTCCTTGTCTTTTCAGTTTTCTTTGCCTTTGTCTCCTTCTTTCTCCTTAATAATATTTCTTTTTCAATCCAAAAAAGAAAATTCAATTTTTCTGCCTTTCTAGGAGTAATACACACATTTTGGCTGGAAGATGTATTTGCTTAACACTGGACTTTGGAACTATTAAACTTTAAACATAATCACTTGAATCCTTCTTTTACTAATGGCTTTGCAACTAAGTATCGTTAATTTTGAAATAGAAAAGGTAGCTAATTTTTCTAATAAAAAAAGCTCAATAATGAATACCCGCAAAATGTCATTTTCTCGATCACGAGGTCTCTGGCAAGTAACTTTCAGCAAAGCAGTAATTTGCTTCTCATTCAGCCTTTTTGTATAGCGTTGCCCCTCGACAATTTTGCATGCCTGGCAAAACCACATAGGATTCCACAATAATTACATGAGAAATAAGAATTTAACTTATTCAATGAATAGGAACATTCCCTACCTCCATAGGCAAATAGTTAGCCTTCTTTTGGTTTCCTACTTGAAGGCAAGGAAGGTGAGTATACTGAATGGTGAAACCATACATCTCTTGGAAATACTCAACAACTGATTTCATAGTTGAATTGTCATCAACGGGAAACCTGGAAATTTATATCCTCATTATTGACTGAAGTAGCAGATATTATTGGAAGTTAGAACTAAAACCTTTCTGTAGGTTAAGAGCAAAAAGAAAGATTACTTACACAAGTTCTCTTGTAGGTTGAGATGTTAATCCTGAAACACGATATTTTCTTCGTACACTCCCTCTGTGTGTTACTTCAACTTTAACTCCTCTGAGGGCTTTTTTAATCTGTTAGACATCTTAAACTAGCTCTGTGAATTGATCAATATTATCTAAATTAAATTTAAATTAGAAACCTTTACCCGTATAAACAAGGTACCTTTACACGATCTGCATCAGACAATGGCCTTGACAACACATCTTTTCCTAATAGCTGGCCAACAAACTCCACTACTGGAAGAGGCTCAATAAACGCAGCAGAAGCCATATCTACAGTATTGTAAAAATAATGAGGAGAAATGAAAGGACAATAAAACGAAATTTTAGGTTGCGCTTTCATTAGATAATCAAAATTAGTATCATACCAATGTTGAGCGAAAGGCCCATCTGAGTAGGCCTTATGCTCTGGTAGAATCCACACCATGACTCCAGTCCCTCTCCAAGCCGTTGTGGTGTTCTAATATCAGGTGAAAAGAAAGACCTCCCTATGGGGCAAAACCTTTAGCAAATGCGGCCTTTGTGAGATGGACAACAACTAAAGTTTCACTCAATTATCATTGATGATGTTTAAGAATTCAGAAACCCATGATTTTGCTACCTCTTAGTTGATAGCTCTCTCAGGACAATGTCAAGAATCTGAAGTGCCTCTTGTGGAGCATCAGCACGCTTACCAGCTAGAAACTGCCCTAAGTGATGCAAGTTTGCCCGAGCAACAAACTTGATCACCACTCTGTATTCTCTTTCCCTTCTGAAAAACAGTCACTGTGTCAACTAAAGCTGAGCTCATTCAAAAGTATATCAAGTTGAGCAATCACGTATGAAAGTCACATGAAAATATTTAGGTCATTCTGATCTATGTAATTTATTGTCTCCATCTCTGCTCTTCTTTAGAATGAGAAATGCAAGTGATGATTTTATAAACTAGTCCACCGAGTTACAATCCAGGGGGAAAAAAATAAGGAAAAAGAAAAATGCCAAGTGATGGTGGACAATAAATCCTTACTTGGGACCATTAACTCCATCCTCTTCATCAACAAGCTTAATTTTAAACTCTCTCCAAGCAAAGGGAAGCTCCCCTGCTGTGTACAGACCTTTTCTGCCATCATATGCAGGAAGTCTCATCCCCAAGTCAGACTCTTTATACAGTCTCACAAGTTCTGCCATGATGGCCCTGTTAACTGATCTAGACGATACTTCAGGGGTAATAGTGACCTGTAAAAATACAGTAACCACAGTCGGTATTATTATAGCAAAGAGGAAACAAGAAGAACAAAACCTCAGGCCAAATTGAAGGACTCATAAATGGCACTACAATAATAGGACAGGACAAATAAAAACAGAAGCCCATTCAATTGTCATCTGCAATTGAGCAGCACGTATAAGAGGAAATCACAGGATGAACTTAAATACTTGCTGAAAAGCCAATTAAATTTTTCACAGAAGAAAGCTGCTTACTTACATCATACTGGTTCAAGTCCTTGTCCGGTAACTCTGCAAAGAAATGGTTAGCCTTCACTATGCATTTTGTCCCAACTTGTCCGTATCCAGGCCTAGGAGCGAAGCTCAAAGATTTGCTTGAAGTAGGAAATCCCATCGCTACAACACAGTTGTTGCCGCCCTTTTCAACAGACCCGTTTGCAGTATGTGACAGCATAATCTGACCCGGGTTAGATGATAGCGGTTTATTCGCCACCGTGCAGGGTCGGCAAGTGGGTCGCATCGGAACATCGCCTTGATCGGACTTTCGGCCTCCTCGGCTCCTTCTTCTTCCTCTGTTCTTTGCCTGAGGCGAAGGTTGACTATTATGGGATTTGGCGTTGTGGGGTTCTTGTGACTGTGGACCTTTGCCATTTTGGACAGTTTTGGGTGCCTTCTTCGCTGGATTCATGGAGTTTTGCAAGTGTGCTTTGATCACAAGATGCTGCTCTGAGCTTTCTTTCATCTGTCTCACTGGCATGGTGTCTTGCTTGTTGAGTGATGCGGAAATGGATACCAAAAAACACACTTGTCGAAGGTGACACAAGCTTCAAATAAATGCGAATTGCTCAGAAGCGCTTTCTCGTTCAGTTTTTAATTATATCTGGTGCACAGTGTACCGTTGTTTCAGCTAAAAATACAAAACCAAAGATGGAAAATGCAGGTCAGCAAAATGAGCAGTCAGAGCAGTAAAGTGTGATACGAAGGACTTGACGATGAGATTGCTCAATGGTATGATACGCTAAGTTAAAGGGTATGGATGAAGTGTCTAGCATTGTTTAAGATTACAAGCGTTACTATTCCTTTGCAAAACTGAAAATCCAACTATTCACCTTTGTTCCAGTAAGCAACCCCAAAAATATTTTTAAAAGGCCAAACTCGACCAAAGAAGCAACAGTTATTTTTTTTCCCTGAAATGGTGATAGCAGAATCACACAGCAAGGTAAGGCAACAAAAAATAAATTCCGACAATATTTTCTACTGCTCTTTGCTTAAAATTTGAAATACCCGCAGAGACGAAACCCCAAAGTGAATTTGCAGCTAAATAATTAGCTAGTTTAACCGAAATATCAGAAATACTAAAGACAAAAATGACAGCTAATAAAAAAGATCATTTCGATTCATCGGCTAGCAAACCAATCACTACGAATCAGAAAGAGAAGAATCAATAATAAAATGATATTTGGCACATGGAAACCCAGAAAATGGAAATACCCAGAAGACAAAACCAGTTCCGTAGGCCTGTCCCCTACCAAAGAACGAAAACCACAGAGAGGGTGAACCAGCGAAGCCAGATAAGAACACTAGGAAAAAAAACACTGGAATAAAGAATTGATCACGAAGACGGATTTGAAGCCAACAGGACTGCCTCTAAAAGTGAATAAAACAGCCAGAAGAAAACAAAAATCAGGAACAATATCCTAAGAGAAGGAATGAACATTGAAAAGGGTAGCAAAATCACTATCTGGAAGATTTGCAGGAAAAGAAAAATTTAATGCCGTAGGAGAAAAATGCTCTATTAAATGCCTTGAAGTCTAAACAAGTCTAAACAAGTCAAACAAAAAAAAAATCTCACCAACCGACCAGTGAACATGACAAAAACACGCGAGTATGAAATAAGCGTAACTGAAACTCACCCTATTTCCATCAGTCAATAAGGAAGAACTTTCAAAGCATGGCTAGTAGAAGAAGAAGATGATGCGTAATAGGATTCAGATTTTCAAAGAGGAAGAAAGAAAGAAAAGCGATGGTGAGAAAAGAGAGATGATGATGATGATGAATCTTATACACGCATGCAAGCGCTTTTGGTGTTTTCTTTATCACGTGTAAAAGGCTTGTGAGGCCCTGCTCTTTGCTTTTAAATTGCCTACACGCACACACACACTCTCTCTCTTCCCCTCCTCTCGCCTCTCTGATCGCGCAGCCTCGGGGACGTACCATAACCTTATATGCAAAAATAAAATCTAAAATATTATTATGCAAGCAGAGAGAGGAGAAAGAAAGTGGTGTGGTGGGTAATGAGTCCAAAAGGGCTACTGAGTATTATAAAAGCAATCATACAAGGAAGAAGAATAATTCGAACTTGCAGTCCTCTCTCTTGCAGGCTTCGCCTATTTGTGCTTTTTCTTTCTCTCTGTCTCTCTCTAAAATTTTCTGGGCAATTTTCTCTACTCCCTATGTAAATGTCCCAACAATTTTTAGTAGTTGGGGAAATTCAAGGAGTTTATTTATGTGGTTGCTGCAAAAGATTTTAGGTACATTATATGTACTAACTCACTAATTAATGACCCAATATATTTTGTTTAAAAATAATTTATCTTTAGGTATTATAAATAAATAATTTATTCATTTGATAAGATTTAATAGTGTTTATTTAAGAGGCATTATTACTTTAAAATTTATTAAATTCTGACATAACATTGAACCATAAAATTCTAAAATTCTAAACACTAATTTTTTTTTACAAAATTCGAATTTCATAAATTATTTTTATTAAAAAAATAAACTAATTGGACCAATAAGTGTTGTTAGATTAAACAAAAAAAGTGTTGTTAGATTTATCCTTGTTTTAACAAATTAAACTTTCTCTAATATTAGTATATTACCTTAAATCAATAAATTTATTAAATTTTAACACCTATGCCATTAAATTTAGTAAACATTTATTGACTCTTTGTATAATGATATGTACACTTTTTTTTTTGTATAAAAATCCTCAGCTCAAAGAGCACTTATAGAGGTATTTACAAATTATCTAGTGACAAGTGCCTCACATTGGCAAGGAAATTCAAACTCACGCTTGTGGAGTACAAATTCATTCAATATCAATTGCGCCAATTTTTGTTGGATGATGTGTACATATAGGTATCAAAGAATTTTTTATATTTTTTATGAAATTTTAACTAAAAACATGGCGTGTAAATTTTATTTTAATATTCAATTATATAATGTTGAACTTAAGAAAATATTAAAAATAATTAAAAAATTATATACCTAATATTTGTCCAAAAAATTTGTAAGTGAGGAGGGGCATCCAGTTAAACTTGGACAAGCCTCGTAACGGTCGGTTCGACGGGGCTTGGGAATCTGGGGTCCACACACTCCTCGTGTTGCTTTTTCTGTTTATCTTTGGACTCAAGACTTGATTCAGTACTTCGCGGTCTACCACCTTATGCTGTGGCCTGATGATGGGTCCTGGGGGCCCACACTGTTCGAGTGATCGTGACCTCAACTCATGAGATTCATGACCAAAATGTGGGGTCTTCATCATCAAGCTTGGCTTTTGCAGTGTGGGATGTGATGTGGCTTATGCTAATCATTGGATTATAGGGTCAAGGACAAAGAAAAACATGACAATTTTGAGTAAAACTAAAGCATATCTACCCTGTACTAATTAATGATGTAATTTTAAAAACTTATACTCTTTTCTTTTAAATTAAAATGTACACTACATTTACATTTTTTTAACAAAAAAAATAAGCTACAATTATACTTATTTTAAATAAAATATTCTTATGCCTATTATTTTTATAATATAAAAAATATTCAATATATATTTTTATCGATATGAAAATAATCACCTTTTAAAATTTATAGTAAATAGTGTTTATGACTTTTTAACACAAAGTAAATAATATTGAATAAAAATGTATAACTTATATTTTTAATAAGAAAAAGTATATGTATTTTATTCATATTTGACATTAAAAGATTTTATAAATTTTTTTCATAATAAACAAAAGTTCAGTGACTTACATTGTGTCATAATAGAGAAAATAATTTACCCGAAAAAACTTTAGTTATATCAGTTCACGGAGTTCATTGTGAGTTTTTATTATTTCAATACCAATAGATTATTCATTAAATAATCCTCAAATATATTTTCAATATTCTCATTAACTTTTGGTTAAAAAAAACAATGTCTAATTGTAAAAAAGTATTTACATGTGAGATTTATTTGTATTAAAAATATACAGAGAAATTAAGGGGCCGTTTGGTATGCAAGAAAGAGTAGGAATGAAAAAAAAATAGAAAAATAGAAAAAAAGAGAGAATAGAAAAAGGAGAAAAAAAAAGGAAAAAAAATTTGTTTGATATACTATGGAAAAGAAAAAAAGAAAATAAGATTATTTTATTTTTTTAAAAATAATAGAAAATAACTATAAAAGTAATTTACTATTTTACCCTTAATAACCCAATAGCCTCAGGAGGGCCGGTCAACCGGCTGCTGCAAGACCTACAGCCAGTCGATTGGCTCTCGGCAGCCTGATAGCCGGTCGACCGGCTGCAGGCTTTGGTAGCAGCCAGTTGACCGACTGCAAGTCCTGGCAGCAGCTGGTCAACCGATTGCAGGCTTTGGTAACAGTTATTCGACCGGCTACCAGACGACTGTCATGTTTGCCAGGCGCCGGTCAGGCAACTGCCATAGCTGCCATGTGCCTGGCAGCCGCCGGTTAGGCCGATGGCAGTCGCCATTGACAGCCGATCGACCAGCGGCTGTCAAGCTCCTATCAAGGGCCTAGTGGCCCGGTGGCTAGCGCGACGAGTGGCACACAATTTGAAAGCTCTAACAGTAACTGAGCATAACATGGGCAAATAAAGAGTTTTACTTTGCTTTCCATCAAAATAATCAGTTTTCCATCTAAAATGCGATAAAACTCAAAAAATTAATTTTGAAGGAAGAGAAATTTTTCACTTCTGTTTCTAATATATACAATATGAGCTACTAAACTCTAAAAAAAAATACAGTAATAGAAAGCGTCTTTTCCTTTTAACATTTAGACACCTACAAAACGTCTCCTGAGTGTGATGCAGAAGGGGAGAGGGTGGCAAAGTAGTGATTGTGTATGATAGCATGGTGGAATTCGAGGATAGTGGGGTCCCACAGAAAATGATATGGATGGAGGGAAATCAAATAGGTATGATCAGAGACCACTCGATTGTAATTTGGAATATTGTGATTGGAAATATGGTCTGAGGATCATTACTTGTTGACCCAAGGAACCCACATACAACATACTTTCCACTGCTGCCTTTAATGCCCCGCTATGCAATAATCATAGTTGTTAGGACTGGATCTGAAATTGGTCATAAGTCTAATTTAAAAAAATAAGAAATTAAACCAATAAAAAATTAATTAGACCAATTTTAAATTAATAAAATTAATTAAATCGGTTAATTTACTGGTTAGACCAGTTCAAAAAAAAAATTTACATAAATTATATGATTATTGATAATTTTTTTATTAGTTAATTTTTTTGTTGTAAACTTTTGAATAAGTATGTTGTTTTGTTAATTTTTTTTTGTATAATTAAATATTAAATCTCATTTTTAATTGAGATTGCAAAATAACGTTTATGATATATAATTATGTATAGTATTTTAATATTTTAAATATTTTTAAAGTATCGCTAGTTCGACCATGATCTAATTATTAACCTTTGAATTAATACATCTATCGATTTAATAACTGATCTAACTTTTAAAATGCAATAACCCACGATGCTCTCTCTTCCATTTTTTTTTACCCTTTCACTTCTCAATGATGCTTTTTTTGGTGGCATTACCATTATTGGTTTTGTGTGAATGTTAGGGTTCAGCTGCCAAAGAGTGTTAGCATTAATGATACAAATATTCTAAATTTTAAAACGCTACCAATCAAAATGACCTCTTCATTGGACCAAAAACATGATCTCTTATAGCCATTTTGTATGAAAGCTAAAATTTAGTGTATTAGAGACCTTATAAATATTTGACAGAAGCACCAATTTGATTGGGATAAAATAAACTATTTGGCAACTAAATTATAAAGTTTTATCTTTAGTTATAAGGGCAAAATTAAAAAGAGGGTAATCTTTCATAGATTAAATCATGAATTTATTACTTTTTAATTTAGTTGCACTCAATGTACTATTACACTTCATTTGAATTTTGAACTATTTCCTTTCTAAACTATCTTTAAAATAAATGTTTTGAAAATTGGCAGCATCTTCTTACTAATTGAACTAATTTATTTAGTTGATGCAATTAGTACTAGAAAAAAGTTAACAAAATATATATTTAAGTATGTCAAAATATTTTTATTCAGAATGTTAGAAGATACAAGGTGCCATGATTTTGAATGATAATACATGTATCTAAAATATCTATGGTGAAACAAGGTAATAATTTACTAATCTTTTTGGTTGAACCAATTTATTGCATTTAACACATGTAAGATCTGTCTTCATTAATTATAATAAAAAGTTAGATACCTAAATTCAAATAGAATAATGTGTATCAATAATATAAAATTATGATTGTGACATGACATTAATAATATTTCTCTAAACTTTGATGTCACCAATTATGTCAATTGTGTAAAGTATGTATTTATTTCATATATGGAAACATTAAAAACAGAACATTAATTGTACTAACAAACTTTTCATTACGTTGAAGGAACTTATGAAAAAAAAAAATGACAGATATCTTCAAAGGTAAAAACTTTACCGGCATCACGTCTCTCTCTGTTAATTATAAATTACAAATCTATAATGACCATATTAAAAACTAAATAGCACTCTTTTTTATTTAAAAACTAAATAACATTCTAATGACCAAATTATTCTAATAAGTAAACGAAGATGAGCGTCATTATTTTAGTTGAAATAAGGGGGGATTAGATTGTTATAAAAAAAATTAGAAGGCTTAGAAGTGTTATTAAAAAAAATTTTGTAACCCCAAAGGAAGGAAGAAAGAAGCAATCGAAGTAAATGAGATGTCTTGACCCAAAAAAAATAAATTACATGAGATGTATCTTTGACCCCAACATGCATCCATAAGGACTATGGGGCTGGAGACCACAGCAGTAGGACCACTCTCACATCATCTACTTTACTGCATGGTAAGGAATGGAAACAGTCTAACTTTGCAAAATTGAAAACAAAATAGATTTTTGAGATTGAATGGTAAGTTAACCTTTTTTTAAAAAATTATTAATTTAATTTTGGAAAGATTATAATTATTTTAATTTAATTTTTGAATATTAAATGTCTAATTTAGTCCATAAAAAATTGTTTTGTCTCATATGTTTGTCAATTAATGAAAATTTTAAAATTTGATAATTGCATATTTTGAAATTTAATAACGAAAAAAAATTAAATTGAAACAAATATAATTTTTCAGAAATTAAATTAAAACATTTGATATTTCAATAATTAGATTAAAATGATTGTAACCTTTTAAGAAATAAATCAATATTTCTCTTTTTTTAAAAAATTTGAAAACTAAAATATAAATTTCCAATGAAACAAAGAGAAAATTATTGATCTTGTCTTAAAAAATTATAATTGTCTCAAATTGATCCTTAAAAAATCATGTGTCTCATTTTAATTCACAAAAAACTATATTTATCTCAATTTTATCCATTTATATGTCAAAGTGATTTTTAACAATGAAAATTTTAAAATTTAGTAATAATATATTTTGTGATTTAGTAATAAAAATGATCAAAATAAAACAAATTCAGTATTTTAAGAATTAAATTTAAATAACTAAATTTTCAAAGACCAAATTAAAATAAATCTACTTGTTCACAAACTAATTAATAATTTACTCTAAATGAAAATAAAATAAGGTGGATCCATGATGAGAAGTGATTTAAACGAAGAAAAACTCATAATGGCGAGGACCATGGTGTTGTGAATGGTTTTGGTTGCATGCTCACAAGATTCCGCAAGACATTTAATGTACCAAATCATTACCCCCACATAGAGAGAGAGAGAGAGAGAGAGACAGAGAGAGAGAGAGAGAGAGAGAGAGAGGGATTTGTTTTATTTAGGAGGAGATGGGCTTGTTTTGTTGTGGCATTGGCATAGGAGGGGGGATTTTGGAATTTCCTAATTTTCACCCAAAAAGATGAAAGTGGATTAGATTAGGGACAAGAGAGGAGGGGGAGAGAGAGAGAGATGATGGATGAATGGGCAAGGGGTGTTTGTTGGGCTTAGGGATTTGTTTTATGGTGACAAGAACATATAAAATAATGATAGATATGGCCACATTGTGACAAGAGAGGGGGGGGGGGGGGGATTTGAGAATTGAGAATTGAGAATTGAGAATGGGGAGTGATGATAGTTGGAAGTGGTGGTGGTGGAGGAGGGTGGGAGTTCCCAAGCAAAGAAGGAAGGAAGAAAGGAAGGAAGAAGAATTAGGGGAAAGTGATGAGTGCTTTTGTGGTGGGCCCCATCCTACATATTTTGTTTGCACTGCTCTATTGCTGCCTATGCTTCCACCCATTTCAATGTTGGCTTGGGTGCTTTTGTTCGCCACACCCCACTCTCTCCCCATTCTTTATAATTTAAATTTACAATATTATTCTTACATTATTAAATTTATTTAACCTTGAAAATAAGGTGCACATGATTTAATTTTGAAAAATACTAAGCTAGTTATGCATAAATTCCCACAATGGTTTGGAGATTTTTTTCTAAGAATTACCAGTATCTTTATTTATAATTTATTGAACTTTGACTAATTTAGTTTAAGTTAAATTGAATTATAAGGGTCTGTTTGATTTGTGAAAATATCTTATATTTTTATTTTTAGTCTTCATTTCTTAAAATATATTTCTTGAAATACTAAAAATATTTTTTCGTATTTTTAGATTTTGACCTATTTTAATAAGTGTTTTAAGAAAAACACTTTCATTAAACTCAACCAAACAATTTTCAAACTCATTTTCTATTTTTAGAAAATAAAAATAAAAAATGTCCAAATTAAACATTTCTAAAACTTTCTTAGCGTTGATTTTTCTCTATTTACAAAACACAATCTCAATATTTAAAGATTATAAATATCGAACCACTAGCACTATTAAGCTTTGGTGGTGGTTTGGATCATTTGACATAAGAATTCATGTATGTTGAATATATTACTTTTATATACAAATTTGTGTATTTATTAATTTTTAAAATTTAAAATTAAATAGGATGAATAATTCAAATCTAATTGTTTATTTCTTTAGAAAAAAGAATATTATGGTATTTATAATTTTTTTCTCATAAATGAGAAAAAATTGCTAGCCCCAATAAAACCTAAAATTATGCGTAATGAATACTCCCATTGTGTTCTCCACACGAATGATACAAAAGGCAAATAAAAAAGTATGCATTATGGATGAGTGTACTTGTACATGACCCACCAAAGCTTTGAACTTGCCTTTTTAATAATAAACCTAATCCATGAACTTTTTAAACATTTTTGGTATCATGTGAAAGCCAATGCAGATTCAAGTTCTAATTCTCAATATGAAAAAGCACTTTGAAACCATTCAACATTCACTTGCCATTGAGTGGCTAAGTGTGGCAATTGTGATGTTGAGGTTTCCATATAGTAGTGTGTGGTTAAAAGGTGACTCTTCAACATACTTAAAGGCATCATTTAGTTTGGAGTGGCTTGGTATAACTTTATTCAATGATGCTATATTGATGTCCATATGAAAGAAAACTATCTAAATACATTGTATATGATATTGTCCCTGTCATGAATATCACTACATCGATTAAAGCAAGTATGATTTTACAAAGTGGTGCACATTTAAAAAAGAGGATTGGCTTATGATCTCTCCTGCCTTTTTAGTTCTGAAAATTATACTTTTCCAAATTATCAAAGTCTTTTGTTGAATTCATTTTAAATGTAGGATCTCTCATTACACATCAAGATATTAAATTGACTTTGATTTGTCAATTAATTTTTCTAATTTTTGAAGAATTTAATTTATAATTCATTTAGTTTTTTACATGAAATAAAACACACAAAGTAAACCATGAAGTGTGTGTGTATATAATTTTTTTCACATGGATTTTTCACTGAAAACAATCTTATTTGATACATTATTATATACTAAATGTAAGCATTTTTATCAACAGAATTCTATCCTCGGTTTGTCATTTTGTGAATGACTAGTCCATCTTTTTTAAATTTAACCTCCGTTAGTGAAGTGTATGTATATATATATATATATATATAGAGAGAGAGAGAGAGAGAGAGAGAGAGAGAGAATTACACTTATTTCCTTTGAGGTTTTAGAGTTAACATTCATTATATTTAAAAAATATATTCAACTCCTCTATGATATGATTTATATTGTAAAAGTCTCAAATTTAGCTTACTTGTATAAAATTAATTTTCTGCACAGTATATGTTCATTTTAGAAATAAAATTATTTAATTGTCTTTATTTTCACAATAAATATAAAATTACAATCTCATATCAGTATTTAATATTAATTTAGTTTACCTCACTATTATATTAAAAATAAAATCATAGTCTTACATTGTGTAAAAAAATAACTCGATTAATAGGAAAAAAAATTAGAAGACATATATTAAGAGAATTAAAAATATTTTAATAAAATAAAAATTAGTGTAATTTTGATAGAGAGAAGGCACTCACTTAAAGCAGAAAAATCCTAAAATATCTAGAGTTCATCTTCACGCGGATTAGGCATCCCTCTCATCAACAAGCTAGTTGCAAAAATGAAATAAGAGAGAGAGACAGATGTTGTAAATTTTGAGATAACTGACATAGTCTGAGTCGTATTATAAGGGATATTGTCCTTAAAGAAATTATTTTGCAATTATAAAACTTCATCCTGAAAAGTGGTGTGCCTTTTATAAGTGTGAAGAAAACACATAATTGAAACAAACAAGATTAAAGGGGTTATAGAAATTTTAATAAACATGGCTGTTACAAAAATTTTTAAAAGAGTTGAAACAATCAAAACTGTAACAGTTGCAAATTAAAATGAATTAAGAGAGAGAGAGATATATATATATATATATAGAGGAGAGAGAGAGAGAGAGATGTTGTAAATTTTGAGATAACCGACGCAACCTGAGTTGTGTTATAAGGGACATTGTCCTTAAAAAAATCATTTTGCAATTGCAAAACTTCATTCTGAAGAGATGTCTGCCTTTTATAGCTGTGAAAACACATAACTAAAACAGACAAGATTAAAAGGGGTACAGAAATTTTAATAAACATGGCTGTTATAAAAATTTTTAAAATTGTTGAAACAATCAAAACTATAACAATTACTTAATATTTGAAATTGACTAAATTAGTTATGTAACTGCCATATTTGCATATGTTCAAGTAGGCACAAAAAATTAATTAAATTAAAATTATTTTTATCATGCTAACTGAAACAAACAAGATTAAAGGGGTTATATAAATTTTAATAAACAAGGCTGTCACATAAATTTTTAATACATTTGAAACAGTCAAAACTGTAATAGTCAATCTGAAATTGACTAAATCAATTTTGTAACTGTTATATTTGCATCTGTTTAGATTGACACAAAAAATTAATTAAATAAAAATTATTTTTATTGTACGCGTAGAGGGAGCAAATCAACATGCAAGTTTATATATTCCTTTAATTCTTTATGAGCTTATTATAACATATTAATATATAATGTTTCATTCCCTTATTGTTTTAGTCTCTTTTAAAATATAAAAATATTTCATAACACAATTTTCACAATGAGAGAGAGAGAGAGAGAGAGAGAGAGAGAGAGAGAGAGAGAGAGAGAGAGAGAGAGAGAGAGAGAGAGAGAGAGAGAGAGAGAGAGAGAGAGAGAGAGAGAGAGAGAGAGAGAGAGAGAGAGAGAGAGAGAGAGAGAGAGAGAGAGAGAGAGAGAGAGTACATCAACAAGTTCATGTTCTGTAATGTCTTTAATTTAATCTTTTGAAGAAGGACAACGAGTGTTGAAACAGGAACGTTAGGAAATTAAAGAGATGGGTGAGAGAGAAGTGTGGGTAGTCACGTACACGTGCGCGTGTGTGAGTGTGTGAAGGTTATGGTTAAAGGAATAAGATAATCGAATTAATTAATAATTAATTTTTATGAAATTCTCCCCATGATGAAGCAGCGTTGGCCCTCATACTATACTCACAAAAACCACATAACATATGCACAGCATTGATGCTGTCATTGTTCTATGCAATTATTTATTCTATACTCGTGTTATTATAATATCGTTATCATTATATTACAATACACACCAATCCTATTAACTATCGAGACTTGTAATAAATTTGTGTCTGCCTATGCACGCCTGTAATCCCATTTCATGATGGGTCTTTGATAACTGTATCTTCTATTCTATTTCTAATTGATCGCCTCTTGCTTCTGCTTCTTACCTTTCTCCCCACTTTTGCAGTTGGGTAATAATTAACACACTACTCTAGTTTTATTTAAGACTTCACATCCTTTTTGGTCTCCAAAAATTAATTAGGTCACGGTTTGGCCTTTGAAAATTTGTCACCGACCATTTTATTTTTGGTCTCCAAAAATTAAATAGGTCACGGTTTGGCCTTTGAAAATTTGTCACTGACCATTTTATTTTTTAAGTTTTGAAATCATTGCATAAAATTGTTTAAAATTTGAATTTATCACCACAATCAACATTATTTGATAATGTTGATCGTTATTCGTTAGCATGACAATAAAATAAAACGACGTGATAATTTAATATGTTAATATAATTTATTACTTTAATTT
The DNA here is from genome assembly GCA_037074585.1 of Biancaea sappan. Classification (NCBI taxonomy): domain Eukaryota; kingdom Viridiplantae; phylum Streptophyta; class Magnoliopsida; order Fabales; family Fabaceae; genus Biancaea; species Biancaea sappan. The sequence continues at coordinate 32,896,326 of CM073491.1, forward strand.
CTTAATTTTAAAAATTTTAAGCAAAATAATTCATCTAATTATCACTTGACAGTGATGAATGAAAGAATTATTTTTTATAATTATTTTAAAATTTAAAAATTAAAGCGATGACCATTTTTAAAAAATCAAACTATCACTAGAGTATGAAGAAAAAGTAAGTTTTCTCTTTTATTTAATGATCAATGCTTTATTTTATGTTTCTTAACACTAGGACACCAGAATTAGTGTATGTTCGATGGTCCTGCAAAAGCAGAAGATTTTTTTATTTAATTTAAAGCTTTGACTATGTCATGATTTATTTTTTATAATTTGATTCAAGATTAGTGTGTCTTGTATGACCTATTAATCTAATTTTAAGTATTGCATTCATATTTCTTATTTTATTTTGTTATCATTTAAAATGATAAATAATTTTAAAGTTGGTACTAAATATATTTTTTTAATTTTAAAAGTGATATTTAAATGCCATAAAATATATAAAATATAAGTAAAACACATGTTAAACAATAAAATTAATTATCATTTCAATATTTATGTAATAATTTTGGTTATATATATTTGAATGTAAATAAGAAAAAACTTATATGTAGTTTTTTATATCATTGACATAATGTTCTTCACTAAAATAGAATATGTGTACAAGATTTTTTTTTAAAAAAATAATCATGTAATAATGAATTGTGAAAAAAAAAATACGATTATTTTTTAAAGATCATACACTTACTGTATTCCTATTACTGAGTCATACCCTTATCATGTTCTAATTAAAAACTTGGTGGCAAATATATATATATATATATATATAATTGCACCTAAGTTTTTTATAATAAATATTGCATCAAAAGTAAAGTATAATGTATTTTTTTATTACATCAACACCAAAAAATTATTTTTAATAGAAGTAATTTTAAAAAACACACAATTAAAATTTCTCTTGTTGAGTAAAATCAGGACGAGATTTTTTTTTTAATCAAATGCTCTCACTTAAATAAAAAGTTGAAAACTTTTTCTAAAATATTTGAAAAGTAAATATAAAATGATAAAATTTTCATAAGAATCAAACAAGTTCTTAATAATTAAACTGTGAAAGTCATTGATGCCATATATGTGAGGTTTTTATTTTTGGAAAATTACCACATACATTTTTTTGAAATTATAGTTTGGTTAAAATATATCTTTGGTCCCTATAGTTTCACCCAATTTTAAATTTAATCTCTATAGTTTTAAAACCTTGACTTTGGTCATTGTAATTTTTAAAATCATTAAAGATGGTCTCCGGTGTAAGCTAGTTAACTGTTATATGTACACACGTAATGTTGTACAAGACTCTTCACTTAGCATCTAAATCTACATGAGATGTTATATCAATCCTACTCACATGCCTCATCATGCTTAGTCAATTTTTTTAAAAAAATTATTATTATGTATCGTCCAAACAAGATATCTTTATCTATGAGAACTAGCTCTATTTTGTTGTCTCTCTCTCTCTCACAAAAGCTTGGTCTCATTTTCCTCTCTCTCTCTCTAACGAGCATTCCATCAAACACTTTATGTGCATTAACCATTTTATTGAATTTTGAATACACGTTCACAAAATTGTTGTCTATGAATACATCATTCACAGTAAGATTTTATTAAAGACCCATGAAAATATTTTGAAAGAATAAATTCATTAATTTTATATTTTTTTCAAGAAAAAAATTATTTTAATAAAATATAGGAGTGAATCTTTTGTTTTTTTCTTTCTGGCCAAAAGGCTTAACATGCAACATTTCAATAGTTCTCCAACCAAAATAAATTCCAATATAGTTCAACTTTAACTGTAAATAACCGGATGTACAAATCATTCCAAACAAAATAAAGTTTGAGGTTGATACACTGAAGATTCAAAATGAAACTCTCACGTCCACCTAGAAAGAACTAAATAATTGAACATAGAACAAAACAATTGGGACGACAAGAGAGCTAATTTCTAAAGGGAGAGTGATAGAGCGTGCACGCACATAGAGAGAGATTTCGCTTGGACTCTATGTAATAATAAGATTTATTTAAAAAAAAATGATTAGGCATGATGTGATTGATGAATAAAATTAATGTAACATTTAGTGTGGACTTAGATGCTACATGAAAAGTTTTAGTAAACACTATATTGACTAACATCAAAGACTATCTTTAATACTTTTAAAAAATACATGAACCAAATTTAAAGTTTTAAAACTATAAAAACTAAATTTAATGTTGAGTCAAACTATAGGGATCGAAAATATATTTTAACCTTATAGTTTAATGATAATTGTCGGCATTAAATTTTAGAGCATAAGATTTCACTTAGTAAAATATCACAAAAAATAAAAAATGCTACATTTCAGTTACAAGTAACATTGTTAGTTTCTAACTCGTTTTTCTCTCAAAATCACGTAAATTTTAAATATTTATTTTAAGAGTAAATTAACTTTTCCTTCTCTGTAGGTTTCATCAAAACACAAGGTTTTCTTTTCTATATTTAAAATATACATTTAGTCCAATTCACTACAAGAAAATTTGAAATTAGAGTCGGAAATTAGATACGGATTTTTTTTTTGTTTCTAATTTTGTCTCTAAAATGTTGAAAATCTATCTCAAAATATAATTTGAAAAATCGAGATAGAATTTGAGACGAAGAAAATCCATTTCTAATTTCCGTCTTTAAAATCTAATTTGAAAATCTGAAACGGGTTTTGAGACGGAATTTGAGGCAGAAAAAATTTCGTTACAGATTAAAGACGAAATTTAAAATTCATCTCAGATTAGAAAGGGAATAAATTATATCTCAAATTTCCGCCTTAGATTTCGTTTGTCCCACATTGCCCAATTCAGAGACTCAGCTTCCAACCTTTTCTTATATAAGTGGAGTCCCTCTTCTTTTTCTACATAGAGTATTTCATTGAATACTCTTATCTTAACTACGCTAATGAATAAATGTGCCTTCTAATTTAGTATTATTTATGTGGCTAAATTTTTTTTGGGAGCCCAAATATGATCAGTTCAATAATCTACTGGCAATTTTTTTTTTCTGTTAAGAGAATTAAAGGCAGAATTTAGGGACGGAAAAATCAGTCTCTGATTTGAGATAGAAAAATCTGTCTCTAATTTTGAGATGAAATCTTTTTTCCGTCTCAAGTTTGTTTGGGATGCCTGGATTGGAGACAGACGAAAATCTGTTTCTAAATCCATCTCTAATCAATTAGAAACAGACTTTTACTTAATTAGAGACGAAACAATCCGTCTTTGATCTTTGATTTTTTTTTGTAGTGATTAATTCACATTGTTAAGAATATTTTTTAAAATATTTTAATTTTTTTTATAATTTTTAAATATTAAAAATAGTTTTTAATTAACAAATTACCCAATAACTTCTTCTTTTTCTTCTTAATTCAAATTATTAAGAATATTCTTTAAAATATTTTTATGCCTTTTTAAATAAAAATTGAATTAAAATAATTTTAAATTACCAAATTATCCTATCACTTCGCTACCACTACAAATATTTTGAACAGACAAACCTTTGGAGCATGAGTGAGTACAGGTCGAGTTGGGTTAGGTTGAGGGAAAATTTTAACCCAACACAGTCAAATTTGATCAGGTTAGGTTAGGCCGAGTTATTGATTTTTTTTATAATAAACCCGAACTAACCCAACTCGCACTTTGTCGGGTCGAGTTGGCTGGTGGTCTTTTTTATTTTAAAAATTTTATTTATTTATTTATTTTTTGCTTTCTTCTTCTTCTTCTCTCTTTTTTCTTTCTTTCTTTATTTCTTTTTCCCAAAACAAGATACACAATACATAGAAGACAAATAAATTAATAAAAGCACACATTATCGTTTTACTATATAATAAGACAATAACAATCAATAGTAGGTTGTACCGCTATAAGTAAATTAATTCAATCCAAAATGCAATATTATACAATCCAAATTTTAATAAGTACATAACGCATAAATATTTATTTATAAATAATGCATATAACAAAAAATCCTAAGTGTTTAAATTCCTAAAAAATTAAAAAGAAAAATATATTGTGCGAGTTGGAGGGTTGGACCCACCACTCGACCCTTCTACTTGGTGGGTTAAAAAAATTTAACCCAACACAAATCGCCAACCGAACCGAACCAAAAACGGGTCGGGACGAGTCGGGCGGATTTGTGCTCACCCCTACTTTGGAGGACAAATTTTTATAGGAAAAAATAATATTTTTGTCCTCCATGTTTATTTTAAGTTTCATTTTGGCCCTCTATTATTCAAAAGTTTCATATTGTCATCTATGTTTCAAAATCTTACTATCCTAGTTCTTTTCCACTAGAACTATTAATCATTGCAATGAAATTGACACATTATCCTCTTGAAGTTGACATGGTCTATCAACATTGCTGTTGACTAGGTATTAGTATCGCATGTGTAAAATATTATTGCTAAAAATGTAAGCAACTAGTCAACATAGGGATATTTGGGCACTTGCGTTTTACACGTGAGCTATTAATGTCAAATCAACAACCATATAAATAGATCATGTTAGTATTAAGAGAATGACGTGTCAATTTTATTAGATAGACTAATTGTTCTAACAGAAAAAAACTATAATTGTACAACTTTAAAACATAAAAGAGCAATAAAAAATTTATGAAAAATAAAGGACTAAAATATAACCTAAAATAAATATAGAGAACAAAAATGTTATTTTTGCTATTTTTTGTTGTCATATTATTTCAAAATTTGCGTGCATTTATATAAAGAGTTACTTTATGTAACTCTCAAAATAATACAGCAATTAATGAAGTGAGTGTGTTGAAGTCGTAATAAAATTCCCCTGAATTATGTAGTCCATGGACAGGTCAAAGTGACTGCCAAATGTACCCGAATCAAAACATGAAAGCAAAGACGTTCACGCTTCACGGGGTTTGGTAAAATATCACATCAAAATTGCAAAAATTTCTCTCTAATTTCTGCAGAGACATGTTTGAAATGGCAAAGCTGCCAATCTGGCAACTAAAGCCTTTTGCATCTCATTTTGTTAGTGTCAGTTTTGTTTTCCATAAATATTAAATATTTTACAGTCTTGTCAAAAACCTTGTCACCCCTACCGGGGAACACTCCGTTGTTGTTATGGTTTTCGCCTTTCACTACTCTTTCAGTGTTTGGCATGTAAAAAAATTAATTTATAATTTATTTTATTAATTTATATGTTTGTTAGAAATGTTTAATAAATAAATTTATTTAAATAATTTATAATTTATTTTAAAATACTATTTTGAGTAGCTTATAATTTTTATATTTTTCTTCTTATTTTATTCTTAGTATTTTATTAAAATTTTTATTATATCTTTATCTGTCATATACATCCTATTTGTATTTATTACGATGTTTATCGTCGTCGATTATCATCTGTTGTTATTCGTTGTCATCTGTCATCCTCTCCGTTGTTGAAATATTATATATATATAGATATATATATATAATAAAAAATATATTTTTAATTAATATTATATATATAATAATTTAAAATAATTTTAGTAAAAAAACAAAAAATAATATGTTTATTTGTATTATTTTAAAATTATAAAATATATGTTCATTTATGTTATTTTACATCTATTGGCTAATTCAATAGTTACTTTTACCAAATACTTCTAATTCAATAAGTTAACTTAACAACTTTCAACTAAAAATTAGTTTTTAAACTTTCAACTATTTTTTCCAAATATAGCATTTTTTTCTTGAATAGAGATTCATTTATGGATGGATTTTATATTTATCACCTACATTTTATGAGTTTTTATTATATTAAAATTAAATAGTTTGTAATTTGATGGAAATAAATGTCACTTATCCAAGTCCTTTATTTCCCCACTAAACATCCCCAAGCTTCGTTTATTTTGTACATCTAACTCCTAATTTTTTTTGGTGGGTTTTGGTGCATTACTCTGCCTTGGGATATTAGTATTTAGTATTTTCCTTTTGATATTGATATAACTAAACATACATACATATATATATATATATAACTTGATAGTCAAGGAGTATTATAAAGGTTAAATTACATTTAACATTTCTTTAGTTTTAAATATTATTGTCGCCCCTTCTAATATTTTGATATTTATTGTGGAAACTTTATTTTTAATTTACTTTTTCAAATCAATTAACTTTTTAAATAACACAATATTGTACTTCAAAATTTATATGATAATAAAGATAATTAAATTAATGTTAACATCTAATATAAAATTGTAGTTTTATTTTTAATATAGAAAAATAAATTAAAAAGGAGTCAAGTATTACTTGAAACAAAAGAAATGATATGTGTGATGTAGCCAAAACTTAGAAGAAAATTCTTGTAATTACCTATTATAAATTGGATATATATGCTAAAGTCAATCATTAATTTGGTTATAGGATCAGAATATGTATAAATTTTTAAATAATTTACATTCAATACTCAACAAGTAATCTAGTTTAATACGTAGTATACTCGGAGATTATCCATTTTTATCATTTTTATCGTTGGAGAATTCTAATCAGTGTCCCTAAAATTGGCCCTCAATCAATAAGGTGTTGTAATGGCTATTTCGTTTGGAGTGTACAATAATTTCTGGACAAATTTATCATAATTCAATATACATATTGACGAGTTATATGTTGGAAGAAATGTTATTTTTCTTCTGAGAACTTCTTGTTTTAAATAAAATTGAGTAATAAAATAGAATAAAATAAAATCATCATAACACAATAATTGACACGAAAACTCTAAAACATGATAAAAAAAAAACTACAATTATTGTCAAAGACAACACTAAAAAATTTTACAACACAACTTCTCTCTCTAGTATCTCATGGTTCCAAAACACAAATTTCAAATCAAGTATCAAAATTACACCTTTCAACACTATAAAACAAGACAACAAAGAAGTAATTTAAACAAAGTAAGATTCAAACTTAAATTACTTCTGAAAATTTGTAATAAAGACCTTAAACTCCTTTTATAGGCTAGGAACTCACTTCTCCTTTGCCTTTTATTAAGCAATACGAGGCTTTTTATTTCCAAGGCGGTCTTCATTGCTATTGGGCGGTTGAGTGTGATTATTCTCATTGTTGAAGTTGGAGGTTGTGGATCCCAACTTGCACTTCAATGCTTAATCAAGTATTTCTTAAACAGATCCTTCAAAGAACACAAAATATACTTGAACCACTAAGGAGAACTAATATTGTTAGAGGTGACAAGAATATTGTAGTTTTCAGGTGTGTTTGTTTTAGCATCTAGAGTCTTAAAAATCAATTAGGACTCCCAAATGATGGATGGAAAATTAATTGTTTAGTTTAGCATTAATCTCACTTTTCAAGTTTTTTTTTATTTTTTTATTTTTCGAACTCCCTTTTGTCAAAAGCAATTTAGACTTTTTTTTTTAAATTACAGTCAAATCAATCCAAAATCAACTTTACCTAACTTCAATACAATCACATATAATTTCTCAAGCACATGGATATTGACAACTTATGATGCTAAAAATATAATATTAACATGAGTGATTATACGCCTTAAGACGGTTGTAGTGCTTGCATACCATATTCCTCAAATTGTGACGCCTACATGTATGCCTACTTTGCAAGTTTGTGTGGTCAAATGCAGCTCCATAAATTTTAAGTGAATCAGAAGTTGGAGTCAAATTTGCATGGTATATCTAAGCCAAGTGACACGTACATCCTAAATTTAAATTTACCTTCAAATGTCTTTTCTTTTCTTTTTTGGTCTAGTGTTTTTGGACACCAGTCAGAGCATGTTGGGGTTGAAATAATCCGTTTTAGAAATGGACAAAAACAAATTTGTACTAAATATTTTATTTGAGCGAAAAGACTGATCATGTTTTCAACATGTTTGGGATATAATTAAATTGTATATACATCCAAGTTTAGGGAATAGGTAGGGCGTTGTACAATATTAGATATGTTTAGTGAGAGAATATTCACATGTTGTTATGCTGAGAAGCCAAGGAATGTGTGTCATTTTCAGTAATGAGCCAGATGCCATTTCAGTATTTGCCTTCCAACTTTGAGCCAATGCAGCTTATGTCAGTATCAGAGGGCACCAAAACCCCTTTCATCATTCATTCAAAAAGCAAACAAAAAAGGAGCAAGAAAATTATTAATTTTATGTTCCCAACCCCGCCTCTCACTTTATTTTTTTATGTCAATCTAAAGCACCAGAAGGACGTTTTGGTCCATAAATTTTACACATATACAAATAAAGCGAGAGAGAGAGAGAGAGAAGGAGGGAGAGTTGTCTTTAAGGTGTCTTGTTGGGCCCCACGAAGTCCATGGGCTGATTCATTTTTTGGTGGGGGCCCATCAATTCATTCCGTACAGTAAGTTTGGCTACAAGTGTACCTCCCATGCCACAACGTTGTAAGTAGTTGCTGCCTGTTGGCAATAATAACTCATTATTATATTACATGCTTTTTAATATTAGGAGTGACGAGTGAAAGAGATATGGTGTGTAGTCTTTATATTTTAGTATATTAGATAAATAGTAATGTTGCATAATTTTGATTTTTTTTAGGATGTATTATCTTAAATTATGTATTTCTTTCTCATATAAATTCAGATTTGAGTTATAATAGTTTCTCTTTATACTTTGTAAAATTTTATGTATTTATGACTTAGTATTTTTAATAGAAATGATTTTCATTCTATCTCAAAAAAAAAAAAATTTAAGAGTGACATTATTGTATACTAAATTTTAATATAATATTTTATCTCTGTATATTATCAATTACCATAAGTAAAAATATTGTCTATTAATTAAAATCAATATTTAAAATACTTTATGCATATATATATATATAGACAAATGCAATATTATTCATTCATATAATACCAAGTCAGGTGTACAGAATATATTACAAAGCATAGAGGAAAGTACTCTTATCATTCATAGAGAGAGAGAGAGAGAGAGAGAGAGAGAGAGAGACAAATGCAATATTATTCATTCATATAATACCAAGTCAGGTGCACAGAATATATTACAAAGCATAGAGGAAAGTACTCTTATCATGCATGCCTCAACTTTTGAGAAAATGATACAAAAACTAACACCTTTTGAAAATAGCTACTTAAAGCTATACAATATCATCTTTAATTGTCATTTAGAAGACTTAACATTTGAAGCAACACATTTCTTCTCTTTTTCTTTTTTTTTTGAAGGGTCTTGAGAGCTAAGCTCTTCACAATATGATCCCAAAACATTGCCGTGCTATATTTGGAGACGTGATTTGCAAATTTTCAAGAGCCTCAGTTAAAAAGTAATCATCTTCTGTAAAAGAAGAATACTTTAAAGTAGGAAAGGGAGCAATTTTTAAAGAAAAAAGAGAAAATCTTCCACAGCTGAGTTGGGGCAAGAGTTCTTTATGCATGCATATAAATCATCTTTCTGAAGTTCCTTCTCTTTATAATTTTGGACTTGTGTCTCTTCCAAAATCACATAGTTTTTAGACATCTATTTTAATTGATATGTAATGTTTTTATTTTTGGTGACATAGCAAAGTGTTAAATTTTAAAATTTGATTATTATAATTTTAATTAAGCTATAGTTTAGAGATTATTTATAATTTTTCAAATTTAAACTACAAAAATTATATTAATTTGTGCTATAATAATTAAATTTGTAGTGATATTAATTATTATTTACACTCTTTTAAAAATTTATTAAAAGTGGTATTTATCATGTGATTAACACTAGTACCGTCAATTGATGCCTCCTTATGTGTGTGTGTGTGTTTTTTTTTGCGTGTTTTAAGTTTATTTTAGTTATTACAGTTTCATTCTAAGATTTGAGTCCTATAAGTTTACTGTATATAGTTTAACATATTCCTCAATATTTTTTAAAAGACTTAAATATTGTCCTTGTTATATTCACCGATCGAAGTGTCCGATGTGGCATTAGATATGACTTAATAAGAAATATAATAATTAAAAGTGATCATTTTTCAAAAAAAAAAATAAGAACTACATTGGATTCAAATACATTTTTAAGATTAACACGTCTTGAATAAAACTTTAAAGGTCAAAACTAAACTTTTCCCCTCCCCACACACGTATATGTAAAAGAAAGAATTTATGATGCAGAAATAATTAAGATTTTAAAAAAGTGAATATTTTCTTGAATTACTTTGTGCTCTGATTGACTCATATTAATTTCCTGTATACATAGAATTGAGGAGAGAATAGATTCTGAATGAATGTTGTGAACTTTTCAGAGTTGAAAGCATTTTGAAGGCTTTGGCATGAAGCAATGATAGATGAAGAAAAAGAAGTTGATAAAGGAGGAAATAAAGAAAATATAAAAAGAAGAAAAGGAAAAAAAGAAAGATTGAAACATGATTTTGGTTAAAAGTGCATGAAACTTTAGAAAGTGAAGTAGGGGGGGCACTTTATTTATTGGAGAAAACAAAAGGGGTTTAGGAATGGCCATGGGTGGCGATAGGACCAATGAGCCGCTTAGTGAAAGCTGAGTTTATGTGTGAAACATTAAAGACCAAACATGATTCCCTTTTTTTGCTTTACTTTCACTCCTACTCTGCATCTCTGTCTATATTACAACCCAAACATTATCCTTTCCATCAATATTTATTTTTTTCACTTAATTATTCATTTACTCTTCCAACATTATAATTCTTTCAACTTAGTCCTTCAAGGTTTCTGAGAATATTTGTTTGCACTATGAGTTTAAATATGATTTGTTCAGATTTTCATATCATAAAGTGCATTTGTTCCTTTGTTCTTTTTTAAGGTTGTGCCATGGAGATCTTAAGCTTTTAAGGCTCAAATTTTGATTAGTCCATTTTCATTAGAAAAAAAATTATATTTCTTGGAGCATGTGCTAAAAACACGTTATCTCAATATTGATCCAATAATTAAAAATAGAAAAAAATTTATTTATATTAAATACTTAATAACTCTAAATTCATCTTATTTTCATGAAAAGTTTGAATATTTTAGATATTAATTATTTTGGATATATATTTTACTAACATATATTTAATACGTACATACGATAAAAATATAAAAAGTCTTAATTATTTAGTATTCAAATTTAGAGATAATATCTTAATATTCAAATATATATTCAGATTCAAACTTCTTTTAAAAAAAAAGCACCCTGTACATCTTGATTTAGTCTTTGAAATATTACATTTATCTTAATTTGATTCTTTTCATTGATAAATATCAGATTTTATTATTATTATATCTCAAAATTTTTTTTGTCAAAAATTATTTTGATGGACAAAATTGAGATAAATGTACAACCTTTTAAAATTTGACTTTTTAAGGGGCCAAATTGAAATAATTGTAGTATTTCATAGATCAAATCAATAATTTACCCTAATGATTTTTAACTTTATCTCCTTTGGCTTTCCAAAGTTTGTATTATACCAAAATATATAAGGGCATATTTCTTTTTGGTCACTCTTCTTCCCACTACTGGTTCACTAGATTAGCAATATCCAAGAAAGGGAGAAAAAGATATGTAACAAAACAAGGAGATAAGTATAAATATGAAAAGTGCAGGGAGGAAAAAAAGGTTAAAATATGAATAATTAGGTATATTTCAAAATTTATATATGCACTTTTTTTTTGTTTAGACTAATAATACTCTATTTAAACTCTTTGAAGATGACTTTAATATTTATTCTTTCAAGAATATTTTATATTGCTTTTAGAGATATTTAAATGATACCATACAGTTATCGTTGCATCAAATATTTTATGAGGTTACAACGAAATTAAACTTTTTGAATACTAATATAAAATTTCTTTTTGAAGGAGAGCTGATTAGTACTGGAATTATTTTTGGAAAAACAAATGAAATCTTTAATTTTTTTTTCACATATAAATAATCACCATATTTCAAAGCTAAACATTTTAGAATTATTTAAATTAACTCAAAGTAGTCAATATTTAAAGAGGGAAGTTTACGATGTAGTTTTTTTTAAGGAAAAAAAAAGAAAAGAAAACCGACACACAAAAATAAAGTGTGCAAGGGACTGTAAAGGTAAAACTTGAAGGATCTCCTTTTTTATCTTTTTAAAAAATTGATAATTAGAGACAAATATTCACTTTGGAGAGTTTAATATTAGCCATGTCCCTTATTTCTCTCGTTGGAAGAGATTGAACATTTTTTTATATAAAAGTTTCACTTTGTCATTTTTATGTCAAGAGTAAATCATAATAATATATTTATTTTTTTTTGCAAAAAATTCTTTATTGGGAATCCGTTTTAAATTATAATACAATAGCCATGCTTGGAACAATTTTGATTTTAGTTATTTACTTTTTTTGTTGTTGATGGGTCTCGATATAAAGAAATTAAATGTGCAAGAAAATAAATAAAGAAAAATAGGATATAAAAATTTAACGTGGTTTGACAATATGTCTACGTTCACGACTAAAGAGAATCAAGAAAGTTTCATTATGATAAAATAAGTATAATGACTTTCCTTACTCACACAAAGGCCTCACATGTTAATATGAGCTATACCTCTTTCTAAGAATTTAAGCTTGGCTTTAATAACTCAAAACTTACAAAGATCACATCTTGCCCACACCCACTCTCTTGTGGTCTACCCCTGTTTTCTGTCACATTTCCTTGTGTTTAAGGGGGAAGCCTTATTTATAAAGTTTTTGAAAGAAGTCAAGACCAATTTTGCTTCCTCCTCCTAGAAGTCAAAACCAATTTTGCTTCTTCCTTTGAAGTCTCCAAATCTAACTTTGATTTTTCTTCAATTTTCAGCCACACATATGTATGGTTCCAAATGAAGTCACTTTTGAGAGCTTTTCTACCATCCATTTTGTATGGTACAAAATGAAGCTACCTTGAGAGCTTTTCAACCACTTATTTTATATGGCTTTAGACTAAGCCATGTGGCATCAAAACAATATTCCATATCTCATGATTTTACGCCATGTAATCTAAGTTATTATTTCACAAATTTCCACCTTGGCTTAGATTACTTATAGCTTCTTTCTGTTACTTTCCTCCATGCCCCCTTTTACTTGAGTCGCAAATAACACAAAATCCATTTCACTACATGCCAATGAGCTTTTCCAAGTTTTCCCATATACTTGCTAACAACACTAACAGACTGTGAAATGTCTGGCCTCATACAGATCATGAGGTACATGATACTGTCGACCGCACTAGCATAAGAGACATGTGTCATATACTCCACCTTTTCCTAGGTCGAGGTGCCAAAACTACTGAGAGTTTGAAGTGAGCTGCTAATGGAGTACTAACAGGCTTTGCATTCTGCATGTCAAAGCGGTTTAACACTTTTTCTATATACTTCTTCTATGACAATAATAAGACACTCGCTTTCCTATCCCTATAGATCTCCATACCCAGAATTTTCTGTACAGCTCCAAGATCCTTCATCTCAAACTCCTATCTCAACTGATCCTTGAGATAGTCTATTTCTAACATGTTCTTACAGTCAATCAATATGTCATCAACATATAAAAGTAGAGAATAATTTGATCCATCGTCGAGCTTTTTGTAGTACACCCAGCTATCATACTTTAGAGGAGGTCTAATTTCCTTTCTCTACCTGTCTCTAGGCAGTTGATAATGTTGCAATTGTGTACTTGTTTCCTCGACTGGATGTTGCTCTTCCTTTGTATCTTCTTGGTTATCTTGAGGATGCTCCGTCTTAGGCTCCACCTTAAGCTCCACCTTCTTCATGACACTATGATCTTCTTTTTCACCTGATGATTCCTTCAAGATATCCAAGGAAAATCCATTTTCTTGTCCTAGGCTCAAGTTTTCCTGACCAAACTTCCACCAAAGTCTTGAAACCAATAGCCAAAGATGGACATCTGTTAACTAAGTAGTAAGCTGTGGACATCTGTTAACTAAGTAGTAAGCTGTGTTAACAACTTTAGCCTAGAACTGTCTTGGTATTGAAGAGCACACACTTGCTCTTTCCAAGAGAGTTCTGTTTATCCATTATGTCCATTTTGTTGTGGAGTCTCTTTCACAGTATGATGTCTGACAATACCGTGATCCTTGTAGAACCTATTAAATTCTCCTCCACAAAACTCCAAGCTGTTGTCAGTTCTCAATCGCTAGATCTTCTTCCCACTCTGTTTCTCGAGCAAGGTTTTCCATTGCTTGAACTAGACAAAGACTTCATTTTTATTCTTTAGAATAAAGATCTACACCTTCCTTGAATAGTTATCAATGAAGGTCAACATATTTCTACCGCCACCATGAGAGGGAACTCGAGAGGGACCCCACAAGTCCGAGTGGATGTAATCAATAGTGCCCTTTGTATGGTGAACAGCGGTACCAAACTTCACTTGACACTATCTCCCAAATATGTAGTGTTCACAAAAATCTAACTTCTCTATCTTGCGACAACAGAGAAGCCCTTGCTTGGTGAGCTTGATTAAACCCTTCTCACTGATATGCCCTAATCGCATATGCCATAACTTGGTACTGTCTGATTCAGACATTGATGATACTGCAGTTGTACCTGTAACCGTGCTTCCATGAAATATGTAAAGGCCATTGACTTTCCTTCCTTTCATCACAACCAAGGCTCCCCTTAAGACTCGTATAACTCTACCTTTAGCCTTGAAGCTACACCCGCTAGAGTCGAGCATACCCAAGGAAATCAAGTTTTTCTTTAGTTCTGGACGTGCCTAACATCAGTCAATGTTCTTTCAACTCCGTCATGCATCTTGATCTTTACTGTGCCAATACCAACCACCTTACAGGCAATGTTGTTACCTATAAGGACATTACCTCTATCTATACACTGGTAAGTTATGAACCAATCCATATTAGGAGTCATATGATATGAGCACCTAGAATCAAGGACCCACTCATTTCCTGAGTCACTGACAGAGATAGAGAGAACATCTGCATCATTATAGCCATCTGCTACAGCAGCATCTCTAGGATCAGAAGCCTTTTCTTTCTCCTTGCCTTTGCTTTCTGGATAATCTCTCTTGAAGTGCCATTCTTTGTGATAGTGGAAGCATTTCATTTTCTAGGTTTTGATTTTGACCTGGATCTGCCTTTACCATCACCAGAACCTCTTCTTTCAGTTCTTCCTCTTGCCACCAAAGTCTCTCCAAAGTCTTCATTCTTGCTTTCCGCTACCCTTCTCTTCCATTCTCGTGAATTTAAGGCTGCCTTGGCCTCCTCTATGGTAAGAGAATCTTGACCGTACAACATTGTATGAATGAAGTGCTCGTAAAAATTTGGTAAAGAACATAATAAGATAATGGTCTGGTCTTCATCATCAATTTTAACATCTATATTCTTCAAATTAAGAATAACTTTATTAAATTCATCAACGTGTTCTTTGATGAGCTTACCCTTCTACATTTGAAGTGTGTATAATTTCTTCTTCAAATACAGCCGGTTGGTGAATGACTTTGTCATGTACAAGCTTTCCAACTTTCCAGCTTCAACCATAGCTTGGCAGCTATATCTTTCTATAAAACTTCTCGCAATACCTCGTCACCCAAGCACAACAGGATAGCACTATGTGCTTTATCCATAATGTCATCCTTCTCCTTCTCTGTCAATGTCTCCGACAACACCTCTCTGCCTTGCAAGGCTTTGGCTAACCCTTAATAAACCAGCAGAGACCACATCTTGATCCGCCATAGACTGAAATCATTTTTTCCATTAAATTTTTCCACATCAAATTTTGTGGTAGCCATAACTCTAATATCAGTTTGTTAGAGATGGGCCTCGATATGGAGAAATTAGATGTATAAGAAAATAAACAAACAAGAGGAGGACACAAGAATTTAACGTGGTTCAGCAATATGCCTATGTCCATGACCAGAAAGCAGCAAGAAAGTTTTACTATGATAAAATGAGTACAATGACTTTCCTTACTCACACAAAGGCCTCACAGGTTAACCCAAACTATACCTCTCTCTAAGAACCAAAGCTTGGCATTAATAACTCAAAGCTCACAAAAGTCATATCTTGCCCACACCCACTCTCTTATGGCCTACCTTTGTTTTCTGTCACATTTCCTTGTGTTTAAGAGGGAAGCCTTATTTATAGAGTTTTTGAAAGAATTCAAGACCAATTTTGCTTCCTCCTTCTAGAAGTCAAAAACAATTTTACTTCTTCCTTTGAAATGTCCAAATCTAACTTTGATTTTTCTTTAATTTTCAGCCACACCTTTGTATGATTCCAAATGAAACCACTCTGAGAGCTTTTCTATCACTCATTTTATAGGTACAAAATGAGGCCACCTTGAGAGCTTTTTAATCACTCATTTTATATAGCTTTAGACCAAGCTACATGGTATCAAAACAATATGCCACATCTCAAGATTTTGCACCATGTAATCTAAGTTATTATTTCACATTTTTACACTACTCAAGATTCAAGATCAGCATATTCATATCTTGATATGAAATACTTTACATATATGAAATGTTTTATATCACTCAAACTAATTTGCATTGTTCTTGTAAAACATGTTTTAAGAATTTTTAAAATATCTTTTAAAATTCACTTAAATGATGGCATGCATTGCATTTTCTTTTTCTTTTTTCCAAATGAAAAGCATCTTTTTTTTGTGAAAAATTGTTTTCCTGAAAATAATTTCATGACAAATTGTTTCGATTGTTAAGATTCTATCAAAATTTTTTGTTGTTACTTGGATTATATGAAAAGAAAAAAAAGTGGCAAATGATGTGATTATCAGTGGTCAGTGATACAAACGAGATTAGTGATTATAAGTGTTTATGGTTGCAACGACGGTAGGCATAATAGATTTGGTATTCAGGAGTTTTAGCCTTAGCATGGTTCACTTTCAAAATTTGTTGAATTCAAACTCACCAAATAACTAAGAAAGGCTGAATCTAAATTCAACCTAAATTTAAGCTCTTCAATTTTTTATTTTTTAAGTTTGACTCAAATAAAAATGTATCAAATTTAAGCCTCAAGCTCAAGTTGAAAACAATTTATGTGCTGGGCATTTAGTGTCCAATGGTGTTTGACCAATCTAGATCATTATTTTTAAAAATTGGTCTAGAATCTTTATTTTATCAAAAAATATTTCAAAAATAATTGAAGGTCATATTTTGTCAATCCGTTGATCTTCAAGATAAATAGCTCATATTTTAAGAGGGTCTTTTTTTTTATATAAAAAAATATTAGAGATTAACCGTCCAAATAGGCTGAGCATTTTACCTAATACTATGCACCCAACAAGTGATATGTTTCCAGCACAAGTCTAAACATTTTAAAGTTTCAAAATTTGGAACTGAATTTGCTTTGTTCAAATTGAAATTATTAAGGCCCAAACTAAGACCAAGTTTATCTTATTTTTCAAATTTTTTTTGGACCTAATGTTAAAATCAAATAAAATAAATAAAAGAAAATATTTCCAAGAAGAGAAGAAGAGAGATTTAGAGAATATAGTGTATTACTCTATTATTAAATATTACTCTCATTATAGAATATAATACATCTTAGAGTATTCATAGACATCATAAAGAAAGGAAAAGAACAACAAAAGAAATCAATTGTAACAAAAAACTAACTACCAACAACTAACATACAATTTCAACACTCTCCTCTCAAGTTGAAGCTATGGTGAACTGAACCAAACCCAAATTAAAAATCAGAACACCACAAAAAAAATACCAAAACCTTCATAAAAAAACCTTCAAACTAATATAAGGTTATCAATAACTATACTTTGTAAATCCACGCTCTATAACTCAGCGTGAGCATCATTTACGTTGAACAACAAGCACAAACTGGTAAAGTAACTAACAAAGATTACCTTGATGTATAGAGGCAGTATCCTCTGAATTACGTACACTTGGGGCCTATTGTATTCTCCGAGATTATCAATGACATAATCAGTTATTACAACTGAACTCCTTTGGTCATCTTAGAAATATTTCTTTCAATCTTTCTAACAAGATCAGCACCAATATCAACACTCAATAATGTTGACAAAATAGACATAACCTTCTCAAAAAGAAAAAAACAAATCAATGTTAATAAAAAATGAACTATGCTCATCTCCAGGCAAAAACACTAAGCATCAAGTACAAAGACAATTCAGAAAAGCAAAAAAAACAATAACAATCAAAGCCTCTTCTGGACCATTTCTTCTTGTGATACTCTAGCAAAGCAGTGCACCAACATTAAGATTTTGTATTGAGGAGAATGTTTGGTAATGCAGCTCAAAATGTAGGTTATGCAGTAAGTAACACAAGCCCTTTTTCCGACCCTGTTTGTTAGCTAAAGATCCCACAATCGTTCCAAACATCATAGATGACCCAAAACCAGCAATGAAAAGTTGGCCTATCTCCTTTTTTCCATATCCATACATATTGCAGAGGTAGTAGACATATGGACCTTGCAGCCAGTCTCCAACCATCATGAGCGAATAAACAAGGAGGTAATTGTTCTTGTAGGAGTAGAAAGCTGAAGAGGTATTAATTCGATCTTTGTTGCTCTTGTTGAGCTCAATAGCTGTCACTACTGCGCCCAATGCCTTAAACACGAGATAGTAGAACAACTCCATTTTTGTTCTACTGGCGATTTTAGAGTGGGAGTGCCCAGCTAGAAGAACTTAGTGGAGTAATTTGGCCAATAAAGAACTGAGAAGAAGACATAGGCATGAATCAAGAAGTAGCGATGTTCACCAGAACCAAACTTCGAACATAGATTATTAGAGTTGTGAATCATTAGAGGATTGTCCCTACCTGAATTTCGTTGCTCCATCAACAGTACTACTGCTTCTTGAGTAGCCATAGCAATACAGGACACAAGAAAGCATAGCAAAAGAAAAGGGAAAGAAAGGGTACCTTTAATCGGAAGAATTGATCTTGATTGCGCTATAAGGGGAAGAGAAGGACGATATCCTTAATCGGTAGGATCAATCTTTGAACACGCCAGAAGAAGGAGGAGTGTCGTTCGATAGGGAGCCGTTGACTTCGCATGGCTCAGAGGGGAATTAGTCTTTGAAAGTCGTCATTGCAGGAATCAATTCTTGATTGCGTCGAAGGAAGAAGAAAAGGACGTGATCCTTAATCGGCGAAGAAGGTCTCCATTACCCTTAATTGGCAGAATCTGGTCTCGAACACGTCAAAAAAGGGAGAAAAGAAGTCATTGTTCAATTCACAAAGCTCAGAGACGGATCAATGGGTTTCGAGTACTAGGAAGCATAACTTCGAGTATGTATCTGGAAGTAATGTGAAAACAAGTCTAAAGCTAACCAGACTTTGATACTAATTTAAATTCAAAGAAAATAAATAAAAGAAAATATTTTTAAGAAGGGAAGAAGAGAGATTTAGAGAATATAGTATATTACTCTACTATTAAATATTACTCTTATTATAGAATATAATACATCTAAGAGTATTTATAGACATCATAAAGAAAGGAAAAGAACAACAAAGGGAATTAACTGTTATAGAAAACTAACTATTAACAACTAACATACAATTTCAACACATAATTTTTTTTTTGACATGATTTTTTTTTGATCAAATTTTTTTTTGACACGACTTGGAGCTAAATTAAATAGAGATATTTAGGGTTGGGTATATATGCGTTCAGGCCCAGCATAATCCTATGGAAGCCTCATGATAGGCTCTAATGATGATATTGGCCCACTTTAAATAATAGTAGTAATGATAGGCTAATAGGCGATAGGTGGCTTGAAACATAAGGGGAAAAAGAAAAATACTCTTTGCACTTTTATTAAGTTTTTTTAGTTAGAAAAAAATTAAAAGATTTAATTTTTTGAACAAAAAAAACAGAAAATAATTTATTTTAATGTTCTTTGCAAAACAAAATCGAAACCTTAGGTGGAGAATTTCATTTCAAAATGAAGAAAAGATGATTTCTTTTCTTTTAAAAATCCTTTAGATTGTCAATTTCTCAAGATAAAATAAGAGAAAAGAAAAGCATTACAGATAAAAGAACCAGTAAAATTAAAATAGCTCATTATGGATGCATGAGTTGCATGATTAACTTTGTTGAACTCTAATATGGTGCCATGATTGAGTGTACACTTTGCTATATATAGTGCCATGATTGACGATTGAGGGGTCTACAATTATTGCATTCTAATATTGTTCTAAGTTCTTTTGGACTTTAGTTATTATTTAACATTTAAATATAATATAAAAATTAGCATATATAATAAAGCAAGAAGTTAAATACTGTATTACCATATTTATTATTTTAAAATAGATAAGTATTACAGTTTAATTTATATTTAAATAATATTTTAAAAAACTTCATGCAAACCAAACTATTAATTAGAGTTGTTCAAAATTGAATCAAACTTACCAACTTGAACCAAACCAAACTAAATTTTTCAAAAATTGACTAAAGCAAAAAAAAAAAATTCAATTAACCAAACCAAACCGTATGTATATGTGTGTGTGTGTGTGTGTAATCTTATATACTAATGCACTAATTTTACTTTTTTAATCATGATTGAATATCAATTAGATATATTATTACAAATTTATATATTAACACTAATAGATTAAACTATGATTTGAATTATTCATGGGAGATCTAAGGAGAGAAATGTGAAGTTATAAAAAAAATAATTAAAAATAGGTGTTTATAGTATTCATAAAATAACATATTACAAAACAAAATTTTCAAACATAATAATAAAAGACTTTAAATATTAGACAATAAATTTATGATTTTTTTCTCTAAAATCACCAAAAATTAAATCAAATTGCTCGAAAAAAAAATTGAATAGGTATATATTTTTCTAAAACCATTTAGTTCGATTTTGTTTAGTGATAAACTTTTAAACACCCTTACTATTAATATCTTGTTTTAAAAATATTATTGTTACATATCATAATCGATTTCATTATTTAAATATGAATTTTTTTAATGGATTATGGGTGCAGCCTAATGCACCTTAAAAAAAAAAATTACTTGAGCACTATAGTTAGCTACATTTTTTTTTTAAAACAAAGTGGGCACATTGTTTGGTTGAAGCAAAAAAAAGGGAAAAGGGCGTGTAGTGGGTCAAATTCACAACCGTAAAGATATCATGGAGCTTATTTTTAGGAAAAATATCATTTGAGTTATAGACTCAAACTATTTTTTTTTCAAGAAATATGTAAATTACCCTTCGGCCTAAAATCGTTGTGTATAGTTTAAAGTGCTTTATTCAATTTTTATGTAAAATTTTCAGTTATTATTAGCGTTTTTAGTCTAACTTGTAATAAAATTATCATAAATTTATTAGTTTAAAGTATATTTTACTTATAGCTTTAATGGTATTATGGCAAAGGCTATACACTTTATGGGCATATGACAGACATTTTGATGAAGGGTTTGATGGGTATAACAGGTTTCGCCCAATTATTTGGGAGTAGAAATGTTTGTGGGTAAACTCAGCACATAATAATAGCCCAAACATTTGGGCCAATAAAAAATTTAAATTCAATATTAGATATATATACACTATAATGTCAATTGGGCTCATCCCAAAAAGAAGACCCATCAATATTCTAATTCTTGTTGCATTATTTTGAAAACAAAATATTTAAATGCGATTTTTTATATATTTATTATTAAATTTTTTAATTAAAATATGATAAGTGTATAATTCTTCAATCAAAATATGATAAAAGTATAATATTTTAAAAATAATTTTATATTTTTTACAACTATCATTGCATGATTGGTTTTTTAAACATTTTTTTTACACATATTATATTTATATTAAAAAACTTGATAACAAAGATAAAAAGAATTTTATATAAATTTTCTCTTGTTGAAAATATATTCTAAAACCAAAAGTAGCTAAGCATTGCATTTGTAGGTGGCAGGGTCTTCTTTATCTCTTCTTTTATTCATTTTGTACTGTTGGGTTTTGTTCTCTCTTTTTTGTGAATTTTCTAGTTTAAAAAATGTTTTCCTTTCATATAAGCTCCCCTCTTCTCTTGTAGAAGATGTTGGTCTTTCAATGATGAAAGATTTTCTCTTGATGTTTTAAGGCTCATATCTCAAAACTTACAAAAGTCTTTTTTAATATATATTTATCATATTTTGAAGACTTACGCAGTTAGCTTTCTCCAAAGATAAAAAGAAGAGAAGAGGTGTACTTCCTAAATAATGTCTTGTATTTATCTTTGTTGTTTTTTTAGACGCGTAAGTTTAATATGTAATAATTTTATTTGTTGTGCCTTGTAATATCTTCCACTAGCTTAGTGCCTTATCAATGTTATTTTCTACTTTGTCCAAAATAAAAAAAATCACTCTTTTTATGTTTGGTTCATAATAAGTTTATTTTATTCTATTTTTTTACATTTTGGACTTCATAAATTTGATTCTCTTATAAAATTTAAAAATGATAGAAATATGAGTGATTACCTAGATAAAATCTTTATTTTTTTGTTGATAATAATTTATTTCACATTATGTCTCTTTCATCTTGCAATTCACAAAATTATTCTTTTTACTAATAATTCAAAAATCACAGAAATATGATTATTTAGAATTTATTCTATAAATTACTTTTTTAGAATTTAAAATGAAAATTTCATGTTATTTTTTAAAATAATTGAATTCACTAAACTAAATCCTTTTTTTTTTCTTTCTCAAACTTGAAGACGATTCATTTTATGTACAAGAACACATGAATAAAAAATTTCATCTATATAGATTTGGCTAATACCATAAAGTTAGTAAAAATTCTAGGCTAAGGTTAATTGAGACATAAATTTAAGCATAATATATGAAGACATATTAGGCTTTGGCTTAACCTTAATCCTATGTAATTATTCTTAAAAAAATAAAAACATTTTTATACATTTTTCATTTTAAATTAAACTTAAAAAATAGGAGGACAAATTGCCAAAATAATTTTTTTGACAACATTGAAGCACACTATTTTAGTCCAATTCAACCCACCTCATTTTAGGTGGTTTGGACCAAGTAGGCCACAATAGTGTTTTAGAAATCAACCGTGTATATTGATATTTTATGTGTTTTTAATCAACCAATATACATAAAAAAAAATACATAACATTTAGAAATCACACAACTTACATTTGTCATCAATTTATCATTCAAGAGATTTAACATATCATTTGAGAATGCTCATCTCATTAAGCCATGTGTCTTCATGAGATTTAGGTTAGTGTCACTTAGTACACGAGATTAAGCCATATGTCTTCATGAGATTTAAATTAGTGTCACTTAGGATAAGTGACTTCATAAGGTTTTGATTGGTGGCATTTAGAATTATTTAACATGGTTAAGGTATGGGATGGGATATTTATACACAAGAATAATATCCTATAACACTTACTAAAATTTCATATGAAATGCTATATTATTATTTTCTTTAACATAATAAATTTGAACTTGTGCATAAAGTAAAGAAGACAAATGTGTAATATCACATCCACATGCATTATAGAATTTAAATTGTTTCTTTGGGGGTTTTAATTATATATGTATGTATATTTATTTTTAGGAAGAATTCAGGATTAATTGTAGCATACAAACCTATGAAATATAAAGGTATACTAGAAATGGTAAGCCAATAATCAGTCATTGCTGGAGTGTTATATATTTAAGAATTTGGTGCATTAAATAATGTTGTATAATCTTCAACTTTATATCACATATTATGTTGTTAGTTTAACAAAATAATTTATTCTTTTATTTTTATAGAAAAATGATTTGTATTCAGATCCCAAAACGTCTATTGAGACAAAGAATTATGATTATCATGTTGTGCTTATAGTAGAATATGAAAAATCAATTCATAAAGAAAAAGTTGCTCAAGTAATGGATTGTAAAAAATTCTGGAGGTAAATGATAGGATAATAATGGTTATGGTAAAATAAATCAAGCATTGTATTATGACAGAGTTAAACAAAGGTTATGTTCCATTGCTTTCAAGAGGATATGTTACTACATGTGTTGTTAAAATGTAAAAGGAAAAAAAAAAGGAAAGATTTTAGTTTAAAAATTCAATTGAGCTAGCATATAAGTATAACTTAGACTAGAGTTTTCTATTTTTTTTTAACATTTTAACAACACACATAGAGACAGGTCCTCTTGAAAGTAGAGAAACATGGCATTTTTTAAATCTATCATTTGATTTATTCTATTGTAATCATTATTACCCCATCATTCACCTTCACCTTCAGAATCTTTTACAATCCATTACTTGATCACTTTTTCCTTATGAATTGATTTTCTATATTTTACTACAAGCACAACATGATAATCATAATTCTTTATTTGAATAGATGTTTTGGGAGCTGAATACAAATAATTTTCCTACAAAAAATAAAAGAACAAATTATTATTATTTTAACTAACAACATAATCTATGATATGAAGTTTAAGATAATACAATCTTATTAAATGCACCAAATTCTTAAGTATATAACACATCAGCAATGACTAGTTGTTGGTTTACCATTTCTAGCATATCTTTATATTCCATAAGTTTGTATGCTACAATCTTGAATTCTTCATAAAAATAAATATACATACATATATAATTAAAACCCACAAAAAAACAATTTAAATTCTATAATGCTTGTGGATGTGATATTCCACATTTGTCTTCTTTACTCTATGAACAAGTTCAAATTTATTACGTTAAAATAATAATTATAATAATAACACAAATTTATCAACCAGGTCTTGAGAAGAAAGATGAATAGTTATTTCACTATCAAGATAAAAAATAAATTCTATGAATGCTATGACTGCAAATGCCCATCAACAACTTAAGAACAACACAAAAGTTTTAATTAGTTTATATTTAATTTAATTAATTGTGTATTTTTATATATTTACTTTTACCCATTGTGCCATGATCTTTAAAAGGATTGAGAACTCTGGGATATTCTCTCCAATTCAATACCTGCTACATTGAAAAAAAAAATAAATTATACTTGGTTAAAACTTATTACTTCATCATACACCTTGAATATAAGTACTCAATAAGTACTCAAGTATAATAATACGCATCAAAATTATAAAATTCTCAAAGATGATTTTTTTTAAGGAAAAGATGATTAATACATAAATGAAAATGAAATTAGTTAGTCAGAGTAGTAGAAAGTGTCATTTGCCCATAACTCCATTTTGTTTCTTTTCAACTAGCTTTCACTTCGCATTGCTAATTAAAAAGTCCATCCTTCATAGGTGTTAAAAGTAGTCAACAATAAGTAACTTGCACAATCAAATCCACCTGCCCTTAAAACCATTGAAGTTCTCAGTCCTATGAAGTAAATTTGAAGGAGTGCCAAGAGTTTTAGATAGTTAGCAAAACCTATTGCTACTTGGACCATTAGTTTGATTTCATTTCTCTTGCGTTCGTCCCCAACAAATTAAACAACATTTGTCCTTAGCAGATTCAACTTGAATCATTCTGACTTTTCTTCGAGTCCTTTTTGAAGGAATTTATAAACAATTCCTATATACAAGTATTGTATTGCAGATAGTCCTATAAAATATATGAATAATAACAAAAATATGCGTACCTGGGGAAACTTCGAAACTCTTAATAATAATTGATTATCGGGTATAAATGACATAGAAGAGAAAGAGAAATAATTAAGGAGAGTATAACTGCCCTCTTGGCCTAATATGCTTTCAGAGGGTGTTGCTTCAATGGGACTGCTACACCACATTATAGGCAGAGAGTAAAGACCCTTCCTTGTGAAACCCTAATGGGCTGACATTCCCATCATTAGTCAGCCCACACAAGGCCCAGTTTCAATTCAATAATGATTGTTTAATTTATAAAAGAATTTATAATTAACTTATTATTAAAACTGGATAATACATATAAATAAATAAATATATGTATAGATAAATATGATTTATGGTAGTCCATATGAAAAATCTAACACTTTTCTTATTGCAAACTATCACAACAAATTAAACTCTCAGCCACTTATCACATGATCTGAATCAGAAAATGAAACTGTATATGGGGTATATGGTGATGTAATCAAGGATAACCCCATTGCAGCCCAAGAAAAGGAGAACACTTCAATTGGGCCTCTAACTCGTTCAAGGGTTAAAGAGCTTGGACTAATTGCAGCCCAAGAAAGGGAGAACACTTCAATTGGGCCTCTAACTCGTTTAAGGGCTAAAGGGCTTGGATTGGGCTTAACCACTTTGTTGAAAGTGGAAGAAGTGTGAAAAAGATTGCATGTGAGATAGTTGCATTTGTTGAATATAGTTGTAGTCTATTACCTATGCATTTATTGTCTTTGACATTTAGCTACCTATGCATTTATTGTATTTGACATTTAGCCTACACTACTTGACTTTTAGTTGATGCATTTAATGCATTAGTTGGAGTCTTTTGTCTTTTTGTTTTGGAGACCCTCTATAAAAAGGGTCCTTGCCATTTGTTGAAACCATCTTTGAATCATATATGAGATATTGGCATTTTGCTTTCAAGAGGATTCTTGAGTTCTTTCTCTTATCTAACTTGTGTTAGTGGCGAGAGTGGCTAGATTTCTTATCACTCACGTTCTTCTTTCTTGAGTGTGGCGAGATCAACCCATTTCTCTTAGTTGTGGCGCCCTTTGGCTTATCAATTGAGTGATTTGGTTTCATTTGTTTGTTTCTTTCAACCTATCCAGAAAATCGATCAAGTGTTTTCCCTCCGGAAATCACATCATATTGGTATCAGAGCCATTTCAATTCAGGTTCTATTATTTGTTTTGTGTTTTGCCCCTTCGTGGAAAGCTTAATTTTATTGCATTTTATTGTGTTTTGCCACCTACATGGAAGGCTTAGTTTTCCTTATTTTGTATTCTGCCACCTATATGGAAGGCTTAGTTTTCCTTGTTTTGTAATCTGCCACCTACATGGAAGGCTAATTTTCTAGTCTGTTCATCTTTATCTTTATTTCTATTCTTGTATTGTTCTATTTTATTCCAACTTTTTTATTTAAAAAAAAAATTCATCGTTATGGTTCATTGTTCATCGTTACTGTTCATTGTTAATCCGAGTGTAAACACTTAGAGAGTGAACCTACCCTTCACCAAACTCAAACCAACAAATTACAAATCACTATGACAGGAGAAAATAGTTCTGAAGTTCCTTTTGGGCTTAGCCTACAACAAGCTCAAATTGTTGGCCTACAAAGAGGTCAAGAAGAAATGATGGAACAAATAGCTCAACTAACCACTCAAATGGCTAGATTTATGGAGCTACAACAACAACAACCAAGAAGAGGAGCTTATGTTGAACACCATAGAGAAGAATCTGAAGCTGAAGAAGGTGATCAACCTAGGCAAAGAAGGCAGCAGAGGGAACGTGATGCCAACATCAAAATGAAGATTCCTCCATTTAAGGGAACAAGTTCTCCTGAAGAATACTTGGAGTGGGTGCAACGAGTAGAGAAGATTTTTGAATATCAAGAATATTCAGAAGCTACCAAATGCCGACTTGCAGCCCTTGAATTCACTGATTATGCAAATCTATGGTGGGAAAATTTGAAGAATCAACGAAGAAGAGATGGCGAGGAGGAAGTTCGAAATTGGAGATTGATGAAAAGGCTCATGCAGAGGCGTTTTGTACCTGATTACTACAAGCAAGAGCTTTATTTTAAGCTTCAAAGCTTGAGACAAGGAGGTATGTGTGTTGAAGATTATGTCAAAGAATTTGAAACTTTGATGATTCGGTGCGAGCTGAATGAACCTTAAGAGCAAACCATAGCTCGATTTCTTGGTGGTTTGAACAGAGAAGTTGCTGACTTAGTAGAGTTGCAGAATTATGTCTTCTTAGAAGATGTAATTAAATTAGCAATTAAGGTGGAGAGACAGAAAAAGAGAGTTTATGGAAGAACCAATGGAGTGTCTAAACCATTGGGGAGTAAACCTTTCCAAACACTTTCCCAAACCTCAAACACTACCAAAGGGAGTAATAAGGAGATATGGAAGAAAGAGCCGAACAAATCTGAGAGTTCTAAGGGGAAGGATAAGAGAGAAGACAACCAGCCCTCTAAAAGAAGCCGAGACATTAAGTGCTTCAAGTGCTTGGGTCATGGCCATATAGCATCCGAATTCCCTAATAGAAGAGTGATGATCTTGAAGGAGAAACAAGGGGAAATAGAGAGTGAAGATGAAGATATTGTGGAGGAATGTGAAGAGAAAGAATATTTTGACGAAGAAGAAGTTGTTGAGTATGCTGATGAAGGTGCTGCCTTGGTTATTAGACGTGCCTTGAATATCCAAGCCAAGGTAGAAGAAGAACAGAGGGAGAATATTTTTCAAACAAGGTGCACTATCGGAGGCAAAGTTTGTAACGTGATAATTGATAGTGGGAGCTGCACTAACGTTGCTTCAACCACCTTGGTTGGAAAATTGAAGCTACCTATTATCAATCATCCCCGTCCATATAAGCTGCAATGGCTAAATAATCATGGCGAGATGAAGGTCACCAAACAAGTAAAGGTACCTTTCTCTATAGGGAAGAATTACAAAGATGAGGTATTGTGTGACATAGTCCCTATGGATGCTAGTCATCTTCTACTTGGGAGGCCCTGGCAATTTGATAGAAGAGCAATACATGATGGCTTCAAAAACACCTACGCTTTTGAGAAGGATGGAAAGAAGATTGTGTTGGCACCCTTAAAGCCAATACAAGTACAGCTGAAGGAGGATGTAATCGAGGAGAAGAAGCCTAGTTGTTTTGCTTCTAAGAATGAGTTAAAGAAGGCAATAAAAAGGGAAAACTTTGTATTATTGCTAATTCTCAAGGAGCTAAATCCAGAACTTGCAGAAAAGCTTCCTAAGCTTGTGAGGGAGTTGATAGAAGAATTTGCGGATGTCTTTCCGAATGAGCTACCTAAGGGATTGCCACCCTTAAGAGGAATTGAGCATCAAATTGATTTGGTGCCCGGTGCTACCTTACCAAATAAGCCAGCATATAGAATGAATCCAGAGGAGGCTAAGGAGCTAAAAAGGCAAGTTGATGAGTTGATTGAAAAGGGTTATGTAAGGGAATCCATGAGCCCTTGTTCTGTGCCTACATTATTAGTCCCTAAAAAGGATGGCTCTATGAGAATGTGTGTGGACAGCCGTGCTATAAATAAGATCACCATCAAATACCGTTACCCAATTCCAAGATTGGATGACATGTTGGATGAGCTGAATTGTTCCAAGGTGTTTTCAAAAATTGACTTGAAGAGCGGCTATCACCAAATCTGAATGAAAGAGGGAGACGAGTGGAAGACAGCCTTCAAGACAAAGCATGGACTTTACGAATGGATGGTAATGCCATTTGGGCTATCTAATGCCCCTAGCACATTTATGCGATTGATGAATCATGTGCTTAGATCTTTCATTGGAAAATTCGTTGTGGTATATTTCGATGATATTTTGATCTGCAGTCAAAGTTATGAGGAGCATGTGCAACATTTGAAGGAAGTCTTGGAAGTGTTGCGAAAGGAGAAACTCTATGCTAATCTAAAAAAATGCTACTTTTGTCAAGACCATGTGATTTTTCTTGGCTTTGTAGTATCTCAGCAAGGAGTGGGAGTTGATGAAGAAAAGGTGAAAGCTATCAAAGAATGGCCCGTTCCAAGAACCATATCTGAAGTAAGAAGTTTTCATGGGCTTGCCTCTTTCTATAGAAGATTTGTAAGGGATTTCAGCACCATCTTAGCACCTATAATTGAATGTGTTAAGGGAGGAAAGGAGTTCAAATGGAGTGATGCAGCCCAACGAAGTTTTGAGCTTGTCAAAGAAAAATTGTGCAATGCACCCATATTGGCTTTGCCTAATTTTTCTAAGACTTTTGAGATTGAATGTGATGCTAGTGGAGTGGGAATTGGAGCTGTACTTCTTCAAGAAAGGCGTCCTATAGCTTATTTTAGTGAGAAGTTGAATGGAGCCAGTCTTAACTACTCTACCTATGATAAGGAGTTCTACTCTTTAATTAGAGCTCTTGAGACATGGCAGCACTACTTGTTACCAAAAGAATTTGTAATTCACACAGACCATGAATCACTCAAACACTTGAAAGGTCAGAGCAAGCTGAATAGAAGACATGCAAAGTGGGTGGAATTTCTTGAAGCTTTTCCCTATGTGTTGAAGTATAAGAAGGGAGAAACCAACATTGTTGCAGATGCCTTATCAAGGAGATATGCCTTAATTTCCATGATGAATGCTAAATTGTTGGGATTTGAATCTATTAAAGACCATTACATGGAAGATTCAACACTTGCTGAAATTTTTCTCGCTTGTCAGAAAATGGCATATAAGGGATTTTATAGATCTGAAGGTTTTTTATTTCGCTTAGGGAGGCTGGTAATTCCAAATTGTTCTATAAGGGAATTACTTACACGAGAAGCTCACGGAGGAGGATTGGCTGGGCATTTCGGTGAAACAAAGACATTGGAGATGCTGAAAGAGCATTTTTATTGGCCTAACATGATTAGAGATGTGCATCATGTGATTGAAAGGTGTATTGTTTGCAAAAAAGCTAAGAGCAAGGAAGCAGCCCATGGACTTTATACACCTCTACCTGTTCCATGTCAACCTTGGACTGATGTTAGTATGGATTTCGTGCTAGGCTTACCAAGGACACAAAGAGGTAAAGATTCAGTCATGGTTGTTGTTGATCGTTTTTAAAAAATGTCTCATTTTATTCCATGCCATAAGACCGATGATGCTGTGCACATTGCCAATTTATTTTTCAAAGAAATTGTGAGACTTCATGGCATTCCAAAGAGTATCGTGTCAGATCGTGATGCCAAATTTCTTAGCTACTTTTGGAAGACTTTATGGAGGAAGTTGGGAACAAAGTTGCTCTTTAGTACTGCCTGTCACCCACAAACTGATGGGCAAACTGAAGTGGTGAACCGAACGCTTTCTACTTTGCTAAGAACTATCATTGGCAAAAACTTGAAAAGTTGGGATGAATGCTTGGCCTATGCTGAATTTGCTTACAATAGAAGTGTACATGGTACTACTAAACACTCTCCTTTTGAAGTAGTTTATGGATTTAATCCATTGAGCCCACTTGATTTAGTACCATTACCACTTGAAGCTCGAGAATGCATAGATGGAAAAATGAAGGCTGACATGATAAAGAAGTTACATGAAAATATTAAACAGCAAATTGAGAAGAAGAACTCCATCTATGAGAAGACTACCAACAAGAGAAGAAAATTTGTTCAATTCAGTCCAAGAGATTTAGTGTGGGTTCATCTTCGAAAAGAAAGATTTCCAAACCAAAGGAAGTCCAAATTAATGCCAAGGGCAGATGGTCCTTTCCGTATCATAGACAAGGTAAATGATAATGCATACAAAATTGATTTTCCTGAAAACTATGCTGTTTCTACTACTTTCAATGTGAAGGATCTTTCCCCGTACTTAGAAAATAAAGAGGACTTGGATTTGAGGACAAATCCATTTCAACCAGGGGAGGATGATGTAATCAAGGATAACCCCATTGCAGCCCAAGAAAAGGAGAACACTTCAATTGGGCCTCTAACTCTTTCAAAGGTTAAAGAGCTTGGACTAATTGCATCCCAAGAAAGAGAGAACACTTCAATTGGGCCTCTAACTCGTTTAAGGGCTAAAGGGCTTGGATTGGGCTTAACCACTTTGTTGAAAGTGGAAGAAGTGTGAAAAAGATTGCATGTGAGATAGTTGCATTTGTTGAATATAGTTGTAGTCTACTACCTATGCATTTATTGTCTTTGACATTTAGCTACCTATGCATTTATTGTCTTTGACATTTAGCCTACACTACTTGACTTTTAGTTGATGCATTTAATGCATTAGTTGGAGTCTTTTGTCTTTTTGTTTTGGAGACCCTCTATAAAAAGGGTCCTTGCCATTTGTTGAAACCATCTTTGAATCATATATGAAATATTGGCATTTTGCTTTCAAGAGGATTCTTGAGTTCTTTCTCTTATCTAACTTGTGTTAGTAGCGAGAGTGGCTAGATTTCTTATCACTCACGTTCTTCTTTCTTGAGTGTGGCGAGATCAACCCATTTCTCTTAGTTGTGGCGCCCTTTGGCTTATCAATTGAGTGATTTGGTTTCATTTGTTTGTTTCTTTCAACC
The DNA here is from genome assembly GCA_037074585.1 of Biancaea sappan. Lineage (NCBI taxonomy): Eukaryota > Viridiplantae > Streptophyta > Magnoliopsida > Fabales > Fabaceae > Biancaea > Biancaea sappan. The sequence goes on from CM073491.1 coordinate 32,928,462, forward strand.
TATCCAGAAAATCGATCAAGTGTTTTCCCTCCGGAAATCACATCATATGGGGTTGTGGGTTATGGGTTTGGGAGAAAGCTAACATGGCAAATAATGCCATGTCAACTACTAATGGGGCAAATTCGAGCTAACGTGACATTGACCATTAGTCAAACTAACAGTTTATTTAATAGAAGGATTAAACTACACAAAATTGAAAGTTTATAGGGTGCTTTGTTGAATTTTAAAGTTCATGGGGTTTTCAGTACAATGAGGAAAGGTTATGGGGGTAGAGTGCAATTTTCCCATATTTACTTATTTGCTTTTAAATTTGTTTCACTAAATTATTTATTTAGTCTTCCAAGATTATAATTCTTTCAAGTTAATCCTTGCGGGATTATGGAAGTATTTGTTTGCTCTTAATATAATTATAAATATGCTTCATTTAGATTTTCAGATTATAAAAGTTTTTTTTTTTGAAAAATTGTGCTATGGAGAGCTCAAGGTTTTAAGGCTCAAATTATGATTATTCCATTTTCATTAAACAACAACTAAATTTCTTGGAGCATGAACTGGAAGCATATTATCTCAATATTGATCTAATAATTAAGAACTTTAGCTTCAAAAAACTCGAGCTCTCAATAACAAAAGTTTTTATTTTTATTAAGTACCTTAATAACTCTAAATACATCTTACTCAATTAAATTTCATGAAAAGTTTAAAATTTTTTAGACTTTAATTTATATATATATATATATCTTTTTCTAACATATATTTAATGCATACAGATGTTAAAACTTAATTATTTAGTATTCAAATTTAGAGATAATATCTTAATATTCATATTCATACTACTTAATCTTAAAAAAAATTGCCCCCTATGCATCTTGATATATCCTTTGAAATATTATATTATCTTAATTTAATTCTTTTCATTTTAAATATCAAAAATTATTTTTGTTAAATCTAAAAATTTTTTGTTGTCAAAAATTATTTTGACGAACAAAATTAAGACAAACATGCCACCTTTTAAGATTTTATTTTTTTAGAGACTAAATTAAGATAACTGTAATATTTCATAGATCAAATCAATAATTTACTCTATTCTTTTTTAACTTTATCTCTTTTGTATTATACCAAAATATATAAAGGACATATTTCTTTTTGGTCACTCTTTTTCCCACTACTGCTTCTCAAGATTAGCAATATCCAAGAAAGGGAGAAAACAATACGTAACAAATCAAGGAGATAAGTCTACATCTGAAAAGTGCAGGGAGGAAAAAAAAAAGTTCACAAAATGTATAATTAGGTATATTTCAAAATTTATATATAATTTTTCTTTTGTTTAGAGTAAGACTCTATTTAAGCTCTTTAAAGATGAATTTAATATTTATTCTATCAAGAATATTTTATATGGTTTTAGAGATATTTAAATAATATATATTTATTGTTGCATCAAATATTTTATGAGGTTACAACAAAAACAAACCTTTTGAATAATAATATAAAATTTCTATTTGAAGGAGAGCTGATTAGTACTGTAATTATTTTTGGAAAAACAAAATGCAATTTTTAATTTTTTTCACATATAAATAATAATCATATTTCAAAGTTAAACAGTTTACAATTATTTAAATTAATTCAAAGTAACCAATATTTGAAGGGGGAAGTTTACGATGCAGTTTTTTTTAAGGGGGAGAAAAAAAGAAACTGACGCAAAAATAAAGTGTGCAAGGGACTGTAAAGGTGAAACTTGAAGGATCTCCTTTTTTTATCTTTTAAAAAAAATTGATAATTAGAGACAAATATTCACCTTGGAGAGTTTAAAATAAGCCACGTCCCTTATTTCTCTCGTTGGACGAGATTGAACATTTTTTCATATAAAAGTTTCACTTTGTCATTTTTATGTCAAGAGTAAATCATAATAATATATTTACTTTTTAGGCAAAAAGTACTTTACTGGGAATCCGGTTGAATTATAATACAACAGGCATGCTTGGAAAAACTTCGATTTTAGTTTTTTACATTTTTACACTACTCAAGAAAGCACATTCAAGATTCAAGATCAGCATATTTATATCTTGATATATGAAATGTTTTATATTACTCGAACTAGTTTGCATAATTCTTGTAAAACATGTTTTTAGAGTTTTTAAAATATCCTTTAAAGTGTAACACCTCAAAATTTTCATAAAACTATCTGCAGGATAAAAGATTTTTAAGATAAGGTTCCTTAGTAAATAATTATGGCAATTCTCAAATCTTAAATTTCAAAAATCTCAAGTCCATAATTAAAGACAACTAGGAGCCATTAACATCATCTCATGCCTTACATCACCATCATTTGGACATATATACATATCACTGGAGATTAAGTCTTAATTATTTTACAAAAACTATAAAACCTAGGCTACAGCTACTGACTCTCTCCTGCAACCCCGCTATTCCCATTTTGATTTGCACCTGGAAATGGTTAATACAGTACAAAAAATTATGAGACATAGAAATCTCAGTAGCCAGTAGTTAATCTTGAAAACAAGAACCATTACCAGTCATAAAAGCAAGTTCATAACACCATTTATAATTCAGTTCAACTCATCTATGCCACTGTCATGCAGAGATTATCCCCAGGTCTTAATACCCAAAGAGTCTGTTTCACCTCAAGTGGTGCCAAGGGTCATCACTATTCTCAGTGCCTACCACCAGGGTCTGATTATACCATGTGGCCCAAAGGTCAGCAAGACTGACACTAGCATCGTCATGCATAGCTGCTTCCGCTCTAACCATGGCAAGTCTTATACTGGCGTGTACCGTCATACCCCAGATGCTTGGCGTACACTGCCTTAGCACATGAGTATCATAATAATACATATACATACATAACAATGCATAGACTTGAATATCACATAATTCATCAATAAATCATTTTCATCACATAATTCATAATTAAATCATTTTCAATATAAAACAATTTCAAAATATATGAACAGCGCTTTTATGAAATGTAACTGGCTACCTGAATTTATCGTCTCGTACTGATTTCACTCGAAATTATTCCAAGGTGCTGATAAAATAAATTAGCTATTAAAATCATAATATGGAATATTTAAAATACTATTCCATTTTTAAATGAAATTTCTATGCACTAAATATTAATTATGTATTATTTGCAATCTTATTTCTAATCCCAAATTTAAATAAATATAATTAGCTAAAAAAATATCCTAATAAGGAATAGATTAAAATTACTATTTCATAATTAATTAAATCTTGTGCCTCAAAAATTAATTACGTAATGTCTATAATCTCATTTATAGTCCCAAATTCAAAAATTATAATCAGCTAAAATTTCTTCTAATTTATTTCTCAAATTTCACCATATTTCCTTTTTCCTCAACAACTTTGAATTAATTCACTTTGGTCCTTAATGCGAACTTTAACCATATAAATAACCTTCAAAATTTGGTAAATTCCATCAAATTTTAACTAAAATCCCATATATACTCAATCTGGACATTTTCAGAATTTTTACTCTTTCCTTCCAACTTTTCATTTCATTCACTTAGGTCCTCAATAATTATTTTTCCCTTATCTTTTTCATGATCTAAGACCATACTTAGTTTCATCTAAGTCCATAGGTCACAATATATTGTTTCGAAATTATAGCTATTCCTACGAACTTTTGATTTTATTCAGTTTAGTCCCTATCATGGATGCATACCTCTAAACTCCAAGTTTTTCCATTCTTCTTGCTGCATGGCTCTCCCAAACTCATCTAGGGACTCTCTAAGACATGTTTAATCATTTCTTAAACAAAAGCGAGCCTAAAAAAAGGATTTAGAGCTTACCCAAAATTTCCGAGCTTACTTTTCTCCTTTGTTTTTCTGCACTATCATTCCACTTCCTTGCTGCTGTAAAGTGTGTGTAAATACCCAAGAATGTCACCTTGAGTTGTCCCTTTAACTGCACCTAAAAGCTTCAAAGAAGCCTACAGTTTTGGATTAGAAAGATTGGAGAATAACTCACGTGTTTAGCTTTCGGTTTCTACCCAAACTCACAACTTTCTCTTGTTCTCCTCGGGTTCTCTCTTTGTGCAGTCAAGAATGAAGCTAAAGGCTATATAAAACATGGATGTGCTTCACGTGGCTGTTCAGTAGAGGTATAGATAAGATTTCTAAGCTATCTTTTGTTTATTTCACACACATGCGACTCATTAAGGGTTCATATGGTGCAGCTCACGGGTTATGCAGTAAATGCTCCACGTTTCTACTGCACAAAACCTCTCCCTCTCTTGACTTCCTTTAATTACACGTGGCTGCCATCTCCTTCTGCTCTAGGCCGAGAGGTTCATGGAAACTTTTGGAAGAATGAAGAGAAATCTCTTGTGACAATGTTTTCGCCAAGGAATGAAGCTATGGTGTCACCAGAAGACAGATCACTCATGCTTTCCGTGGTTCAAGTGCTCTCTCTCACGTGGCTGCCAACATCCTTCTGCACTTAGCCGAGAATCACTATAAAAGTTGGTGCCCATGATATGCTACTGCCAAAAGGAGATGGAGTTGAGAGCTTCACATGCTCATGTGCCTAAATCCTTCCATCATGTACTCTAACCTCCATGCTGGCCGAGAGCACTCACATGTTGCATATGGAGAGCTTTGGTGGTGCCACATGGATGGGAGAAAACTAAGGTGGATGGTGATGTGTGGTCTTCTCCTATTGGTGCAAGACTATGGTGAAGACAAGGGAGACACCACGCATACTTTCCTTCATGTTTTGTTGCCATAAAAAATTGTTTAGCTAAAATTCTAATATGGCTATTTACAATTTTCTATATTTACAAATAGGTCCTTGGTATAAATGGAAAAATTTTATTTATCACCAAAAATTATTTTTAAAGTTTCATGTGATTTTCTCCAATCTCTAATTTTTGGAAAAGCCACTTTATTTCTATTTATAAATTTTTCCCTTTGAAAATATAGACTAATTTGCCTATATTTAATAAACGTAAAAAATTGGGATGTTACATAAAGTTCACTAAATGATGACATGCGTTACATTTTTTTTTTCAAATAAAAAACATATTTTGTTTGTAAAAATATATTTTTCTGAAAATAATTTCAAGACATTTTTTTGATTGTTCAGATTCTATCAATTTTGTTGTTGTTACTTGGATTATATGAATTGTTGATTTCTAAAATCAATAGTTCATATTTTAAGACAGTCTTCTTTTTAATAAAAAATATTACAGATTAACAATCGAGAGGCATCAAACATTCTACTCAGTACTATGCACCCAACAAATGATTTGTTTCCAGCTATAGTCTAAATTCTAAAACAATTTAAAGTTTCAAAATTTAAAATTGAATTTGCTTTGTTCAACTTGAAATTATAGGCCCAACTGAGACCAAGAATAAATCATTTTAAAACTTTTATTTGGACCTATTTTTTTTGGATGTGATTCGGATCTAAATTAAATAGAGATATGTAGTGTTAGGTGTGTATCAGTTCGGGCCCAACACAATCCTATGTACTGCTCATGGCCTAATGATGATATTGGCCCACTTTAAATAACAGTAATAATGATAGGCTAATAGGTAATAGGTGGCTTGAAACATCAGGGAAAAAAAAATAGAGAGGAAGAAAAAGACTCTTTGTACCTTTATTAAGTTTCTTTATAAATTAGAAAAAAAAATGAAAGATTCAATTTTTTAAACAAAACAAACAGAAAAGAATTTATTTTAATTTTCTTTACAAAAGAAAATGGGAACCCTAGGTGGAGAATTTAATTTCAAAATGAAGAAAAGGTAATTTTTTTTAAAGAAAAATCCTTTAGACAGCCAATCTCTCAAGATAAAATAAGAGAAAAGAAAATAATTATAGATAAAAGAAACAGTAAAATTAAAATAGCTCATTATGCATGCATGAGTTGCATGATTAACTTTTTTGAACTCTAATATGGTGCCATGATTGACCATTAAGGGCTCTACAATTATTGCATTCTAATATATGTAATTCTGAGTTCTTTAGGACTTTAGTTATTATTTAACCTTCAAATATAATATAATATCAAAATTAACATATATAAGAAAGTAAGAAGTTAAATACTCAATTACCATATTTATTATTTTAAAATAGATAAGTATTACAATTTAATTTATATTTAAATAACATTTAAAATAAATAAAAAAATTCATGCATGCCAAACTATTAATTAGAGTTAGTTCAAAATCGAATCAAACTTACTAAGTTAAATCAGACCAAACTAAACTGACCAAAAACTAACTAAAAAAAATTCTAGATAAATTTTTAAAAATGACAACCGAATTGTTGGTTTGGTTGTTGGCTTTAGTTTTGATTTGATACAATTAACCAAACCAAACCAAATCATATACATGTGTGTGTATATATATATATATTATAATATATTTTTAAAAAATTTTATACACTAGTGCACCAATTTTATTTCTTAGCATAATTGGATCTCAATTAGATATATTGTCACTAATTTATATACTAACAGTAATGAATTAAATTATGATTTGAATTATTGATAGGTGGTCTAAAGGGAGAAACTATAAAGTTATGAAAAAATAGATTCCATGACTATTATGAAGCAACAACCTAAGAACAACACAAAAGTTTTCAATAGTTTATGTTTAATTTAATTAATTTAGTATTTTATATATTAAACTTTTACCCATTGTGCCATGATTTCTAATAGGATTGAGAACTACGAGATATTTTCTCCAATTCAATAACTGCTAAATTGAAAAAAAAAAATAGTTGATTAAAAATTTTTACTTCATCATACATAATGAATATAAGTACCCTAGTATAATAATAATGCACATCAAAATTGTAAAATTCTCAAAGATGGTTTTCTTTTTTAGGAAAAGATGATTTATACATTAATGAAAGTGAGATTAGTAAGTCAGAGAGTAGCAGAAAGTGTCTCTTGCCCATAACTCTATTTTGTTTTTTTTCAATTAACTTTCACTTGACATTGCTAATTAAAAAGTCCATCCTCCATAGGTGTTATTAAACTCCCAATCACTTATTGCATGATCTAAATCAGAAAATCAAATTGTGTGTGGGGTTGTGGGTTTTGGGTTATAGGTTATGAGTTTGGGTGATAGCTGACATGATACTATTTGCCATGTCAGCTGTTGATGAGGCATACTTGGGTTGATGTGATATTGACCATTAGTCAAATTAACAATTTTTTAATGGAAGGATTAAATCACACGAAATAAAAAGTTTATAGGGATTCTTTGTTGAGTTTTAAAGTTTATAGAAGTTTTCAATAAATTGAGAAAAGGTCATGGGGATAAAATATATTTTTCTCCATATTTATTATTTGCTTTTTATATTTGTCTCATTAAATTATTAATTTAGTCTTCGAAGATTGTAATTCTTTCAACTTAATCGTTTAAGGATTATTAAAGTATTTGTTTGCACTTAATATAAATTTAAATATGATTCATTCAGATTTTAAGATTATAAAGATGCATTTTTTTAAGATTGAGCTCTCTAGAGCTCAAGGTTAAAAGCTCAAATTATGATTAGTCCATTTTCATTGAGAAAAAAACTATATTTCTTGGAACATGTGCTGAAAACATATTATCTCAATATTGATCCAATAATTAAGAACTTTAGCTTCAAAGAGCTTAGCTTTCCATAAATTTTTTTTATTTTTATTAGGTACTTAATAACTCTAATTACATCTTATTCAATTAAATTTCATGAAAATTTTGAAAATTTTTAAGACATTAATTGTTCTGGATACATCTTTTTCTAACTTATATTTAATGCATAAAGATATTGAAAATAAAAATAGTCTTAATTATTTAATATTCAAATTTAGAGATAATATCTTAATATTTAGATATATTAAGTTTGAATATTTATCAAGGTTCAGAAAATCGAACCGGTTACTGAACCGGATGAGGCACCGGTTCAAGGGTCAGTGGTCGGACCGGAGTTGAACCGCGGTCGAACCGGTGGTAATTAAAATATATTAAAATATATAATTAATATATATAAAATCATAAATAATTAAATATCTCATAAATATAAATATGCAAATTCAATTAAATACTTAATATCTCAATATAAAACAACATCCATCAAGAAAAAAGTTTACAATATCATCACACACATAGTTAAATTCATTAAACAAAAGTTAACAAACTAACAAAGATGGATCATGGATCAATATAACAATCATTCATATCAAATTCTGGTATGTTAGCATCTCCACCAAGATTGCTATCGTCATCTTCACCAACACTAACACCAGGTCCAATCTCATTAAAAGATTCTAACAATGGCTTATCTGAGATGTTAAATTCTTCATCACCTAATTATATAATAAGGAAAGTTAAAAATAAAATCAACAAACGAAATTAATACTTTAAGACTTTTATAAAATTAAGAATATTTACCCTCATTATGCCTTGAGGATTCACCAACTATAGGCATTGTATTACTTTGATAAATGTTTTCATTCTGAAGATCTTCATCAGTAAATTCTGGAGGCGTTTCTTCTTCAACTATCCAGAATTCAACCTTATCAATAGACTCATAATCAATTGGGTCATAAGTTCTCTTCTTGTAATACATCCTACAATAAGATATTAAAATATCAAAGAAAGGTTCAATGGAATCCAAACCAACAAAAAAATATATATATCAATGTATTTATATACCTATTTTTCAAGCGCAAGTTGTAAGTGGTATAGACAAGGTCACTTAGTCTTTGATGTTCCAATCTATTTCTCCTCTTTGTATAAATACGTTCAAATAAACTCCAATTTCGCTCACATCCTGAAGAAGATGACGTCTGGCTAAGAAGACGAATTGCCAACCTTTGCAATATTGGAGCACTACCACCATAATAACTCCACCATTCATCTGCATAAAATTTAAAAGGAAAATATTCAAAATCAAGAATTCAAGACTATAATATGTAACTCTGTGTAAAATAATACTTACCTGGTCGTATTGTCTTCGTCACCTTATAAGCACTTTCTCGACTAAAGCTTCCTTGTCGCTCACGATACATTTGCATCTCCTTTAAAGCTTTAGACAAGTCATTACAAATGCTTTTTACATCAAGCAAATCAAAAAGTGATTCCATCACTATGCTCTTTTCAGAATAGTTATTATCAAAGAAAAAAGCAGGATTTAGAAAGTATGCCGCTGCATGAAGATCACGCTTCAAGTGTTTGTCCCATCGAGCCTTAATAAGATCTGTATAAGGCTTATACAAGTGCACCTTATGTTTAAACATCTCCTTTATAGCTTTTTTGGTCCTATGCATGCCATCATAAACATAGCCCATAGAAGGCTTCTCATCTGCATCTACAATTCTTAGCAATCGAATTATAGGACCAACAACTTTTACCAAAATTAAGCAATCATTCCAAAATCTATTATCCAAGACAATAACACTAAAAGCTTTTCCGGCATTGGTCTTTGCTAGCCTATGACTCAAAAAGTGTTTATCTACAGCCAAAGCTTGCAAATGATGCTTGTGATCATAAAGACTTTTTAGAGTGATAAATGTAGTAGCAAATCTAGTCACTCTAGGACGAACAATTTCTTTCCAACCTTCTCTTCTTCTAAGCCAAGACAAAAACACCATATGATTGTACACAAAAATGGTTATTTTTGATGCTTTTGATGCAAGATTTGCCACATGAGGCATGCTAGCAATGTCTTTCAAAAGGAGATTCAAACAATGTGCAGCACAAGGTGACCAAAAAATATGATCATACTTTTCATGAATTAACTTTCCAGCAGCTACATAATTAGATGCATTATCAGTCACTACATGCACAACATTTGCAGGTCCAACCCATTCAATAACCTCACAAAATAAATCACACAATGTTTTAGCATCTTTCACAAGATCAGAAGCATCAACAGATTTCACAAACACTATACCTGTAGGACAATAAACAAGAAAGTTTATCAAAGTCCTCTGTCTTTGATCACTCCAACCATCAGCCATGACTGTACACCCAAATTTAGCCCAATTGCTTCGATAACCTTCCACAAGTAATTGACACTCCTTCTTACAATCTCCTAATAAATTAACTCTCAATTCATCATATGATGGGACTTTAAAACCAGGCCCTACAGATGCAATTGCATCTACAGCAAGTTGAAAGTAAGGAGACTGAACTGCATTAAATGGAATACAAGCATCGAAAAACCATCTAGCAATGGCCATCTTAACCTTATGTAGTGCTTCTTTACTAGCCAATACACTTTTTAAGGTTGGTTGGGAACCTGCAGTTGTTCTTGAAGCAAAATAATTTTCAATATTGTCAACAGGTTTTCTCTTTTTGACTTGTGAAATTACTTCAACTTCTTCAACTTCTGTTCCACCTTCACTTCCTCTGTATGCTTCATCAATATCTGCATGTTTCTTTTTTTGCTGTATTTGCTGAAGTGACTCGATCATTCTATGGCGAACATCATGAGGCACTTTCTTGCAAGAAAGTATTTGACCCACAGCACCAGCAAGATGTTGTTTCATACGATTTATGCCTCCTCCTCTATATACTGATGAACAGTATAGGCAAGTATACACATTAGTCTTTCCCTCTTTCTTAAAGGCAAAATGATCCCATGCCGGATCAGTTTTCCCACGACTTGGTACACTAGAATCTTCTGTGGATTGCTTGTCTGATGACCCCACATTATTATCGATGTTGGCATCACAATTAGGAACATCCATACTAATAAAAAGTTTGAAACTATGAGTTCTTGAAAAATGAAGATATAAAAAATTCAAGCACAATAAATTATATAGTATATTAACAATAGACTAATCTGAGTTGGAACTTGGAAGTTGGAATGGAACACACAAATTCAAGTTGGACCACACAACTTCATGGTAGTGGGAAAAGGAATTTTATAAGCGTTTTGATTGATTTCTATATTGCTTTTATCTACCAAATAATCAAAAGTTCTTTGTATGCATTTGAAGCCCCTTGACAACTTTAAATAAATCGAAGCCTTTTGCCTAATTTGAAGCCCCTTGACAACTAATCAAAACTTCATGGTGGTAAAAATCCTTTTGCCTAATTTAAGTGTTTAACAACTTTTTAAATTTGCAAATTGAAGCCCCTTGACAGTAGTGACTTAGAGCACAATGTGAACAACATACTTAATTAACAATAATCAGTTAATCACTCAGAGGCCAGAGCACAACTGACTTAGAGCACAATGTGAACAACATACTTAATTAACAATAATCAGTTAATCACTCAGAGGCCAGAGCACAACGTGAACAACAACATCATATTCAATTATTCATATCACACCAATAATCTAATTACTTCATCTCTACAATAATTAGCATATTCACACTAACATATCAATAATTAGTCATCACCATACTTAATTAACAACGTAAAGCAATATATAAACAAACATTGACAAATAAACTAAAAAAAATTAAAAACCCTAACCTTGTCTGTCGAGCAGCAGGCAGCAGCCAACAAGCGAAGATGAAGAAGGAAGTATAAAGGCCGCCGGAGCTACTAACAGAGGCCACCGGAGCTGCGAACAGAGGCCACCGGAGCTTCAAACAGAGGAGGCCAAAGCTTCGACAGTGAGATTCCAGAGCTTCGAAGTTCGAACGCGAGGAGGCCGAGACGAGTTTCTGACGTTTGGAGGCCGAAATTGCTGAAGGCTGAAGCTGAACGCGAGGTCACTGGAGCTACGAAAGAGGCCACCGGAGCTTCGAACAAAGGGGGCCAGAGCTTCGAGAGTGAGAAATCGAGGAGGCCGAGACGTTTCTGTCTTTCTGAGGTTTGGAGGCTGAAATCGCGCTGAAGGCTTCGAAGCTGAAGGGGGTGATTAATTCAGATACCAAAACGACGTCGTTTTTAGACCAACAGAGCCCAAAAAAAAAAAACAATACCGAACCGGTTAGAATCGCGACCCGCCCGGTTTTTACCGGTTATTCCGGTTCAGATCCGGTTCGTACGGTTCTTGACCGGTTCTCAGCTTCCCCAGTTTTCTGTGTTGTTCCGGACCGGAACCATGGCCGGTTGACCGGTTTTCCGGTCCGACCGGCCGGTCCGGTCCGGTTTTCAGTTCCTTGATATTTATAACTCTAAATGCCTCTTATTCAATTAAATTTCATGATAAGTTTGAATTTATTTTAGATATTAATTTTTTTCACTACATACTAATATATATATATATATATATATATTTAATGCGTACATATGTTAAAAATATAAACAATCTTAATTATTTAGTATTCAAATTTTGAGATAATATTTTAATATTCAGATATATATTTAGATTCAAACTTCTTAATCTTAAAAACAAGGAAAAATTACACTTTACTCTCATAAACTTTTTTCTATGTGCAAAAATCTATAAAGTTTTAAATTCAACAAAAGATCTCTTTTAACTTTCATTTTGTGCAAAAAAATTCTTTTCCGTTAATTGACTGTCAGTTAAACTAATAGTCAAAGCTGATGTGGACACAAAACTACATGCTAATTGTGTTTCTTTAACACTTCATATCTACATCAGCTTTTTGTGTCGCGTCAGATCCGTCTCCTTTGTTATCAAACTTCTTTTTCTCTACAATTTCTGTGTGCTCTTTCCTTTACCTTCTCCGTCTTCACCCAATAGTTCATTTCCAAATCTTGAATCAAACATCAAACTTGCATTTGGCATTCGAAGTCGGCGTCATCGCCAGCTTCTTCTCGGTCGGAGGAACGACCTTGATTCCGTCACACAGCAGCCCATTCTTACTCTTCATGCTCAACTTCAGTTTTCTGGCACTATCACTATCTAGCACCAGATTGCTGCTTGAGATTGAAGCCGTCAACATCATGAAATGATACATATATAAAATTTAAGATGCGATTCTAACCAGCGATCTAGAAGAACAGAAGCAGCGACGGGCGACGGCGAATTAGGGAAAGGCATATGGTTTCCCTTTTTCCTTGCACCATCCTTTCTCTTTTTTACGCCTCTCTTGTGTCTTTCCTTGATTCATTCATGATTTGGTTATGGACAGTCATATAATTTATCAGAAAGTTCACTATAAAACTAATTAAATCAAAATATATATGTTTTATATCAATTACTTAAATCATTTTTCACAATCTGTTGATTCCCTTTCTTCATAGTTTTTCCTAAATTATTTCATGCACATTGAGCAAGCATATATGTTCACATTTCTTGTTCCAACGCATCTCAAGTTGGAACTCCAAACTCTGAAGCTCTCTCAAACTTAAGGGATCCAGATCTTCTCCTACATAATTCCTATATTGAACATGATATATTTCATTCCTATCGTATAATAAATTCAAGATTTTGAAACATATATAACACCTATACAGCCAGCTTGTCTTTGCTCTTGTCAACACTTTGATCCCATACTTAGCACACTCATTCACTCACAGAACACACACACAAAAGCTTGTCGGCTATCACCCACGACACCTATGTTTTCAGCCTTGAAAACAGAGCACATGCGGTGAGACGCAAGAGCAGAGAGGGAGTGTGTTGTTGTTTTTTTTTTTTTTTTGTTTCTAGTGACAGGGGAGAGTATAAGACTAAGAACAAGAGAGATGAAGAGAGAACAAAAACGAGAGAGAGGATGACAGAGAGCGCGAGAGAAGATAGAGGTTGAGGTCTAATGAAGATTGGGTTTAACAAAAGAGATGGATCTGACATGGCGAAAGAGAACTGACAGTTTATGTGGATATAAAGTGTTAAAAAAACACAGTTGATGTGGTAGTTTTGTGTCCACGTCAACTAATGGAAATGAGTTTTTTTGTACAAAATAAAAATTAAGAAGATTTTTTAATTGAGTTTGAAATTTTGATGGAAGTTTTTTGTACTTAGAAAAAAGTTTATGCGAGTAAAGTGTAATTTTTCTTTAAAAAAAATGCCCCTATGTATCTTGATTTATCCTTTGAAATATTATATTTATCTTAATTTTTTATTGTTAAAAATAAAAAAAATTACTTTTGTTAAATCTCAAAATTTTTTGTTATCAAAAATTATTTTGACAAAAAAAATTGAAACAAACGTGCAATCTTTTAAGATTTGATTTTTTTTAGAAATTAAATTGAAACAATTATAATATTTCAAAGATCAAATCAATAATTTACCATATTCGTTTTTAACTTTATCTCTTTTGGCATTCCAAAATTTGTATTGTACCAAAATATATAAGGGCATATTTCTTTTTGGTCACTCTTTTTCACACTACTGCTTCGCTAGATTAGCAATATCCAAGAAAGGGGGAAAACAATATGTAACAAATCAAGAAGATAAGGGTAAATCTGAAAAGCGCAAGGAGGAAAAATAAAGGTTCACAAATGAATAATTAGGTATATTTTAAAATTGGTAAAAATATACCTAAAATTCCTATAATTTTATCAAAAAATGATTTTAGACCCCATACTTTTAAAAATGATGAATTTAGTTTTTTTAATTTTTAAAATCATAGAAAGTAGTCTCTAAAGTTAGTCAACAGTTAATTTACTGTATGTTCGTTGGTTGTGATGTTTTCATCACACTTATCAAAGGAATACATTGATGTGAAGCCACATAATCTCTTTTTCTTTTTTTTTTTCTCGCTATTTCCTTACTTCACGTGTGGGTCTTTGAGCGATGTGGTTTTGACTGCCTGGTCTTCGTTGCTGCTCTCTTCTTCGTGGGTCCCTGGAGAAATCGAAGCTACTAGTGTTTGTCTTCCCTAGTTTTCATGTGTCCCGAGAGAAATGGAAGCAGATAGTCTCTCAAGGCATGATTCAATTTGTTGAGAAGCAATGGAGACCATATGCTTCGATTTGTTGGTCGACTAGGTTGAACAGAAGAGAGACCAGTTGCTTTCATTTCTCCAAGGATGCACGAAGATCAGGGAAGACGAACACTAGTAGCTTCGATTTCTCCAGGGACCCAAGAAGAAGAGAGCAGTGACAGAGACTAGGCACTCAGAACCACACTGTTCGAAGACCCACACATGAAGTAAGAAAATAGCGGGGGGGGGGGGGGAAAAAAAGAGATTATGTGGTGCCATATTAGTGTATTCCTTTGGCACATATGGTGCTGATGTGACTATTAATATTGATAGTAGTATTATAATCAGTAAACATGTGGCAAGTTAACCGTTGATCAAATTGTTGACTAACTCCAAAGACTGTTTTTTATGATTTTAGAAATTATAAAGATTAAATTTATCATTTTTAAAGTATAAAGACTAAAATAAATTTTTGGTATATATATATATGTTGTTTAGATTATGACTCTATTTAAGCTCTTTAAAGATGACTTTAATATTTATTCTATCAATAATATTTTATATTTGTTTTCGAGATATTTAAATAATATTGTACATTTATTGTTGCATCAAATATTTTATGAGGTTATAACAAAATTAAACTTTTTGAATACTAATATAAAATTTTTTTTTGATGGAGAGCTGATTAGGACTGGAATTATTTTTGGAAAAACAAAATGCAATTTTTAATTTATTTCACATATAAATAATCATCATATTTCAAAGTTAAACATTTTAGATATTTAAATTAATTCCAATATTTGAAGGGAAAGTTTACGGTGCAGTTTTTTTTTTTCAGGAAAAAAAAAAGAAACTGACACAAAAATAAAGTGTGCAAGGGACTGCAATGGTGAAACTTGAAGGATCTCCTTTTTTATCTTTTAAAAAAATTGATAAATAGAGACAAATATTCACTTTGGTAAGTTTAATATAAGCCATGTCCCTTATTTCTCTCGTTAGATTGAACATTTTTTTTCATATAAAAGTTTCACTTTGTCATTTTTTATGTCAAGAGTAAATCATAATAATATATTTAATTTTTACGCAAAAAAATACTTTAACTTTATTTGGGTAAACAACTTATTTAAGTGCTTATAGAATAAGCACTTATCATATAAGTACTTGTTTATAATTTATTTCTATAATTAAAAAATTTATGAGAGTAAACTTTATATAAGCTGTTTTCAATTTATGAGTATGTTATAAGCTATTTTTATAAATTCTCTCAAACAAGTACATAAACACTTATACTATAAGATAAGTGAAAAAAAATTTAAAATAAACTCTTCCAAACACACCATTTATTAAAAATCCAGTTGAATTATAATATAACAGACATGCTTGGAACAACTTTGATTTTAGTTATTTACAGTTTTTCACTACTCAAGAAAGCACACTCAAGATTCAAGATCAGCATATTTATATCTTGATATAAAATACTTTATATATATATATATATATATATATATAATGTTTTATATCACTCTTACTAATTTGCATTATTCTTGTAAAACATGTCTTAAGAATTTTTAAAATATCTTTTAAACTTCACTTAAATGATGGCATACATTGCATTTTTTTTTTCTCAAATGAAAAGCATCTTTTGTTTTGTGAAAAATTATTTTTCTGAAAATAATTTCATGAGAAATTTTTTTGATTGTTCAGATTCCATCAAATTTTTTGTTGTTACTTGGGTTATGAAAAGAAAAAAGTGTCAAATGATGTGATTAACAGTGGTCAGTGATGCAAACGAGATTAGTGATTATAAGTTTTTATGGTAGTAATGACGGTTCGAATTGTCTTTTTTTTTTTTTAAAAAAAAAGAGTTTTAGCCTAAGCATGGGTCACTTTTAAGATTTGTTGAATTCAAACTTACCAAATAACTATGAAATGGCGAATCTAAATTGGATCTAAATTTAGGCCCTCAATTCTTTTTTTTTTTTTCCTTTTCGTTTTTAAGTTTGACTCAAATAGAAATGTATCTAAATTTAAGCTTCTAGCTCAAGTCGGAAACAATTTCACTATTGGGCATATAGGGCCTAATATCGTTTGCCCATCTATACCATTGGTCTTAAAATTTAATGGTTTATATTTTACTTTGGATCCTTATTTTAACAAAAACAATTTGAAAAAAAATTGAAGGCTCGTATTTTGTCATCGTTGATCTCCAAAATCAATAGATGGACTCCGGCTTAGATGGATTTCAGCTAGTATTTAGGCCTTTTTGGCCTCTTTGATGTAACAAAAAGAAATGAAGAAAATATAATTTTTTTTAAAACTCCTTTAGACGGTCAATCTCTCAAGATAAAATACGAGAAAAGAAAAGAATTATAGATAAAAGAAACAGCAAAATTAAAATAGCTCATTATACATGCATGAGTTGCATGATTAACTTTTTTGAACTCTAAATATGGTGCCATGATTGACCATTGAGGGCTCTACAATTATTGCATTTAATTCTGAGTTCTTTAGGACTATAGTTATTATTTAACATTTAAATATAATATAATATAAAAATTACATATATCCTTTAGAGTTAGTTTAAAATCGAATCAAACTTACTAAATTAAACCATATCAAACTAAACTGACCAAAAAGTGACAAAAAAAAGTCCAAATAAACTTCTAATACATGACAACCGAATTCAATTGTTGCCTTCGGTTTGATTTGGTACAATTTACCAAACCAAATCAAACCAAACCATATATATGTGTGTATATATATATATATATATTATAATATATTTGTAAAAAAATCCTATACACTAATGCACCAATTTTATTTCTTATCATAATTGGTTATCAATTAGATATATTGTCACAAATCATAATCAATGGATTAGATTATGATTTGAATTATTGATAGATGATCTAAGAGAAGTGTGAACTTATGAAAAAAAAAATTAAAAATAAATGTTTATTGTAGACATAAAATAACATGTTACAAAGGAATTCTTCTAAATATAATAATAAAAGACCTCAAATATTAGACAAAAATTTTATGATATTCTTTTCTCTAAAACTACCAAAACTAAACCAAACTGCCCAAAAAATAAAATTGAAGAAGTCCATATTTTTTCAAAATCAATTAGTTCAGTTCGATTTGGTTTTGAACTTTTGAATGCCCCTACTATTAATATCTTATTTTAAATATTATTGTTATTTTTAAAAATAGATGTTTATTATATACATAAAATAACATGTTACAAAATAATTCTTTATAATATAATAATAAAAGACCTCAAATATTAGGCTTTGTTTTAACCTTAATCCTACCTCATTATTCTTAAAAAATTTAAAAATATTTTTGTACATTTTAAAATTTTAAAATTAAACTTAAAGGGGGAAAAACTACAACAGAAAATTTTTTTTTTTGACAACATTGAAGCAAACTATTTTAGTCCAATTCAATACTCCAAAAAAGCCCAAATTCAAAGACAGAATTTAGAGATGGAATACATCCGTCTTGAATTGTTCTGATGTGAATTTCGTTCTTGATTTTAAATTAGAAATTAGGGAATCAGAGATAGATTTTGGGAGGGAAACTTTCCGTCTCTGATTGGAATTCTGTCCCTAATATTAAAAACAAAATATGGTGAGATGTGTCAAAAATTCGTCCCTAACTTTTTTTTTTAATATTTTTTTATGATATCAAAATATTAGTGACGAATTTTATCCATGGCTAAATTCCGTCTCTAAGTAACTTAATTCAAACGACATCATATTTGTATTCGAGACGGAATTTTCCATGTCAAAATTTCATCTTTAATACCAATGTAAATGTGATGACGTTGTGATATTAGAGACGGAATTTTTTGTCAAAATTCCGTCTTTAATATCAAAACCTAATATCCTCAATCCCCTCCTCTTCTTTGCGTCTCTGTCTCATTTCCTTTTCCCCAAGCCTCCAGCGTTCTCCTCTTCTCTATGTCAGCCATCGCTACCAACTTTGTGTCCAATTTCCAGTCATCTTCGAAGGGACATTCTTCGCATCTCTTTGAAGATTTAAGATGCTTTTCTATTTCTCTCATTTTTTGTTTTAATTTTCTCTTGTTCGTTGTTTTTGCTATGAAAATTGATATCATAGTTTTATTAAATTATTGTAATGTCCACCATAGTGTATAAGAAAGGTAGTAGTGAAAATGGAAAAAGAAAAGTTACAAGAGAAAATATTGTTTGAGTGATCCCATTCCTCAGATTCTAACACCATCCCCCCTCCCAAAAAAAAAAAGAAAAAGAAAAAAAGGGTTTAGATCCCATTGTGTTTAATGACAGTGATGTTTTTGGAATTTATGTAGATTGGTGGCTTAGAAATGTACAAAATGGATTAAATGGGGATTGTGAAGTTGTGAAAGAGTTCAAAACACATGGCCATTTTCTCTTGTCTTGCTTTATTTGGTAGCCATCTACTTTTGTTTTAGCAAATTTACTGCATCTTTGTTTTTGACTTAGTTGGATGAATCTGCTGAAAGAAGAAGAACAATTTATTTGGCATCTAAATTTACTTATATTGATGTTGCTATTACTATTATAGCATGCTTGGTATAAGTATGTGTTGTGCTTCGAAAAATGGAGGCTTTGATATTTATCTATGACTCTGGGACTGGTCAAATAGATAGCATTACACATATTGCCACTTTTATTATCATTGGATAAAAATGATAAAAGCCATTGTTGCCTTTGCCTTAATTTGTAGCATATGTTGCCCATCGATTATTTCTTTTTTTACTTAGTATGGTGGTTCATTTTTTATTTGTATATGGCGATTTTATTAGATAAATTTGACAAAATAATATCATTAATAATTTAAGATTTGTATAAAAAAATTGACTTTTTAATTTGTTTTTCAAATATATGTCCCCATATACATGAACTTGTCTATTGCTTTCTCTTATGTAATTAATACAAGTTCAAATGTATCTCCCTATGTACATGAACTTGTCTATTACTTTCTCCTATGTAATTAATACAAGTTCATCTCCCTATTTTAGTTATAAATTAACCTCTTATATATATGGTGTTAGTATGCACAAAATAAACTCCATACTGATACTGCCTAATTTCAGTCAGATTACATGTGTTAAACTACACATAATATATGTTTCGTCAAGTGGAGAGTGAAGGTTGTAATCAGTGACAAAATTAACCTATATTATTATTAATTAGGTCATTGTTTACAACTATCTCCCTCCACTTGACTGAAGCCAGTTTTATGTGAATTTTAACACACATTAACAATTTAAATAGATATATGGGAGAATGATGAGGTAGGTTTGTGCATATTATCTGTAATTAAGGTATTAATTTAATTTTTTTCGTTCAATAAATTAAAATGATGTATGCACAATCAAGTGATTTAAACAAGTTATTATATCATGTAAATTTTCCAGAAAATATTTAGCGACCAAAAATGGAATTGCAAGCATTATAGTTAGTTTGAAGACAAACAGATCTTGAAATTCCAATGCTTTAGAACTGCAAATTCTATTCATCTTCTCACTAACTCTAATGCTTGCAATCCCATTCTTGTTCACTAAATATTTTCTCAAAAATTTGCATATTATAATAACCTGTTCAAATTATTTGATTGTGCAGAGATCATTTTAATTTATTGAATCCGAACATTAGAGGCGAAATTTAGGGGGTGAAATTTCTGTCCTTAATTTTCGACGGAATCATAGACGAAATTTTCATCCCTAATTTGAGATAGAAACAATCTGTCTTTGATTTGAGATAAAAACAATTCATCCCTGATTAGAGATGAAATCAGGATTAAAGACGTCCGACTCAAAGACAGAAGTAAATCCGTCTATGATTCCGCCTTTGATACATTAGAGACAGAATTCTCTTATATCAGAGACGAAAAATTTCGTCTTTTTTTGTCTCTGATGTTAGACCCTAAACCCCAAACATTCTACTCATCATTATTATTATTTTCTTTAATGTAATAAATTCGAACTTGCTCATAAAGTAAAGAAGACAAATGTGAAATACCACATCCACATGTATTATAGAATTTAAATATTTTCTTTTTTTGAGTTTTAATTATATATGTATGTATATTTATTTTTAAGAATAATTTAGATTGTAGCATATAAACTTTTGGAATATAAAAGTATCCTAGAGATGGTAAGCCAACAATTGTTGAGGTGTTATATATTTAAGAATTTGATGCACTGAATAAGGTTGTATTATCTTAAACTTTATACTACAAATTATGCATTAAGGTGGCTTACCATCTCTAGGATACCTTTATATTCCACAAGTTTGTATGCTACAATCCTAAATAATTATTCCTAAAAATAAATATACATACATATATAATTAAAACACACAGAAACAATTTAAATTCAATAATGCATGTAGATGTGATATTCCACATTTGTCTTCTTTACTTCATGAACAAGTCCAAATTTATTACTTTAAAGAAAATAATAATAATAACACCAATTCAACCAGATCTTGAGAGAGATGAATAGTTATTTCGTTATCAGGATAAAAAATAGATTCCATGACTGTTGTGACTGCAAATACCCAGCAACAACTTAAGCACAACACAAAAGTTTTCATTAGTTTCTGTTTAATTTAATTAATTGTATATTTTTATATATTTAACTTTTACCCGTAATCTCTAATAGGATTGAGAACTTCTCGATGTTCTCTCCAATTCAATACCTACTAAATTGGAAAAAAAATTATACTTGATTAAAACTTTTCACTTCAACATACATCATGAGTATAAGAATCCTAGTATAATAATAATACACATCAAAATTATAAAATTCTAAAAGACGATTTTTTTTTAAGGAAAAGATGATTAATACATTAATGAAAGTGAAATTAGTCAATCAAAGTAGCAAAAAGTGTCTCTTGCCCGTAATTCCATTTTGTTTCTTTTCAACTTGTTACACATTGCTAATTAAAAAGTCCATCCTCCATAGGTGTTAAAAGTAGTCAACAATAAACAACTTCCACAATCAAGGAGTAGATTGGATTCGTGCTTCAACAGAAGCTAGTTTTTCACTAATCTTAATACCAAATACCTTAGCATAAGGATCTCGATAATAAGCATTATGTTGAATTGTCTTCTCTTATAACACCAAAAAATAAGAGCAAAATTAGGCCCAACATTACCATGAGCTTTGATATTATATAATTTCATTTTGTAGTCGCTGTTGATGGTAAATGACTTTTTGGCAGATTAAATTTCATTTTATTCCATAAATATCATAAGCATTATGTTGAAGTCACTATGTCAACATTTCATTGATTGTGCTGTTTAAATATCAATTATAGTATGTAAAACTTCAAATTTTCTGCACGATTTCACTGCTGGTCACTTAGTGCCCAATAGTGTTTGACACATTTAGACAATTGTT
The DNA here is from genome assembly GCA_037074585.1 of Biancaea sappan. Lineage (NCBI taxonomy): Eukaryota > Viridiplantae > Streptophyta > Magnoliopsida > Fabales > Fabaceae > Biancaea > Biancaea sappan. The sequence goes on from CM073491.1 coordinate 32,950,652, forward strand.
CTTAAAATTTAATGGTTTAGATTTTATTTTAGGATCCTTATTTTATCAAAATAAAAAAAATTGAAGAGTCATATTTTGTCTATCTGAATCTTTGATCTCCAAAATCAATAATTCATATTTTAAGTGGGTCTTTTTTAATTAAAAATAATAAAAATTAACAGTCTGAGTCAAACATTCTACTCAATTGTATGCACCCAGCAAATGATTTATTTCTAGCACATGTCTAAAACATTTTAAAGTTCAAAATTTAGAATTGAATTTGCTGTGTTGAAATAGAAATTAATTAAGGCCCAAACTGAGACAAAGTATATCTCATTTTAAAAATTTTTGTTTGGACTTACGTTTTTTACATGATGTGGAGCTAAATTAAATAGAGATTATTTGGGTTGGGTGTATATGAGTTCGGGCCCAACATAATCCTATGTACAGCTCATGGTAGGCTTTAATGAAGATATTGGCCCCCTTTAAATAAGAGTAATAATGATAGGCTAATGGGTGACATGTGGGCTCTTCAGGAAAAAAGTGAAGCTCTCTACTAGGGTTTGAGAATTACATAGCCACTGTCGGCAACCATCACCCGCCCTTTCCCTTACCATCTTTTTCTTTCCCTTCTCTTTCGTGAGAGAGTTTTTTTTTTGTTCTGAATCTCTCACTCTTTGCCTCTTGTCGTGATATTCAAAGTTTGCTTTATTGGAAACGACACCGCCACTGAGGTCAACATGGCGTTCACTAAGTAAGGTCGCTCCTCTGCTTTCAATTTGACTGTGGGGTGAAGCTAGGTGCACGTGCGGATGGAGATTGTAGCTAGACCCAAGTGGAAGACCTTCATTTGCCAAAGTAGACTTCTTTCAACCACTGTCCCTCCAACTACGCCCTCCTTCATCCGTCGTTGATGTTGAGCACAGCTTCGGGGTTTGGTTTGGAGGGAAGCCCAATGCTCTGGCTCATATCTTTCTGGGCTTTGTTCAATATTAGTATTAAAAAGAAATTGTTAGAAAACCTGTTCTATGTTCTTTCTCTGAATAAGAATATTAAAATGAGGTGTGTTGCTCATACTTTTTAGTCTTCTAGTATTGTTGTTTAGATTTTGGTACTGTTTTTATAGAATTATCCTAAATCATGTATGTTTTATCCCATAAGTTAATGCTTGTGCTGTAATAGCTTATCCTTAGACCTTGTTAAATCTTATGTATTTCTAGTTCAATATCTTTTCAATGGAAATGACTTCCATTTGTTCAAAAAAAAAAAAGGTAATAGGTGGCTTCTACCATTAGAAAGAAAAAAAAAGAAGAAAAAGACTATTTGTTCTTTTATTAAGTTTTCTTTATAATTTACAAAAAAAAAAGATTGAATTTTTTGAACAAAACAAACAGAAACGGATTTATTTTAATTTTCTATACAAAACAAAATCGGAACCTTAGGTGGAGAATTTCATTTCAAAATGAAGAAAACATAATTTTTTTTTAAAAACAATCCTTTAGATAGTCAATCTCTCAAGATAAAATAAGAGAAAAGAAAAGAATTATAGATAAAAGAAACAGTAAAATTAAAATAGCTAAGCTCAATATGCATGCAAGAGTTGCATGATTAACTTTTTTGAACTCTAATATGGTGCCATGATTCACCATTGAGGGCTCTACAATTATTGCATTCTAATATATGTAATTCTGAGTTCTTTTGTACTTTAGTTATTATTTAACATTTAAATATAATATAATATAAAAATTAACATATATAAGAAAGTAAGAAGTTAAATAATCGATTACCATATTTATTATTTTAAAATAGATAATTATTACAATTTAATTTATATTTAAATAATATTTAAAATAAAAATAAAAAATTTCATGCATGCCAAACAATTAAGAGTTTGTTCAAAATCAAATTAAACTTATTAAGTTGAACCAAATAAAATTAAACAGACAAAAAATGACTAAAAAAAGGAGGTCCAAATAAATTTTTGACAATCGAATGGGTCGGTTCAGTTGTTAGCTTTGGTTTGATTTGGTTCACTTAATGGAACCAAACCAAACCATATATATATATATATATATTTAAAAAGTCATATACGTTAATGCACCAATTTTATTTCTTATCATGATTAGATAATAATTAGATATATTGTCACAAATTTATATTAAAAAACTAACGAATTAAATTATGATTTGAATCGTTGATAGGTGGTTTAAAAGCATTTACAGTGGTGAATTTCACTTGAGTTTTTATTGTAGGTCTCACAGTGTCACATCAGTTTAAGCAACTCCTCACCACTTTAAGCAATTCTCTACTTTAATGGTGAACCTCTTAAAAACCCACAAATGAGTCTCATAATTAACTCTCAACTGCTTTAACATTTATTACTCTCAACTAATATTTATTGTGAGTTGATTATTTTATTATTACTTTTTGTATTATAATCAATTTTTATATAAGAACCGTTTTTACAGTGATAGCCAGTGTGACGAACTACAATGGTAAATCAAAATAAGAACTGATTCTTAAATTTAAAAACTCTTTAATAACTATCACTGTAGATGCTTTAAGGGAATGTGAGGTTAAAAAAAAATAATTAAAAATAGTTGTTTATTGTATTCATAAAAAACATGTTACAAAAGAATTCTTCTAAATATAATAATAAAAGACCTCAAATATTAGACAAGAATTTTATGATATCTTTTCTCTAAAATCCCAAAAAAACTAAACTAAATCGCCTAGAAAATAAAATTGAATAAACTCATATTTTTTCAAAATCAATTAGTTCAATTCTATTTGATTTTGAACCTTTGAACACCATTACTATTAATATCTTATTTTAAATATTATTATTACAAATCATAATCCATTTCACCATTTTAAATATGAAACTTTCTATTATGGATTATGGGTGCTGCCTAATGCACCTAAAAAGAAAAAAAGTACTTGAGCACTATACTTGGCTACATTATTATTATTTTCTTTCATTCTTTTTTTTTTTTTAAACAAAGAAGGCACAATGTTTAGGTGAAGGAGAATGGGAAAACGGCGTGTGATGGATGAAATCCACAACCATAAAGATACCATAGAGCTTATGTTTAGGAGAAGTATCACTTGAGTTAACATCCATAAACTTCTTTTATTTTATTCAATGGAGTTATGACAAAGGCAATACACTCTATGGTCATATGGCAGACATTTTGATAAAGGGCTTGATGAGCTATGTAACAGGATTTGCCAAATTATTTGGGAGTAGAAATGTTAGTAGGTAAACTCAGCACTTAAGAATAGCCCAAACATTTGGGCCAAAAAATATTTAGATTCAATATTAGATATGTATACACTTTAATATCAATTGGGCTTTGTCAGCCCAACAAGAAACCCCATCAATATTTTAACTCTTGTTGCATTATATTGAAAAGGAAAAAACTTAGGTGTATTTTTTTTTTTTTTATATATTTGCTATCAAGTTTTACAATGAAAATATGATAAATGTGTGGTTTTTCAATTAAAACAAGACTAATGTATGATTTTTAAAATAACTTTATATTTTTTACAACTCATTATTATTTGATTGGTCTTTCAAAAAACATATTACACATGTTATATTTTTATTAGAGAACTTGGTAGGTAGAAAGATATAAAGAACTTCTTATAAATTTTCTTCAATTGAAAATATATTCTCAAACAAAAAGTAGCAAATCATTTCATTCGGAGGTGGCATGGTCTTTATCTCTTCTTTTATTCATTTTGTACTGTTGTGTTTTATTCTCTCTTTTGTGTGAATTTTTCTCTTCTAATTTAAAAGACGTTTTCGTTTTATAGAATATTCTCTCTTCTCTCTTCTCTTATAGTTATAGAAGATATTGGTCTTTCAATAATGATAGATTATCTCTTGATGTTTTAAGGCCCATCTCTCCAAACTTTCAAAAGTTTTTTTTTAAATATATATTAATCATATTTTGAAAACTTGTGCAATTAACTTTCTCCGAAGATAAAAAGGGGAGAAGAGGTGTACTTCCTAAATAATGTCTTTAAGGATACTGTTGATATAGGGTCTTTAGATTTCAAATTTCTTATAGAGTATTGTCTTTATCTTTGTTGTTTTTTTAGAGGCGTAAGTTTAATCTGTAATAGTTTTATTTGTTTTTCCTTGTAATATCTTCCACTAGATTAGTGCCTTATCAATGTTTTTTCTCTTTTGTCCAAAGAAAAAAATATATCATTCTTTTATGTTTGGTTGATGATAAATTTTTCTTTTAATTTTTCACTTTATAAATTTGATTCTCTTTTAATAATTTTAAAATGATAGAAAATATGAGTGATTACCTAGAAAAAATCTTTGTTCTGTTGATAATAATTTATTGCATATTAGATCTCTTTCATCTTTCAATTCACAAATTTATTCTTTTACTAATAATTCAAACATCATAGAAATATGATTACTTAGAATTTATTCTATAAATTACTTTTTTAGAATTTAAAATGAAATTTCCATATTATTTTTTTTAAAATAATTGAATTCACTAAACTAATTTTTTTCTCAACCTTGAATACGATTTTGTTTATGCACAAGTACACATGGATAAAAAATTTCATCTATAGATTTGGCTAATACCATAAAGTTAGTAAACATTCTAGGCTATGGTTAATGTAGTCCTAAATTGAAGCATAACACATGAAGACATATTAGGCTCTGGCTTAAACTTAATCCTACCTAATTATTCTTTAAAAATTTAAAAATATTTGTATACATTTTTTATTTTTTAAATTAAACTTAAAAAATAGAAGGACAAACTAATTTTTTTTTTTGACAACATTGAAGCACACTATTTTAGTCCAATTCAACCCACCTCATTTTAGGTGGTTTGGACCAAGTAGTCCACAATAGTTTTTTAGAAATCAACCTTGTATATTGATATTTTATGTGTTTTTAATCAACCAATATATATAAAAAAGTTAAAAAATATACATAACCTTTAGAAAAAACGCAACTTACATTTGCCATCAATTTGTCATTCAAGAGATTTAACATAACATTTGAAAATGCTCATCTCAATAAGCCATATGTCTTTTTGAGATTTAAGTTAGTGTCACTTAGTACATGATATTAAGCCATATGTATTCATGAGATTTAAATTAGTGTCACTTAGAGATAGGTGACTTCACAAGGTTTTGATTAGTGACATTTAGAATTATTTAACATGATTAAGGTATGAGATGAGACATTTATACACAAGAATGATATCCTATAACACTTACTAAAATTTCATATGAAATGCTATATTATTATTATTATTATTGTTTTCTATAACGTAATAAATTTGGACTTGTTCATAAAGTAAAGAAGACAAATGTGGAATATCACATCCACATGCATTATAGAATTTAAATTGTTTCTTTGTGGGTTTTAATTATATATGTATGTATATTTATTTTTAGAAAGAATTTAGGAATGTAGTATACAAACTTGTGGAATATAAAGGTATGCTAGAGATGGTAAGCCAACAACCAGCCATGCTAAGATGTTATATAATTAAGAATTTGGTGTGTGGAATTATATGCCTATATTGCTACCCACATTCCCAAAAAATAGCAATTGAAAAACTGGTGAACGGGACGGTGGTGGCTAGAATTATACACTCAAGTTGTAGTCCATACTCTAGCCCAGTGCTACTAGTTAAAAAGAAGGATGGTAGCTGGAGGTCATGTGTTGACCATCGGGCACTTAACAAGATCACATTGCTGATAAATTTCTCATACTTGCCATCGATGAACTATTGGATGAATTGGGAGATTTCAAGGTATTTCCGAAGTTGGATCTCAAGTTGAGATATCACTAAATTCGAATGAAACTAGGGGACGAATAGAAAACAACGTTTCACACTCATTTGGGGCATTACGAATTTATGGAGTTGCCATTCGTTTTGACAAACGGCCCTTGTACTTTTCAATTACTTATGAACGATCTATTCCAAAAATACCTTCAAAAATTTGTCTTGGTATTTTTTGATGATATTCTTATATATAGTTCTAATTATGAGGACCATTTGGAACATGTTAGAGTGGCTTTGACAGTGCTATAGGATAATCAGCTTATAATCAACCTCAAAAAGTGTGTATTTGGCCTACAAATATTGGAATACTTGGGACAGATTATCTCAAGTGAGAGTGTACAAACCGACCCTGCTAAAATTAGAGCAATGATAGATTGGCCTGTACCAAGAAATCTCAAATCCTTGAGGGGGTTTTTTTGGGCTGATAGGTAATTATCGAAAATTTGTTCAAGGTTATGTCTCCATGGTTGTACCCCTTACTGCTCTTCTAAAGAAAGACTCTTTTCACTGGAGAGAACACCCTCAAAAGGCCTTTGAGGAACTCAAGGAAGCCATGACAAAAGTTTCGATGTTGGCACTTCTAGATTTCTCTAGGCCATTTGAAATGGAAACTGATGCCTCATGGGTAGGAGTAGGAGTTGTTTTTAACAACACACATAGCAACATATCCTCTTGAAAGCAGAGGAAAATAACATTTTTTTAAACTCTATCGTAACACAATGGTTGATTTATTCTACCATAACCATTATTATCCCGTCATTCACCTCAGGAATCTTTTACAATACATTACTTGACCACTTTTCTCTTATGAATTGATTTTCCATATTCTACTACAATCACAACATGATAATCATAATTTTTTTTTATCTCAATGGACATTTTGCATGCTAAATACAAATCATTTTCTGACAAAAATAAAAGAACAAATTATTTTTTTAACTAACAACATAATCAGTTATATAAAGTTTAAGATAATACAACCTTAATCAATGCACCAAATTCTTGAGTATATAACACCACTGGTTGTTGGCTTACCATCTCTAGCATACCTTTATATTCCATAGGTTTCTATGCTACAATCCTGAGTTCTTCCTAAAAATAAATATACATACATATATAATTAAAACCCACAAAGAAACAATTTAAATTCCATAATGCATGTGTATGTGATATTCCACATTTGTCTTCTTTACTTTATGAACAAGTCCAAATTTATTATGTTAAACAAAATATTAATAGTAACACAACTTTATCAACCGGATCTTTAGGAGAAAGATGAATAGTTATTTTGTTGTCAAGATAAAAAATAGATTCCATGACTGTTATGACTGCAAATGCCCAACAATAATCTAAGAACAACACAAAGTTTTCATTATTTTATTTTTAATTTAATTAATTGTGTATTTTTATATATTCAACTTTTATCCATTGTGCCATGATCTCTAATAGAATTGAGAACTCTGGGATATTCTCTCCAATTCAATACCTGTGAAATTGAAAAACATTATACTTAATTAAAACTTTTCACTCTATCATACATCATGTACAATAATACACATCAAAATTATAAAATTTTCAAAGATTTTTTTTAGGAAAAGATGATTAATACATTAATGAAAGTGAAATTAGTTAGTCAAAGTAGCAGAAAGTGTCTCATGCCCATAACTCCATTTTGTTTCTTTTCAACTAGCTTTCACTTCACATTGCTAATTAAAAAGTCCATCCTCTATTGGTGTTAAAAGTAGTCAACAATAAGAACCTTGCACAATCAAATGCCCCTCCCACAAAAAAAAAAAAACTATGGAAGTTCTCAGTCCTATGAAGTAAATTTGAAGGAGTGCCAAGAGTTTTACCTAGCTAGCAAAACCTCTCGCTACTTGGACCATTAGTTTGTTTTCATTTTTCTTATGTTCTTCTCCAACAGATTAAACAACGTTCGTCCCCTGCAAATTCGTCTGGAAGCATTATGACTTTTCTTCGAGTCCTCTTCTTGTTGCAAACTATCACGGTAAATTAAACTCCCAGTTGCTTATCGGACGATCTAAATCAGAAAATCAAATTGTGTGTGGGGCTGTGGGTTATGGATTTGGGTGAAAGATGAAATGGCATTATTTGCCATGTCAGTTGGTGATGGGACAAATTTGGGATGACGTGGCGTTGACTATTATTTAAACTAATAGTTTTTTTAATGGAATGGCAAAACCACATGAAATGGAAAGTTTATAGGGATTCTTTGTTGAGTTTTAAAGTTCATGGAAGTTTTCAGCACATTGAGGAAAATGCATTTTCTCCAAATTTATTTATTTGCTTTTATATTTGTTTCACTAAATTATTCATTTAGTCTTCCAAAATTATAATTCTGTCAACTTAATCTGTAATACCTCTAAAAGTTTATGTGTATATATATATATATATATCTATGGTAAATGAGTATTTAATAAAATGAAATATGATGAATACTATGTGGATAATTTGAATCTTAGGTGACTAGAGAAATTTGTGGAGTAAAATGACGTTTTATGGGAGAAAATCTCCTTAGGGATTAAAATGAAAAGGATTAAATTGAAATAAAATTTAAAACTTTAGGAGAAAGGATAATTTTTTTCTTTAGTTTTCAAGTAGTAAAATTAGCTGCCATTTATTGTGCAATCCGTGAATGAATAGTAATATGCATAGTACCAAATTGAATTATTAGCGCATAGTAAATTAAATATTTTATTAGTGCATAGTACTAAATTGAATTATTAGTGCATAGTAAATTAAATATTTTATTGGTGCATATTACCCTAAATAGTAACCTCAAATTCCCTATAAATAGGCCCCTCCATTTCACTTATTTACTCACACTTTCAGCTTCTCTTCTATCCTCTCCTTTAATTTCTCTCACTCTGGTGCTAAGATTCTGAATTATCATAAAAGCCCTCCTCTATAGCTTGGATTCGAGGTGAGAGAATATCCTACTATACTCTTTTAAATTCTTACAATAATTTAGAGGTTAAATTCTCGTTATACTCTGTGGTTGCAGTTAGGTTGATCTTTCACATGAGGGAAGAATTAACCTCGGTTGCTTAATAATTATTATTGATTACTAAGATACAGCGAGGATACTATATATATTTTTTACAAGTACCTGTATGATAAATTCTTAGTATGCTCTGTGGTTGCGCCCTTAGTCGATCCTCCACATCAGAAAAGAATTATCATTGGTTACTTAAAAATTATTTTTGATTGTCGTACATATGAATAATATCGTATATATAAATAGTGTCATATATATGAATCGTACCATAAATATAAACAATGTCGTATATATGAATAGTACTGTACATATAAACAATACCATATATATAAATAGTGCTATATATATGAATAGTATTCATATATATAAATAGTACTTGTATGTATGAATATCACTCATATATATAATTGTATGGTATATATGAACAGTATTACATGAATAGTGCCAAACATATGAATAGTATAGTATATATGAGTAGTACCGTATATATTATCATATATATGAACAATGTCACATACATGTGTAGTGTTCATGTGTAAGGTTGATTTATTGTTGTCTGAATATGATTATGTTGTGATTGATAGAAGATGTTATGGGCATGAGTCCCTGTGTGGGAGTAAAAAGGGAGGATCAGGAGATAATAAGGGTGGCAAATCATGTTAAACAAAAATTTGTTCCAATACAAAAAGTATTTAAAAAGGGGGTAAAATAAGGGAGGTATTTATAAAAGTAGCAATAAGGGAGGATGCGGCGGGGGCCGTGGGGCAATGACCACCTTATGTGGACAGGACCTAAAAAATGTCTGGGAATTTAATTTGGAACTATGTGATATGTTTTGTGATTTCATATGAATTATTTCTTATGTTAATGTGATAGATACTATATTTCCTCACTGAGTAAAAAAATACTCATGCCTTTCCTCCCCTCACAATTTTCAAGAAAAAGTAAAGGCACATCCAGCTAATCGTTTGAGTCATCAACTCTGTTGATCGGGGTAAGTCTTCGTTATCATATAAAATTTTATCCAAAGTATTCTACTAGTAGCTCTGTAATTTGGGTAGGTAAGTCTTGGACGAATAATGTTTGTTTGAGAATGTTACTTATTAATGAATAAATGGATATATTTGAAATATCTATTGTCTCTTTCTCTACAAAAAAAATTAAATAAGAGAAATTATACTCTTTAATATGAGATAACATGTGTATTAAAATGGTATGGAACTAGGCTTACGGTGGTGAGGTAAAAGCTCATCTATCGTGCCAGTCACATGCCTGAATTTTGGGGCATGACATAATCCTTGAAGGATTATGGGAGTATTTGTTTGCACTTAATATAAGTTTAAATATGATTTATTTAGATTTTCATATTATAAAGTGTGTTTTTTTTAAGATTGTGCTATGGATAGCTCAAGGTTTTAAGGCTCAAATTATGATTAGTCCATTTTCATTAAAAAAAAAACTAAATTTCTTGGAGCATGTGCTGAAAACATATTATCTCAATATTGATCCAATAATTAAGAACTCTACCTTCAAAGAGCTCAAGCTCTCCATAGAAAAAGTTTTTATTTTTATTAAGTACTTAATAACTCTAAATACATCTTATTCAATTAAATTTCATAAAAAGTTTGAAAATTTTTTAGACATTAATTTTTCTAGATACATCTTTTTCTAACATATATTTAATGCATACATATGTTGAAAATACAAACATCTTAATTATTTAATATTCAAATTTAGAGATAATATCTTAATATTCAGTTTCAAACTACTTAATCTTAAAAAAAATGCCCCATATGCATCTTGATTTTTCCTTTGAAATATTACACTTATCTTAAATTTTGTTATTTCATTGTTAAATATCAAAATTTATTTTTATTAAATTTCAAAATTTTTTGTTGTAAAAAATTATTTAGACGGACAAAATTGAGACAAACATGCAACCTTTTAAGATTTGATTTTCTTAGAGATCAAATTGAGGTAACTATAATATTTTAGAGATTGAATCAATAATTTTCCCTATTCATTTTTAACTTTATCTCTTTTGGCATTCCAAAGTTTGTATTATACTAAAATATATAAGGGCATATTTCTTTTTAGCCACTCTTTTTCTCACTACTGCTTCACTAGATTAGCAATATCCAACAAAGGGAGAAAACAATATGTAACTGTAATGCTCGAGGTTTTTGGAAGCAACCTACAGAAAAATTTTCAACATGAAATTTAAAAAATTAGGGAATTAAATTCTTATTTTTGGAACCATTGAGGACTAAATTGAATTTGGAAATAAAATAAAATAATGATAATGGAATAAGTTTGGATTTTTGGGCAGGATTAGGAATTTTATAAAACTCATTAGGGGCTCAAGTGAACAATTATTTTAGGATGAGATGGTTCATGTAATTTAAGCTAAAATTTGTAGTAGGGTAGGTGAGAGGGAGTAGGGTAAAGGAGAGAGTACATCGACCAGAGGAGAGATGGATTGAATGAGAGAAGGGGAGAAAGAGATGTCACGTGTGGCGATTGTCGGCCACCACCTCACCATAGGTCAGCTTTAGAGCTGTCAAAACGGGCCCAACCCGTTTAGCCCACTTTTTAGGTAGGCCGGGTTTTCTATAAGGCCCGTTTTTTTACTGGGCTTTATCGCCTAACCCACCTAACCTGCGAGTTGGCCTGCCTAACCCTTTTTTTTAATAATAATATTTTCTTACTTTGTTATCATGCATATGCCATTATATAAATGTATATGTATTTGTATAACAATATTAATTAAAGGATGAGTATTGAATGATTAGTGATATATGTGCCTTTAATTTTTCTTCTTTTTAATATTACATCTTGGAGAATATTGATGAATTATTTTGTATTGTAAGACTTTTGATGTTTTTAAATTAGCTATATTGTCCTTAAATGTTTTCATTGGCTTGGATTGATGAAAAAAATAAAATAAAATAAAAAAGAACAAAAAAATTAAAAAGTGGGCTGGCGAGCTAGCCCATTTAGCCCGCTAGCCCGCAAAAAAGTGGGCCGGGCTCTAAAAATTTCAGCCTGCTCAAAAAGTGAACTGGGTTCTCTGGCCCGCAGTGGGCCAGCCTGAACGGGCCGAGCTAGCCCACTTTGACAGCTCTAGTCAACTTCCCCTCCTTTGTGTTCTTTTCCTTCTTTATTTTGGTCAGGCGAAATAGAGACGACTGAGGTGGAGAGGGAGGGTTCAATGGGGGAGCTTTGATGGAGAGGCTTGATAGCGTTGCTGTGATAGGAAAGGGCTCCATGATAGCTAAGTTGGTTGATCGTAGGTTGTGCTCCCTTCAATTTTTTTTTCCTTTTCTCATGCTGAAACATTCGTGATCGAGGGGTTGAAAGATTTCTTCCTATCAATTTGGGATGAGTAATGTTGTTTTTAGCTAAATACTTGTTGCGTATCTGATTTAAGGACTGGGTGAGAATAATTTTAATGGTAAATTAAAGACAACATCCGAAACAGTTGATCTGAGATTTCCATGAGGTTGTCAGTTGATGAATTAGGTTTCTACATAATTTCCCTTGTTGTACTATGTCTGTTTGGACAATACTCCTATTTTAATTTCATGTATAATGTATGTCTATTTTTGGGAATGTATCTTGGCTATTTGCGACTGTCATCGTTAAGGAAATTTCTATTTCGCAAACCACGATTAGGTGAATTCTTTCTCTAAAGGATAGCCGAGAAAGGAGAGCAATTAATTGGATATATTTTTCTTTTTATAGAGATTTAAGGTTAATCTCTATTTATTTAGGTTTAGCTCCTTTAAGTTAAGTTTATAAAATTGAATATATGAATTTGAGATGGATTAAGCTACTCAGTATAGCTATAGCTAAGAGGAGAGCTATCATGTGATATTTTAGGATATTTTGAAGTTTTGTTCATGATTATTGAAATGAATTTATTTTCTAAGTGGCAAGCTCTTAATATTTAAACACTAAATTAGAAAGCTCTGTGATTTTAAAAAGGCGTTTTGTTTGGCCTAATATCTAAAGGGACAAAAATCTAATTTGGGTGTGTAAACAAATATGGATAGAGTTGAATCTTAGTTCTTATTCAGTGCATAAATGATATTATTTTGACCTAAAAATTTTATGCCACATAGCTAAGACCTTTCACTAATTGTCTACCAAATTTCATGGCATTTAGCTAAGGTTTGATAGGCATATTAAACAGAAAAATAGCCCCTATGCGGAAATTAGACAGTTCAGACCTATGGTTACTAAAAGGGTCTTTAGAGGGGTCAAATAATGAAATTTAAATATGAAATTTTTACCATAGCATGTTAACATATAAAAAAGCATAATTTTGGAATGGTGAATCAACACTAGAATTTTCTAAAAATTAAACCTAAATTAGCCTCAAAACAGAACAAAGACTGGTGACCCATGTTATTAATTGGTGTTGTTACTTGCTTGATTTAATTTCTAGGCTTATGATGAGGTTCTTCGAATCTCTCTTTGGGTTTAAAGTGTAGAAATCTAGCTCAGACCCAAGGTGAGGGATCAAGCCATGCCTTGTTTGATTTATTTCTTAGAATTTTGTTTCCTAGAAATGTAATAGAGTAATGAATGAATATATTTATTATATACTTAGATTGAGACATTATTTGTGTATGGATTGAATTTGCAAAGGAATTCCTTGTATGTGTATGTACACTTTTGGTGTGTGACTTATACCCTTATGCTTATACTTTGATATGCGTAAATGTAAATGATGGCAAATTGTTGGCCATCTCGAGATACGTGGGATCATTGTAAAAATATATTTGTATATCTATGTCATTGTACAAATCAAGCCAAAATCACGAACTTGAAATTATGCATGCTTGTAAATTGTGGTGTGCATAATTGTAAACAGGAAAATGTTGTTATGTTAAAAGCAAGTTTATTTAGTGTTGAGTCATGGTGGTGCACCTTCGTTGTATGTGATTGTTTGGGGATACCATGAAGCTTGGTGGGATATGGTCCATGAAGCCTATACAATTGGTAGAGTATCACTTACACTGATAAGGTCTGGTGGCACGTTGTCTATGAGGCCGATGGACCCCAATAGAGACTTGGCCTCAGAAATCCATGAGGTTTGATGGGACGTGGTTCATGAAGCCTATAGTATTAGTAGAGTATCATTCCCATCCATGAGGCCTATGGACTCCGTTGGCATGTATGAGTGCTAGCTTTAGGATAAGCATAAGGATAATGTTGAACATGTGTAGATTATGCCATTGTGGATGTATTGTGTGCTTGATATTCGGTTGCTCCATATATACTTGTTCATGTAGCCTGTAACGGGTAGAGATAGCGATAATTAATGCATGGAGCATCACGTGCATTAGTCGATAGAGGTATATTGATTATGAGTTGAGCATGATCCGAATGAGTGGCAAGAGGATTGTGCCAGGTGATTATTTACTTTAGGACTTTGTTGTCCACAGGCCTAGCGTAGGTGCTAGGAGTATCTTATGGTTTATCATATTGAATCATTTGTGCACAATTATATATGAGTACTCAGTTATTCATGGATTAATCACATGTATTTGGCATGCACAGTCGCTTGTATGTGTTTGGTAGGGCTATTTTTTGTGAGTCAATGGATTAGACTCACTCCCTTATAGTTTCAGGTACTAAAGATCCCTTAGTTTAAGGTTGGATGCACTAAGAATACCTCTTCGTTGTTCGGGGTATGCGATATATATAATTAATTACCATGATGATATGCGTATAAATATATATGAAACTTCACATGCATATAAGTATGGTTGATTGATGATAATATACATAGATAATAGCAATGCATGGTATTATTTGTTATGCACTTACATTATTGTTTAATGTCGATCTTGGTTGTGCATGTAAGATGAAAATACGAAGATGTGCTATTGTTTAACATGATCATCAATTGAGAAAATTTCCATGCATGTGTTAATGAAGCAAATGAAATGTCTTCATGACCCGATATATGTATATACATATATGGCTTGACACTATCATTGTCATAACAATATGTGATTGTGATTGACATGGGTATGAAGCCCATGAGCTGGAGCCTAAGGAAGGATGTGATACCAGCTACGACCAAGGATATAGCCTACGGGCAAATGAAAAGCCTAGAGAGGCAATTATATGTTTGTAAGAGAACTCTCTAATCTGTTTGTTTAATTCTTTCATGTGTTCCTTTATGGGAGTATTATTTTGTGATTTTATAATCTTGGAAATAATGTGATGTGTATGCATCTTACAAATAATGTGACAAGCATGCCACCATACATAATAGGTGAAAGATACGACTGAGAATGATAACATGTAGATCCCACATTCATTCCATAGTGGATGTGAAACTAGAAGTTAAATTAACATGAATAGATTGAAATGTCTAGATGATAATGCATCTCCATGTTTATACTTACATACATATATACTCATGAGAGCGAATGAAAGGCAAAGACTTCCTTGCATTATGATAATGCTTGATATATGTGAAAGTGAATAGTTAACTTTATTTTAACATATTTTAAGATGTACGATCATGAGAGCATCTCATACCACAGAGCATGTATTGAATAGCTTATGTTGAGTTACATTTAACTTGTGCTTGTAGTAATATATAATCATTGAGCAAAGACATGATCTAGAATTCAAGACAAGATTAGTATAAGGTTACTCGATCACGGAGTGACAGCACAACTTGGAATGCCAAGATGAGACAAGTATAGGATGAGGAAATCATAGAATGAAGGAGTGATTAGTCGAAAATCTTAAGAAATAAGAATCTATTGGACTTGTTATATTCTGTAATCTATTGTGCAAAATTCTAAAGTAGAATATGATTTAATTTTCTTTTATTCATTAGATATTCACATCAGAAAGGATTCAAGTTCATTTTAATCTAAGAATTTAACAATTGTTCTTGAGTGATCAGGTTGCTTGCATAATTGTGATTTATCCTGTAAGTTTTGGTAACTTGAATGACATGCTACTTGTTAAGTTCTTAACTTAGCACCTTTTTGTTGTTAATTACCTTCTCTTTTGATCTCTATCTTGCTTAGACTTGCATTTCTTAATCCATGTTTTGAGTAGTTTAGAGTAGTTTAAGTTTTTCTAGAGTTTTTAATTAATTGAGTGATTTCATGACTCTTTGCTACTAGTAATTGGTGTTTTGTTGTTTTTTTGTTATAGATTGAGTTGGTGAGGGGTTTGTGCATGATGATGAATTAGGTTGGAGCTACATTTATGAAGTTTCTATAGAAGAAACCCCTTTCTACCACTCACCACTATAGTGGTGGATCCTCACAGCTATAGCGGTGGTTACTGAATTAGCTTACTTTGAAATCCTTTTCTCTGCCATCCACTGCTATAGCGGTTGCTCCTGGACTAAATTATATTAAAGCCCTCCAATGATAGCGCTCGGTCGCGATTTACTGTCACGAGTTGCTGGTTTAAATAGCGAAAGGATAAGTTTTTTATGTTATTCTGAGCAGGGGAAGGACTGGAGAACGCCAAATTTGCTGAAAGAATAAGAGGAATCCTAATCTGAAGCTCTTCGACCTCAATTTCTGTCAATCCAACCTTGGTTTCATGGAGTATTCTCATTTTTCTGTAGTTTTGTAGTCATCAGTGGCTAATCTTTGTATGAACCTAATTTTGGATTAGTAATTGTGTTTCTCTCTGTATTTGTGACTTCTTTTGATTAATATATGTCTTTTCATTCATTTATCTTATTATAGTTTGCATATTGCTTTTATCAATTTTTAGCTAGGGAGATAAGAGTAGAATTCTAAATGAATTGGATGAGTGCAGAAACCTTAATTTCTTAAAGGGTTTTTGCTTGTTAACTCTTAGGGATACTAGTTAATCTCGTTTATTCACTTTAAGTTGGTTGTAATAGGTTTATCCCCTACAAGGAATTGTATAGATGTTAAGTAGCTTAATTTAGATTCGGAAGGATTATTTTAAGCCATAAGATAACTTAAGATTAACATGTTTAATTTATTAGAATCACAAGTACAAGAGAGAGTTTAGCAATTCTTAGGACGGAAAAAATGGGATTTGTTGTTCTAGGCCTTTTATTTGAATTAATTTCATCCAATTTTGTGTGTGTGTTCACTGTTAATTGTTAGAAAAATTATAAAAAGTTTATTGTTGAATTTTACTCTTCAGTTCTTAGAGCTATCTTCGATCCAAAAGTTGCTCATCTAACTAAGATGCTTAAATTTCTTGAGTAATTAGCGAGTTAGTCCTTGTGGGAACGATATTTGTACTCTATTTCACTGCATTACTTGTGCAGTTGGTGTGCTTACCAAATCGCTAACAACTTTTTGGCGTCGTTGCTAGGGACTAACAATTTTTAGCTAATATTCTAAGAGATTTAAAGGTGCTTGATTAGACACTTTTATGTTTTGTTTTGTTTTAAGTTTCTTATTTTCTTTTATTTTTATTTAATTAGTCATTTTTGCTTTTAGAGTTGTTTTTTTGATTTTTTTTGTCAATTTTGACTAGTAACTATGCATGCAAGGTACTCTTGATTTGTTTGAACTTTTATATGAGCCTGATATCGAGGAACTCGCAAGGAAAACCAGAAAAAAAAAAGCAAAAGTATGAAAAATTCAAGAGAGACTAGCTTCTCAAGAAGAAGAAATGGCAGATAATTTTGAAAATAATGTGGGTAGTGGAGCCAGAAATGAGCAATAGGATGACAATAGAGCAGTGTAGGATTATGCCTCACCTAATAATGTTGGACACACTTCCAGCATAGTGAAACCTCCATTCCAAACCAATAATTTTGAGATTAAGGCGATTTTGATGAATTTAGTTCAACAGAATCAGTTTGGGGAAAGTTCCATGGAAGATCTTAATAACCATATCACAAATTTCTTGGACATTTATGACATGGTTAAGCTAAATGGAGTAAGTGATGATGCCATACGTCTCTGTTTGTTTCCCTTCTCCTTAAGGAATATAGCAAAGAGCTGGTTGTCTGCTTAACCAAAAAGGAGTATCACTACTTGGGATAAACTTTAGAAGAGATTTTTGGATAAATTCTTTCCCCCTCAAGGTTAGTCAAGTTGAGGAATGAAATCACTACCTTCTATCAACATGATGGTGAAAGTTTATACGAGGCTTGGGAGAGTTTTAAGGACTTGCTGACAAAGTGTCCAAATCATAGCCTTCTAGAGTGGCAACAACTCACTACTTTTCACGTGTCATCTTACTTATAATACTTGAGATAAACTAGACACTACAGCTGGCTATGCTTCGATGACAAAATTAATCATAAAAGTTAAAGAGATAATAGAGACCATAGGGGTAAGCCAAAATGCTTCCAATCGAGCCAAGAATATTTTAAGAAGGGGATTTATGGAATTAGACACTCTGAATGCTTTGTTAGCCTAGAATGAAGCGTTAACTAAGAAAGTTGATATGTTGTGCACAAGACAACATGAACTGGTGAAGGTGAATGCATTAGTCATGTCGGAAGCGAAATGTGATTTTTGTGGAGGGGCTCATGTCAATGAGTGTTGTGAAGAATTTGCTTCATTTGAGCAATTGAATTATATGGATAATCTGCAAAGGAACCAAAACAACTTGCATTCCAACACTTATCATCTGCTTAAGAAATCACCCTCATTTTTCTTAGAGCAATAATCATTACTTGAATCCCTTAACCTTATCTTCTGGTAAACCATTTTATCTGCCTGGCTTTAATAATCAGAATAACTATCTTCCCCAAAATAGAGTTCCATCACCTCAAGTGGAGAATAAGTCATCAATGGAAGAGATGTTCATGAAATTCATGGAAATGACTGAGACAATAAGTCAAACTCAGAGTGTTGCTATCAAGAATTTAGAGACCTAAATGGATCAATTGGCAACTGCTTTGAATAGCAGGCCACAAGGCAACCTTCCCAGTGACATAGAGAATAATCCTAAAAAAGAGGGGAAGGAACACTGCAAGGTCATAACTCTTCAAAGTGGGAAGTAACTTCTTGAAGCATCCACTCCAAATATTCAGAAGCAAGATGATAGCCTTGATGATCATATGAGTGTTGAAGAGCAACTACAACAAAGGGTGAATATAGATGAAAATGAGGCTCAAAAGACCAATGATAAGAAGGAAGCAATAATGAAGGAAAAGTCTAAGGGTGACTCATCTATACCTTCCTATTCTCCTTTAAAAATCGCTCCACTGATCCCTTATCCTCAAAGGCATAAGAAGTAGAACATAGATAGGCAATATCAGAAATTTTTAGAGTTATTGAAGCAGATGCACATGAATATTACTTTTGCAGAAGCTTTAGAGAAAATGCCTAGCTATGCAAAATTCATGAAGGATGTGCTCTCAAGGAAGAAGTGGTTAATTGAGTTTGAAATGGTGAAGTTGACCCAGGAATGCAGTACAATACTCCAAAAGATGCTACCAGTAAACATGCAAGACCACATAAGCTTTGTAATCCCTTGTAATATAGGGAAGAATTTTGCTAGTAATGTATTATATGATTTGGGAGCTGGCATTAATTTAATGCCCTTACCATTTTCAAGAAGTTGAGGCTGGGAAAATCACGACTGACTACTGTAACATTGTAGCTCGCCGATAGGTCATTATGCCACCCAAATGGGGTGATGAAGGATGTTTTGGTGAAAGTAGACAAATTAATATTCCCTGTTGATTTCATTATTTTGACTCTGAAGAAGACAACGAAATTCCCATCATTCTTAGAAGGCCATTCCTTGCTACCAGAAGAACACTGATAGATGTTTCCAAAGGTAAGCTCACTATAAGAGTAAATGACCGAAAAGTCACCTTCAACATGGATAAGGTGATGAAAGAACCTAATGAATTCGAAGAATGTAATCTTGTGAGGGTGATAGATGAAAGTGTACTAATGCACTTTAAACATATGGTAAGTAATGATAGCTTGGAAACATTTTTGACAATGGAAGAAGAAATTGAAAAGGATGACATTGAGGTAGTTGGATTTCTAAATGCATCGGAGTTATTTTGCAAACCAATTCAAGCTTTTGAGAAATTAGAGAAACCTACAAGCACAGAAACTCCATTAAAACCATCCACTAAAGAATCTCCTAAGCTTAAGTTGAAGTCGCTTCTCATCTCAAATATGTTTACCTTAGGAAGGATGAGACATTACCAGTCATTGTGTCTGATACACTGTGTCACGACCCGTTACTTGGGCATATAACCGGCACAATGATGAATCTCCCATCACTGTAAGCCTTTCTTAATTATTTCATCTCCATATTATCAAAATAACCATTCCTTGTTAAATAAATACGAAGAAAATATGTCAAATTTCCTTATTTATAAATACACAGAAATGACTTAACTATGATAACAGGTTCTCAATATGAAATACATTATTATACAGAAATACAAGCTAAATATACCAAACCCCTGACCTAGATGCCCTATACGAATACAGAGCAACATAATCTACAACAAAGAGGGGCCTACCTAATAGCAGGAGGGTCCGAAGTGATTTACTCCTCTAGCGGATATTCTTTGCTGGCAACCTAATATGAACAAAAAGATTTTATAGAGAGTGTGACCTTTAAAACTCAGTGGGCGAATCGGCCTCGCGTTAATAAATTTAAATACATCACCAGTCATGCAAGTATACCCGAAGGCTCAAACTCAACCAATAAACATTATTAGAAATTACATACTAGAAGATATAAAGTCATCCAATTCATCCAACGGTATTAGTACTCATCAATGGCAATATATCTTGGAGAACACACAAAGGCAGGCTCACCAAATTTGTTTATTTTTGCCATGACACACAACCTTATTCTCTCAACTAGGGCGGCTCATGGTTCTGTTACCGACCCGGGCTATATCTCTACTGAGGGAATCGTTGTCTCTATACTCATTGGTCAAGACACCCTTTAAACCGGGTTTTCCTGCCTTGCCATGAGAGGAGGTACTATCTCGCTCAATCACAATCAATAGTACAATATTTCATATCATAATTAGAAGTATAATGTAATATTCATTCATATGACAGGTATCGTATATAACTATATCACATGTTTATAAACCACAAATCAAGATAACAATTAAGTTGTCTTTGGAAAGATTCAAATGTTATATCACCCTAAAATACTTGTTTCGTCTTATCTATACTTCTAGATTAATTTGAGTTACCTCCTTAGATTTGCCACTTTGAATCTAGTTTACCCTTATGAATCTTAGGAGTGTCCTACAATGCATTTTTATCACCAATGATGCTAAAACCCTACTAAAACGGGGTCGTTTCACTCACATGGATTCTGTACGAGTATCACTTCTTTAAGTCATTACGAACAAGAGCACACAGATGAATTTCAGTGTTCCGCTATGAAGATTTTTATGAAAGATTAGAGAAAATAAGTTAGGGTTATTTTTATATAGACACTATTTATATATATAGTTACTATTTATATGTACGGTCACTATTCATACCAGAAATAGAGAATACAATCTGTAAAAGAGTACACCAGGTAAGTACCCAAGAAAGAGTGGAGGGTCACAATGGACACACTTAAATATCAGGTCTTTCCTTAGCCAGAACTTTCCTAGACATGTATTCTTCATAGTTTACATTTTATTTTGGTAATTAGAGGATCAAAATAACATATAGGTAGCTAAGGACAGTTTTTTTGTTATAAAAGATCAGCCAAAGCCGTAATCATAGAGCATGCTTAAGAAAATAACTTCTAAAATTTGAAAGGCATAAAAAGGGCATAGTATCATCACCTCAGATCTAAGCTAAAAAGGAAAGTCCCACTGAAACAAGAGAAATTGTCTATTTCTTACTTAGAGAAAAGACTAATCACTCAAAGAAGTTGCCTCTTCTTTCTCTCTAGAAAATAAGAAGCTAAACAAGAGGAGAGAAGAAATGAAATGAAATGATAGAAACACCATTTAAGCCTTCCTTATATAGGCTCTATGAATGAATTCTAGCCATCGATGTAGGTAGGTGTAGAACCAATCCTAGCTATTGAGGTGTGGTAGGTATGAAACTAATCTTAGCCATTAAGGTGTAGTAGGTATGGAACTAATCCTAGCTATTGAGGTATGGTAGGTGTGGAACTAATCTTAGCCATTAATTTTTCAACAAATCCTAGCCATTGATTTTTCCAACACTTTATGTAAGATATATTCATACCAAATAATTTTCAATGGCTATGATTATTTCTCCTAAAGTCTTAAGTTTCATTTCACTTTAGTCCTTTCATTTTAGTCCCTAAACAGATTTTCTCACATAAAAAGTCATTTTCTCATACGAATTTCTTTCTAGATTCCTCTTATGACTAAACCACATCTAGTACTCGACATTTCGATTATATATATGAACAGTACTGTATACGTGAATAGTATTACACAGGTGAATAATATCATATACTGGAATAGTAATCGTAGTCCGCGAACACACATTTATATATATATATATATATATATATATATATATATATATTTTCATGGATATTACATTATCACCTCCTTTAGAAAATTTGGTCCTTCAAATTTAAATTATCTCTATTCATGAAAAGATGTGGATATATAAAATGCATATCAGCCTCGGCTTCCCATGTAGGTTCTTCATGAGTCTGATTCTGCCATAGCACCTTGACTGATGGAATCTTTTTAGACCAGAGTTTCTTTACTTGACTATCCAAGATATCTACCGGTATCTCCTCGTATGACAAGTTCGCATCTATTAAGATGGAATCATTATAAGAAGGGTGAAGTATATGAGAAAGATCATGAAGGTACTTCCTTAACATGTATCCGTGAAAAATAGGGTGAATCCCTTCCAGTTCTATAGGTAGGGTGAGTCGATAAGCCACTTTTCCCACTCGCTTTAAGACTTCATAAGGCCCGATGTACCTAGGACTCAACTTTCCTTTCTTTCCAAATCTCAATACACCTTTCATTAAAGAGACTTTTAGGAACACTATATCACCGATTGAGAACTCCAAATCATGTAGTCTGTGGTTGGCATATGCTTTTTGTTTACTTTGAGTTGCTTGCATCCTATCCTAGATTATCTTAACCTTGGCTAGGGCATCTTGGGCCAAATCAAGTCCTAATGTTTTTGCTTCACCTACCTCGAACCAACCGATCGGAGATCTACAACGTCTTTCGTACAAGGCCTCATAGGGTGCCATCCCAATAGTGGCCTGTTAGCTGTTGTTATATGCGAATTCTATGAGATACAAATGCTTCTCCTAGTTACCACTGAAATCTAGGATACAAGCTTGTAACATGTCCTATAGCCTTTAAATCATCTGCTTCTGACTGTTCATCTGTCTGTAGGTGAAAATCGGTACTGAGGTCAACTCAAGTACCTAATGCCTCTTGAAAATCCTCCAGAAGTGGGAGGTAAATTGAGGACCTCTATAACAAATGATAGATATAGGTACTCCATGCAGCTTCACTAATTCCTTAATGTATAATTGTGCCAATGTCACCATGCTATAAGTGGTTTTGACTGGAATGAAGTGTTCTGATTTAGTTAGTCGATCAACAATAACCCATATTGAGTTATAGCCTCTTGTGGAGCGAGGTAGACCAATAACAAAGTCTATCATCACTCGTTCCCATTTTTATTCAGGAATCTCCAATTACTGTAACAAGCCTCCTGGCTTTAGATGCTCGGCCTTAACCTGTTGATAGGTTAAACAACGAGATACAAACTCTGTTACATCTCGTTTCATTCCTTTCCACTAATAGATCTATTTCAGATCCTGATACATCTTGGTGGCACTTAGATGTATAGCATATGCGGCATTATGGCCTTCTTCCATGATGTCCCATCTAAGAGTTTCAATATCTGGTACACGTAACCGTTGTTCAAAACACAAGGCTTCTGCATCGTCAAGAGTGAAACTATTCACTTCACCATCCTTTACCTTTTCCATAATTTGGGCAAGCTCAGGATCCTCCGTCTGGGATATTCGTATCTAGTCTACAAGGAAAGATCTAGCCCTAATATAGGCTAAGAATGATCCTGTCTTTGTAATCTCAAGAGTAACATCTTTTGTTCTTAGCTCTTGTAGTTTTTGGATCAATGATCTTCTTGTCATTGCTATATGGGCTAGATTACCCATAGATTTTGGACTCAAAGCATCTGCCACTATGTTCGCTTTGCCTGGGTGGTAAAGAATATTGCAATTGTAATCTTTTATAATTCTACCCATCTCCTCTGCCTCAGGTTTAGGTCCTTCTTGTCAAAAATATATTTCAGACTGTTATGGTCAGTGTAGATTTTGTAGGTTTCTCCATACAGATAGTGTCGCCATATCTTTAGAGCAAAAACTACTGCTGTCATCTCCAGATCGTGAGTGGGGTAGTTTTGTTCATTTTTCTTGAGTTGTCTCGATACATATGCCACTACCTGGCCATGTTACATGAGGACGCATCCCAACCCCACTCTTGATGCATCACAGTACACTATAAAACCTCCAGGTCCTGAGGGTAAGACCAATACAGGTGCGGAGATTAACCTTTTCTTGAGTTCTTGAAAGCTTTCTTCACAAGCGCCATCCCACTGGTACTTTACTCATTTCCTAGTTAATCGTGTGAGAGGGATGGCTAATTGGGAAAAATCTTGAATGAAACGATGGTAATATCCTGTTAATCCCAAGAAGCTGCGAATCTCTATGACGAAGGTGGGTCTAGGCCACATTTTGACCACTTCTACTTTGCTTGGGTCCTCTTGGATGCCATTTTTAGAGATCATATGTCCCAAGAAAGTCACGTGATTAATCCAAAACTCGCATTTAGATAATTTTGCATATAATTGATGATCCCTCAATGTCTGCAACACAACACGAAGGTGTTATTCATCCTTTTTTGAATTCTTTGAGTACACGAGGATGTCGTCTATGAAGACAATAATGAATTTGTCCAAGAAGAGTTTAAAAATCCTATTTATTAAATCCATAAAAGTAGCTGGTGCATTTGTTAGTCCGAATGACATTACCAGGAACTTATAGTGTCCATATCTGGTACGGAAGGCTGTCTTAGGCACATTCTCCTCCTTGATCTTAAGTTAGTGATAACCAGACCTCAAGTCAATCTTTGAAAAACAATTGGCTCCTTGAAGTTGATTGAAGAGATAATTGATATGAGGCAATAGATATTTATTTTTGATAGTTACTTTGTTCAGTTGCCTATAATCGATGCATAGTCTCATTGGTCCGTCCTTCTTTTTCATGAACAGAACTGAAGTTCCCCAAGGTGAATAACTTGGCCTTATAAAGCCTTTATCTAACAGGTCCTGTAATTGAGCCTTTAGCTATTTTAACTCTGCCATCCTACAAAGGGGTATAGAGATTGGACGAGTTCCTGAAACCAATTTTATTTAGAATTCAATCTCTCGATCTGGGGATATACCTGGTAGATCAACCAGGAAGACATCTACAAACTCCTAGACTATTGGAACGTCCTCTACTTTTAGTTTTTTCCTTTTTAATATCCTTACAAATGCTAGGTATCCTTGACAGTCCTTTTGCGATAAGTGTTAGGCATACATTAAGGATATAAAGTTTTCAGGAATCTCACTTCGTTCACATTGAAATACGAAGGAGGGTTCCCCTAAAATATTGAACTTAACTATCTTATTATAGTAATTCAGGGTAGCATGACAAGATGCTAGCCAATCTATACCTAAGATGACATCGAAATCTGCCATATTCAATAGCATTAGGTTTGCTGTTGTATTTACTTCTCTAACTTTCACCTTGTAAGCCTGGTAGCCTCGTTCTATTAGAAGGGTACCTCTCATAGGCGTAGTTACTAAGAACAGACATTCTAATCTAATAACTTTTTGTGTAAAGTTCTTAGCAAAGAATGGTGACACATAGGAATGCTTAGAGCCAGAGTCAAACAAAACATGTGTAAAGTTTGATTCAATCAAAAGGGTACCTGCTACCACCGTATTAGACACCTGAGCATCCTGACGGGTTAAGATGAATACTCGAGCAGTCCCTCGACCTGCTAAAGCTTAACCTTAGCCATCTTCTCCTCCGCCAGTGCTTTTTTGGATTCTATTGCCTCCTACAGTTATAGGGGTTTTGTTGGCAACCGTTACCTCCGATTGATTAGGGCGTACAGATCCTTGGTCGGATCTCGTGTGGAGTTGGGGGCAATCTTACTTGAAATGGCCCTGTTGACCACATTGAAAATAGACCTTAGTGTTGTTGTTGCGAAGACAAGCTCTGAAGCAGTTTCTTTCACACTTAGAGCACTAGGGCCTTTGTTGACCCCCTGTAATACCCTGTTGACACTGTGGTGCACTGACGGTAGAGGGTATATGTCCAACGGTTTTAGTGGGTGTAGAACTTCCTCCACAGCTGTGTGACTTCTCATCTTGTTTCATTTTTCTTTTGTTATTCCAATTTTCATTGCGCATATCTCTTTCTTCCATCATACGGGCGATGTCAACGGCCTCTGTGTAAGATGAAAAGTCTCATATCGTGATCCCACCCTCGAAAATAGAGACTCTCGAAGGCTTTTAACAAAACATCAAATTCTTTGCTTCTCATCTAGGACCATATGAGTAGTATATTCAGACAACTCCAAAAATAGATTGTCATATTCATCGACGGTCTGCGTTCATTGCTGCAGTGTCTCAAACTTGTTCATTTGATTCTTGTATGCTTTATGGGATAAATTATTCCTGAAAAATACTTTTAAAGTCCTTCTATTTAAGGGGTGGGGCATTACTGGCTATGCCCTTCTTCCATATTCGCCACCAACGTTTTGCCTTACCTCTTAATTGAAAAGTAATAAGGGTCACTTTTCGGGACTTAGAGCACTCCAACGTATCAAGAATTTTCTCACAGTCATCCAGAAAACGTTGTGGGTCTTCATTGACTTCTCTTG
Organism: Biancaea sappan; assembly: GCA_037074585.1. Taxonomy (NCBI): domain Eukaryota; kingdom Viridiplantae; phylum Streptophyta; class Magnoliopsida; order Fabales; family Fabaceae; genus Biancaea; species Biancaea sappan. The sequence continues at coordinate 32,977,386 of CM073491.1, forward strand.
CAAATGTTAGCAGATTCAGCTTCATGAATTCTAAGGTCTTGACCTCTGCACTTACCCATTCTTGAGGAGGGGTGTGGGCGACATCTGGTTTGTCTCTTGCACTCTTGAGGCATGTACTAATGCTTGTGAGTTGTCTTCAGATGACTACCCTATCAGAAGATCTTTTAGCCCATTTACCTCGTTCTGCATCGCAGTTAATGCTTCCATTACCATAGCTGCATCAATTTGTAGTGGTACTCTACCATTCCTCCCAGGGTTTACAGTGGGTATTTCTCTGTTTTGTGCATGGTTACTTTCTACACAGTTAGGCGTCTCCAACCTTGCACCTGTTGACTGAACAACTGGAGGGACCAAGGCCTTACCAGATCTTGTGCGGATTCCAGAAGTGTTTGATTTTCCTCATGTCATCTAAACTTATTCTACAATTAAAATAATATGTATTGTCACCATTATGCTTCAAGGGTAAAACACGAAAGAAAAGGATATAAGCTCTATAGGGCTTTTAGTAGATCTTCATCTTATAGTCGTGCTGCAGTCACGACAATAAGGGAAGGCCGCTAAAGACACCTTGCTTTGTAGTCACTAGGAGACCTAATAACCTTTACTCTGATACCAACTTTGTCACGACTCGTTACTTGGACACATGACCGGCACAATGATGAATCTGCCATCATTGTAAGCCTTCCATAAATTCTACCCAAGAGTTAAAATATTAATTATTTCATCTCCATGTTATCAAAATAACCATTCCTTTTCAAATAAATACGAAGAAAACATGTCAAATTTCCTTATTTATAAATACACAGAAATGACTTGTATATAATAATAGGTTCTCAATATGAAATACATTATTATACTGAAACAAGCTAAATATACCAAACCCCTGTCCTAGATGCCTAGACAAATACAAAGCAACATAATCTACAATAAAAAGGGGCCTACTCGATAGTGGAAAGGTCTGAAGTGATTTACTCCTCTAGCAGATATTCTTCATCGATGACTTGATCTGAACAAAAAGATTTTACAAAGAGTGTGAGCATTAAAACTCAGTGAGCGAATCGACCTTACATTAATAAAATTCAAATACATTACCAGTCATGCAAGTATACCCAAAGGCTCAAACTCAACTAATAAACATAGTTAGAAATTACATACTAGAAGATATAAAGTCATCCAATTCATCCAATGGTTTTAGTACTCATTAATGGCAATATATCTTAGAGAGCACACATAGGCTGGCTCACCAAATTTATTTATTTTCGTCATGACGCACAACCTTATCCTCTCAACTAGGGTGCCTCACGATTCTATTACCGACTCGGGCTATATCCCTACCGAAGGAATCATTGTCTCCATACTCGTTGGTCAAGACACCCTTTAAACTGAATTTTTCTACCTTGTCGTGAGAGGAGGTACTATCCCACTCAATCACAATCAATAGTATAGTATTTCATATTATAATCAGAAGTACAATGTAGCATTCATTCATATGACAGGTATCGTATATAACTATATTACAAGTTTATAAACCACAAATCAAGATAACAATTAAGTTATCTTCAGAAAGATTCAAACTCTATATCACCCTGAAATACTTGTTTCGTCTTATCTATACTTCTAGATTAATTTGAATTACCTCCCTAGATTCGCCACTCTGAATCCAGTTTACCCTTATGAATCTTGTAAGTGTCCTACGACATACTTTTTATCACTAATGATGCTAAAATCCTATTAAAACGGGGTCGTTTCACTTACCTGAATTTTTGTACGAGTATCAGTTCTCTAAGTTGTTACAGATAAGAGCACACAGGTGAATTTAAGTGTTCTACTATGAAGATTTTTATGAAAGATTAGAGAAAACAAGTTAGGGTTATTTTCATATAGATACTTTTTATACATATGGTTACTATTTATATGTATAGTCACTATTCATACCAGAAATAGAGAATACAATCTGTAAAAGAGTATACCAGGTAAGTTCCTAGGAAAGAGTGGAGGGTCGTAATGGACATACTTAAGTACTAGGTCTTTCCTTAACCAGAACTTTCCTAGACATGTATTCTTCATAGTTTACATTCTATTTTAGTAATTAGAGAATCAAAATAGCATATAGGCAGCTAAGGATAGTTTTTTTTGTTATGAAAGATTAGCCAAAGCCACAACCATAAAGCATACTTAAGAAAATAACTTCTAAAATTTGAAAGGCATAAAAAGGGCATAGTATCCTCACCTCGGATCTAAGCTAAAAAGGAAAGTAGCACCGGAGCAAGAGAAATTGTCTATTTCTTACTTAAAGAAAAGACTAATGACTCCAAGAACTTGCCTCTTCTTTTTCTCTAGAAAATAAGAAGCTAAATAAGAGGAGAGAAGAAATGAAATAGAATGATAGAAACACCATTTAAGCCTACTTTATATAAGCTTCAAGAATGAATTCTAGCCATTGCTGTAGGTAGGTGTAGAACCAATCCTAGCCACTAAGGTGTAGTAGATGTGAAACTAATCCTAGCCATTATGGTGTATTAGGTGTGGAACTAATCTTAGCCATTGAAGTGTGGTAGGTGTGGAACTAATCCTAGCCATTGAAGTGTGGTAAGTGTGGAACTAAGCCATTAATTTTCTAACAAATCTTAGCCATTGATTTTTCCAACACTTTATGTAAGATATATTCGTACCAAATAATTTTCAATGGCTAAGATTACTTTATATTCAATGGCTATGATTACTTCTCCTAAAATCTTAAGTTTCATTTCACTTTAGTCCTTTCATTTTAGTCCCTAAGTGAATTTTCTCACATAAAAAGTCATTTTCTCCTACGAATTCCTTTCTAGATTCCTCTTATGATCAAATCACATCTAGTACTCAACATTTCGATTGTATATGTGAACAGTATCGTATATGTAAATAGTATTACACAGATGAATAATATTGTATACTGGAATAGTAATCGTAGTTTGTGAACGCACATTTATATATATATATTTTTACGGGTATTACACATTGATTGAGGAACAAGAAGCTAAATTAATAGAGATCCTTAGAAAATACAAGAAAGCTATTAGATGGTTCATAGCTGACATCAAAGAATCAGCCCGTCTATTTCTGCACAAAATTAACTTAGAGGATAGGCACAAAACCTTTATAGAGCATCAAAAAAGGTTAAATTCAGCTATGAAAGAAGTGGTGAAAAAGGAGATCCTTAAGTGGTTAGATGTAGGAATTATCTACCCTATATCAGATAGCTCGTAGGTGAGCCCGGTTCAGTGTATCCCTAAGAAGGGAGGTATGGCTGTAGTGGCTAATGCCCAAACTGAGCTATTCCAACCAAGACTGTAATAGGGTAGAGAGTATACATAGATTATAGAAAACTCAACAATGCCACTCGGAAGGATCATTTTCCATTGCCTTTCATCGATCAAATGTTAGATTGGTTAGCAGGGCAAGATTATTTGTATTTCCTAGATGGTTATTCGAGGTATAATCAAATTGCCATAGCCCTAAGTGACTTGGAGAAAACTACATTCTCATGCCCATATGGTACCTTTGCCCTCTGACGTATACCTTCGGATTGTGCAATAGACCGGTAACTTTCTAGTGATGCATGATGGCTATATTCTCGGATATGGAGGAAAAATTCATGGAGGTATTTATAGATGACTTCTTAGTTTTTTGCACTTCATATGAGATATGTTTGGCAAATTTGGAATTGGTGCTTAAAAGATGTGAAGAAACCAATCTTGTGCTTAATTGGGAGAAGTCACATTTCACGATTTGAGAAGGAATTGTCCTTGGCTCAAAATAAGGATTGGAGGTGGACAAGGTAAAGATTTCTGTGATAAAGCAATTGCCATTTCCAATTTCAGTAGAGGGTGTTAGAAGCTTCCTTGGGCATGCAGGTTTTTACCGCCGCTTCATTAAGGATTTTTCAAAAATTTCAAAGCCCTTATGCAAGCTACTAGGAAAAGATGCACCATTCAATTTTGATGAGGAATGTGTTAAGGCCTTTGAAGACTTGAAGAAAAGGCTAATCTCAGCTCCTGTGGTAGTCACTCTAGATTGGAGCAAATCTTTTTGTGTGACGCAAGTGATTATGCTTTGGGAGTTGTGTTGGGTAAAAAACATGGAAGAATTTTTCTTCCTGTTTACTATGCTAACTAGACTCTAGCAAATGCACAGTTGAATTATATCTGAAAAGGAGTTGCTGGCTGTAGTCTTTGGGTTTGAAAAGTTTATACCTTATTTGATGGGATATCACTTTCACTGATCACTGTGCTATCAAATATTTGATTTGTAAGAAAAATTCCAAGCCTTGTTTACTCTGGTGGATTTTACTATTGCAAGAATTTGACCTGAAAATTATGGATAGGAATGGTATTGAGAATCAAGTTATTGATCACCTATCCCAATTGAACACGAATGCAAAAGATGAGATAGAGCTGCAAATCAATGAAACTTTCCTTAATGAAACTTTATTTTTTGTTGAGAAGACTTGAGTGCCATGGTTTGTAGATTTGGTGAATTACTTGGTGTGTGAAATTTTGCCACCTGACGTAACCTTTCAACAAAAGAAAAGATTTTTACATGATGTCAAATCTTATTGGCAAGATGAGCCAATCTTGTTCAAAATGTGCGCTGATCAAATCCTCTACGGAAGTCACTATAGTTATGTCCAGACAGTAGCAAAGGTGTTAGGGAGTGGCTTTTACTAGCCAAATATATTCAAAGATACAAGAAAATTTGTAAAGAGGTGCGACTGGTGCCAAAGGAATGGAAATGTGTTACAAAAGCACAAAATGCCTCTGAATAGTATGTTAGAAATAAAGGTATTAGATGTATGAGGAATTGATTTTATAGGCCCATTTCCTCCTTCTTTCTCCAATCAATATATTCTAGTTGTCATTGATTATGTGTCTAAGTGGGTGGAAGCAATTCCAACACCTACCAATGATGCAAAGGTGGTGCTAAAGTTTTTGAAAAAGAACATCTTCTCTCGTTTTGGAATGCCACAAGCTTTAATTAGTAAAGGAGGGTCACACTTCTGTAACAAGAGCTTGGAGACTTTTTTGGCTAGATATGGAGTCAAACACTAGGTGGTCACTTCGTACCATCCATAGACTAGTGGCTAAGTAGAGGTATCTAATCGTGAATTGAAAAGAATTTTAGAGAAAACGGTTAATACCTCATGTAAGGATTGGGCAAGTAAGCTAGACGATGTTCTATGGGCTTATCGAACAACATTCAAGACTCCTATTGGGACTTTACCCTTTGGAATAGTTTATGGCAAGGCATGCCATCTGCCAGTTGAATTAGAAGATAAAGCCTTTTGGGCTATTAAATTTCTTTAATTATGACATAAAAAAAGCTGAGGAAAAGAGACTATTGTAACTGAATGAGTTGGATGACCTTCATCTCCGAGCTTATGAGAGTTCCCGCCTATATAAGGAGAAAGTCAAGAGATGGCATGACCAAAAGATAGTTCATAGATCTTTTATTGAGGGTCAAAAGGTGTTACTATACAACTCAAGACTGATATTATTCCCCTAGAAAACTGAAGTCACGGTGGTCAGGGCCTTTTGTGGTGAAAGAGGTATTTTCAAATGGAGTAGCAGAAATCGCTAATCTAGAGGGTACATGAAGCTTTTAAGTAAATGGTCAGCGGCTAAAGCACTATCTTGGGCATGGGATCTCTCTCGCTCTCTCATCACCAAATGCATAGGTGCCCTAGTAAAGTCTGGCTGAAGACTATAAACTTAGCGCTCTTAGGAGGCAACCCAAGTTTTTCACTTTAGTAGTGGTTTTGTTGAGTTGTTGATGATACTGCTCTTATCTGATATATTATTTGTGGCTTGGCGGAAAATGCTTATCCTATTTTTAAACATGGTTGTTGTTGATTGAATGGTTGTTTGGATGGTTATTGAGGTGTGAGAATGTGTTTTAATGGTTAAAAATTAGTGAATTGGTCTGATTGATTAGAGTTTTGGGTCTTAGTTTGTCTTTAGATAAAATTGCATGAGGTTTAGAGCTGTTGTATGCATTCTATTAAGTTCTGCTGAAGTCTATTATGTCATTTGGCGCTATACCTACTGCTATAGTGGTGGATAAAAAAAAAGAAAGAAAGGGCCATATTCTCTACCTTATACCACTATAACGGTATCATTTAGCCGCTATAGTAGTGGTTTTTTTAAAAATCTGGAATAGTTTTCTGTCACCTACATGTTACAGCAATAGAACGAGCGGTAGTCATTACAAGAAAATTGACTTTCAGTGGCCACCAAAAGTCGACTTTTGGTGGCGACTAAATAAGTCGCCACTAAAAGTTGAGTTTTGGTGGCGACTCTTATAGTCGCCACTAAAAGTCAACTTTTGGTGGCAACTATAGTCGCCACCAAAAGTATTTTTAAAAAAAAATAAAAAAAAGTCAGATTTTTTAAAATAAAATAAACAATTAGACTTTTGGTGGCGACTATAGTCGCCACCAAAAGTTTTTAAAAAAAAAATAAAAAAACTCAGATTTTTTAAAATAAAATAAAAAATTAGACTTTTTGTGGCGACTATAGTCGCCACCAAAAGTATTTTTTAAAAAAAATAAAAAAAAGTCAGATTTTTTAAAATAAAATAAAAAATTAGACTTTTGGTGGCGATTATAGTCGCCACCAAAAGTCTTTTTAAAAAAAAATAAAAAAAAGTCAGATTTTTTAAAATAAAATAAAAAATTAGACTTTTGGAGTCGCTACCAAAAGTATTTTTTAAAATAAAATAAAAAAAAAGTCAAATTTTTTAAAATAAAATAAAAAATTAGACTTTTGGTGGCGACTAATCTTTTTTTAAAAAAAATAAAAAAAAAGTCAGATTTTTTAAAATAAAATAAAAAATTAGACTTTTGGTGGCGACTATAGTCGCCACCAAAAGTCTAATTTTTTAAAAAAAATTAAAAAAGTCATTTTTTACTTAAAAAATTCAATTTTTTTTATTTTTCTTAATTTTATTTAAAAGAAATTTAATTTTTTAATTTTTTTAATTTTTTAATTTTTTAATTTTTTTAAAAAATTAGATTATCAGTGACGACTGAAGTCTATTTTTTTTTTTAAGTGAAATCGTTTTTTTTTATGAAATTAGTTGAAGTTGGACTTTTGTGGTGACTCCAATAGTAATAATATATTTGCTTTTTGTTAAGTTTAATATTATTTTATTTTTGTTAGATATATATAATATTTTACACTTACATAACACAAATGAAGCAGTGGCAGAATGGCAAGACACACATGGCTGCAAGCAAGGGACCCAGGTTCGAATCTCAGGTATGCACATGTTTGGTTTAAATTCAAATAAACTTGAATATTGCACACAAAAAAATCGAGTCAGCTCGGGATAGCGAGTTATTGGATCGGCCAAGACCCGCACGAGTCGAATGGATCTCGGGTCGACCTTCCGGGCCAATCCGGATCTAAAAAGATGACGAGTGACTTTTGGTGGTGACTAAAGTCGCCAACAAAGGTAGTTTTTGCTGACACCAAAAATTATTTTTTTCACGAATTTTCTTTTTTTTTGCAATAAAAATGACTTTTGGTGGCGACTTTGAAAGTCACCACCAAAAGAATCAGCCACGGACTTACGCCAACAACTTTAGTCGCCACTAAAAGTCGCCACCAAAGACTTTTAGTGGCGACTTTTAGACTTTTGGTGCCGACTTTAGTCGCCACCAAAAGTCTTTTTTTTTTTTTTGTAGTGAGTGTTCTACCGCTATAATGATGGTTCTAGATTTAAAAAGCCTGAACCCTATCTCTTCATCATTTTGAATGCTGAACTCACCCTAGGTTTCATTCTCTCTATGCGACTGCCCTTCCCTTCCAAATTTCGACCAATCCCCACCATGTTCTCCCTCATTTTCTTCTTTTCAACTAAATTTTGAGTGGTTTTGGGTGTTTTACATCTATTACTTCGTTGATTTGTGGGTGCTCTACTGTAAACTTGTTGTGTGTGCTCTATCTTTGCTTTTCAAGATGATTGGTAAGTGTATTTCCCCTCTTAACTCTAGTTCTTTCATTTTTTAAAAATTAAGTTCAATCTTTTTTAGTGTTAGAGGGTAGTTTATTATGAGTTATTGTTTTGTTCTTTTGTTTTTGAATTTTAGGGTAAATTAGTGTAGGTCTTTGGTTTAGTTTTTTTGAGTGCTTTTTAAGGATGTTATTCTTAATTATTCCCTTAATGTTGTTTTTTGTGGTATTGATGATTAAGAAAGGGATTTTAGGCTTAAAAATTTAGTCAACACATATTAGAAAAATTTACGCGCACAAGGTGTTCAGTGAAATGCCTCAATGAATTTTTCTTTGCTTTTGTGCATTGTTTTGATGAATTTGCTGCCAATTTATGTTTCTATGATTGTATTGCTATGTTTATTGGTGGCTAATGTGCAAAACTTTTGAGAAAATTTAGTGTATACAAGGTGTTTGACAAAATGCCTAAGTGAGAATTCTGATTTTGTAATAGTTCCTTTTTGCACTGTGAATTGCTAAATCTGTTGTGTAAGTTGTGTCTTCTTTTCTAGAGCAGTTTTTAATTTTTTTTGTGGGTGGGGGGGGGGGGGGCGGGGGTTATCATGTTATCCATTATAGCAATTAGAGAGCATGTTGCATGTTACCTGAATTACACTGTGATTAAATGCTTTTGGATTTGGTTGCTGGAATTTTCTATATGCAGGACTCATGATTATACTGACTGTCCTCATGGCTCCACCAGCAACAAAGAGAAAGAAGCTTCCTACAAAAAGAAAAGAGACTCCGAGTGCTTCATCTTCATCTTCATCTTTTGAGTATCTTACTTTCAAGACTACAGACCATGGTAAAAGATATGTTGAAGCCATAATTGATAGAACAATGTTGGTTGAGAAAGTGTTTAACTCAAAGCTAGTAGAGTACCTTGAAATACAAGAGCAAATATATGACAAAGGATGGACAAATGTCTGTAATCTACCTGAGTTTGCATACATCAGCTTCGTGAAGGAATCCTATGCAAACACATTCAAAATTAAGGATGATCCTCTTGGTAAATACATAATGGAAGTCAGGGGAAAAACAATTGATTTCTTAGAGGTTGAAATTGATAAGGCTTTTAGGTTTTGGAATCCTAGAGACCAAGATTATCACAGCTTGACCATTTTGAAATCTTGGGATCCCAAAGAAGTGCTTAGAATAATTTGTAAATCAGAGGCACATTGGGAGCTAAGTTCAAAGGGAAAGCCATATAGGGTGAAGCAAACAGATTTATGCCAATTGCTAAGGCATGGTTTAGTTTTATATAGTACACAGTCACGCCAACAACCAACTTTTCAAATGTCTTTGCCAAGAGGGCTATCTTGCTATATTGCCTTTTGATGGCATCCATATTAATTTGGGGAAAATAATATCAGAAACAATTGAAAAGCTGGCTTAGGCTAAAAATGGAATCATTGGGTATCCCTTTATCTTGACTGCTTTCCTGATCAAGAAAAAAGTCCCTCTGAATGGTGATAGGAAGATGAAGAGACCATCGGGGATAACTGCTGCTTATATTGATGGTTTACATACTGAGGGTAGACAACCACTACTTCACCTGGTAGGCCGCCTTCATCTACAGATCCATCATGCTACCAATGTTATTCTAGCAGATGTTAGCACAAAGTTGGGAGAGGTGAAACAATCTGTCACTGAGTTGCGGATGGACATACATTATAGCATGGATTATATTACATCTCTGGGATCATTGATAGCTGGGAAGAAGCCTTGATACTTCAAGACTTCCTGTTAGAGGCAAAGCTTTCGATGCCCATGAAGAAGATGATGAAGAAGAAGTCGAGCATGAGGAAGCCGAGGGAGAGGGAGATAACTACGAGATGATGGATTAGCACTTGGCAACACCACTTTTATTTTTGTCTTTAATTTTCCTGTTCTTGTTGTTTATTTATTTATGTGAACTGCTATTAGAAAATTGTATAATTGCTATGTTCATGTGATTTGATTTATGTTGAACTTGATTTGTGATCTTAATCTATGTGAATGACAGTCGTATGTTTTGTGATGGCGTTCTGTTTTGTTTGTTGTGTGTTTGTTCTTTTTCCTTTGTTTTACTCTTAGACAGTGAGGACACTATCAAAATTAACTTTGGGAGAGAGGAGTTTTGTTTTTTTTTTGTGTGCTTGTTTGTTGGTGTGTTAAGCATAGGCATTTGTGTAAAGCACATACAGCTGTCAGTTTTGCTAGATTTTCAAACATTTTATTTTCTTTTATGATTAGATCTTTATAAAGGAAAGAGATAATTTGTTGCTTTAAAAAAACTAGAAAATGTTGTTAAATTAAGTTTTTGAAAATTGCTTTTCACTGAGAATTAGCCTTACTTTTAATAATATTAGGAAATTTCATTCAAAATTAATTTTTGGCTATTGAAGTTTTGGGAACTCTTAGAATAATTGCTTTTACTTTAGTTAAGCTTTCCTAAAATCAAAAGTAAGCTCAGTAAGTGGTGTACATTCCAGATTTCATTTAAACAATAAAAAAATGGTTCTATTTTTATAAATAAGAATAACTAACTGGCTGGAATGAGTGGTTTATGATTGAAGCGATGTTGTTTGGATTAGGTGCATAGACACTGTTTCATCCAATGAACTACAACTTTGGTTGGTTTAAGAGACTGAAGGAGTAGGGAAGTGTTGTGTGGATTAGGCTTTCGGGCACTTTTCTTACTCTATAATTTTCTCATTGAGTGTGAAAGGGGAGGAAATGTTGTGTATATTAGGCACACAGACTTTGCTTCCTACTGGCTACATCTCTTGTTTAGTTTGTTGACTGAATCCATTGGAATTTGGAATGAAAACCCTTGGGAATGTAAAAGTATAAAAGGGAAAGATTAACTTAGGTAACTGTATTTTACTTTAAAAGGTTTTTGAAAATCAAGGTGTTTATTTAATTTTTTTACTTAAGTTTCCATGAAATTATTCCAAGCATGGTTTTTCTCTAGTAAAAGTTTTTCTTGAATTTAATTTTATAAATGGTTCTACTTTTACTTGCAAAATTCACTCTTTTCCCTTGCTTAGATAAATTATTTTCAAATCTTGTTTGTAAATATGCTTATTTGACTTTTGCTTTGCACCAAGTCTGTTATGAGGGTTGATTTGCTTGAGGGCAAGCAAAAGTTTAAGTTTAAGGGAGTGTTAAGTTCTCAACTTAGCATCATTTTAGTGCTAATTACCTTCTCTTTTAATATTTATCTTGCCTAGACTTGCATTTCTTAACCCATGTTTTAAGTAGTTTAAGTTTTCCTGGAGTTTTTAATTAATTGAGTGATTTCATGACTCTTTGCTGCTAGTAATTAGTGTTTTGTTCTTTTATGTTGTAGGTTGAGTTGGAAAAGATTTTGTGCATGATGATGAATCTGGTTGGAGCTACATTTTTGAAGATGCTGCAAAAGAAACCCCTTTTTGCCAATCACCGCTATAGCGGTGGATCTTCACAGCTATAATAGTGGTTACTGAAGCAGCTTACTTTGAAATCCTCCTCTCTGCTAGCCACCACTATAGCGGTGGCTCCTAGACCAAATTATATTAAAGCCCTTCAATTTCCCTTCCACCATTATAGTGGTGGATCGCGATTTACTGTCACGAGTTGCTGATTTAAATAGTGAAAGTATAAGCTTTTTAGGTCATTCTGGTCTTAGTTGTTATGCACTTATATTATTGTTCAATGTTGATCTTGGTTGTGCATGTGAGATGAAAATATGAAGATGTGCTATTGTTTAACATGAGCATCAGCCGAGAAAATTGTGATGCATGCGTTAATGAAGCATATGAGATGTCTTCATGACCCGATATATGTATATACATATATGGCTTGACACTATCATTGTGATAACAGTATGTGATTGTGATTGACATGGGTATGAAACCCATGAGCTGGAGCCTAAGGAAGGATATGATACCGGCTACGGCCGAGGATATAGCTTACGGGTGAATGAAATGCTTAGAGGGGCAATTATACATTTGTGAGAGGACCCTTTAATCTGTTTGTTTAAGTCTTTCATGTATTCCTTTATGGGAGTGTTATTTTGTGATTTTATAATCTTGCAAATAATGTGATGTGTATGCATCTTACAAATAATGTGACGGGTATGCCACCATCCATAATAAGTGAAGGTTATGACCGAGAATGATAACATGTAGATCCCACATTTATTTCATAGTGGATGTGAAACTAGAAGTTAAATTAACATGAATATATTGAAATGTCTAGATGATAATGGATCTCCATGTTTATACTTACATACATATATGCTCATGAGGGCAAATGAAAGGTAAAGACTTCCTTGCATTATGATAATGCTTGATATATGTGAAAGTGAATAGTTAACTTTATTTTAACATGTTTTAAGATGTATGATAATTAGAGCATCTCATACTGCATAGCATGTATTGAACAGCTTATGTTGAATTATGTTTAACTTGTGCTCGCAGAAATATATAATCATAGAGCAAAGATATGATCAAGAATTCAAGATAAGACTAGTATAAGGCTACTAGATCACGGAGTGACAACATGACTTGGACTGCCAAGATGAGATAAGTATAGGATGAGGAAATCATAGAATGAAGGAGCGATTAGTCGAAAGCTTAAGAAATAAGAATCTATTGGACTTGTTATATTCTGTAATCTATTGTGCACAATTCTGAAGTAGAATATGATTGAGTTTTCTTTTATTCATTAGATATTCACATCGGAAAGGATTCCAGTTCATTTAATCTAAGAATTTGACAATTATTCTTGAGTGATCAGGTTGCTTGCATAATTATGATTTATCATGTAATTTTTGGTAACTTAAAGGGCATGCTACTTGTTAAGTTCTCAACTTAGCATCATTTTGGTTCTAATTACCTTTTCTTTTGATCTCTATCTTGCTTAGACTTGCATTTCTTAACCTATGTTTTGAGTAGTTTAGAGTAGTTTAAGTTTTTCTAGAGTTTTTAATTAATTGAGTAATTTCATAACTCTTTGCTGCTAGTAATTGGTGTTTTTTGTTTTATGTTATAGGTTGAGTTGGTGAGGAGTTTGTGCATGATGATGAATCTGGTTGGACCTACATTTCTGAAGTTGTTGCAGAAGAAACCCCTTTTCTGCCACTCACCGCTATAGCGGTGGTTACTGAAGCAGCTTACTTTGAAATCCTCTTCTCTGCCATCCACCGCTATAGCACTGGTTCCTAGACCAAATTATATTAAAGCACTCCAACCTACCTTCCACCGCTATAACAGTGGGTCACGATTTACTATCACGAGTTTTTGGTTTAAATAGCAAAAGATGAAGTTTTTTAGGTCATTTTGAGCATGGGAAGGATTGGAGAACGCCGAATTTGCTGAAGGAAGAAGAGGAATCCTAATTTGAAGCTCTTTGACCTCGATTTCTATCAATCCAACCTCGATTTCATGGAATATTCTCCTTTTTTTGCTGTTTTTTGTAGTTTTGTAGTCATGAGTAACTAAATCTCTATTTAGGATTGCTATGAACCTAATTTTAGATTAGGAATTGTGTTTCTCTCTATATTTGTGACTTCTCTTGATTAATACATGTCTTTTCATTCTTTTATCTTGAGCTTGCTATGAATTGATCACTTTATAGTTTGTATATTGCTTTTATCAATCTTTGGCAAGGGAGATAAGAGTAGAATTTTGAATGAATCAGTGAATGGGTAAACCTTAATTTCTTTAAGTGTTTTTGCTTGTTAACTCGTAGGGATACTAGTTAATCTCATTTAATCACTTTAGGTTGGTTGTAGTAAGCTTAGCCCACATAAGGAATTGTGTGGCTGTTGAGTAGTTTAAATTAGATTCGGGAGAATTATTTTAAGCCATAAGATAACCTAAGATTAACATGTTTAGTTTATTAGAATCACAAGTGCAAGAGAGAGTTTAGCAATTCTTAGGACGGAAGAAGGAGATTAATAGCTCTAGGCCTTTTATTTGAATTAATTCATCCGATTTTGTGTGTGTGTTCACTATTATTGTTGAATTTTACTCTTCAGTTTTTAACTTAGAGCTGTCTTTAATCTAAAAGTTACTCGTCTAACTAATACGCTTAAATTTCTTGAGTAATTAGCGAGTTAGTCCTCATGGGAACGATATTTGTACTCTATTTCACTGTATTACTTGTGCAACCAGTGTGCTTGCTAAATCACTAACACTACTTTGATTATTTGGACTTGATAGACTAATTGAAGTAGAGTTTGGTCTGATTGAATTTTTTCTTTAAGGTGACCGTCCCTTATACCACTAACATAAGGGAGAGGACATTTGAAGAGATCTAGGTCCCTTGATGCGAAGCATCAATTCAATGGAGATAATGGGAACTAGCATGAATTCTAGGAGAACCTTTTTGTCAAAAGTTTTTTATTACACTTCTTAGCTATGGAAAAGCGTCAAATGAATATTTCATGGTCATTCTTGGAAAATCCTTGGAAGATACAAATAGTGCCTTCACTAACTAGTGTGCGGCACTAAAAGGTTTCCTTAAACCATGGAGAGATAGACTAGTATATTGGGACAACAAATAAGAATAGAGTCCTCTTGTCTATATAAGTCAAAGTGTGAATGGAAAATTCAAGGGACTGAATTTCTTAAGGGGAGAGAATGTAATACTTGAGGTTTTTGGAAGCAACTTATAGAAAAATTTTCAACATGGAATTTAAATCTGACATTTTTATCATAATGTGTTAACATATAAAGAAGGTTCTATGTCAAGTTTCATAATTTTTGAAGTTGCTAATCAGCACCTGAATTTTCTAATGATTGACCCGAAATTAGCCTCAAAACATAACAAAGACTAAATGTTTGGTGACCCAAGTTCTTAATTGGTGTTGTTATTTGTTTGATTTAATTTCTAGGCTCATGATGACATTCTTGGCATCTCTCTTTGGGATTAAAGTGCAGAAATATAGCTCAAACCAGAGGTGAGAGATCAAACCTTGCCTTGTTTGATTTATTTTTTAGAATTTTGTTTCTTAGAGATGTAACAGAGTAATGAATGAACATATTTATTATATATTTGGATTGAGACATTATTTGTTTATGGATCAAATTTGCAAAGGAAGTGCATGTGGTGGATTGATGTTGATACCTTTGTAATTGTGTGTCTATAATAATGAATCTCATGAGAATACGATAGAGAATGTTCTAAGGATTGACCCTATGAATGTGTGAGGTCACATAGTGGGAGCTTAGCTTGAATTTGTGGAAATCCTTGTATATGTATATACACTTGTTGTGTGTGACTATATACCCTTATGCTTATTCTTTGATATGCGTAAATGTGAATAATGGAAAATTGTTGGCCATCCTGAGGTACGTGGGATCATTGTAAAAACATATGTGTATATCTATGTCATTGTACAAATCAAGCCAAAATCATACGAACTTGAAATTATGTATGCTTGTGAATCATGGTGTGGACATGGATGAACGGGAAAGTGATGTCATGCTAGAACCACGTGCTTGTGAATGAGTTTATTTAGTGTTGAGTTTTGGTGGTGCACCTCCATTGTATGTGATTGTTTAGGGATACCATGAGGTTTGGTGGGACGTGATCCATGAAGCCTATAAGATTGATAAAGTATCACTACCACCCATTAGGCCCGATGGCACGTAGTCCATAAGGCCTATAGACCCTAATAGCGTCTTGGCCTCGAAAATCCACGAGGCTAGGTAGGACGTGGTCCATGAATCCTACGGGATTGGTAAAGTATCACTCTGACCCATGAGGCTCGGTGGCACGTAATCCATGAATAGTACTGTTAAATAGGTCAGACCCATGAGGCTTAGTGACACGTGATCCATGAGTAGTACTGTTAAACGGGCAAGCCTGGATCGACCTGTGACGGGCCAAAAAATAACATTCTTAAGCCTGTTTAGGCCCGCCATCTTTTTTAAAAAACCAAAATGCCCGTTTAGTTTGCTGGCTAATCTTTTTTTTTTAAAATATTAAAATAGTATATTTTCAAATTTTTTTAGTAAAAAATTTAATATTTTTATTAAAATAGTATTTATATATGTAAAATATTACTTCTTTAATATTTTTAAATAACCAATAATTTTAATTTTTCATATTTTCTCTCTAAATTAACTATATTATAGTTAAATTTGAAAATTCTATATTTATTTTTAAAAAATTACAAAATTTTTTATATTCAATTTTACTATATTCACTGAATATAAGGTTTATAAAATATAAAAATGTGATAAAGTTGAATTAATTATACTAAACAGGTTCCGCAGTCCTAAACAGGTCTAAAATGCTCAACTTAAGATTGTCTATTTATAGGCGATCTTGGTCTAGTCTGTAGATCACGATCTTTTTCTTCAGTACTATTCATGAAGCCTATGAAATTCGTTGGCATGTATGAACGCTAGCTTTGTGATAAGCATAAAGATAATATTGAACATGTGTAGATTATGCCATTGTGGATATACTGTGTGCTTGATATTCGGTTCCTCCATAGATACTTGTGTCATGTGGCCTGTAAAGGGTAGAGGTAGTGATAATTAAAGCATGAAGCATTAAGAGTATTAGTTGGTAAAGGTACATTGATTATAAGTTAAAGAAAATAATAATAATAATAATAATAATAATAATAATAATAATAATAATAATAATAATAATAATAATATGAAATGCTATATTATTATTATTATTTTTTTTAACGTAATAAATTTGGACTTGTTCATAAAGTATTGATGAAGAACAATAAGAAAAGTTACAATTATTATTAATTAAATTACAAAAAATTAAAAAAAAATTATATGTTGCTACTAAACAATTGCAGTTACGACGAACTGATTTATTTCTCTCCGAAAGATCGAGTTGATCTCATAAGAAAGTAGAAGATCTTGATGAAAATGAAATAGATGAAAAAGGTAGTTACAAGAAAAAAAGTGTATGATTTTTTTTAAGTGGATAGATGATAATGGTTGCGTTAAAAGAGAAGCAGCTTGTCTTTACAAACATTATATATAAATATGTTCGAGGTGGTATGTATAAAACCCATTATTACTGAAGTGGTGGCTACTTTTGAATTTTCTACAATAAAGAAGGGTATTTCATTTTCAGCTTTTTATCACGGTTTACATATACACTTAAAAAAATTTATTTTTCATTTTTTGTAATAAGACGATTTGTATTCTGAACTAAAATATTATTATTTTAAAAACTTTTAATCATCATGTTGCGGTGATCGTGGCGTTCGAAAAATTATCATGACATTTTTGCCATTAGTTACGAGAAGTTAGTTGGAGATAAAGTAAAAAAAAAAAAATTAGGCGGAAATATAAAGAAACCTCCCATCTAATTTTAAATCATTTTTTAAGGAAATATTTACAAAATAAGAGGCATAAATGTCCAAAAATAATAAAATATGACCCAAAATAATTAAAGATTTCCTTGAAAACTTAAAAATAGTAGGAAGAAAACATTTTTAAAAAAAAAACCACACAAGTCCACTAAAATTCATACGATATATTTTTTTTATTTTTTTAAATTTGATAATGAACTCGGACAAAATATGAATTTTATAGATATAATTACATATTCAATCAGAACTAGTTTGCTTTAAAATTTTATATGGATGAAATAATAGTTTTAAAAAATTACTTAATTTGCAAACTCATTTTCCAGTAGTCTACGAGCTCTTGTGTTTTAAAACAATAAACAAGCATAAGAATTTATTGAACTTCCTTATATTTATGGATTCATATTAAGCTTTTTACCCAAATAATTGAACTTTTTTCTTAAATTAAATGTACAACTAATGTAATTTGTTCAAAGTATGTAGTGTAGAATTTTGACGCGATTATTTATTTTTTCTTCCTTTTTTCTTTTGGTTTTGGCATATGTCATGAATTGGGCCTATAATTACATTTTTCTATAAAAAAATAATATCGCCAAAATTAGAGTCAGAAAAGCTCAAAATATTAAACTATGATCTAAAGTGCTATAGAGAACCTATAAAAGTTTTAAAATGGGAAGAAAAATTTTAAAAAATGCACAAAATAATTAAAATTTGTATTATATTTTGTTATTTTACTTTTTTTTTTAAATAATCCCTAACAAATTCCGATGTTCACAAATACAATTACATAAAAATTTATATTTAAATTGTTCAATAATTTTTTAAGGATAAAATAATTTTTAGATTATACCTCAATTTTAAGGATAAGATAATTTTTTTGCTGCCCGTGCTTAAATAAATACAATAATAGTAGTGTCGTACTTGTAAAAAAGTGATAATAAAAGTAGCCACCACAACCATAGAATCCATTTATCAAATCGTGGATGAAGTTACCATACGTGTTTCGACATATAATTTGTTAAACACCTTGAAAAAGTCAGAAGGACATGAAGAATGTGAGTTAGATAAAAACCACGGTTATGGAGTATGGGTTTTGGAAGTTTTATAGTGGATAAACAATATTAGTGATGCATTATTGAACAAATTTGCTCCTATGAAGAGTATTACAAGAAAAACTAAAATTAGAGACGGCTCTAATTTCGTCTCTAAAATGTTAGAAATTTTTTTTAAAATTTAATTTGAAAATTTGAGACAAAATATATATTTTGTCTCTAAAATTTAGTATGAAAATTTGAGACGGATTTTAAGATGGAAAAATTTTTATCTCAGATTAGAGATAGAATTTAAATTATGTTTCAAATTAAAGATGAAATAAATTGTGTTTCAAATTCCTTTTGAGATTAGAAACTAAATAAATTCTGTCTCAAATTCCACCTAAGATTTTGTTAGTCCCACATCATCTAGTTCAGAAACTTAGCCTCCCATATTTTCCTATATATAATGTTGTCTTCCTCCTTTTCTTATATAGAGTGCTTCATTGAACACTCTTATCTTGAGAAGGCTAATGAATGAATATGCCTTCTGATTTAATATTATTTAATGTGGTTAAAAATTTTTTTGGAGGCCAAATTTGATTTGTTTAATAATCCACTGGCAATTTTTTTTTTGTTTAGAGAATTATAGGTGGAATTAGGAGCGAAAAAATTTGTCTCTGATTTGAGACGGAAAAATCCATCTCTAATTTTGATATGGAATTTTTTTTTTGGTCTCAAGTTTGTTTGAGACGCCAAGATCAGAAATGGAAAAAAATTCATCTCTAAGTCTGCCTCTAATCAATTAGAGATAGATTTTTACTTAATTAGAGACAGATTTTTTCGTCTTTGATCTTTTTTTTTTGTGGTGGGGTAAGGGTGAAAATTCGATTTATATATATATATATATATATATATTTACAAAAGAAAAGTTGATGGAATTATTTATATTATGTTTTGAACAAGTGCATTTTGTCAATTAAAATCAAGTATTAAAAGTTTATGATACTTATTATTTCATTGTTTAAAATTCAACATTGAAACTTCCAAACTTGTTCAAGAAGATAGGTTAGATGTGTTGTATCAGCAGCCAATAATTGTTTACGACATATTTTAATATTCATATTACAAAAGGTTTGTAGCCTTAATTAAACTTTCACAGAAATTAATTTAATTCATAGTCGACGAATTAATTTTGTTGTTTTTATAAACTTTATGTCTTAATATTGTAGCAACTAGCATGATGTAAACTCCTAATTTCAAGGACCAAGTGAGCTTCAGTCTAAAAGTTTTCATGGCGCCTTTGTGATTAGTTATGAAAATTTAGTTATAGAGGTAAAGTGTAAAAAAATGAGGCCAAAATTCCTCATGTAAAAAATATTAGGTAAAAAGTTAGTCATCCCTTTTACTAAAACGAAAAATTTTAAAGTTACTTGTTAGAAAATTTTCTTGATAGTCTTTGTTGCTCTTGAATTG
The DNA here is from genome assembly GCA_037074585.1 of Biancaea sappan. Classification (NCBI taxonomy): domain Eukaryota; kingdom Viridiplantae; phylum Streptophyta; class Magnoliopsida; order Fabales; family Fabaceae; genus Biancaea; species Biancaea sappan. Next base: position 32,997,245 of record CM073491.1, read on the forward strand.
CTTGGTTGGTCTTGAAAGGGCAATTGATTTAGGGCACTTTGAGTTGGAAAGAGTTGGGGGTGCTCAGAGTTGAAACAATGGAGGCTATAGTTATAGACATATTTATTTTATTGAAACGGTTATTTACCTATGCATTAAGAATATTTGCAATATCATTGATGATAGAGTATGAAATGTTAATAATTTGTTTTCATTATTTATAGGATTGTTATATGTGGCAATTTTATTTCATTGTATTATCCATTTTTTACAATATTATAATTTTGATGTGTATTATGATTTTTGTATTCATGATGTATGATGAAATGAAAAGTTTTGATAAATTATAATTTAACGAATTTAGTAGGTATGTGATTGGAGAAATCATTTTGGAGTTGTCAATTCTATAAGATATCAGCGTTTAATGGGGTAAAAGTTAATAATAATAATAATAATAATAATAATAATAATAATAATAATATTATTATTATTATTATTATTATTATTATTATTATTATTATTATTATCATTAGCAAAGCATTGCATTTGGAGGTAGACTTTGTTGGATGCTTCGACAGTAAGAGATACTTCAAGATATGTTTTCATAATGGCTTGAGGAGCTATTTTTCGAAAAACTTTTAAACAAATACTTATAGTTTTTTCAACAATTGAAGTTGAATTCATAGCCTACTACAAAGCATTGAATCAGGGAATATGGATGCAGAATTTTATCACTAAACTACAACTAGTCGATGGCATACAAAGGCCATTGAGAATTAATTGTAATAATAAGGTCGTCTAGTTATATTTTAAGAACAACTAGAGTTCTTCTAAGTCAAAGTATATAGATCTTAAATTTCTGGTTATAAAAGAAAGAGTTTAGAGTTATCTTGTGTTTATAAACCATATTAGTACAAATTCCATGGTTACGGATCCACTTATCAAAGGTTTGCCACCCAAAATGTTTTATGAGTATGTGACTTATATGAGTATTGTAAATTTTTATGATGAGTAAGTTTAGTGGGAATTTGTTGTGACATTTTTGTTTTTGACATGTTTGTATTCTGTACAAACTAAAGTTCAATAAAGTTAATGAATTTCATGCATTCATTGTGTACTTTGATATAAAGATTTTGGCTTTTTTTTTTTATGGCTTTGCATAAAGCATTAGAAAGTGTTTTGGGACTTTTTATGTCATGAAGAGAAACCAATTGAAAATAGGCATGACCAATATCATTTTATATTTAATTTTCATACTACACAATGAAGTCTAATCTATGTCACTAATTATGTTGATATTGTGATCATTGACAGGTTTAGTTTCGAATGTCTAACACAAAAGCTGCTTTGATCCTAATTAGCATTATTGATGGACCATATTGTTCTGGGATATTTTGTTTTGATAGTAAATTTTCATGCACAATAAAGTTTTGTTATGTACAATTTCCAAAAACATATATGTGGTCGAAATGGGAGATTATTTAAATTTTCTCTATTTCGTAGACTCACATATTTAATTAAATTGTGTTGGATATTATTATAAAATATTAGTAAATAAATAATTATTCAACAATCTTCATCGTTGCTTCATGTTGATAAATATTGGCCCGTTAAAGATGTTTAAATTGCTTTATAGATCTTTAATTTAGTTAAGCATTTTTGGACATCAACAGCATATTATTGCTATGTAATTATAATGCTTCAATACTTTGTTAATGAGCCAACGTACAACATCAACGAGAATGAGGAAAGCCACTATCTCCTATATATACAATGTTTGTGATATCAAGTAAAAGAGAGAGGATGATATATGGTGAAAGTGTGGAATATATAGTATAAGATGTATATTATATACATGTGTGATATTTTGGGTAGAGAAAGTGCGATAGAAGTCGAGTTTGGTTTACTTCTTATGTGTACAGGTAGTAAACAAACATGTGAGTCCTAAGTTGTTGTATCGTAGAGTAACATGTTTGAATACCCCTGCATCGAGTAATATAGCAAAGTTAACTCGTGGGAGATGTGAAAATTATTTTAAAGAAAGACGAGACACTCGGACCTCTCAGCCTAATACCACCCAATTTATATTTTTACTCTAATTTACAAATTTCTTTATTTTTTGTTTATTCTTATTTTTCAAGTGATGCTCTAACAATTTTAAATTTTAAGGTAATTTTTCATGTTTAATCCCACGAAAGCAGCAATGAAAAATAAGAATGGTGAAGGAAGGTTTTGAAAAATCATTTTATGAGATTTTCTCAATTGTAAAATTTTTCTGGGATGAAATTTTGTGATTCACAATTTGCGTAAATCAAAGGAAATATTTTTTATTTTTCCATTTGGAGTTGTGAGTTTATTTCACAAGAAATTGCATAAATATTTTTGGTGGAGTATTTATCTTTTTATAGTAACACATAAAATTTTTTTTGAGTTTTGGGTATTTAAGTATATGGTATTTCTGACACCTTATTTAAGGTGACAAATATTTTATTTTCAATTATATGTATTTTAATTTATTGTGGGATTATGAAAATATTAGTATTTTCTATTTGGTGTTGCTCTGAAAGAATTTTTCAGTATATGAGATACCCATGATGAGATACGTTGTTACAAAACTTTAGCTTTAACTATATATTGTCTTGTGTATCAATATTATTTTTACAAGTTTTTTAACTTGGTTGGAAAAATTCTTTTAAAGTAGATTTGTGTATATATATATATATATAAGGGCAAATCTATATAGAAAATAGCATTTGTACTATGCGGAGCAAATGCATATTGATTTGATCTACAATCAAAATATCATTACATGGGTGAAATTATTATCTACTATTTTTATGAGCACAATTCATAATTCTTGAATTCCAATTTTGAGTGATCATCAAGTGATCAATTTTTGCTCATAAAGCAAATTTATGAATTGGTGGTTTCTTCTCCCTACACCATGATGTATGTGTCACTATTTTAATTTTTCTCTTTTTTGAGAACTTTTATTAATAATGGGGGCAAGAAGAAAAAAATTTGGAATTATTTTTATAATAACAAGTAGGGGATATAAGTACTTTTTTTTAATAAAAATATATATATAAATTTTTGTATTACTACTAGAAAAATGAGATTTAGTGACTGATATTGTCACGCCCTAATTCTAGGAGCATGACTGGCACATCGATAGGATCCTTACTACCACCATAAGCCTGAATTCACAAATACTTAGGCAACACAACCAAAATAATAATTAATGAAGCCTTCACACATCCATTTACATAGAATACCAAAGAGTTCTATCTACTACAGAGCGACTCAAAGAACTCAGACATACTCGACTAACATCAATTCGAATTCGAAGAGGGATTGATGACAAGGAAGTTCCCCTACTCCTCGAATAGAGTCTGACCAACTAACCAGATTCTGTAAGGGCATGAGAAAAAGGTAAGTACGAAAATACTCAATGAGGAATTGATTATACTAAACATACTACCACCACGTACCCCTCACAAGGATGGGCACGAAATATAATGTCCCTTTTCACAAACACTAAGACCAAGCCCCGTTCTGCACAACCTGCATAGTCAGGTGAATAAATCCTATCCTATGCACACAATTATCGTAAGATCATACATTATAAGGAAAATACAAAATTATACCATCACATAACCCAATCACACAAGATTAATGCACAACATTAAGTGATCTTACGATAAATAGGTCTTCCATGATCACCACATTTAACTAAATAAATTCAACACCTCCACATAAAACACACATTAGATGCATGACTATTTAAATCAACATAATTCCAATATATATAGTATGTCCACCTTTCCAGGACAAGAGCTATGAATAATTAAATGAAATCTCATCCACCGTTTCAGGACAGAGACTATAAATAACTTAATGAGGTCTCGTCCACCGTTCCAAGACAGATGCTATGAATAATTTAATGAAGTCTCGTCCACTGTTCTAGGACAGAGACTATGAATAATTTAATGAGGTTTTGTCCATCATTCCAGGACAAAGACTATGAATAATTTAAATGATGTCTCATCCATCGTTCCAAGACAGAGACTATGAATAATTTAAATGAGGCTTCATCCACCATTCTAAGACAGAAACTATGAATAATCATAATTCTCTCTTAGCAAGCCTCATGAATATAATTTCCTCTTGGTAAGCCTTATGAGTATAATTTATATGAGCTCACTATAATCATAAAATGTGATCAATTATACTTAAGTATTACTTCAACATCATCAATATTCAACCAAAGCAAGCATATATACATATGTCTATTGCGCAAGTATATCATAGTACAATAATTCAATTAGCGACTACCACCCCATAATATAATTTTCCACGCATAAATTGCTATTAAAGGGGGTTCACTTGTTCAAGTAGGAATAAAACAATACACTTAATTGCTTAGAAGGATAACTCATCACAACTCATCACATAACACTTACAACCATAAGATTCCTCTAAAGTTTTTCCATTCTCAAATGTCCCATAGTCCAAGGGTAAAACTTGTTTACAAGCAATTTACATACTCCACAAACAATATCATTATAATTTATCAATTTACATGACAATAACGAGGCAACTTACTTATTCCTCAACTATTCACAATTTATGCTTAGACAAGAGAAATGTGAGTATAAGCATATATATATATATATATATATATATATATATATATATAAAATATACATATATATAAATATATCCATTTGAGTTATATGCCATAGGACATCAAGTTAACCTAGTGGCCATCATCAAGTAATTTGACCTTATACCTTTCATTCGTTAAAATAAGGGAACCACACTCATATGCAAAAATATGACACAATGGAATGTATTATTCAAACTAACAGGTAATTTAACATGGTCTGTCAAATAGGGTCGTAAACTCTACTCAGGGGATATCTAAATACCTTATCCTTCCCTGCATTCATTCCTTTCAGACTACTATGATATTTTACACAAGTAATAATAATTAGCCACTTCACTATACCACACGTATCACCACACATGAGGCAAAATGGAGTCATTCTTTCACACAACCAAGGCTTCTAGCTTCAGCATAGAAGTATCATCATTTCAATCGTTTCTTATACATATGCATGACTTTTATTTTCATAAGCATACAAAAGGTATTTCGAATGGTTATATTCATATTGACAAGGTTATATATATACAGAGAATACGACCAAAGTAAGTAAAGATCCCCTCACCTGGGTATGGAGCACTTTGACCTCCGAAGAATGTCCTAGCCAAGTGTTAAACCAACCGATCATCTCTTAACACCTATTGACCAAGCCAATCAAGAGGAAAGGAAATAAAAAACACACTTCAATGCTTGTCAGGAGGCTAGCGCTTGGAGTGCCACCCCTTCAACTTTTTGCCAATTGCAGGGGGCCTGGTGCTTGAGGCGCCACCCATGGCACTTAGGGCACCATCTTTCTAACTCTCGACCAGCAGCAGGAGGCTTGGTGCCTGGGGTGCCTTGGGCGCCAAGTAGCAAGAGTTTGAGTATCAATTCGTTTTTAACTCCCAAGCTCCTAAATCAACTAAATTTTGACCATTTTCCATGATTCCTTTTAAGGGTTTTCTTTCTTAATGTTCTAAGATTAATATGGCTCAAAAACCCCAAGCTAATTCCATGATCCTAAGCTTAAATCATTAATCTTTCAAGATAACCCTAACTTCAACTTATCCTCTTTTTCCATGAATTCTACCACCAAGCATGATACATTCTCAAATCTCTAATTCTAGACTTATCATAGTGGTCGGCTGGAGATCTGTGCCTTTGCCGGTGATTGGCTGTCAAAAACTTGTACAAAGGGGGAGAGGCTCATGGCTGAGGGGGGATTGAGAGAGAGATCGTGAGGGAGAAGGAAGGAGAGAAGAATGGGAAAGAAGAGAAAGATGATGAGTTTAAGTGGTGTGTGGGGCCCACTAGCTCTGCTTTCAGTTTAGTCCTTCCTTACAAGCAACTAACAAGTGTTTCATACAATATTGAAATAGCTTGATCATTACTAAGGCACCCTAATACACTCCATAATTACTCCTCATCACACCTCGTTTCATTAAAACATCATAATTTCTCTTTTGTTCACTTTAGTCCATCTTCGTCTCAATAATTTCCCATGCCTCCTAGCCTTGTGCTCATCCCCACCCCAAGGTTGCTTATTGATTTATACGTTTAGCCTATTGAAATCATTGAAGTTTCTTTTGAAATAAAACAAAAATTTTTCCGACACTTGAAGTCCCGATAAACTAATATTCGAAAGTGACAGATATTACAGATATTGTCTATCACTAATTTTTCAAAATTTGTGACAGATTAGTGACAGATTTCACAAATTTCTGTTGTTTGTGATGGAAACATATTATGTCACTAAATCTAGGAATTTGTGACACATTTGAGTCGTCACTAAATTCTTTCACTAATATTATATTTTAGTGATGAATTAGTGATGGGTCTAAATAATATGATTTTTTTTTGAAATATAGTTTATTTGTGACGTAATATCATATGTTCCATCACAATATATTTTTAAGTTTTAAATTTAAAAAACAAACGTTTTCTTTTCTTTTTTTTTTGGTGAAAACACAATTTGTGATAGAATATCATCTGTCACAAATTTTGTGACAGAATATGGTCCGTAAAAAAAATTGTGACAGACTATCATTTGTCACAAATTTTGTGACAGATATTCCGTCACAATATTTTTTTAAGTTTAAATTAAAAAAAAACATTTTGTTGGGTGAAAATTTTCCTTTTCCCGCCAAAAAGCCCGCACCCATTTTAGTATTTCCCACCAAAATCTTTCTTCACCTAAACCCTTTCTTCTCGCATCGACAGCACAGTCTGGTTGTTTTCTCAAAAGACCTTTTCTTCTCCAATTTATCTGTATGGGTGCGTGGTACCATTTTGGGGTTCTATTGATTTGCTTCCTTGATACACTGAATGAGTATCAACTTTCCAAGAGCTTGAAGCAGTTTTTGTAGGTAAAGCACATGGATTTTAGGGTTCCATTGTTGGTTAGTTTTTTTATAATTTCTGGCTTCATTCTTATAATTGCTTTTACTATCTGAAGGTGGGTTGTATGCTCTCTAATCTTGATATTGGTGTAGATCTACTATCACCGACTGTGCTTGTTGTTATTTTAAGCATTTGTGTTTTATCTAGAAGGGAAGAAGTGGAATGTGCAACAATTATTTTAATTTATAGAACAATTATCTTTTATTTTCTTAGTTTTTATTTTTATTTTTATTTTTCTTACATCAGTAATTATTATTTCTATATCTGAAATGGGTGGTTATTGACAGTTACCTTTCGTTATTTGCTATATTAAGTACATATTATGTGTTAATCAAATTAAGCTCAATAATTTAGCCAATATCAGCACATAAAAAGTATAACTCAAAATAAAACAACACCTACAACATATAGCTCAATGAGCCAATATACTCAGCCCCCACACTGATCCACAATTCACACATTGTTTTCTTTCATTAATTTTCTTACTGAATCCAGCCTTTGCTATTCAATCAATTTGCTCAAAGTCCACCAAATTTAGTTATTAGTCCTCTCTTCTAAACCAAAAGAAAAGTAAAGTAGAAGGAGAGTATGTTCTCTTACCTCAAGAAGTAATTCACCAAATTCTCAGCTCTTGACTCCTCAAGAACACCACCCAAAACTAACAAACCCTCGTGTGCAACTTGATTTTACTATTTCAAGAAGTAAAAAAAATTCATTCAACTAACTACTAGAACCACTAACTGTAGAGCTCAGCATTAAGTGCTTTAATTAATAATTATAAATACAAAACACAAGCATAAGTATTAAGTAAAAAGGTAAAACCACCATTCTCACCTTTGTTCTATGCAGGTTACCAAACAACTGCACACTTTATAACCCATTTGACAACATCCAATTAGGGGGAAAAGAAAACCAAAGTTATTGCTTTCACAAGCACATATGCTTTTAAGAGAAGAAGACTTAAATATATACATTGGCTATTGAGGCTTATATCTCATTATACTTATTTATTACTAACTACTTCCAAGTGAAAGGCAACATGGAAACAATGATGGGAACAATCAAAGTGACCTTTTATGTTGTTGGAAATAATCTTGTGGTATATTCTTTATATATATATATGTATATATATACAAAGATTGGACAAAATATGTGTATATATATATATATATATTAATTAATATGAAGAGAATTATAAACTGATTCCAAGAGAAAATAACACAAGTTCAAACATTTACATTGATTGCTAAACACAGTTAACACAAATCAGATGTGTTAGGATGAAAAAAAAATTAAAACATGCATCAAACATAGTTGATCCCCAAAAAAAAAACAATATTTTAAAACAAATTAGAAGAAGAAACTAAAAATTCCATCTTAATCAGATTATAAAATTATATGGATAAATATTAAAATGGAAGACTAATAATAAGCACTTGATTAGACCAAAAGAGTTATTTGACTAAAAAGTATTGAGTAACGTGGCTCAATGGGACCTGTGATAAATAATTTTAGTCTCATATGTTTCTTCCTTCATTAAATCATGAGAGATTGATCTCTAAAAATACGCAGAAGATTTGGATAAAAATAAAAAAGAATGCCATGAATGTGCTCTGAAGTGGATATGGGATTCTGGTCCAAATATATGCTAACATTAATTAGCTGATATGACTAGACGCTTGTAAGTGTGATGTTAAGAGCCAGTTGATTATAGCTTTTCTAAGAACCCGAGACATTGCCTCACCAGTACCATTCCTCTTTAATTCTCACTTCACGTCTCACCCATATCTGTAATTTGCTACCTCCTCTTCCTATACCACTTTACTCTCTAGTCTTTAGGCTTATTGGCTTGTCCCTCACCTTTCAATTTGTTGATTCCAGTAATATATATAGCAGTTGAATTCATCTCTTCAAAATCCTCACCATTGTAACCAAAACCAAACTGTAATAAGAAACGACAATTATTTAAAAATTAAAATCTATTGAAAAAAAAATCCTACAATCTGTAAACCAAGCAGCCATATACATCCAAAATTATGAGCATACAAGGTAAAAGAGTACATTAGTAAAACCTATATCCTCAAAATCCAAAATAGATAAAACGCAAACACTTAAAATAACAACAAACATAGTCGGTGATAGTAGATCTACACCAATATCACCAAGAAACATAAGAAAAACTTGACCTCACCCACTAAGATTAGAGAGCATACAACCCACCTTCAGACAGTAAAAGTGATTGTCATAATGAAGCCAGAAATCATCAAAAACTAACCAACAACGAAACCCTAAAATCCATGTGCTTTACCTGCAAAAACTACATCAAGCTCTCAGAAAGTTGATACTCGTTCAGTGTATCAAGGAAGCAAATCTATAGAACCCCGAAATGGTACCATGCTCCAACACAGAGAAATTGGAGAAGAAAAAGTCTTTTCAGAAAACAACTAGACTATACTGTCTGTGCGAGAAGAAAGGGTTTAGGCGAAGAAAGATTTTGGTGAGAAATACTAAAATAGGTGCGGGCATTTTGGTGAAAAAAGGAAAATTTTCACCCAAAAAAAAATATTGTGACAGAATATCTGTCACAAAATTTATGATGGATGATATTCCGTCAAAATTTTTGTTATGGATTATATTATGTCACAATTTGTAACAGATGATATTTCATCACAAACCATGTTTTCAATAAATTTTTTTTAATTTAAAACTTAAAAATATATTGTGGCGGAATATTTCTCTCAAAACTTATGATAGACAATATTCCGTCACAATGATTGTGACGGATAATATTCTGTCTCAAAATTTGTGACAGATGATATTCCATCACAAATAAATTACATTTTAAAAAAAATCATATTACTTAGACTTGTCACTAATTTGTCACTAAAATATAATATTAGTGACGAAATTTAGTGATGACCTGAATCCATCATGAATTCTTAGATTTAGTGACGGATATTCGTGATGGAATATGTTCCATCACAAACAACAGATATTTGTGAAGTTTGTCACTAATCTGTCACAAATTTTGAATATCTAGTCACGAACAACATTTATCACTTCTGTCACTAAATCTCATTTTTCTAGTAGTATGACTAAAGATTCTAAAAACTTGGTTCAAAGAGAAAAATGAATCATATGGTTGCTTATTTAAATGCACATTTTATAAGAGTTCAAACTCTTAAATTCATCCCTATAGTGTCGGTGCATTTTCTTGTAGTGGATATCTGAGGTTGAGTTTTTAATGAAATCTATAGCTCTATAAGAATGTGGTGTCTAAGCTGCAGGAATGCCCTTAATAGAATTTACCTATTTGAATAGAGCGAAATAAGACCACTCCTATATGAGAATATACAGGGCGTATTCTCACAACACATTCAAAAAATAGGACACGGCATAAGGCCACATAACCGTGCTAGGTAGGGCTCATGATTTGCATCTAAGTTGTTATGTGTATGATATATATCTTGTCTTCTTTAAACAGTCTATAATTCAAGGTGAATACCATGATGACTTTGGATCAGAAAATATATTTTTACTAAGTATAGATTCAAGGAAAATTAAGCTATTTATATTATGCATGATAATCCACCTCTACCCAAAATGTATATATTATTGAGTACTATTTTATAATAATAAGTGGAGGATTGTTGGATATTATTATAAAATATTAGTAAATAAATAATTATTCAACCATTCCTAACCGTTGCTTCATGTTGATAGACGTTTGCCCATTAAAGATGTTTAAATTGCTTTATAGATCTTTAATTTAGTTAAGCGTTTTTGAACATTGGCAGCATATTATTGCTATGTAATTATAATGCTTCAATACCTTGTTAATGAGCCAATGTACAACATCAATGGGAATGAGGAAAGCCAACTATCTCCTGTATATACAATGTTTGTGATATCAAGTAAAAGAGAGAGGATGATATACGGTGAAAGTGTGTAATATATGGTATAAGATATATATTATATACATAGGTAATATTTTGGGTAGAGAATGTATGGAAGAAGTTGAGTCTAATTTACTTCCTACGTGCAGAGGTAGTAAATAAACAGACAAGTCTTGGACTATTGTATCCTGGAGGTAACACGTCTGAGTACTCCTGCACTGAATAATATAACAAAGTTAATCCATGAGTGACTCGAAAATTACCTTAAAAAGAGATGAGACACTCGGACTTCAGTCTAGTACTATGTAATTTATATTTTTACTCTAACCTTTAAATTTTTCTATTTTGTATTTATTCTTATTTTTTGCTCCAACAAATTGTACATAGGTTGCCATTAAATTAAGAAAGTCCAAATTGTCTGATGTTAATTGTTTTTTTTTAATTTCAATGAAATATCGGGTTACATTAATTAGTTTGGGTCCAATATGTATAGAAATTCACTTTAGACCTCAAGTCTTTTTTGATGGGCCTATAGCTTGTTGGGCTAATCTGACTTGGCAAAATAGAGTTGTGGTTTTCTAAGGAAGATTAGACCCATTCTTAATATCTTCTTCCCCATCTAAGGAGAGAAACCATTGACTGCTAATATTTAATTGGAAGAACCTGTCACTTCTAGAGGCTTTACAGCGTATCAAGGTATGGTTCCGTGTAACTACGATAAATCTTTGTCTATCAATCTGGTGGATTCTGGAATTTGTTATTCAATGACTAAATTGGTTCTTTGATTGTTCTAGAACAATTAAGCAAAGAATGCAAGAACATTTGAGTTTGGTTCTACAATTATCGTTGTTGTTAATCCATCATCGATAACTTTGATATAAATTTAAAGAAAATAACCTATGCGCTTTAATTATTGATTCAACGGGAAATTTTATATCTATCACTAATTCCTTATTCATCAGCGACGAAATGGTGGCAACTATTACTCTCGCTGAGTATCTTCACTATTTTACACAATAATTTAATTAAGTCGCTAAAATATTAAATATCTTAAATACTTGGATGAACATAACCGTGCAGACCTCAGGATGTTTAAAATTGGATTCACTGTTCGTCTCAAGAAATAAATAATATGTTTATTTTTCTGTAAATCGTTAGATATGAGATCTAATAATTTAAATTTTAATTTTTTTAATAAAAAAATCATCATTTAAAATATAGACTTTTAGATATTATATCTAACAGTTTATAAAGAGACAAATATGTTATTTTTCTCTAAAGAGAAATAATATATCTAATCTAAGGATGTTCACCATTCGCATAGGGAAGAATCTGGGATGGAGCCGTCTGAATTATATGCTTTAATAATAAGTTTGGAAGTTAATTTTTGGTACAATCCAAGTGGGTTCGAAGAAGAAAGAAGACAAGGATATTAAAACAAATACAATAAAGATAATTAAGGGAAATAAAATAGAAGAGGCAATCGTGGGATTAGTTGGGCAAAAGATTCCCCACTTCACTCTGTTTTTGTTCTTATTCTCCATTATTTTGGAGTTAAGAAACGTAATGGTGTCTGTGTTTGATTAGACTTAAATTATGTAATGGAAAATATCCATATATAATGCTACTCTTTCGTCAAAAGCAAGTGAAGTCCTCCAATGCCCTCATACATAACAAATCGATCTACTTTTATTTTCTCCTACGATGCGTCTTTTTTGCCGCCTCCTTCAACTGCCACGTGTCATGCTTCAGTCTTTGTCCCAAAATTATTGTAACTTTTAAGAAAAAATTACGTATAATTTTTTTTAAAATTATAACTTAGTCATAACTTTGATGTATAAATTTCAGGCTATAATGGAATCAACCTTATAAATTTAAGTAGCTATGCAATTTACTTTTTTAACTTTAAAAATTGGTAATACTTCTTTACAACTTTTAAGCCGCTATGCAACATGGTTCGGGTGTGTTTGACATGGTAAAAAAAATGAGTTTATAGCAATATTATCAAAATCAGTTCGGCCATGGATCTAGACAAGCCTTTAGGTCACTGGGTCACTGATTCAATTGTCAGATTATCGAGTCAATTATTGACCCGGGTAAATACATTAAAAAATTAAAATTATATATATATATATATATATATATCTTTACAAATAAATTCAAAAATAAGTAAAATAAATAATGTACATTCAATTTTCACAATTCAAAGTCATAAACATTCATAATAATTTATAAACATTTATAATAATTCAAGCATAAAATCATAAATATTCATAATAATTTATGAAGTAATAAATAAAATCATCCAAACATAATAATTCATACATTTAAAGTCTTAAATATCCATAATAATTTATAAAGTCATTAAAATGCTAATATTTTCCTAATAACATTATTTCTATTGGTAAAGTAAATTAGAAAAGTGTTGTTGAAAAAAAAAAAAAAAGAAATCCAAGTCGCAGGTCACCAGGTCACCCAGGTCGACCAAGACCTGGTCGGGTCAGCCGGATCTTGGTCGGACCGTGTGCAGTCTGAATCAATCTTTCAACCTGGACCAGGCCAACCACAGGGTGGACTGGCCAGGTTGAGTCGAGTCACACAACATTGGTTTATAGCTTATTTGACTAGCTTATAAGCTTGCTAGAAGTGTTTGGTAAACGAGCTTATTTCAATAATTTATCTTATTTTAAAACGCTACTTTTTGTAACTTATAATTTATAGTTTATAGTTTCTGTACTTTTCTTCCTGTTTTACCCTTATTATTTTATCTAAATATCTATTATATCTTTTGTTTTATTTATAACCTAAATCTCCAAAATACTTTTATTGTGAATAATTTTTATTTTTATTTAAATTTTTATCTTTAATTAAATTCATTTTAAACAAATATATATATATATATATATATGATATAATAATATATATTAATTATATATATATTAATTTAATTAAAAAACAAAAACTAATATATTTATTTTATATTATTTAGGAATTATAAAATAATACAAACACTTTAATACCATTTTATGTCATTTTATATTTTTTAGCTATTTCAACAGTTACTTTTATCAAATAATTTTAATTCAATAAGCTAGCTTATAAGCTTTCACTTTTTAATTAAAAAATAACTTTATATTACTTGTTTTTACAGGTTGAAAAATGTCAAATTAATGAAATATATATATATATATATATATATATATATATATATCTAATTAACCTATCTTTTTTTTAAAGACTTTTTTTGTTGTCAAACCGAAAAATGATACAAAAATAGCCATTATTTTGTTACTTAAAATAACACGTTAATTTTTTTTTTTTAGTGTAGTCTTTTTCAACTTGCACGGACAAATAATGTTAGGATTTCGGATGAAAAAGTCAATGGAGAGGCTACACTACACAAAAATAAAAACACAAGAAGCTTATTGTCAACTTTTAAAGTTAAAACGGTATAAATTGCATAATCTCCTAAATTGAGAAGGCTTCTTTGTCTTTTAGCCTAAATTTTATAATGTAAATTTAATATCTTTAAATTATCGTAAAAAAAGTTAAATATTATTTAAAACTAACATTTCGAAATTATGTGGTTTCCATGTAATACATTAAACTAATGTTGTGATCCATGCAATGCAAGGATAAAGTACAACTTTAAAAATTTTCGTTACTTATAAAAAATAATAATAATTACAATTGATTTATATAAAACTTATGAGTTATGACATATACTTTTTAAACATAAATATTTTGAATTGATTTATCAGTTCCATAATTAAATCTATTTTACCTACTCAAACTTTGATTTGAATTGATTTATTTATTTAATAGAATAAATTTAAATGAATAAAATACGTAAATTTGTTAATTTGCCGATTATTTATTATTTGTTATAAATTATTTGTTGCACAGATTGGTAATTGATTGAATATTGATTTCATCTTTACTTCTGAATGCGTCTTTTTTTTTATTTCAATCGGATCTGAAAAAAAAAAAACACTGAAGGTTGCTACTACATTTGGATTATATTTCTAGGAATCAGATTTCATCTTTCAAGAATCTGATTTTCATTTCTTTCTTTAGTCAAGGGATTATGATTTAAAGATTTATATCTCAAACTTTAATTTTTATTAAATTAAGAACTATTTTTGGAAAGAAATCAAAATAAAGTCAAATAAAGTAAAATTTTTAATTCACATGTCAATTCCATAATCAAATTTATTTTACCTACTAAAAAAATCCTATAAGACACTACAGTGGTTAAATAATAAAGGTAATTATTTTTTTAATTTCAATTCAAATCATTTAAATTAATTCAAATTAAATAATTAATATTATGTGATATCATTAATTTACAAAATTTATTAATTTACTTAATTTATTTATTCATTCAAATCAATTCAAATTAAATGAAATAACAAAATTCACTAATTATTAATTTCACTAATTAATAATTATGATAATATATTATGATAAAAATATATTCTGGTATTCATTTTAATAATAAACCACATTATATAGTAAATACATTGGGACCCACATAATATGATAATAATATTATAATTTATAAATTTATGAAACTTATGAGACTTATGAGTTATGATATATACTTTTTAAACGTAAATATTCTGAAATAAATTTTGATTATTTATACAAATATAAATTATAAATTTTAATATAAAATTTATGATAATAAACAACAATATTATATTATGATATAAAATAAGTTATCAAATGGAATAAAATAAAGAGATGTATGTGTAATCAATAAAAAGTTTTAAATTTAAATTTTTTTGCAAAAAAATAATAATCGAATTAAAAATATTCATATGGAATATAGGTAATCAATTATAAAGAAATTTTATATGTATGATCAAGAATTAATGCCAAAATGCTTTGATCCTCGTGCATATATATTTCAACAATTTATTTTGTATATATTTCAATTCAAATCAATTCAAATCAAATAATAAAGGTAATTATTTTTTTAATTTCAAACCAAATCAAATAATTCATTTAATGTGATGTCATTAATTATCTTATATTGGCCAAATAATAAAGATAATTTTTTTTTAAATTTCAATTCAAATCATTTCAATCAATTCAAATCAAATAATTAATATTATGTGATGTCATTAATTTACCAAATTTATTAATTTACCTAAAAAAATTATGACAAGTGTATTAGTTTCTAATTTAAGGTTTTCCACTATCTCACAATTCAGATAATGCAACTACAAAACATAATTTCAGGAATACTTTGTGTAACAATGTAGCACGAGATTCAAATTTATATGAGATCACTTGTACAGGAAGAATCTACTCTGAAAGTCAGATAGAAAAAATATTAAGATCTGATGAAGATGAAAATTTACGTGCCTTGAAAAGTTCAAAGGAATTGTCTAGGCAATAGACATCACTCTTCTTACTATTACTAACTGGAAAGCACCTACATTTGAGATATATGAGAAAATGAGTTTGAATTTTGGGATGATAACTACTATGATTTTGAATTTACCTCATCTTTATCTCTGGCCATAAGACAAGTGTTGGCTTCTTCATTTGTATTCTCCTCATCAGAATTGCTATTTCCCCAAATGAAAGATAGGTAAGCTTTCTTTGATGATTCAGCTTTTGGTTATGATTTCTCTTTTTCTCCTTTTTCTTTTTCTTCTGTCTCCTTGGTGTTTTGAGATTTTCCTGTAGGTTCAACACCAAGAACTTGCAATTGATTAATCACAAGTTGTATCTCATTAATGGTTTTGCAATTGTTCATTTGAGCAATTTCAAGTTCACTAATGAAACTTCTATACTTTAATTCCTCAGCAATAAGATCTTCCTCATATACAACTTCAAGAGTTTCCCACATTTCTTTCACAGTTGCACAATTAGAAATTCTGAAAAATTCATCTTGACTCAATGCACAAGAAATAATTAATTTTGCCTTAGCATTGAGTTGCACTAAACTTCTTTCAGTATCATTCCATTCACTCTTGGATTTTGGAATGCATTTTCCTTGTTCTTCCTTGACAGGCATACAAGAACTATTTTTTATAACTTCCCAGAGTTTATGGTCTACTGAAATTAAAAACATTTTCATTTCATACTTCCAATATTGAAAATGATTAGCATAAAAAATTGGAGGTTCTGTGAAAAAACAATTTTCAGAAATAAACCAATCACTATATCCAACCATGCTAACTCTTAGACGGTTAAGTCTTTAAACAAGAGCCCAAGCTCTGATACCAATTGAAAGTAATGGTTGGAACCCAAGAGGGGGGTGAATTGGGTTTTTTAAATTTTTCACAAGAATTAATTGGAAGTTAAAATGATTTTCTGTAGAAGTGTAATACTTAAGATAATAAATACAATACAGAAAATCAATGTGCTGTCAAGATAAATAATTATAAAGATCAAGGAATTAAAGAATAGATATCAATATGCACTAATTAAAGAGTAAGGGATAGAGAAAGCAAACTCGGAGATTTATACTGGTTTGGCTAATCCAAGCCTACATCCAGTCCTCAAGAGACCACTTGAGTATTTTCACTATAATTGCAAGTTTAATCCGAGTACTTGCAAACCACTACAACCACGTAAATTCGATCCGAGTATTTGTGAAATCACAATAGAGAATTTATGAATCTGGGCTCCTCCTCAACCCAAAGCAAGTTCTTCCAACACCGGTACTTGCGAACCTCAACTCGGAATAATATATGTGTTGATCAAAATCAACAATACAAAGAAACTCTCTCTAAAGAGTAGATGAATACAAATGAAGCTCTAATAACTCTAATGATAGAGAATATGCAAGATTTGGCTCAAGAATATTTGGATTTCTCTCAAAGATGATAGAACATGTTAATATGTCATTGTAGTACTTGGTTCTGGCTCAAAATCGTGTATCTAAGGTCATATATATAAGATTTTAAAAAACTAGCCGTTATATAGCCGTTACAGCACTTATAATGCAGTCCAGATGTCGATTGGTCGACCAGTTGGGGTCACCTGGTCGACCACCCACTAACAGTAGCAAAATATAGCATTTTTAGGACAACTGGTCGACCAGTCGGAAGCTGCCTGGTCGACCAGTCGGAAGCTGCCTGGTCGACCACCGGCTGGCAGTAGCGAAATACAGATTTTGAGCTTTCTTTAAAAATTCATAACTCCCTCATTTGAACTCCGTTTTAAACAAATAATATACCATTGGAAAGCTCTTGGAGTCTAGTTTCAAATGAGCTAAGTTTTACTCAAAAATTGTTTTTCCTTTAAAAGATATAATCAAAACACTGACTATAGGTCAGAATAGAATAATTTTTGAGTACAGTAAAATCAACTTTCAGTTTTTCAAACTATATTTTAAATAGTCATATATTTCTCATTTGGACTCTTTTTTGAATAAATAATATACCGCTGAAAAGATCTTTGAGTCTACTATCAAATGAGATTAAGATACTTGAAAAACCGATTTTTCATTTATGAGATATGATATAAGGAGTGACCAAAGGTCAAAAACTAACTTTTGTAAAACTTCATATCTCACTATCTTTTTGTTTAAAATGCTTGAGCCAATGTATGCAAATCTAAATCATTGAGTTGAACAAGTATACTAGCCCATATAAAATATACCTAATGTAAACACATAGGCTATCTTGATGCATCCAAGCTTCCAAGACTTCAAATCTTCTAATTCTTCATTTCTTGCAGCTTTATCCTTGCATGTTGTCTTCCTTGAGTGAAGCATGATATTACTTTTCCTTGTTCTTCAATATAATGCTTATTCTTCTTGTTTTGAACCAACCTATAAAATGTATCTTACTTGCAAACCCAATGGTTAGTTCAATAGCATGATTCAATATATGCAACATATATATTAAATAACATAATCATGATTAAGTAATTGTAGCACATATATGATAATTAATCTTTATATATATTAATGCTATAATTCAAATATATTTGTCATCATCAAAACTTATGGCATATAGCCTTAGGGCTCACAATCTCCCCCTTTTTGATGATGACAAATTACCAAAGAAAAATATGTATCACAAGATAATGAATGCAATGTTGTAAGCACATACAGATATTTTTCTACTGTTTCTTCTCCCCTTATTTGACATCAACAAAAAGGTGTAGGGAATACAATATATAGAAGTTAAAGCACATACTTCTTTAAGCTAGGATGTCAAAACATGTCAATATAGCATGGGGTGAGGATACATCAAAACTTATCATTGATTTCATTGACATGTAAAAATAATTTTCAGAAAAATTTCGCATGTCAAATCAAATGAGCCAAAAGATAAAACTTGAAAGAGTTTTAGGCTCCCCATTAAACCTTGCATAATTTGAAAAAGAATAATGAATAATGAATATCCAATTTTTCAAGATATATTCTTTGTCAAAAAAATATACTCTCAAGTGAGACAAAGCTCCCCCTGAATTTCATAACCTTTTTCCTTTGAGAAAGATTGTTCAAATCAGTATAAAGGAAATTCAGTTTTTGATTTGCATAATTTTGAAGTAAGACTTTTGAAGAAATTTCTACAATATTTCTGTTGAAGATGATTTCTGCTTGTTTATGAAAAGGCATTTTAGTAAATAGCAGAAACATTGAAATCTTTGAAATATGTAAACAAGAAATAAACATCATTTGCTGACATATGATAGAAATATTTGCAGCACACAACAAAAGTATGATATACGGATTAGCAAAGCATGATATAAACAAGAATATTAATCATAATCCATAAATCAAATAGTAATATTTTTCAAGATTTTTGAAAATACTTTCTGCTTATAAAAATATTTTAACATATGGCAGAAGTAATTTAAAATGAGGATATTCAAATCTTTTTCTTTGCAAGACAAATTTTGCTTCAATAAGGCAAAGCAATTTCAACACAGTGGAAGCAATTCAAGAATTTCATGATCCTTTCTAAAACATTTTGCTTCAAAAGGAATTTAAAAAAAAAAATTTCATCCAAGGAGGCAACATATATATGGATTAGTGTAACAAGATATAATCAAGGGTATAGTTTATAATCCATACATCAAACATCAATATTTTTCATCCCTTTGTCAACAACAAAAGAGATCTTTAAAACCTTTTCTTTTTCATAAAGAATGTTGCTGCATATGATAAAACATATTAGCATAGCAGAAGCCCTTTTTTTTTAAATCCTTTTTCAAAACAAATTTGCTTCATAAAAGATACGATGAATTTTAGCACAACGGAAGCAATTTATATACCCATTCAAGATATAATATATTATAACCAAGATATATATATATATATATATATATATATATATATATATATATTACGAATCAAAGCAGAAGCAATTGACAAAGGATTGATTAGAGGATATAAACATGAGAATCTATAATCCATAAACCATTAAGTGCAAAGAGTGAAGGATATATATTTGAAGAAGATTAGTCAAGCATGTATAATATCCATTTTGAGATGGGTAATCATACCTTTCAAAATTCTTTTATCCAATCGACTAATCGTTCTTACCTTTCTTTTGCAAGAGCTTGTTCATCCAAGAATTGTCTTAGCGTAGGGACAATTTATTTTGCAACCCTTAACTATTTGATCTTTGATGAATGTTTCAAGCTTGTATAGTTTGACTGTCCCTTTGAACAAGTCATTCTTATCTTTAGGCTTCTTCATCAACAAAGAAGTATCCTTGCACAAGATGTGATTAGTAGATCCAAAAATCATATAATCATTTGATAGACAATAGGCAAGGAAAGTTACTTCAAAGAATTTTAGTGGCAAAAGAAACATTTTTCTCCTTTGAAAGATGAGCCACTATAGTCCATATTTAGCTTAAGGTGTAAAAGAGACATTGAAAATAATATATGACCCTTTTTATCCATTGTGTCTCTATCTGCACTTTTTCTGTTTCAACTTTCAAAGAGTTTTCAAAATAGTTTTTAATCAGCTCAAAAACTCTTTCTTGCCATTCATCTAATCATTACATAAAGCTCATAATGCTTTGAGGAATAAAGATCTATTTCAAGCAAGGATAGATATTACCAATGTTTTAAGTGTGCATGCTTGATTAGAATCACCATCTTTATTGTTGAATCCGTCATCCTCAAGATTGATTGGTTGTCATTGCAAACGTAGGCTTGAGAGTATTTTCCCTCACAAAATAATGTGACTCTTAATTTTAGGTACCCAACCAAATTGGGTCCTTGATGGGTTAGTTCAGAAATCTCAACCAATGGAGACAACATATATTATATCAATAAGAATGCTATGCCTCCATGAAATACACTATTTATAGAAAAATCATTCTTCTTTAAAAATTGATACCATAAAAAGCACAAGAGAGGAAAAAAAAACTTTTGAAATAAGGATTTCCAAATCTTTTTCTTTTCAAAAAGATTTTTTTTTTGCTTCAACATGATAAAACAATTTTTTTTTGAAACAATCTCTTCCCTTAAAAGAGTGATTCTTTGAAAAGCTTATCAGAAAAACTATGGCAATAAGAATTTCCAAGTCCATTTATTTTGAAAAACAAATTTTGCTCAAAAAGGATTTGAAAAGAGATGTAGCATAGCAGAAGCAACATATATATCCTTTTAAAGATAATAACAGAAGATATTATAACAGGATATATATCACAGCAAATGCAAATTATATACTCATACAAGATATACCATATTATAATCAGAGTATATAACATTGTAGGGGAAGCACTTATTAGCAAAAAGATATAGCTATTATAAAGTATAATCCATAAACAGAAGAAGGTTTCGAGTAGGTACTCATTGAGATGTATGTCCAATGATGAGATCCTTAGGATGACTTTTGGCATACCTCAAATCCTTATTATTATTGATTGACCGCTCCTTCTCATGAGGCAACTTTTCTTCTTCTTGAAATAGATTAGCATCTCTTCAATGCCATTATCATCCTTTGCAATAAGGGTACACTTTTCCTTTTTAAAAGTTCTGAAAATAGTTTTTTTTGCTTATATATAAAGACATTTAAGTACATTAGCAGGTGTAATTTTGAAATATGGATTTCCAAATTCTTTTTTTTTTCAAAACACCTTTTGCTTTAACATGATAAAGCAATTTCAAATTTTTTTTAACACTTTTCGAAATAATTCTTCTTGAAAGAATGTCACCAAATTTAGCAAAATAGAAGAAAATATATATCCATTATCATATATAAAACATTTTATATCCAAGATATATTATGTCATCTTAGTAGAGGCATAATGTATTTTGAAAAGTATACATATATTCATTCAAGGCTAGAAAAACATTTTCTCACATGAATATATATATATATATATATATATATATATATTATCATTACATGGAGGAATCAAATTACATACTCATTCAAGAAAAAACATATTATAACCAGAGTATGTAGTAACATAATTGAGGTAATATGGATTAATCAGATATAATCAGATATAAACTATAATCCATAAATAATGGTTCATAAGTTACAGCTTATACAAAATATATGATATGTATAATGCTCAAACCATGATGTATTTTTAAAAAATAATTTAAGTATTTAACATATTTTTATATGCAATGATGTGATCAAGTATGTAAGATGTCAGAAAACAATATGTCATTGCAATGAAAGTATGTCAGTAAAAAGATTTGCCAAAATGTTCAATTGAGATCAAGGAGTATCATTCAATTAAATAACAAAGAAGTAAAGGATAGAGATACTCATCAATTTTGACAAACTTTTGTTGCTTCTTGAACTTCTTCCTTAAGATGTTGATATCCTTGTCTTCCTCATTGCCCTTCTTTTGATCCTATCTTCTTCCAATTTTAATGATCTTCATTGATTGATTATTTACAAGATTCTCTCAAAAACAATCTCTTATAAGATCACCCATAAAGCTTTGAAGAGATCATTAAGTGCATAGCAGTAAAATTTAAATCATTCATCTACTGTCATCCACTGGTCGACCAACGTGTCCACACTGGTCGACCATCGTGGGGATCAGAAAGTGGAAAGAGCTTACTGTCAAGCATTGGTCGACCATCGTGAATGAGCTGGTCGACCACTCCTCACTAGAATAGCCTTATTTACCCACTGTCTCGAGTTGGTCAACCAATCTGAGGACCTTGGTCGACCACTTGTCTCAGCGTTCAACGTTCTTCTCCTGGCGTTGGGAGTTGGTTCAATGTAGGCTTTGTTGGTCGACCACTGATAGGAGCGTTGGTCGACCAACCAACTTCAGAACTATAAATCTTATTGATTTCGGAGAGCAGAGGAAATAAAGTGCCTTAGAGGATAAATTTGAGGATTAACTCCTGCAAAACACTTTTGGTGGAGCACTTTGATGTTCAAATTAGTAATGTTCAAATAAATCTCGAGCACAAGGAGCAACATTATGTTCAAGATATGCCATATTAATAAAAGTGCTATGCTTCAATGAAATGCAATTTTGCAAGATATTTGATTTCATTGAAAATATTTAAATAAGATTACAACAAGGATAAATACTATAGGTAGGAGTAATCTTATTGTTGTGAAGACAAGAAAAATGTGCATGTAATGGAAGCAAGTTTTCATGATGCGGTAAAAAGGATAGTTTGAGCAAAATTTGGAAGCAAGATTTTAGCTCAAAACAAAATTCGAATCTATAAGCTGCACACCTAAAAATTGTTTTCAGATATAGCATGCATGAGTATCAAGGATAGATGTAAGGCATATTAGAGAACAGACAAAAGCATTAGAGAGCAGTAAACATATCAGTCAAATTTCTTACAATGCATTCCAGCTTATATGTTTACTTATCCATTGCCTCCTTTTGATGCAAGAGAGTGGAGTTTGAATGATGTAGCCAATGAAAAGTCATTTCCGCTCCTTGCTTCGAGGCAAATCTGTAAATTAATCCTTTGTCTTTGGTACCCAAATTTCTTTGGGTTTGCCTGGGTCATGAGTTCCTTTTTGAACCCATTTCATTTTTACTCCATGAACAAGATTTTTCTTATAAAAACAGGAGTAAGATTTGTGTCCTTTCAGTCCACAATAGAAACAAGTGCAAGTTGGACTATTGGACATCTTTGCAGAAACAAAGAAGTTTTTAAAATGCTTTTGGTTTGATTTCTTTTTAGAAACAAGACCAACTTTGTTAAACTTTCTTCTTTGTTTCAAAACTGAGGTATTTAAAATTTCTCTACCTTGAGAGAGTTTTGCAAGTGTGTTTTTAAGATTATCATTTTCCTTTTTCAAAGAATCACACTTGGTACAAAAGCAATTTTTGTTGGAAGAGATATTTGCTTTTAAAATTAAATTCTCTTCTTGCAAAGTTCTGTTTTGATTTTCAAAAACAAAATTCTCTTCCTTGAAAATAGAAAATTCGTTTTTCAATGTTTCCAACTCATTTTCAAGAGAAGAGTTTTTCTATTTTGAAACATTTAATTTCTTTGCAAGTTTTAGAGATTCTTCATGTAAATCATAAAAAGCATCTTGTAATTCTTCAAAAGAGTAGTCAAATGAATTTACCTCATCTTTATCTCTGGCCACAAGACAAGTGTTGGCTTCTTCATTTGTGTTCTCCTCATCAGAATTGCTATTTCCCCAAATGAAAGATAGGTAAGCTTTCTTTGATGATTCAGCTTTTGGTTGTGGTTTCTCTTTTTCTCCTTTTTCTTTTTCTTCTGTCTCCTTGGTGATTTGAGATTTTTCTGTAGGTTCAACACCAAGAACTTGCAATTGATTAATCACAAGTTGTATCTCATTAATGGTTTTGCAATTGTTCATTTGAGCAATTTCAAGTTCACTAATGAAACTTCTATACTTTAATTCCTCAGCAATAAGATCTTCCTCATATACAACTTCAAGAGTTTCCCACATTTCTTTCACAGTTGCACAATTAGAAATTCTGAAAAATTCATCTTGACTCAATGCACAAGAAATAATTAATTTTGCCTTAGCATTGAGTTGCACTAAACTTCTTTCAGTATCATTCCATTCACTCTTGGATTTTGGAATGCATTTTCCTTGTTCTTCCTTGACAGGCATACAAGAACTATTTTTTATAACTTCCCAGAGTTTATGGTCTACTGAAATTAAAAACATTTTCATTTCATACTTCCAATATTGAAAATGATTAGCATAAAAAATTGGAGGTTCTGTGAAAGAACAATTTTCAGAAATAAACCAATCACTATATCCAACCATGCTAACTCTTAGACGGTTAAGTCTTTAAACAAGAGCCCAAGCTCTGATACCAATTGAAAGTAATGGTTGGAACCCAAGAGGGGGGTGAATTGGGTTTTTTAAATTTTTCACAAGAATTAATTGGAAGTTAAAATGATTTTCTGTAGAAGTGTAATACTTAAGATAATAAATACAATACAGAAAATTAATGTGCTGTCAAGATAAATAATTATAAAGATCAAGGAATTAAAGAATAGATATCAATATGCACTAATTAAAGAGTAAGGGATAGAGAAAGCAAACTCGGAGATTTATACTGGTTTGGCTAATCCAAGCCTACATCCAGTCCTCAAGAGACCACTTGAGTATTTTCACTATAATTGCAAGTTTAATCCGAGTACTTGCAAACCACTACAAGTATTTGTGAAATCACAATAGAGAATTTATGAATCCGGGCTCCTCCTCAACCCAAAGCAAGTTCTTCCAACACCGGTACTTGCGAACCTCAACTCGGAATAATATATGTGTTGATCAAAATCAACAATACAAAGAAACTCTCTCTAAAGAGTAGATGAATACAAATGAAGCTCTAATAACTCTAATGATAGAGAATATGCAAGATTTGGCTCAAGAATATTTAGATTTCTCTCAAAGATGATAGAACATGTTAATATGTCATTGTAGTACTTGGTTCTGGCTCAAAATCGTGTATCTAAGGTCATATATATAAGATTTTAAAAAACTAGCCGTTATATAGCCGTTACAGCACTTATAATTCAGTCCAGATGTCGATTGGTCGACCAGTTGGGGTCACCTGGTCGACCACCCACTAACAGTAGCAAAATATAGCATTTTCAGGACAACTGGTCGACCAGTCGGAAGCTGCCGGGTCGACCACCGGCTGGCAGTAGCGAAATACAGATTTTGAGCTTTCTTTAAAAATTCATAACTCCCTCATTTGAACTCCGTTTTAAACAAATAATATACTATTGGAAAGCTCTTAGAGTCTAGTTTCAAATGAGCCAAGTTTTACTCAAAAATCGTTTTTCCTTTAAAAGATATAATCAAAACACTGATTATAGGTCAGAATAGAATAATTTTTGAGTACAGTAAAATCAACTTTGAGTTTTTCAAACTATATTTTAAATAGTCATATATTTCTCATTTGGACTTTTTTTTGAATAAATAATATACCGTTGGAAAGATCTTTGAGTCTACTATCAAATGAGATTAAGATACTTGAAAAACCGATTTTTCATTTATAAGATATGATATAAGGAGTGACCAAAGGTCAAAAACTAACTTTTGTAAAACTTCATAGCTCACTATCTTTTTGTTTAAAATGCTTGAGCCAATGTATGCAAATCTAAATCATTGAGTTGCACAAGTATACTAGCCCATATAAAATATACCTAATGTGAACACATAGGCTATCTTAATGCATCCAAGCTTCCAAGACTTCAAATCTTTTAATTCTTCATTTCTTGCAGCTTTATCCTTGCATGTTGTCTTCCTTGAGTGAAGCATGATATTACTTTTCCTTGTTCTTCAATATAATGCTTATTCTTCTATTTTGAACCAACCTATAAAATGTATCTTACTTGCAAACCCAATGGTTAGTTCAATAGCATGATTCAATATATGCAACATACATATTAAATAATATAATCATGCTTAAGTAATTGTAGCATATATATGATAATTAATCTTTATATATATTAATGCTATAATTCAAATATATTTGTCATCATCAAAACTTATGGAATATAGCCTTAGGGCTCACATGTAGTTTATCACTTCTGAAGATAGATATATAGCAATTAATTACTTGATTATTTATATATAATAAATGTTAATTTACCATAAGATAATATATTATATTTTAATCGAAAAGTTTACCTAATTTATCAATTATATACCAATTATATACTAATTATATAGTAATTATATCAATTATATAGTAATTTACCCTAATTTTTTCAAATTCATTTAATGTGATTACATAGCAATTATATACCAATTATATAGCAATTTACCTTAATTTTTTCAAATTCATTTAATGTGATGTGATTAATTTACCTAATTTATTTATTTAAATTTATTCTATTATACATAATTTAATGATCTACTGATAATTAATGCTTTAGAGTGGAATTGTTTTAGTCTATTATATATATGAGAGAAACAATTTAAAAAATAATAATGACATGAAGTATTACATGACTTTTAGACACTATTTTTTTTATTAGCATGTAATAATTTTAGTTTTTATTTTAGAGGATTAAGTATAATGTTTAAAATTATGTAAAAAAATATAATTAGATTATAGTTATTTAAGAAAATTATATGTAGTTGTCATTTATATTTATTAAATTAATTTAGTTATGAGCAACGTTGATCATGAGTGATATAAATTATTATTATTTAATGTAATCATTCGGAAAATTTAGTTGTTCTACTATTGAATAAAATAAACTTATAATTTCATTATTTATTAAAATAATTAGAATTAATGATTAAAAGAGAAAATAATTAGATTTTACTACCTATTTGTTTCATTGATTTTTTTTTTTCATTTTTGTATGAATTTTTTATATGTTTATTTTTTTTCCAAAAAAATTGCACCAATTGAACTTTTGCTTTAACTATTTGGGAAATTCTTTTAAGCCATTGCAGTGAATCTTACTACCACTATTGTCACCTATCTTGGTCAATATGGTCATCGAAATCAATCGTAAGTGACATTTGAGCCTAATTAAATTTTTCTCTAATGAAACATATAATAAAAATTTTCTCTAGAAAAATAAAATTTTACAAATATCTTTTACGATCGAAATAAAATGAGCTGATAAGATTAAAAAGTTTAAATCGTCTTCAATTAATTTTTTTAGATGGAAGAATAAGATAAATTAAATAAAGTATTTATTTGTAAATTTAGCTGAAGAATATTTTATATTGCTTCACATTTATAGAGCAACATAACATTTATTAAAGAACCACCTAGACACCTCATCTGATGAGTTGTGCATGAAGGATGAATTTGTGCGTGACTATAACAGAACTATCCAAAAGAAATACGTCTAGCTATTTACCACAGTTATAGGATGAAATATCATAGAGAAATGAGAAATATGAGAGTATGAGTTGCATTTTGTATTCTATCATTCTCCCTCAAACTCATGGTGGTGAATGTTTATTCAGCACATTGAGTTTGTTTCGCATAACTGAAACTTGGACCGAGAGAGAGCCTTAGTAAATACATCAGTTATATGATTTTTGTTAGGTGATTTGGTAAGTGTACCAGTCGCACAAATAATACAATGAAAGAGTAAGAATATCATCTCACGATGACTAACTCGCTAAGTACTCTAGAAATTTAAATGTATTAGTTAGACAACCTCTTTGGATCAAAGGTAGCTCTAAATTGTAAATTAAAAGATAACATTCAAAAGATAAAATATTTTTTTTATACTTTTCGTGGTTAAAAAGAAGAATACAATCACAAATTCAAATGACATTAACTTAATTAAAAGACCTATGGCTACTAATCCCCTTCTCCCATCTTAAGAATTGCTAACTTTCTCTAACACTTGCGATTCAATTCAATCATATACTTTAATCTTAGGTTTTCTAAAGGCTTAAAGTAATTCTCCCAAACCTAAATTAAGCTACTCAACTCTACACAATTCCTTAGGTGAGTTTAAGCCGATTAAGTAATAACCTAAATTGACTAAGTGAGGTTAATTAATATTCCTATCAATTAACAAGCAAAAACCCTAGGTTCAATCACTCGCCCTAATCGCTCAGTGTTCTACAGCCACCTCCCTCGCCAAGATTCAGTGAAAGCAACAAACAAACCGTGAAGTGATCAATTTCAGACCAAGCATAACAAAGATGAGTGAAAGGAATGTATATATTGAATAAAAATCACAAATTTAGAAAGAAAACAAATCCTAATCAAAGATTAGGTTCATAGTAACCCTAGAATGGAAATTTAGTTACTCATAGTTCTAAAAATGCAGAAAACAACATAAAATTAAGAAATGTCCATGAAACCAAGGTTGAGTTGACAATAATCGGGCTTGAAATGCTTGAAAGATGGACTCCTCCTCTTCCTCCAGCAGAACTTGGCACCTTCCCTTGTATCTTGAACTCAGAATGACCTAAAGAAGCTGCCTTTTTGCTATTTAAACGTCCAATAGCAAACTGCAGAAATCCATCTCGTTGCTATAGTAGCAGCATTTCACCGCTATAGTGGTAGAGCTCACTTAACAAGGTTGGAGACAAGATCCATGACTATAGCGGTAATTGCCCAATGCTGTAGCACTAGGAGGCAGAGAGCAAGCTTCATGGAATATTTGGTACCAATGGTCACTGCTATAATGGCAATGGTTCACCACTATAGCGGTGGAAGGCAAACAGGCATGCTTCAAAGTTTTCAGCTCCAGCAGCAGTCGCTATAGCAGCACAGATCCACCATTATAGTGGTAGATAGCAGATAACCAAGCTTTTAGAGCTTTAGAACTGCAGCACATGCATGTGTATCTTCCTCACCAACTCAACCTACACCATAAGATAAATAACACCATTAAACCCCAGGTTGGAGACATGAAATTACTCAACCAAATCTAAAATCTAATAAAGCATAAATTGAGCTAAAACACTCAAAACAAGGGTTAAAGGACACAAGCCAAGGCAAGTAAGAGATAAAAAGGATATGGTATTTAGTATCAAAATAGTGCTAAATCTAGCACTTAACACTCCTTCAAACTTAAACCTTTTCTTGCCCTTAAGCAAAACAACCCACACAACAAACAAGAGTGCAAAGTAGAAGTTAGGAAAATAGATTTACAAATAAAATCTGGGACTAACCGGACTAAGCAAGGGAAAAGTATGATTTGCTCAGATAAAAACAGAACCATCCCTTAAAATTTAAATTTAGGAATTGCCCTTAACAAAGGAAAAGCCATATTTGCAATAACAACATGGGGATTTAATTCAAAATTCAAGTAAACACCTTGAAAACTCAAGAGTTTCAAAAAGCAAAAATATAATCACCTAAATTAAAATTTCCTTTTTATGATTTAATACTCTAAAGGGTGTTCATTTCAAATTCCAGTGATCCATACAACAAACCAAATTAAAGGAGCCGTAGCCAGTGAGAAGTAGAGTTCGTGCACCCAATCGACACAACTCTTCCTCTCCCTTCACACTTAAGGAGAAAATTATGGAGTAAAAGAAATGTCCATGCATCTAATCTACACAGTACTTCCCTACCCTTTCATTCTCTCAAATAACCAAAAGCATGGTTCATTGGTTGAAACAATGTCCATGTGCCTAATCCACACAACACTGCCCCCAACATAAACCACACCTTCAAAACAGCTAATTATTCTTAGTTAAATAGCCATAACTTTTTTTGTATATATATGGAATCAAAAATTGACACCTCTTATTGAGCTTATTTGTGAGTTTAGGAAAGGTTAACTTAAACAACAACATTCGCTCTTAAAATTCCTAAATTTCAATTAGCCTAACAAGAGTTTGAAGAAAATCTCCTAAAATTACAGAAAATAAGACTAATTCTTTATTAAAAAAAAATTCCAAAAATTTTCAAGTTTTCACATCAACAAGCCATCATTTCTCCTTACAAAGACCAAAAGACCAGATTAAAAGTGTAATGAATATTTGAAAAATGATTGCAGTTACTCTGCTCAATTACTTTGCTTTAACACAATTATCTGTGACACAAACCAAGCAAAACAAGGATTCCTTTCCCCCAAACTTGCAATTGACAGTGTCCCCACTGTCCCATATCAGTACAACAAAGGGAAAGGAACACAAAACCAAAACAACATAAAGCTCTAGAATGAGCTGCTAACATAAATATAACATTATCCATCACATAATTCAGTTAAACATATTGTCCACATGCTCATATCATCTACATAAAGCAGTTATACATATCCATTAACAATTTAGAAAATAAAAACAAACAAAAGCAGAAAAATAAAAGACAAAAATAAAATAGTGTTGCCCAATGCTAATCTTGCATATGATCATCATTTCCAGCTCCCTCAGTTGCCTCATCTTCAACTACCCCTTCCTCGTCTTCACCACCCACACCTGATGCCTCTCATTTAACCGGAAGTCTAGACGTGTCAAGGTTGAACTTCTCAACCATCAATGAGCCCAAAGCAATCACGTAGTCCATGGTATAATGCACGTCCTTCTGTATCTCTCCTAATTCTACTCTAAATCCTTTCAGCTCTCCTAGCTTTGTACTAATGTCTTCAAGAGTTACGTTGCTCGAGGTACCGTTCGACGAGGATGGCCAACTGGGTGAAGTGGTGCTGGTCTATTAGCAACAGGAAACAAGCTATCAATGTAGTCTTTGTTTATTCCAAGAGGTCTCTTCAACTTCATGTCTTCGATAGGAACCTTCTTCTTTACCAAAAAAGTCGACAAAATGAAGGGGGAAGCAATAATTCTACCCTTTGCTTGCTCTAATTCATCAATTTTCTCAGTTATAATCTTTCCCAAGTTTATGGTAATGCCCCTTATAAGGCAATAAATCAACAAGGCTCTATTGGCAAAGATATCAGAGAAGCTCTACGATGGCATCATTGTGTATTGCACAAAGCTGAAACACGCTTTGGCAATTGGTTTGACACATATCTTCATGATCCCAAGTTTTTTATTTTTCCAAATCATGATAATCTTGCTCTCTCAGATTCCACAATTCAAAGGCCTCATCAATCACTCCCTCTGAGAAGCTAATCAGCTTTCCTTTGACTTCAGTGGTGTATCTTTTTAGAGGATCATCAGGGGTTATGAATGAATTTTCATAAAATTCTTTTACCATGTCTACATATGCAAATTCAGGAAAATCACATATCTTTGTCCAACCCCTGTCAATAATCTGTTCTTGTATTTCTGTATACTCATTCTCCTCTAAACTGAAGACTTTTTCAAGTACAACTTTTCTTTTGCTTATCTCCTTGTCGTATCTAACTCCATGGTCTAGAGTTTTGAAAGTAAGGAATTGTGCTGATGACGATGAAGCTCCAGGGGTTTCTTTTCTCTTAATGGGAAGCTTCTTCCTCTTAGGAGCTTATAGGGCCATAAGGAAAGCTAAAACAACCATAAGCCCTATAATCATAAACATATAATTCAACCCTAACAACTAAACTCATTTAAGGTTCAGTTTAAATCACTCAAAATGTGTGCTTCCTCTATTTTCTAACATGGTCAAATGGTTATCCCCTAAACTTTAAAGACAAAATTACTAAGACTCAGCTACTACAGACATGGCAACTCTCAATGCCAAATGGACTCACAACAGATATACTCAATCTTTCACTTTGGCAATTTCTCAAACACCCTATGTTCAATGCAAATTTCAAAGTTCCTGTACATGAACCCCCAAAAACTTAATCATGCATTCATTGTCATGTCCATTTGGCAGCAAAACCAAGGAATTCATGCACAAAAACAAATAACTTCTCATCGGGTCATTTTATCAAACATTTAATGTGCATAAGTTTATATGAATATGTTCTTTGCAATTTAAACATAAAATTCTTCCTCAAACATCTAATCCACAAGAGGCAACAATGATAGTGGAAGATTTCATTAAAATCAATCCTCAAAACACTAAGAATAACTAAACCTATAACTAACAATGATTTACACTAAGACTCCAAACAAAACAATAAGAATAATCAAGATTTCAACCTAGACTAAACCAAAAGTGCACCAAAGCAAATAAGTAAGGAAGAAAAACTACAAATAATAGGGGAGAATCACTTACCAATCATCGTGACAACACAAGAGAGCGCATACACAAATGAGATGGAGATGGTAACACCAAACAGCATTAAGAAGTCGAACACGACACTTCAATCACCCAAAACCAATGGAACCAAAGGGAAAGAGGGAGAATTTGGTGGGGATGGGCCGAAAATTGCCCTAGGACACTGGTCGGCCAGAACACATCACTATAGTGGCCAGAACACACCACTATAGCAGTGTGAGACAGAATGGCTCCCTTTTTTTAAAAAAATTTTTGAGAACTACCGCTATACTGGTCATAATACACCGCCATAGCGGTACAAGGCAAAGAAGTTTACCTCTTCCAAATTTTCTAGGCACTCACCGCTATAGCGGTATAGTCTTACCGCTATAGCGGTGTAAGGTAAAACTAGTTCCCATATTCTAGGTATCACTGCTATAGCGGTACAGTCCTATCGCTATAGTGCCACTTAACAGAACCAACCTCTCATAATACATAATTCAAGATAGAAAAGCTCCTCTCTGCATCTTAACCCCTCACAAGCAAAAATTTCACTTATCTTCAATCATATGTCAAACAAACCACTCAAAACCAATCCCCTCAACACAACCATACTTCTAAAGTACAATCCTTTCATATTTAATCCAACTTTAACCAAATTTAGCATATTCAATCTAACAGCAGAAATCACAACAGATCAAAATACTGATTTTAAACCAATTAAACACATTGCCAACCCTTAATCAACCATCCAAACAATTACAAATGCGAGATTAGCCAGGTTTATAGACATAATCAACATTTTCAACAATCACACAAGATAAATCAGATATCAACAGCATCACCAACACACCATTAGCAAATTAAAACTAAAAACAAAATTAAAAACTAAACTAAGAAGGCTAAAAACTTGGGTTGCCTCCTAAGAGCGCTAAGTTTATAGTTTTCAACTAGGCTTTACTAGGTGCCTAAGCATTTGGTGTCGATAGAGCAAGAGAAGTTCTATCCTTTTTACCATCATGTCCAAAATAGATCTTCAACCGCTAACCATTCACCTTAAAGCTCTTAGTATTCTCAATGTTAGAAATCTCAATGGCACCATTTAGAAAGACCTCTTTTACAATAAACGGGCCTGAGCACATTGATTTAAGCTTCCCTGTGAAGAGTTTCAGTCTGGAGTTGTAGAGTAAGACCTTTTGCCTAGCATGAAAAGAGCGATGTGTAATTTTTTGGTTGTGCCATTTCTTCACCTTCTCCTTATAGATTATAGCATTCTCATGAGCTGGAAAACGATGGTTTTCTAACTCATTTAACTCTAGCAATCGTTTTTGTTCAACTTGCTTAAAATCAAAATTTAGAAACCTTAAGGCTGAGAATGCCTTATGCTAAAGCTCGACTGGAAGATGGCAAGACTTGCCTTATACAAGTTGAAATGGAGAGGTACTTATAGGAGTTTTATAGGTTGTCTTATATGCCCATAGAGCATCATTGAGTTTCTTAGCCCAATCCTTCCTGGAAGCATTCACAGTTTTCTCAAGGATCCGCTTAAGCACTCTATTGGACACCTCTACTTGTCCACTTGTCTGAGGGTGGTATGGAGTAGATACATGGTGCTTCACTCCATATTTGGTCAAGAGGATTTCTAAAGGCTTATTACATAAGTGAGACCCTCCATCACTGATTAGAGCCCGCGGCACACCAAACCAATAGAAAATATACTTTATCAAGAATTTCATGACCACTCTAGAGTCATTGGTCTGAGTAAGTATATCTTCCACACACTTAGACACATAGTCCACAGCCACCAGTATGTATTGATTAAGGAAGGAAGACGAGAATAGACCCATGAAATCAATTCCCACACATCAAATATTTATACCTCTTAACATAATGTTAAGAGGCATTTCTTGTCGCTTGGATGTGTTTCCAACCCTCTGACACAATCACATCTTTCTACAAACTCTCTAGCATCCTTAAATAAGGAAGGCCAATAAAAGCCGCATTTAAGTACTCGGTTGGCTGTACGCACATTTTTGTATTGACCCCTGTCACGACCCGTTACCTGGGCACATGACCAGCACAATGATTCATCTCCCATCACTATAAGTCTTTTCATAAATTCTACCCACGAGTTAAAATATTAATTATTTCATCTCCATGTTATCAAAATAATCATTCCTTGTTAAATAAATATGAAGAAAACATGTCAAATTTTCCTATTTATAAATACACATAAATGACTTGCATATCATAATAGATTCTCGATATGAAATACATTATTATACTGAAATACAAGCCAAATATACCAAACCCCTGACCTAGATGTCCTAAATGATTACAGAGTAACATAATCTACAACAAAGAGGGGCCTACCTAATAGCGAGAAGGTCCAAAGTGATCTACTCTTGTAGCGAATATTATTCACCGATAACTTGATCTGAACAAAAAGATTTCACAGAGAGTGTGACCTTTAAAACTTAATGAGCAAATCAGCCTCACGTTAATAAAATTCACATATATCACCAGTCATGCAAGTATACCTGAAGGCTCAAACTCAACTAATAAATATAGTTAGAAATTACATACTAAAAGATATAAAGTCATCTAATTTACCCAGTGATATTAGTACTAATCAATGGCAATATATTTCGAAGAGCACACATAGGCTGGCTCACCAAATTTGTTTATTTCCGCCATGACGCACAACTTCATCCTCTCAGCTAGGGCACTTCACGGATCTATTACCGACTCGGGCTATATCCCTACTAAAGGAATCGTTGTCTCCACACTCGTTGATCAAAACACCCTTTTAAATTGAGTTTTTTGCCTTGCCATGAGAGGGGTACTATCCTGCTCAATCACAATCAATAGTACAGTATTTCATATCATAATCAGAAGTACAATGCAATATTCATTCATATAACAGATACGTATATAACTATATTATAAGTTTATAAACTACAAATCAAGATAACAATTAAGTTGTCTTTGAAAAGATTCAAACTTCATATCACCCTAAAATACTTGTTTCGTTTTATCCATACTTCTAGATTAATTTGAATTATCTCCCTAGATTCACCACTCCGAATCCAATTTACCCTTATGAATCTTGGGAATGTCCTACGACATACTTTTTATCACCAATGATGCTAAAACCCTATTAAAATAGGGTTGTTTCACTTATCTGAATTTCGTACAAGTATCACTTCTCTAAGTCGTTGCGGACAAGAGCACATAGGTGAATTTCAGCATTCTGTTTGGACCTAAGTTGAGAAGGAAAGTAACATCGAAACAAAGAAATTGTCTATTTCTTACTTAGAGAAAAGACTAATGACTCAAAGAACTTGCCTCTTCTTTCTCTCTATAAAATAAGAAGCTAAACAAGAGGAGAGAAGAAATGAAATTGAATGATAGAAACATCATTTAAGCCTCCCTTATCTAGGCTTCAAGAATGAATTCTAGCCATTGATGTAGGAACCAATCCTAGCCATTAAGGTGTGGTAGGTGTGGAACTAATCCTAGCCATTAATTTTCTAACAAATCCTATCCATTAATTTTTTTAACACTTTATGTAAGTATATTTATACTAAATAATTTTCAATGGCTAAGATTACTTTATATTCAATCGCTATGATTACTTCTCCTAAAGTCTTAAGTTTCATTTTACTTTAGTCCTTTTATTTTAGTCCCTAAGGGGATTTTCTCACATAAACAGTCATTTTCTCCTACGAATTTCTTTCTAGATTCCTCTTATAACCAAACTACATCTAGTACTTGACATTTCGATTGTATATGTGAACAGTACTGTATACGTGAATAGTATTATACAGGTGAATAGTACCATATACTGGAATAGTAATCGTAGTCCGCAAATACATATTTATATTTTATTTTTCATGGGTATTACAGCCCCCATACTTTGATTCATGGAAATGCCATAAGATTTTGCCATCTCTTCTTTCGGTATACACCCTCGAAAGATTTGATCTGCACTGAGCCTAAAGAGATAAGGCTCATCCCAGTAATAGCCTTTTACATCATGTAGGAACTTCTTCTTTTGCTAATATGTCAACTCAAGAGGAAGTACTCCACATACCAGATAATTTGCAAAGTCTACAAACCATGATGATTTCTGTTCCTCCACAAAGTAGAAATGTTCATCAGGGAAACATTCATTGATTTGAATTGAATTCTCATCGAAAGCATCAGTACTCAGGCGAGACAAATGATCTATCACTTGATTCTCAATTCCCTTTCTGTCTACTATTTTCATATTAAACTCCTACAACAAGAGTATCCACTGAATCAATCTGGGTTTCAATTTTTTCTTGCTTACAAGATATTCTATGGCCAAGTGGTTGGTAAACACTGTGACATTTGTCCCAACTAAGTATGTCCAGAATGATAGAAATGGCTAGCACCCAAGAGGGGGGGGTGAATTGGGTTTTAAAAAAAATTGCGAAGACTTGATGGAAGTTTAAGAAGTTTTAAAAATAATGCCAAGCTTTTTATGAAAGTAAAATAAGTATGATCAAGATGAATAAATATAGAGTACAATTAATCAAAAACAATTAAAGAGATGAATGAATATAAAATGCAAGAAAGTAAAGAACATATAAATAATTAAAGAGCAAGGGAAGAGAAAATCAAACAGCGAGATTTATACTGGTTCGGCTTAAACCAAGCCTACATCCAGTCCTCAAGATAACTTCTTGAGTGTTTCACTATAGACCACAAGTTTATGCAATTGGGCACTTGTAAGCCACTACAACATAGAGATCTTTTCTTCCTCAAGGGTGTCTCTCCCCCTTACAATGTGTTTTCTCTCAAACACTAACTCAAGGAACCAATCCTTGAGCAACTAAATTTGAAGGCTTAAGGAAAATAATGGTGGACACTCTCAAAGTGTAGATAACGCAAAAATTAAGCTCAGAATATTTCTCTAGCAATTTAGAGAGAATGAAACTCAAGATAATATGAGAAATGAACAATTGAAGCTTGATGTAAATGGTGTTGTGAAGTCCCCTTTATATAGTGAAACCTTACTGCTACAGTCACTGCTTTAGTCAAAATTACTACAGTAAGCTTCATCATCATTTTTCAACCTTTCTACAACAACCAAAAAACTTTATCAATCTTTTTCAACAATCAATATTCTTTTTCAAATTTGCTACAGTAAAAAGTATTCTTTTTCAAAGTTTATTACAACAACCAATAAACTTTATCATACTTTTTCAACAATCAAAATTCTTTTTCAAAAGTGCTACAGTAAAAGATATTCTTTTTCAAATTATATTACAACACCCAATAAACTTTATCATACTTTTTCAACAATCAAATTTCTTTTTCAAAAGTGCTACAGTAAAAGATATTCTTTTTCAAATTATATTACAACACCCAATAAACTTTATCATACTTTTTCAACAATCAAATTTCTTTTTCAAAAGTGCTACAGTAAAAGATATTCTTTTTCAAATTATATTACAACACCCAATAAACTTTATCAAAAATAATTTATATTACTATATATAAATATATAAAGCATTAAATATATTTGGGCCAAGAAAAATTGAATCATGCATTTGGGCCAATAAGATTAAATCATACATTTGGGCCAAGAAAATTAAATCATACTATTTGGGCTAAGAAAGATTAAATCATACATTGGGCCAAGAAGATTAAATTATACAATAATTCTCACATATTTGTCATCATCAAAACTTATAGCATAATACATTAGGGCTAACACAGAATTTGTCAAAAGCAAACACCACTGCTAACAGCTCCTTCTCAGTTATGGTGTAATTTAACTAGGCGTCAGCTAGTGTCTTACTAGCATAGCAAATGGGGTGAAATAACTTCTCAGCTCGTTGCCCCAAAATAGCCCCACGGCATAGTCGCTCGAATCACACATGAGCTTAAAAGGATGGTTCCAGTCCAGAGCAACTATAATCGGGGCAAATATAAGCCTTTTCTTCAACTCTTCAAAGGCTTTCAAGCAGTCATCATCAAACGTAAACATGATATCTTTTTCCAGCAACTTACACAAAGGCTTATGATGGCCTTAACTAAATTTGGGGGAGGTAATTGCTCAATAACTGAGATTTTGGCCCGATCAACCTCCAACCCACTCTTAGAAACTTTATGGCCCAAGACTATGCCTTCACGAACCATAAAGTGGTATTTCTCCCAATTAAGAACAAGGTTGATCTCCTCACACTTCTGAAGTACCTTCTCCAAATTTTGAAGACATACTTCAAATGAAGTTCCAAAAATCGAGAAGTCGTCCATGAAGACCTCTAAACTTGTCTCAACCATGTCAGATAAAATGGCCATCATACATCTTTGAAAGGTAGCCGGTGCATTACATAACCCAAAAGGCATCTTTCTAAAAGCAAAGGTGCCATAAGGAAAAGTGAATGTTATCTTTTCCTGATCCTTTGGGGCTATTACAATCTGGTTATATCCATTGTACCCATCCAAGAAATAGAAGTATTCTTGGCCGACTAGTCTGTCCAACATCTAATCGATGAATGGTAACGAGAAGTGGTCCTTACGGGTGGCACTATTTAACTTTCTATAATCTATACACACCGGCCAACCTGTAACCGTG
The DNA here is from genome assembly GCA_037074585.1 of Biancaea sappan. NCBI lineage: Eukaryota > Viridiplantae > Streptophyta > Magnoliopsida > Fabales > Fabaceae > Biancaea > Biancaea sappan. The sequence continues at coordinate 33,036,737 of CM073491.1, forward strand.
CGAGAAGGAATAAGCTCATTATGGGCCTTAGCCACTACAGTCATTCTGCCCTTTTTAGGGACACATTAGACTGGGCTCACCCATGAACTATCAGATATAGGATAGATAATCCCAATATCAAGCCACTTGATGATTTCCTTCTTCACTATTTCCTTCATAACTGGGTTTAAACGCCTTTGATGCTCAATTGACATCTTATTCTTATCTTCCAAATAAATCTTATGTATACAGAAAGAGGGACTTATACCTTTGATATCCGCAATAGACTACCCAATTGCATTCTTGTGACTTCTTAGAACTCTTAGCAACTGCTCTTCTTGTTTATCAATAAGCAAACTAGAAACCACTACTGGCAATGAATCAAAGTCTCCAAGGTATATGTACTTCAGATGCGACGAGAGTGGTTTCAGTTCCAATATAGGAGGCACCTCAATAGATGGCTTTAGAAGTGAAATTGCTCTAGCTGACATATTAAGAAATTCAAAATAATTCTTCCACTTGAACCACATAAATGAAGTGGTACTTGAATTAACCACTACTTGCTCACTTTTTCTGTCTCTATTTTCTTCATCACCTAAGAGATCCTTCAACTCACTTTTGCCACAACATTTAGAATTTGCACATTCATACTCTCTTCTATAATCCTTACAAGGCTACACTCTTCATGGTCATTTGGTGCTCTCATCGCCTTGTTCATGTTGAACTTCACTTCTTGGTCACTTACTCTCATTATCAGTTTGCCTTTGTGGACATCAATTAAGGCTCTTCCAGTTGCAAGAAAGGGTCTCCCCAGAATGATAAGGATTTCCTTATCTTCTTTAAAATCCATCACTATGAAATCAGCTGGAAATATTAGCTTGTCCACTTTCACCAGGAAATCCTCAGTCACCCCATTCGGGTAGCATATGGAACGATCTGCAACTAAAGGGTGACTGTGGTAGGATATGTCTCTCCTAAACCCAACTTCCTAAAAGTAGAGAGAGGCATGAGATTAACATTGGCTCCTAAATCACATAATGCTTTGCCTACAAAGTTCTTTCTGACATTATATGGCACCACAAAACTTCTCGTATCTTGTATCTTAGTAGGCAACTTTCTCTGCAAGATAGCACTACACTCCTAAGCTAATGCCACTATTTCAAACTCTCATAAACGCTTTTTACGAGAAAGGACATCCTTCATGAACTTGGCATAACTCGGTACTTGCTCTAATGCCTCTGCAAATGAAATGTTTATATGTAATTGCTTCAACACCTCTAAAAACTTCTTATACTGCCTTTTCAGATTTTACTTTTTAGCCCTCTGAGGATAGGGCAAAGGGGGAACAAAATTCTTGGCCTTCACATCTTTTACTGCCTTTCCTAATTTACCTTTTACCTCTGAAGCATCAACTTCCTCAGTTACAATTTCTTAAGGTAGAGCAACCTTATCTTTTTCCTCTTCAACAGTCACTTCTTTCAGTGGCTCATGTGACTTAACAATATCAGGAAGTTCCTTGCCACTTCTTAAGGTAATGGCCTTACAGTGCTCATTACCCTCCCTTATTGGGTTGTTTTCAGTATTACTAGGGAGATTACACTGTGGCCTATTATTCAGAGTAAGTATCATTTGTCCCATCTGAGTCTCTAAATTCTTGATGGCCACATTTTGAGTCTAAAACATTGACTCACTTCTCTCCATAAACTTCATAAACATCTCCTTCATTGAAGGTTTCTTCTCCAATTGAGGCAATGAAGCTCTATTTTAAGGAAGGTAGCTGTTTTGATTAATGAATCTATAAGGTTGAGAATACCTACTAGAAGATGATGAAGCTGTTGAATTTAGGCAATGATTGTTGCTCCATGAAAAATTTGGGTGATTCCTATTTCCCAGATGGTAAGAGTTGGAATAAGAATTGTGTTGATTCCTTTGACATTACCCATATAATTCAATTACTCAATCATAATTGACTCATCACAATATCCATTAGTATGCATTCACTTTCGTAGTTTCTCGTTGCCTCAAGCACAACATGTTGACTTTCTTGGTCAATGCTTCATTGTGAGCCAATAAAACATTGAGGGTATCTAGTTCCATAACTCTCCTCCTTAAAACATTTTTGGCTTGGTTAGAAGTAACTTGGCTTGACCCCATAGTCTCTATAATCTCTTGGGCTTGCCTGATCAGTTTAGCCATCAAAGCACCACTAGCTGCGATGTCCAATTTATCTCTTGTTTCATAAGTTAGCCCACTGTGACAAATAGTGAGTTGTTGCTACTCTTGAATGCCATGATTGGGCCATTTGTTCAACAATTCTCTGAACCTCTCCTCTGCTTCAGATAAGTTTTCTCCTTCATGTTGATAAATGAGGTAATCTCATTTCTTAACTTGACTGACCTTCAAGAAGGAAAAAAATTGTCCAAGAATTTTTTTCTGGAGTTAATCCTATGTAGTGATGCTCCCTTTTGGTTGAGAAGTCAACTAACTCTTTGAAGCGTCCCTCGATGAGAAAGTGAATAACCGAAGACGAAGAGCGTCATCACTCACTCTATTCAGATTAACCATATCACAGATGTCCAAGAAATTTGTAATGTGGTTATTTGGGTCTTCTATAGGACTTCTCCTAAACTGGTTCTGTTGGACTAAATTCATCAAAACCGCTCTTATTTCAAAGTTGTTGGCTCTAAGTGGAGGTTTCACTATATATGTCCAGCCTCAGTGGGTGAAACATAGTCCTTCACAGCTCTATTGTCATCATGTTGCTCAATTCCATCACCATTACCTCTATTATTCCTATTATTATCAACCATATCCTCTTCTTCTGAAGAAACTAGTCTCTCTTGGATTTTTCTTCCTCTTGCTTCTTTTTTGGCTCTCTTTGCAAGTTTCTCGATCTCAAGTTCGTATAGGAGTTCAAACGGATCAAAAGTACCTCACGTACACAGCAGAAATAACTAGTCAAAAGTGACAAAAAGAAATCCGAAAAACAACTCTAAAAGCAAAAATGACTACTTGAACAAAAACAAACAAAATAAGAAAATAAAGCAAAAAACAAAAAAACAAAAAAAATGCCTAATCTAGTACCTTTAAATTCCTTAGAATATTAACTAAAAATAGTTAATCCCCGGCAATGGCGCCAAAAACTTGTTAGGCGATTTGGCAAGTGCACCAATCGCACAAGTAATACAATGAAAGAGCAAGAATATCATCCCACAAGAACTAACTCGCTAAGTACTCCAAAAATTTAAATGCATTAGTTAGACAACCTCTTTGGATCAAAGGTGGCTCTAAATTATAAATTAAAAGATAACATTCAAAAAATAAAATATTCTTTTTTTTTATACTTTTCGAGTTAAAAAGAAGAATGCAATCACAAATTCAAATGAAATTAACTTAATTAAAAGACCTAAGGCTACTAATCCCCTTCTCCCGTCCTAAGAATTGCTAACTATCTCTAACACTTGTGATTCAATTCAATTATACACTTTAATCTTAGGTTTTCTAAAGGTTTAAAGTGATTCTCCTAAACTTAAATTAAGCTACTCAACTCTACACAATTCCTTATGTGAGTTTAAGCTGATTAAGCAATAACCTAAATTGATTAAGCGAGCTTCAGAACTGTAGCACATGCATGTGTATCCTCCTCACCAAGTCAACCTATACCATAAGATAAATAACACCATTAAACCCCAAGTTGGAGACATGAAATTACTCAACAAAATCTAAAATCTAATAAAGCATAAACTAAACTAAAACACTCAAAACAAGGGTTAAAGAACACAAGTCAAGGCAAGTAAGAGATAAAAAGGATACAGTATTTAGCACCAAAATAATGCAAAATCTAGCACTTAACACTTTTCAAATGAAATATGTGTAACTTCAATGGTTCCATTGATCACTTTCTCTTGGACAAAAATATATCAATTTCTAGATGTTTTGATTTGGCATGCTGAACTAGATTTTGTGCCATTAACACTGCACTCATATTGTCATAGAAAATTAAAGGTTTTTTAGTTGACTAGATGCCTAACTCCTGCAATAAGGATTGTAACCAAATGATTTCAACTACTATGGCTCCTAGGCTGCAATATTATGTTTCAATGCTTGATCTTGCCACAACAAACTACTTCTTACTAAACCAACTAATTAAATTTGTCCCTAGAAAAGTATAGAACCCTGAATTATCTTCTATCATCAATGTCACTTCCCTAATTAGCATCAAAGAAACTCCACAAAGAAAAATCAAGGACTCTTAAATAACTAGTCCATAAGTAGAGGTTGCTACTAAGTATCTCAGTATTTTTTTTAATTGCATCCAATGCTCTTCAAGAGGATCACTTATGAATTAACACATTTTGTTTATTGCAAAAGTGATTTCTGGATGTGTAACTGTGACATTTTGTAAACTTTCAACCACAATTCTATTTAAACTTGGATCATGAAACTTTGAGCTATTATTAGTGGCTTTAAAAAGCTTAGTTATTCTTGTCATACCAACCTTTTGAAGTAAGTTTTGGATATATTTATGTTGAGAAAAATGTAATGCTCCATTAGGTAGTCTTTCAACCTTAACTTGCAAGAAATAATGTAGCAGGCTCGTATCTTTAAGTTTAAACTCAGTGTTTAATTGGGACTTTAATAAAGAGATAGAATGAGAAAAGGAACATATGATGAGAATATCATCAACATAGACCAAAATATAGCTGATTTTTGTCAGAGAGACTTTGATAAACAATAAAGAATCACTTTTTCTTTGAGAAAATCCATAATGAATAAGTGTTGTTGCCAATTATTCAAACCAAGCCTGAGGTGCTTGTCTTAGTCTATATAGTGCCTTGTACACTAGATTAGGCTTCTTTTCAAACCCTTGTGGTTGAAACATATATACTTTTTCATTTAGCTTGCCATTGAGAAAGGCATTATTCACATCTAGTTGAAAAATATCCCATCCTCTTGTAACTGCAATAGAAAGGATTATGCAAAATGTGGTGGGTCGAACAATCGGTGAAAATGTCTTAGAATAGTTAAACTGGGTTTTTGATGATTTCTTTTAGAAACCAATTGTGCTTTATACCTGTTAAATGAACCATTTGCATTCTACTTTATTTTGAAAATCCAGAGAATCCAATTTCTTTTCTATGAGTAGGTAAGGCACAAGTGTTCAAGTGTGATTCTTCAAAAGTGTTGTATACTCTTCTAGCATTGCATTTCACCATTCTGGTATAGTAAGTACCTCTTGAACTGAATGTGGTTCTGATGTGATGAGGGGTGCCTTTTTCTTAATGATATTGGCCTTGGATCTTGTAACCATTGGATGTGTAGGCTATTGAAAAAGTTGCTTAATGGGATGACTAAAGGACAACATATACTTGGTTGAATCAAAAGAAGATTCATGAGCTGGTTGAGGATTCATGTGTTGTACTGATTAAGTGGGTAAGAGTTGTTCAGTTGTTGTAGCTGTAAGTGGAATAGCTTTAGAGTCCAAAATTTCACCAACACAACCAGCAGAAACATCATCAACATCATTATTGTGTGGTGAATGTAATAATAAAGATAATGGTAAAAAAATACTATTAAGACCATATTGAGAACTAAAAGATGCAACAAGGATTTATGATGATGCATAAATGTCTAAAATATTAGAATTTTGAGGAGACAGAGACAATCTATGGTAAGGAAATGATGTCTCATCAAATTTAACATCCCAAACCACATACACTTGACCATTTGAGGCCATGCACAAATAACCTTTATGTGAGGTACTATATCCCAAGAAAACACATTCAATTGAGCAATATTCAAGCTTGTGTTTGTTATAAGGATGAAGTAAGAATAACACAAGCACCTAAAAACTTTAAGGAAGGAATCATCTGGTTTAGCATGAAATAATTTTTCCAAAGGGAAATAATTATTATTTGTTGTAGGAGGAATTTTATTTATAATAAAAACAACAGTGACAAAGACTTGTTCCCATAATTTTAGAGGCATTTTAGCATGAGCAAGCATAGATAGATCCATTTCAACAATAACTATACCATTTTGTGAGTGAGTATATGGACAAGTTACACGATGAATTATCCTATACTCACTTAGATATTTTTGAACACTCTATGTTCACCTCCTATCAGTTTGGATAGCTTTAATAATAGTATCAAACTGATTTTTAACAAGCTTCTTAAAAACCAAGAAAGTAGGAAAGGCATCTAATTTTGTTTTCAAAGGAAAGATCCATGTGAATCTTGTATATGCATCTACAAAACTGAGATAATATTTATTTCCATTTAAAGAAACCAACGGTGCTGGCCCCCACAAATCAAAGTAAATCAATTGCTAAGGTTTCGTGTAAACAAAGGGAGACTGAAATAAGGTAAGCTGTATGCCTTTCCCTTTATCCAAGTAGAACATAGAGAAGACACATTCCTTGAGAAAGAACTCACATTACATGATTTTTGAACTTTACTAATAACACAAAGATTTGAATGACCAAGCCTAAAATGACATAGAAAAAAAAAAGTACAAGAGTTTGAAGAAGCTAGAACATATTTTGAACTATGCTATTGTTCACTAGATGAAGTTGAACTGGAAAAACTATGATGTTGTAAATTGAGACCAGTAAGGCAATAAAGACCTTCATTGTTGAGTTGTGCTTCTAGAATGGTTTGATTGGTATCTTGAGACTTCACAAGATATTTAGTTGGATGAAACTCAAAGTAAATTGAATTTTCACATGCAAATCTGGAAACACTTATAAGGTTTCTTATAATATGATATACATGAAGAAGATTATTTGTAATACTCGCCAATTTTGGAAGCACGTGATTGGCGGTATTATGGTTTTATAATGAAAGTTTTCATTATTTTAATGGAATTATTTGGTCATTTTTAATTTTTCATATTTAATTTATCTTTTTGAATATCATTTATGAAAATGAAAATAAATAACTAGACCACGTATTTTATTGCGGATGATATTTTTGAGATTTGAGGAAAGACTAGAGGAAGAGGAAATTTCATAGAAATAGTGTTAGCGGATGGGGAATTAAGAGAAAGCAATCATGAGGTATAGAGGGAGTCGGGTACCTACGGGGTTTAGAAAGGGACTAAAGTGAAATGAGAAACTAAGGTGGCACCTAGAGTGTGAGAAATACCCAAATTGGAGAAATTACAAATTTGCCACCAAGTTAACTGGGAGTTGCCTTGGGACAAAGTAGTAATTTCTCCCTAACGGGGCATATATAGGTGATCCCACCTTTTTTCCTTATTTCTCACTTTTCTATCTCTCTCCTTACTTTCTCTTTCTCTTTCTCTCTTCATTCGCTCTACCTCTCTCCACCCAAATCCTTCAACCAAGCTTCGGTGAGCAGTTCTTTGGTGGTAGGGCGAGTCATCCGTGACTAACCAATGTAGGGAAAGCAAAGAATCGAGGTAGGAATTTCAATTTTCTAAACGTTTTCCTATTTTCTAGTTTTAGTGCTATTTAGGGTAAATTTGAGATTGAGACTTGGTTTGTCGGTTAAAATTGAGGGGTTTTGTTTCTAAACACTCCTTAGACATTAAGGATGAGAACTCATAGAAGAAATCATGAAAAACAGTGAAGGTTTGACCGGATCTGAGCCAAAACTAAGGCCAAATCGCATGGGTAGGGATCATGGCGCCCAAGCGCCTCACTTCATAAGGGAAAAGGGGAAGAAGGCCTTGAAGCCCAAGCACCAAGCATGCTAACACCATGCTGATGTTAAGTTGCAATGTTTTTTTGATCTATTTTCAAATGACTATAACTCTTTCATCCGGACTCTGTTTAGCAAAATTTATATCGTTGGAAATATCTTTGAGTCTAGTTTCCAATGATAATAAATTTCATTTGGAAATTATTTACCAGTTAAGAGAACAAAGGCCAAAGTTAGTGGTGAGAATTTTCCTTGTTTTATTTATTTATTGATTTTGGTTATGTTTAGGTGATTTTGGAGCTTCATTGGTTTCGTCTCCTGAGATTTCTTATACGGTAAATCTTGTTAGCATTAAGGTGAGTTAATGACCTTACTACTTGTTTTTATTAAAAACTTCACAAATATGATATAAATCCCACTCACACTACAAATGAATTTAAATTCATTAAAGTCCCTAGATAGTAGTATTAACTAGATTAAGAAATTTTCTTGTGATATTAGGAGTTCTTTTTATGAATTGTTTATGGGGATGTTATGGGTTGAATTGTGTGGATTTGGGAAATGTGCTTGAGAAGTTGAGTTGGTTTTGGTGTAAGTTACATTATGTTTGTGTGAATGCATTACATATTCATACAATGAGAGGGAACCGACTAATAACCCAATGATATAGATATTCTTGGGAAGAACATCGAGAATTGAGAACAAAGGGGGTGGATATCTGGGATAAACCCATTGACTACTAATAGTCCAAGGGGGAAAATTTGGACTGGCTCTCAAATGGTAAGCGTGGGAAAGAGCGAGAAAAACATTCCATTTTTTATTTGCATATTAATATTAAGAGAGAGAACCAACTAGTAACCCAAGGATGTAGATATTCCTAGGAAGAACGTCAGAAATTGAAAATAGAGGAGTGGACCTCTGAAATAAACCTATTGAGTAATTATTGTCTGATGGAAAATTTCGGATTTGGTCTTAATGAGGTAAGCGTGGAAAACATTGCATATTATTACGTGCATAATCATAATCCATGTATGTGGTTATTTTTGCATATGTGTGCTTGGATGGGATTCATGTGGGTTGCGAGAGTATGGACTTGCAAGGAAATAGCTCGTTCTAGTCACAAAATCAAGTACGCTTGTGTTGTGTATCTGTATATGCATGTACGTGTATAGGTAATCATTTAAATTGTAGTTGTGATTCTGGTATTTGTACTTGTGCATTATTTTATTGCACAGTCATACCCTAGAATGTATGTATATTCACGTGCCCATTTTTCGAAGCGTTACATTATTTAAGTGAAAGGTATGATTAACATAGACAAGTGATTTAAAGGTAGAGTTCTCAATATGTTCAATACTTAATCTCTTACCATTACCTATATAAACCTGATCAGCACTAGTATATTATGCTTTCTGCATTAGATTATTGCTGTTTGAGGTGATATAATTGGATGCTCATGAGTCAGGATACTAGGCAGTGTCACACACAGTTTTTGGTCTAGCATAGAGTGTTGCATAGTTGACTGAGGCTCCGGGTTGTGAAGAAAATCCTGGAGTCATTGATGAGTTCGGGAAGTTATGATCAAATCTGTAATAGCAATTCATCACAACATCTGCCAGTTTATTATATAACTAACACAACACAAAAATGTCCTCCATTTCTGTGAGAACGTCCTCTACCTCTTCCAAAAGATTTGCCACCTCGTCCTTGAAAGGTTCCTCTAAAATTTCCTAAAATATTTTTTTTTTGAGGAGTAGTTTTGTTATTACCAGCCTTATCCTTGTGATATGCATTATCCACATTTATTGTAATCTTTTCTGTAGGATTAGTGACCTTCAGATGCTTCTCAAAACGAACTTCTTGTGCAATGAGTAAAGCCTCAATTTTATTGACATTAATGATTCTAGACGAGAATTTACTGAGCAAATAAAAGGGTCATATTCTTATCCTAATCCCTCAAATATGAATTATATGTGCTCACTAGTAGTCACTGGATTACCTATAGAAACGAGAGAATCAGCCAATGATTTAATTTTAAGAAGATACTTATTCATGGATTTGTGACCTTTCTTAGTATTTCTAAGCTCAATCTTGAATTGTGAACGTTTGCTCGAGTCTATGAAGCAAAGAACTCTTAAACTCTTTCCCGAATTTGATAGGTCTTCTCACAGCCTACCACCCTTCGCAACATTGTTTCTGTCATGGAAGATAGCAACCAGGACACGAGCAACTAATCCTGCTTCTTCCAACACTTATATTCTGTAGAGACTTTTCCAGCTGCCTTTTTCTCAGAGGATTTATACTTCTATGGCCAAGCACTGAAGAATATTTTCTATTGCTTATCATTTACAGAGCAACATATACAGAAGATATACACTTATCAAATAAATACCTAGACACCTCATCTGCTGAGCTGTACACAAAGAATGAATGTGTGCGTGACTATAAGAAAACTATCTAACATAAATACGTCCAATTATTTACCACAATTAGAGGGTGCAATATCAGAGACAAGTAAGAAATATCAGAGAATGAATTGCATAATCTATCTATCATTGTTGATAGCGAGTTAAAAGGAAGATAATTTTAATCAAAGTTTAAACATTAAAGTAGTTTTACATTTTTATGAAATACTGAAATTGAACTCTTAAATAAATTATTTTATAAAAATTAAATTAAACTCATAAAAGCATGCATACAAATATGCTATATGTAAATTCAGGCACGTAAATAATTTAATAAAAGTTAATAATTCAATATAGTAATTATACCTTGTTACAAGTAGGAAAATATATTATTTACGATTTAATAGTATATAAATGTAAAATTTAATAACACTTCTTGTTCTTTAAAAATAATTAAAATATTTATATCTTAAAGAATATTTATAATAAAGATATAAAATATCACACGTCAGTCTTTTTCTTAATATTTTTAATGTTTATAAAAAATCAAAAATATACTTCATTATATTTTGAAATTAATAAGTTAAAATTATAACGAAACCGTTACTTTAGGGGTAAAGACGTAAAGTTAACAGACATCATAATTTTTTCTAAAACAATTATGATAAGGCACGAATACTGATACATTTCAATTTTCAGCGAAAAGAAGGACCAGATAAGACAGAGAGAGAGAGAGCGAGAGAGAGAGAGAGAGAGAGAGAGAGAGAGAGAGAGAGAGAGGTGGTAGTAGTTGTGTCGAACACGAAGTCACGAACACTTGAAAATCGTGGAATATGAATTGGGACTTAAAGCCGGGAAGGTTCATTTCATTGGTAAAAGCGGTGGGGACGGGGGCCTTGTTACTTGGCTGGCCAATAGGAATGAGGTCAATATTTAGCCAAACTTAAAAAACAAGAAAAGAAAGAAAGAAAGAATAAACGGTCATTTTTGCTTTGTGAACGTTGGAACTTCGAAGGCATTGTTTGCTCTTATTGGAATCTTGGATTTCAAATCACCAAGATTCCTGACTATTACAAGACCAAACATATTAATTAAATGCTTTCAATTCATTGAGCCAATTGTTTGTTGTTTTTTTTAGGTAAATCATATTCGAATTTTAAAGTGAAAGTAAGAGAAATAAGGAAAGATATTTTGTTTTTGTAAATAATACTTGTTTCCAGTGTTTGAGTTAATACAATTCATTGTACTTCTGTTCAAATTGGTAGTATGTGATTCATCATAAATTTCAAAACTTACAATATTCAAAACTATTTAATTATATTAGTGTTGAAATTTATATCAATGCATGTATCATCTGATCTTGAAGATAATATTTTTTTTATTTAGGATATTTATTAAAAAAATATATTAATTTTCTCATACATGATTGGACGAGGCTTAATATTGAGACTTCACACAAATTTAATATAAGTGTATATATGTTATGGTATAGTGAAGTCAGTTAGTCTGATAGTTTCCTTTTCTGTTAAGTTAGTTTAGTTCCCCTTTTCTGTTATTTGTTATGGGTTAGTTTATCTTTTTCTGCTTTCCCTCCTACAAGCTTTTCTATATAGAGGCTTTGTATCATATCCTCTTGTCACACCCTGGAAGACACAGAGAATTTAGTCCTGTTTGATTTTGTTTTTTGAAAATATCTGCTTATTTTTAAAAATAGAAAAATAAAAAAATTATTTGAAAGAAGTGGTCTGTCTACTTTTTTCTAAAAACAAAATTATAGAATAACTGTTTTAAAAATAATAAAATTAAAATAACTTTTAGATGATATTTTCTATTTTTATTAATTACAATTTTATAATTTAATTTGTAATTTTTTTCTCTTTTCTCCCTCTCCTTTCTCTCCACTCTTCTATCCCTTCTCCCTCCTCTCTCCACTCGTCTTTCCTCTCTATCTTCTCTAGATAAAATTGTTCTAAAAATATATAAAAATAAAATAAAATAAAACAGGCCCTTTGTCTCCATAAGCAAATAACTATTTTCACCTCTATTTTGACTGTTTAATGAGTAAATACATGGTACTCTTACTATAATACAAAATATACACGCAAATGAGAGAAAAAAAATATTATAGATGTCAAGAAGTTTTATTTTTATTACAATCAGGTCATCATTTATGAATTGGTTGTGGATAAGGCTGCTTATATTATGAGCAAGTGTTGTCTGGCTTTTTTGCCATGGTCACTTTTGGGGGTGTGAATTTGAGTGCATTCCATTTGAAGCCATACAAGGGGATGTCTGGAAAATAATTGAAAGAACCTAAGTTTTGAGTAGAATTAATTTTAGGTAAATCAGGATTTGCATGAACATAATTTATATTTAAAAATTATTGTCAGAAAAGTACTTTTGAAATATTGATTTAGTTTGGATATTGCTAGCAAAAGTATTTTTAAATGTGTAATTACTAAAAAAGATATGAATTTTTTATTATCTTATTTCATTTACCCTTATTTAATTTCACTGATATCCAAATGTAATAAAATAAATTATATTAATGTTTTAATAATAATTTTTTAACTATTGGTACAATATTTGATTTATATATATATATATATATATATATATATATATTTATGAATGTTGTACAATTATGCCACTTATACAATTTTTCTAAGGACTAAAATAAAAAAATAAATATAAAATGGAGTTTCACCATAATTTTAGCCAATCCAAAATTCTAAGGACTAATTTGAAAAATAAAGTAAAAATATTGGGTCAAAAAGCAATTAAATAAGGACCAAAGGAAAAGAAATGAACAAGTTTGGGGTTGAAGTGAAATTTTTAAAAAAGTGGCTCAATAATGTGATTTTAACCAAAATTACAAACTCCATTGAAGCACAATTTGAGCTCTCTTCCTTCGACTTTTTCTCCATTTTCTTCCTTTCTTCTCCTCTTCTCGATTTTTCTCCAAAATTACAAACTCCATTGAAGCCAAAATTACAAACTAACATCCTCATATATCATCTCCCTTGCACACAGAGAGAGAGAGAGAGAGAAAGAGAGAGAGAGAGAGATGAGATGAACAAAACAGTGAGAGAGAGCTTGGACTGAGTGTGTGTTCAGAAAAAAACTAAGTGGGTGTTTGGATGCGTGACAGGGACTCATCAACGCGTTTATGGTATCTCGTAATCACGTTAGCACCAAAATGAAGATGTTTGGTTCAGCGTTAAGGAAATTCTCAAAATCGATTATACTTGGCAAACTTAGGTTAGATTCAAAGCGGTTGAAGATAGCTTATGTGATAACAAAATCGATTATATTTACAGTCTGCCCAACTTTTTCCCTTTACTAGTCTCAAGTTCATCTCTTCTCATCTTTCTAATTTTTCTATATGAAACTGTGAATAGAGAGTTTTGTGAGAGCGAGAGAGCAGCCAAGAGAAAGAGGGAGAGAGAGCTAAAGGGAGTTGGAAGAGATTTGGAAGAAAAAGAAAAATAGGGGGAAAAAGAGGAAGAAGAAAGAACCAAGAAAAAAAAAAAAGGCAATACAGAGCTTCAAATTTTCCCTCTTACCTTGGTCTCAGATGGTGATAGAATTCCGCCATGAGCCACCTTGCATCAACGAAGTCGAAGAGAGGACGTCGACTATTCGAGAGAGAAGGAGGAGCTTGAGTTCTGATGATGATGTGAAGAGGTATGCAAAAATTGTATATAGAACACGAGAGAGAAGGAAGAGCTTTAGTTCTGATGATGATGTGAAGAAATATGTGGAAATTGTGTATAGAAGCTTCTCTGAGACTAAAAGGAAGTGGGACACGTATTTCATCTAAGTCCATAGTAATTTTGTAAAAATTTTCTTGTTGTCCCAAGTAAAAATTAGAAATTTTTATTTCCTATTTCCTAAATTCTCTTTTTATAATTATATTTATTGTTGACCACTCTGTCTCTCTAAAAAATAGAGATAAAAAAAATAAAATTCATTTCATCAACATTTATAACTGTATATTTTAAATCAAATATTAGTACTAATAGTTTAAAAATTATCATTAAAATATTAATATACTTTATTTTATTATATTTATTAAAATTATCATTAAAATTATAATTTATTAAAACAATATAATATTCATACTTTTTTTATAATTACACATTTAAAAATATTTCTTCTAACTAATATCCAAACAAAATCTATTCTACAAAATTATTTTTTTGCCATAAAACAATGGGCTAAAGTGTAATTTTTGCCAAACCAAAAGAAACCATTCTACCTTATTTGGAGCACAGTTTGGGCTTCTCATTCCTCCTCTAGCCTTTTGCACTACTAGATGCCACCAATTGCGTTCAATTGCCAAAAAGTTACTCAATTTCTTGTTAAACGTAACCTAACTTTTGGGGGCAGAATTGATTTTGCTGGAGCCTTCGCTACTAAACCATGCAGTTTCCATTTTCATGCTACAATGATTATAAGGGAGGAGAGGCGCGTTTATGAAGACCAACTGCTAAACCAAACACGCTCTAAATGTGACTCTAGTCATGCACTGAAGTTTAGACGGATGTTTTCAAGTTTCGAACTGTTATAGTCATTTTGAAGTTCAATCAGCATCTAATGTTATGACTATCCAATATTAAGTAAACAAATAGTTTTAAAAATCATACACTTGTGTTTTATCCATCTAATTTATTTTCATCTTCTTCTCTCTCCCCTTTTATTTTGTTTAACTTTTTCAAAGTTGTGGATCTCCATTGGCCGACAAGATCGAAGGGGTGTCTCTGTCGAGTATGTTGGTTGGTGAAAGAGAAAGACAAGAAAGAAAACTATGCACAAGTTTTCAAATTGATGTCCCGTGAACGGCTTAATTAGGCATGGAGAACACGAGAAGGGAAATCTATGGTTGTTTGACTTTCTCAACATTTTGATTTCCAATTAAATTGAATTCTCGAGATTTTTTTTTAAAATGATGTCTTCTGAGTTTTTCCTTTCGCATAATAACTTTTTTCCAAGTAAATATTTAGGCTGCAAAATTTTGTAAGAGTTTTTTTAGATATTAAAATTTAAATTTTTTTGTTATTTCAACAAAAAAATTTAATAATATGATTTTTATGTGAAAATAATTAGTTAAAATTTTTTGTTTCACAAAATATTAATTTCTTCTTTTAATTGTATCTTATTGGAGAATTTTGATTATTTAATTTATTTAATAGAAAAACAAATTATATTACTATTAAAAATGATTTTTGTGTTGGTCCAACTGATCAAATTGTAAATCGAAACAATCCAAAATTAAAGATATTAACTTTCATGATTCACACAAGACTGGATCCACGCTATCCTTCGGCAAATTGAAATCCTTTCTTTTATCTGAATTTCTGCCTATTGATCTCCTTGATGGTTAGGAGGGGAAAACAGTAACAACGATCACTTTTATGAACAACGTTGTTTTCCTTTTATTGTTGTTATTTTGAATTTGAAATGAGAGTAAAATGAGTAAATTACTTTTTGACCTTTATAAAGTTTTTAATTATGTAATAACCTCTCAACCATCACAAGAAGGTCCCAATATATTAAAAATTTATCATTTAGGTCCTTCAATATTATATTATGTATTAATGTCATTAAACCTTAATTACATGGGCCATGTATTTGAAAATAATCTAACAAATGTATTTGAAAATAATCTAACACAAATATGTAAAGGAAAACTTTTAAAATGTTTTATCCTTCTGTGACATGGATACCTCGACTAAACAATGATTAAATTAGCATAATTAAATGGCGTTAACAAAAAATAAAATATTATTTAGTCATTTTAATTTTTTTATATATATCAGTGAATTTTTTATCCATTTTGATGTGTCCTATTTGAAAGTTAAAGTAACAACCTTTTTTTTTTTTGGGTTATTAAAAGAAAGCAAGTGTACATGTGTTACAAATATGTGATGCACTATGATTCAAATAAAAACAGAACAGATAATGCTACAGTTATATAACCAAAAGGAAATTTTAAATTTTATTCTGTTATAATTGTATTTTACTTATATAAATTTAAATATATAATTGAGTTTTTTCAATTTTAGTTCAATTTTTCTTTGCCACAATTGTTAATTTTCTATCAATATTTGATAAACTTTTATTAATGTGACCACCTATACGTCTGTGATCTTAATATTTGAATATGTGCATATGACTCTTGTCAAAGTTAAATAAATTGATTATGTCATGTGATACAATTTACATTAAGTAATTTATAGAAGTCAATTTAAATTACATATTTTTAAAATATCAATATAATATTTAGTTATTAGTAAAGACTAAATTGAAAATTTTAAAGTTTTAAATTCAAATTAAAAATTAAATAAAACTATAAAAATTAAAAGAAAATTTATAAGCATCACCAATTAAGAGGAGATATTAAATTATTAATATTGTTTTGTTTACATTTAATTCTTATAAGTAATATTTTAAAAACAAAAAAATACTAAAATACACAAAATAAATGTAAGAGAATTTAGCTAAAGCAAAATCTAAAAATACCCAAAGCGTCAACAATCATGTTTTACACGTTTGTGTGTGTTTGTGTGTGTGCGTCACTGTGTTTATACACATATATAGATAAAAAATTTGAGTCTTTGTTAAAATATTTTTTATGAAAATAAAATTCAATATACGGTTTAGACTTAAATTCTCATAAATTAATCAAAATAGCTCAACGATAGTTTAAATATTTGAAAAACAAAAAGAAAGATTGAATTGAGCCATTGAGCGTGCCATTATTAAAAGAAAGATGAACAACCCGCAGAGAAGTGTCCAGGTTCATCCTCCTGAATCAGTCACTTTCTTCATTTTACTTTTTCAATACCAATCCTAAAACAGGACATGAATTTCTGCGCGTGTATGCAAATTCGCATCAGAGTTTTGCATCGAATTTTCAGTACCGCGATTACCTGGCAGTTTCAAAATCAATATTTCTTTTTTGAATTGACCTTTCTGCCCCTTCTCCACTAACTCTTTCTTCAATTTTGTTTATAAAGCACCACCTGGGGCGGCACCAAGTTAGGCCACGCCTTGGTCTCCACCTTCAATGGCGTCCATGGCGACTCTTCTCACCAAAACCTCGTTTCCATCTCATTCCCTCTCCAAAACCTTCCATACTCATTTCACTCCTTCCTTCAATCTCAACCTATCGCTCAACGCGAAGGCCAAGGCCCACCCGAGGCTCAGAGTTTCGGCTGGGTTGATCGAACCCGACAGCGGGAAGCTCGTGGAGCTTCTGGTCGAGGAGCCGCAAAGAGATTCGAAGAAGAGGGAGGCTTTGTCTCTGCCTAGGATCAAGCTTTCCCGGATTGACCTCGAATGGGTTCACGTGCTCAGCGAAGGCTGGGCTAGCCCGCTCTGCGGATTCATGAGAGAGTCCGAGTTCCTCCAAACGCTTCATTTTAATTCACTCCGACTCGAGGACGGGTCGGTGGTGAATATGTCACTCCCGATTGTGCTTGCCATTGACGATGCCCAGAAGCTTCGGATCGGCGAGTCGAAGAAGGTTGCTCTGTTCGATTCGCAGGGCAACCCCGTCGCCATTTTGAAAGAGTAAGGCTCGTTCTTTCTTCTTTACTCTTGAAATCTTATCTGACTTCTAGCTTAAATAATAAATAGCATGTTTTTTGTGTGTCAGTTTATTTTTGATTTATTTGCGACGGGGATTTTGTCCTTATAAGTTCTGCTTTTCCTGCATAACTAAGGAATTGGACTCATGTGGTATGACTGTTTGATGTTCTTTTCACATGTACAGGTCTAATTGATTTCTTTAGGTAACAATACTTTTAAAGTTTTAATAGTCATAAATGAAGGCTAAAGCTTTTATGTCTAAGTTTTGTATGAGGGTCGAAGGAAAGCTACGTTGATAAAAGAACATTTATGGGGAGTTTGAGAAGAAAAGGGGAAGGGGGAGGTAGAAGGGAGAGATTACGGAATTCAGATCGAAATCGAATATACTCACATAAACATTTTTTTTTTTTTTCGTTTCTTCCTTTTAATGTTTACTTCTTGAATTCTTTTCCTTTATGTCTTGTAGCGAAATGACTGCTTTGTTATTCAACTGCTTAATGCAATATCACGGTGACAAATTATCCTCTGAAGGCGTTGAAATTAGGAAACTGACTTTCCACTCATAGGAACAACTTTATTATAGAACAGAAGCTCCTGTTATTATTTTGATTGCTACTATATTACGAGCCTGCTGTTTGATTTTGAATCTCACCAACTGCTGCTTGCTGTTTAAGTTATAGCTATTCTGGAAATCTATATTGGGTTTTCTTGTCAAATTTTCACATATCAAGTGCAATTTTCCCTAAAGCGATTTTCAATAGAAGAAAAAGAAAAAAAAGAAAGAGGGGAAGAAAATATTCTAATGGTAATGTTATCTGTCAAAAATCATGAAGATGGATATTTGATTTGTATGTACGTATGAAATTACAGATATGTAGTGTGTGCTTTATGTCCTCTCTTTGGCCCCACGTTACAACAGATTATCTTTGAAATTCCTATCTAGATATGTCACCACACCAAATTAACAAGTTTGGCTACGTTTTATTGGCAAAAAGGCATATTGGTTCAGAATAGGGATACCTGGAAAATGAAGTTTTTTGTTGACCTGTATAAATGACACTTGTGACTAAAGTACTCACAACTCAGATAGTCAACAGCACATATTGACATTGACTTTTGGATAATGTGATTTGGCGAAGACATGGAACTCTTTTAAAGTTTGGTAGGAATCTTAAAAGCAAGCAAATAAGTCAATAGCATAATCCTGCCCTGTTTAGTATACAACATGAAATAATTAGTTAACTGTTTAAATTAGTTATCATTAATATTGTACACTTTTATTGTTTGTAAGGATGATAGTCTTATTTTGGATTCTTGTATTGATATTGAATGTATATTTCTTGAACAGGAATATCTCTTGTCATGATGGTTGTATCTCTCTTGTTATCCCCTATCATTTTACGTATGTTTGACACTAAACCAATATACAACTTATGCTTGTCAGAATCGAGATCTTTTGTAGAATCGAAAGGAGTACAGGATAGATCGAATCGAGAATCGTAAGATCCTATAAAAAATATAAAATTATATATAAAAAAAAAAAATATATATATATATATATAATAATATAAATTTTGTAAATAATAAAAAACCATCAAAGTCTCATTACATTTCAATAAAACATGCTCAAATGTCATACAATTAGTAAAGAAAAAAAAATAGAGAGTAATTCCCACTTTCTATTGTATTTAGAAATATCTTTTTTCTCACCAAATAGACACTTTTTTTTCAAAACTTATAATATTATATCTCATTTCGCCAAATAGACACTTTCTTTTTCAAAACTTTTAATATTATATCTCATTGTTAGCCTTCATTAAACTAAGTTAAAATTTGAACATATTATGAGTGGTAAAATTGTAATTGTATAGTATTAGTAAAGACTTAGGTTAGTTTAACAACTTTTTTTCATCCCAATTGGCCTAATAGATTAAAAACATATCAACAAATAAAAAAAGAGAAAAATTCAAAATATTATAGGATCAATAAAATCGTAAAATCGTGAGATTTTAAGATTTAAATCGAGATTTTATTGAGATCCTAATAAATTTAGATTTTACATAGGATTGGAATCGTTCTGGTTGTTTGGAATTATACGATTGTAAGATCTTAAGATTTACATCAAGTTCTTGACAACCATTGGGCATGGAAAAGAATGTTGAAGAATATTTCAATATTTGACATCTAACCACTTCTCACAAGTTATGGAGCCAAGTTGCAGCGACAGTGATTTCATAGATCACTTAGCTTGTGATTTAAAAAGCTTTGTTCTGGGAGCTTGTCTACAATATATTGTGTTGTCATCCTAAATTTCTATTTGGTGTAGAATGTTCATTCATGTTCTAGTTAACTAGAAATACTTCATTTATAATCCATTTTGACAATTAACTATCTGCATCTGTTAGTCTTTTCACTGATAAGTAAATCATGAGGTTTATGTGGTTATTGGACAAAGTCCCATTCTAGCCCTTTGTTGTTGCATGTTGTCTAATTGAAACTGCATCTGGATGCGACTTCATCTTGTTAGCCATATAATCATGGAGCATTTTTTCAACGTTAACAAGTGAAGCAGAAACTGATAACTTTCTATTTGTTAGTATCAATAAATGGAGATAGCTTTCAGTTCTGGATTGACATTGTGTTCAAGTATGTTTGGAGTACAATTTCAATATGATTTTAGTTTGTCAGATTGGAAAGAAACTTCATGACTTCTAATGTTGGTTTTTGGAATATTTGTTTACCTACCATGGTGTTGCTGAGTTTTAGCTTCGAGTTCTACAAAGACATTTTCACTTATTTATTACTTTACATGTGTGCAATGTGTTATAATTATCATTGTAGATAGTGTATTTGTTTGATCTAAGTAAATCTATGTTAATTATTTGATGTAATATAACATGTATGCATAATTCCTGAATTATATAATGTAGTCAATTTCTTTTTTTAAATTTGTTTATTTGGCTTTCTTCTTATGGCTTACATATTTGTTCTTTGTTTATTTTAGTATTGAAATTTATAAGCATCCTAAAGAAGAAAGAATTGCTCGAACTTGGGGAACCACTGCTCCTGGCCTGCCATATGTTGAAGAAGCTATTGCTCAGGCTGGAAATTGGCTCATTGGGGGGAACCTGGAGGTCATAGAACCAATCAAGTACAATGATGGTCTTGATCATTTTCGGCTTTCTCCAGCCGAACTCCGTGAGGAGTTCACAAGGCGCAATGCAGATGCAGTGTTCGCTTTCCAGCTCCGAAATCCTGTGCACAATGGTCACGCTTTACTGATGACTGATACTCGTAGGCGGCTTCTTGAGATGGGGTACAAGAATCCTGTCCTCCTCCTTCATCCACTGGGAGGCTATACCAAGGCAGATGATGTCCCACTTAGTTGGCGGATGAGACAACATGAAAAGGTGTGCGCGCTAAAAACTTGTATACTAAACTAATAATTTGGTCTGGAATTGTTCAGAAGCACATCTAGCTTTAGTGCCTAAGGACAAACTTGTCGCACTTTTGTCCTTTTGGCATCCTTTATTCACTTGACTAAAGGACTAATGTGCAACGAGTTTGTTATTCTTTATGGACAAATCTGTGCACTCACTTATTGGTGGGGACTAAAGCTAAATGGACCTAATAATTTAGGGACCAAATTGTTAGTTTATTCAAACTTTGATGGTACATGTGATTATTGAGGCTCATTTAATTGGGCTATATCATTGATTCATTTCCTTTTAATTTTAATATAGCAAAATGTCATGTTTGTCTTTGATTGCAAAGATGCCTATCACCAATAACTTGTATTGCCTTCCAACTGTTGTAAAAAAAGTCACTTATCTGCTTACTAGGAAACTTAAGTTGACTTCCTCCGAATGGTTCAGATGATATTTCTAAACTCAGAAAACTAACTGACATTATGTTGATCTTTTTAAAGGTTCTTGAGGATGGTGTTCTTGATCCAGAAACAACTGTGGTCTCTATATTCCCTTCTCCCATGCACTATGCTGGACCGACTGAGGTACAGTGGCATGCAAAGGCTAGGATCAATGCAGGGGCCAACTTCTACATTGTTGGCCGGGACCCCGCAGGCATGAGCCACCCAATTGATAAAAGAGATCTATATGATGCTGACCATGGGAAGAAAGTACTGAGCATGGCACCTGGACTGGAGCGTTTGAACATTCTTCCCTTCAAGGTATTTAAATAATTTGCCTTCTTAATAACGTAAAAATGTTTGCTGGTGTTATGATTTGATATGCTGATAATTTCTGTTCCTATGCAGGTTGCTGCTTATGACAAGACCCAGGGTAAAATGGCATTCTTTGACCCATCAAGGCCTCAAGATTTCCTCTTCATATCAGGCACCAAGGTAAGTACTATGTGCCATATAGTGTGTTTGCTCTTGCTTAGTGGCTGCCATGATGACCCAAATGACGTCGAAATGGAAAAACTTCCCTTTTCCACAGGCTACGAGCCTGTTTGGCTGACCTTTTTTTTTTTTTGGTTTTTTTTTTTAAATATGTTTGGCCAAAATATTCTGAAATTAGAGCTTCTCTTTTACAGTAGAATTAGAGATAGAAATTACTTTTCTTTAAGACACAAACACCCTCACTCAGAATAAACATTACAAACATTACCTAAGCTTATCCTTCTTCTAAATATGTCATTTTTTTAGTTATTATTTGAGAGTAAAACATTCTCTTCCACAAAACTGACCAAACACTAATAACATTGAAAAAAATAATTGTCAGCTGATTTGGCAGACACTAATTGCTTCTTTGTCAAAACACCTTTTGAGAAATTGATTTAAAGATGAAAAAGTCAAAAGCCGAAAAAAGAAAAATTGAAAACATGCTCAAACTGGCGCTAAGTTAAGGTCTCTTGCTTTTTGCAGATGCGAACACTAGCAAGGAGCAAAGAAAGCCCTCCTGATGGATTCATGTGTCCTGGTGGGTGGGAGGTGCTGGTGGAGTACTATGATAGTTTGGTCCCCTCCAGCAATGGCAGAGTCCATGAGGCTGCTCCTGCTTAGCTTAGTTGCAAGTGTTGTATAATATTTGTATGTTTGACTGGGAGATACATTCAAACCTCCTTGATTTCTCCTGGTAAGGTCCAAATGTCTGAACACTTTCTGGCCCTACCCCTTAATAAAAGTTGAATAGTCTGGGAGGCATTGGCTGAGAGAAATTCATAATGTGCCTCCTGCTGGGAGAAGTAGGGCACTACCCTGTAGTCCTGTACTATGCCTCCTGCACTGATAGTGCAGCTGTCCATGGGTGCCCTTTGCCTTTGTATCATATTGTGGCTTTCTTAACTTTAATTTGGATTGTGGGGTTTTAGTGTGGAAAGATCTCTCTCTGTTTTTTTCTTTCGTCGCAATTTTGGTCCACTTCGTCATTGTCGAGCATAAATGCGTGTTTTGGTCTGACTAAAATGTAAAAGACATGTCAATGGTTAAACTTAACGTTAGTGATGTAAGCGAAGCAAAACCATTCATTCTTGCTCTGCAATCTCCCTCAAGTTATATCACATTATTACTTGGTCTGACTAAAATGTAAAATCATTTCAAAGGATAAACTTACGTTAGTGATGTGAGGCAAAACCATTTACTTTGCAAGTCAAAGCAAACAAAGTCCGAGTCCAATGTCTTTTAACTTAAATTTCGTCCTTTTTTTTATGCTGAAATTTGTTTCAATTTAATCTATTAATTGTTCTCTATATTATACTTTTTTCCAATTTGGCCCCTTAACTTTGTCTTGAATTTCATTCTAATTTACAAAAATAATTTTTTTTGTAAGTTAAAGGACAAAATTGAAAATAAAATAAAATTAAGAGACTGGAGGAATGTAAGATAAAGTTAAGGACCAAATTGGAATAAAATAAAAAATAAGGACCACAGTGAAACATAAGGTAAAGTTAAAGGACCAAAGTGAAATTTAAGGTAAAATTAAGGGAATAAATTGGAATAAATGAAATGAAGGGATCAAAAGTGAGACTTAAAATAAAGTTAAAGGATAAAATTAGAGCAAAATTAAGGGATGAAAATAAAATGAGACAAAGATAAGGGACCAAAATGATATCTTAAACTATGTATTTTTCTATTTGGTGACAATTATATAATATGTAATTAAATATTAATTTTATTAATAATAAATTGATGAAAGGAAATTATTAATAACAATTTTATTTGTGGGGGAGTAAATTGAGAGACATCTGTTTATGAGGGATTAAAGTGAAAAAATAAGTCTACAATGAATCTAATAGAGAATTATTCTATCGATGAGTGATTCAAATTGAGATAATGATCATAGAGGAGACTATTTATTATTTTTTTTTAAAAAAATATTTTCTCTATACCAAAAGAAAAAAAAAACTACATACATTCCTTAATAGAAAACTATTACTTAGGGATTTAATGCTAAAAGTAATGGTTGGATTCTAAGAGGGGGGTGAATTGGGATTTATAAATTTTTCACAACAACTTTATTGGAAGTTAAAATGATTTTCTGAAATTGTACAATGCTAAAGATAATAATTCAATTCAGAAAATTAATACGCTATCAAAATAAATATTTGTAAAGTGCTAGGGATTAAAGAGTAGATATACAAGTGCACAAAATAAAGAGAGAAGAGATAGAGAAAGCAAACTCGGAGATTTATACTTGTTCGACTAATCTCAAGCCTACGTCCAGTCCTCAAGAAAATCACTTGAGTATTTCCATGATAATTGCAAGTTTATTCCGGGTATTTGCAAACAACTACAACCACAAGTTTGATCGGGACACTTGTTAGCCACTACAAAGAATTTTTTTAGCCAAGGCTCCTCCACAACCCAATGGAGAATTTATGATTTCGGACTCCTCCTCAACCCTCCGAAGAATTTCTGCTAACCCGACTTCTCTACAACCCAAAACAAGTTCTCTCAACAAACACTCTTTCAATGAATACTCTCCTTGATAATACAACTCAGAAGTTGAAAAGAAATAAGATGAACACAAGAATAACTCTCTTCAAAGAGTAGATGATACAATATCAATCTCTAATAACTCAAATGATTGATAATATGCAAGATTTGGCTCAAGAATGCTTTCTTTTCTCTCAAAGATGATAGAACAAGTTAATATCACATTGTAGGACTTTGTTATAGCTCAAAATCGTGTATCTAAGGTCATATATATAAGATTTTACAAAACTAGCTGTTATATAACCGTCACAGTACTTATAGTGCAGTTCAGGTGCCAATTGGCTGACCAACCATTGACAGTAGCAAAATATAGCATTTTCGAGGCTCCTGGTTGACCAGTTGGAAGCTGCCTGATCGACCACCGGCTGGTAGTAGCGAAATACAGATTTTGAGTTCTCTTTAAAAATTCATAACTCCCTTATTTGAACTATATTTTAAACAAATAATATATTATTGGAAAGCTCTTGGAGTCTAGTTTCAAATGAAAGAAGTTTCACTCAAAAATTATTTTGATTTAAAAGATATAATTAAAACACTGACCATAGATCAGAATAAAATAATTTTTGAGTGCAGTAAAATCAATTTTCAGTTTTTCAAACTATACTTTAAATAATAATATCTTTCTTATTTGGACTCTATTTTGAATAAATAATATACCGTTGGAAAGATATTTGAGTCTACTATCAAATGAGATTAAGAATAATGAAAAACTGATTTTCTATTTAGGAAATATGATATAAAGAGTGACCAAAGATCAAAAACCAACTTTGTAAAGCTTCATATCTCACTATCTTTTTGTTCAAAATGCTTGAGCCAATGTATGCAAATCTAAATCATTGAGTTGCACAAGTATACTATCCTATTTAAAATATATCTAATGTAAACATATAGGTTATCTTGATGCATCCAAGCTTCCAAGACTTCAAATCTTCTAATTCTTCATTTCTTGGAGCTTTATCCTTGCATGTTGTTTTCCTTGAGTGAAGCATGATGTTGCTTTTCCTTGTTCTTCAATCCAATGCTCACACTTCTTGTTTTGAATCAATCTATAAAGTATATCTTACTTGCAAACCAAATGGTTAGTTTAATTCATAATAAATAACATGATTCCATATATGAAACATCACATATTAAATAACATAATCATACTTAAATACTTATAGCATATATGATAATTAACCTTTATATATATCAATGCTACAATTCACATGCATTTGTCATCATCAAAACTTATAGCATATAGCCTTAGGGCTAACAAATGCTTTATGCCTTTCCCAAAACACGAAACTCAACTAAAATGATTAATTGATTTGATAAGGTAAAAGTACAATTTATGTCTCTAACTTTTTTTTTTTGGCATCAATTGTATCTCATATGTTTCAATTTGTTTCAATTATGTATTTAAAGTCTAACATTGTTAACATAGTAATGGAAAATACTGACGTGGCTAGACACAATATTGCCATGTGTATACAAATGATGGCCACATCATATATGTGAAAAGACAATTTTACCCTTAAAGTTTTTATCTCTCTTCCTTCTCTTTCTTTCTTTCTCTCTCTCTCAGTTCTCACCTATCCGTGTGTAATCGGCTGTTCTGGTCACCCTTCCCACACTCTTCATGCCATGTTACTTCTCTTTGACTCTCTTTATCTCTCTCGCTATTTCCTCTTCCTTCTCTACAAATCCAACGAAAACCTCTTCACTCAATTACAATCACAATCCCACCATTACTCATCACTCTCAGAATCTCATACACACGCCTACAAGTGATGATGGGGATGACAATGTTAGGGACTTCTACTTCTTCTCACTCTCGAATACTCTCAGCTTCATCGTTGTCAATGCCGATATTAAAGCTTTGGTCGTCACATCCAATGATGGCATTGTCATCTAAGCTGTGTCATAGTCAAAGGTTTACCAGAGCAAAGATAGGATCTGGGCCGTCCATTTTTACTCCTATGTGTCTCAAGATCTGATATTCAACAGGTTCCTTTCGCTAGAGTCAAAGTTGCTTTGTGTTAAGACGTGGATTGACCACGATGTTTTCGTGCTGAAGGAGATCAGCGTGTCAAACTCTGCTAGGATTTCAAAGAAAGCTTCAAAGCCATTGGTGAAAGCATGATAGGCTTATAAAATGTCCTTCCACAACAACACATTCGACTTCACTTTCTATGGCTAGGGTGGGCTCGAAAAATTGACCTAACTTATGGATTTTGTATCTAAGATCACCTGGACATTGAAACCTGAAGGGTTTGTGGTGTTCCATATAAAAGCCAAAACGAGGGGGCGTAGCGAGCAGAATAAGAGAGAGCCAAAAAACAAAGGTGAGAGCCAAGAGAGAGAGATAAAAATGCGAGATAAGAGAGAGAAAGAGGGACAAATAGAGAAGGGAAGGAGATAAAAAAAACTTTAAGGGCAACATTGTCTTTTTTACAAACACACACATACACACATACGCGCGCGCACACACACACACACATATATGTGACTGTCACTTGTATGACACGTGGCAATGACGTGTCTGGCCATGTCAGCATTTTTCGTTACTGTGTTAAGAGTGCTAGGCCCTAAGGACATAATTGAAATAAATTGAAACATATGGGATATAATTGATACAAAAAAAATGTTAGGGGATGAAATTAAAATTTAGTGTAAATGTTAGGGACATGAAGTATACTTTTACTATTTGATAGTGATAAATGTGAAAAGATGACATGAATGAAATGACAAGTCATTAATCTTGCATTTTTGATAGCTATAAAGATGGTCATTGAAGTAACTAAGGCCATGTCACGACCCCCAATTCGGCTTAGTGACCAGCATGGAGTGGACCCTATGCCACCTTTATAAGCCTTACAGAAACAACTCGCAAGAGTATAATACACAAGATAAAGAGAATACTTTAAAAGAGACTTATATCATTTCACTATTCTTTCATGTAATTCCTTATATATATATATATATATATATATACACGTGTATATATATACACGTATATATATATACACGTATATATATATATATCCATCCAAAAAAATTCATGTTTTCTAACATTCCCCTCTTTAACATAGATTAGCCAAACTCAAGAAGAATAAAATAAAACATGATCTACAGAAACCAAAAGAATACATTGGAATACATCACAAATAAAATAATCTATCAACTAGCCTAGGAGTTCTTGTCAGTTGCAAAGCCTGACTCCTATTCCTAAGAAATATATAAAAGAAAAAATTGGACCAACTCTTGAGTAAAAGGATTGGAACTAGGAGGCCCCGATACTCTTCGTGAGGAGTCTCGACAACTAACTCAGGATCGGCAAAGGAGACATACCAAACAAGCAGGTGAGTATAATTACTTAGTGAGGAAAAATATGAATAACACATAAAGTGTGATTCTATCAATATATATAATCCAGTCAAAACAATCTTCAAGAAAGGAAAATAGTGAAAGTATTTATTCCACAATCACTAATTTGGAATCATGTGAAAGTATATTAGACCACAAAGGTATCTTTTGAAAACCTTTCAATATTTTGTAGTGGAAGGGCCACATAGGCTTTTCTACTATGTTCTATATCATGTAGTCGAGAGGGCCACACAAGCTTATCGCTATCTTTAATTTGGTCATGGTATGGAGGGCTACACAGGCTTCTTTACCATGCCATTAATTCATGTGTGTAATATAGAGCTCTTATTTCACTTTAAGAATATACTTTCATCATTGTCGAGAGGGCCACACAAGCTTCTTGTTGAAATCTCTTTCATAATACTAGAAGGGCCACACATGCTTTCTAGTCCTTCTCTAGTTGTAGTACGAATAAGGAATTTCAATCCCTTCAAACTGCCACTAGGAATTCTTCATTTGAAAGAAAAGGAAGAATGGCCACATAGGTTTTCTCCTCATATATCCATTGTCATGGTGCGATGAAGGCTTAAGGCCACTCGTACCACTATATCCTTTATTTTTTAAAATAAACCCAATTCATAATATATAGAGTTTTCATTGATAATTAATAACACAATTTAATATTGAAAGTTTACTTACAATCATAATAGGCATGCACTATTAGTCACATTACTCACTTGCAATTTATCCAAAGAGCACTACAACTATGAAGATGGAGTTTTAAAAGTACTACACAAAGTAGGGGAGTCAAGAATTTCCTCACCTTAAAGCTTTAAATGTATTAAAGTGGCTTAGGAGACTTGTCATTGATTGAGGAGAAGTTTAAGGATGATTCCCCATTAATTTGAAATGAAAAGAACACATGAGAATTAAGGGAAGAATAGAGGCCATTGCTGCAGCACCTAGTTCTGGTGCTGCAGCACTGGTTAACAGAACAAAAGATGGAAAATGTAGGGTTGGTTGCTGTAGCACTGATTTTTTAGTTCTACAGTGCCAACTGATGGAGAAGAAATTATGGTTCTAGTATCTGGCACTGCAGTGCCAGATGACAGTGGCAAATTTCCATTTAAAAGGTCTGTTCACCGCTACAATGCACAATGGGGTGTTACAGTTGTGAGCCCTACTCTGTCATCCCGAAAACACACCCTTTCATGCCCTAACTCTTGATCTTACACTCCCAATCCATCAAGAAACTTTAGGAAGGTGCTTCGAAGTCATCAAGGGTCTCGAATATTGGGGTCATCATGGGTCTCGAATAAGAGTTCTAAACTAATTTATAGCTTGAGAATAAGATAGGCTTTCCATAAATCCCTCCTTGTGCATTTATGACAGCAAAAAGAGTTCTTTATGGCAATGCAACCCACTTCTACTCATTCCCCCATGAAAAATGTATCTCAACAAGGTCTCAACAACCATAACAAGTTTAAAGCGTAGATTTATAGCTAAAGAAAAGCATTTGGAAGTGTAAAACCATGCTAGGGCAAGGAAAGCTTTTTGTTCACTTTAAGGCTCTTATCAAAAATGACAATGGAAGAGTGGAAAATACAATCAAACTACATACCTCTAAGATTGAGATCTCATCCCAAGGAAAACCCACTACACAAAAATTCTTCAAGTAAAAGAGAGAGGCACAAGGGGAATCTAAGATGAGGAAAGAAGAGAGTGAACGGGAAAGGCTTCACGGGTACAAGAGAGAGAGAGGGGATGTTTTTATGTTATGAAATTTGTTGACTAAGTCTTATTCCCATTCCTCTTTATCAGTTCACTAACTAAGTTTAAAATTCCTTCCTTGTCCTATTTTATTTAGTCCATCACTTAGGCAAAATAAGGCTGCA
Source organism: Biancaea sappan (assembly GCA_037074585.1). NCBI lineage: Eukaryota > Viridiplantae > Streptophyta > Magnoliopsida > Fabales > Fabaceae > Biancaea > Biancaea sappan. Next base: position 33,066,585 of record CM073491.1, read on the forward strand.
ACTCACACATGTACTAGACAATTAACACACCACAAAAATTTTCCAAATTAAATAGCATTTTTCTCAACAACCTTTATCCCACATTCCACAAGGTACTTCCATAACAATCATTCCTTTCATTTAGGTCCCTTGCACATTGGTCCTTATGACAAAAATAGCCCAACAACAATACTTAGGAATCCACACATATTAATCCATGCATACACATAATCAAAATCACACATGAATTACAATACAAATAGGGAATTCAATATACTTTAAACTTACGAAAATCATAGGTATTATAGGCCAAGTCATTTTTCCCTCTCTATGTCTGTGTGTGTGTGTGTGTGTGTGTTTGTCTTTGGTTTCAGTAATTATGTTCCTCGAACTGCTTTACAAAATAAAAAAAAAACGCAACTAGTAATAATTGATTCAATTGATAATTTGACATCGTTATTTAAGGATATCACTCACTGTGGATGTGCAAAATGAAAATTACATAGTGAATCAAAGTACAAAATGAAGATCATGGAAAGAATTTGATCCAGTATAATTTATAAAATATATTAGTTCTAATAATTATATCAATAATATTTCATTATTAGAATTATTTGATTTGATTAATTAATTTTATGTAAAAAGTATATAAATTAGCTACATAGTTTATTAAAATTTTTATTTCATTTGCATGCCTGAAGGAACAATGATTAGGCCTACGATTTTTTGTCGTAAAGATCAATTGATGCATAATTTTATATTATATAATTGCAACTACTATTTCTAATATGTAAAATTTTGATGCATACAATGAGTCACAAAGAATACTAGTAAACATAATTTTTTGGTCCATGAAATATACAACTTTTGACCCGTTGATCCTTGAAAGATCACCACTATACAATTTGGTCCCTAAACGGTCAAATCGTTATATTTTTGGTCCCTCTGTCAGTGCCATCCATTTTTTGCTGACAAAAACATTGATGTGTTTGGTTATCATCTAATGTGTCTGTCAAGTGTCAACATGACTTGTTGAGTGGGTTGTTGATGCATGCCACGTCGCGAGACACATGGGCACCCAATCAAACGACATTGTTTTATTTTATGCCAAATTGGTTACGTGACAAATTGGTTCTATGAAGATTTCAAAATACCTAAAAAAGGGTCCTCAAAAGATTGACTAAATAGAGTAATTGGTCCCTAAAAGATTTTAAATTATACATAATATGGTCCTCGAAATAATTTCGAAAGCTAAATCAGATCCTTAGCCTATACATGTCAAAATTATTGACCAATTTACTTCCTTTAAAGATGTGCTGGACCACATTTAAAATAAAAGTGTAATTACATATATGTCAAAATTAACGAAAATGAAATTGCCAGTAAAAGGCAATACCATTCATTGTGTATTCACCATTTAACAAAATATTAGCAAACTTGAGGCAACAACATTCTGAGGTGACACTTAACATAAACAAACAAATAGTTAGCACCATTACCTATCTGCATACATGATATGTACCCAAAAAATAGTATCAGTGTGTTACCACCATTGTCAACTCACATGATATGTACTCCAATACAAAAAAAAATTCCAAAATAGCAATACCAAAATGTATTCTAAAACAAAAAGCAAATCCTATTAGCTAAAAAAATATTGTCTACCTAAGTGTATGATAAAGTCCCTAATTGTTTGTTTGAACACCTCAAGTGAAGGGAATTCCATGCTAAGTTGCAAGTGCTCCTCATCATAGTCTACACCCTCGTTTATTGGGCATACCTCCTTTGTCTATTGTTTCCAACTTCCTCTTCATATGCTAGATGGGGATCTAACTCTTTCAAAGCATAATTGTTATCATCATCTGACAATGTTACTATCAAAATTTGTACTAGATTTCATGTGGCAGAACTTTCATCGACTGCCATCTTTCCCTTTTGAGCTCTTCCTCTCCTCTTCCTTTAAGTCCTCCATATTCTCATCATCATCTTATTCTAAAGCTTCTTGGCTATGTCTACATGCTTCATTCTCAACACTGTCATAATCATCAGAGGATGATTCATCACTCTCTTCATTTTGCCCTTAAACTTCATCATTCTTATTTGAGGTTGCATATTCCTCATCATCCTCACGTGTTTGTCCCTCATTTATAGCCACTTCAACACTTTTTCCTTTTTTAGCCATCATTGAAAAATCAAGAACAACGTTCTGTTAATTTTTTTGTTTTTGTTAACATTTTGTTAAGGGTGAATACACAATGGTGTTGCCTTTTACTTACAATTTCATTTTCGTCAATTTTGGCATGTATGCAATTACACTTTGCCTCAAATGTGGTTCAATACATCTTTACAAGTTGCAAATTGGTCAATTTTGGCATGCATAGGTTAAGGACCTGATTCAACCTTTGAAAGTCTTTTGGGAACCATATTGTATATAGTTTAAAATCTTTCAAGTACCAATTAGTCCATTTTGTCATTCTTTTAGGGATCATTTTGTAGGTATTTTGAAATCTTTTAGGGACTAATTTCTAACTTAACCAATTTGGCTCACAATAAAATAATGTTATTTGATTGGGTGCCAACATGTCTTGCCACGTGGACACACAAAGATGACATGACATACAATGACAACCTAGTTAGCAATCCACATGGACACTTGACAGACATATTTGGATGATAACTGGACACATTAGCATTTCCGTTTGTAGAAAATGGATGGTATTCATAGAGGGACCAAAAAATATAATGATTGGATCTTTTGGAGATGAAACTATATAGTGGTGATCTTTTAGCGACCAAGGAGTCAAAAGTTATACCTTTTAAGGACCAAAAATTGTGTTTACTCATAATTAGTACAAGCTTTACAAAGTAGCACTACCCTCAATCACATTATATTCAAATTATATTATTGAAATGCTATCTAAAACAATAATGTCAAAAAGTAAAAAAAAAATTGAACTATAGAGGAAAAAAAAAAATCAAACGCCATATACTCCTTAGGCATCATATTAGCCAACAACAATGACAACGACAACAGTAACGACAACAACAATAAATAAATAAATAAATAAATATACTACGTCTAAAAGCTTTGAATTGGTGAATCAAAGGAGGTTGCTTTGTTTTATTCGCAGGGCAAGGGCAACTATTTCATCATTTTTGAAAGAGTAAGGCTTGCTCTTTCTTCTTTTTTCTTGAAGTATTAAGTGACTTCTAGTTTAAGTAACTTATTTTATGCATATCCACTCATGTTTTGATTTATTTGCAACAAGAATTTCACTCTTATTTCTTTCCTTTATAATAAATGAATTCATGTGGTATGATTGTATGATGGTCTTTACATGTACAAGTCTAATTAGTTTATTTAGGTAACAATACCTTTGAAGTTTTAATAGTCATTAATGAAGGCTAAAACTTTTATGTCTAAGTTTTGTATGAGGGTCTCAAGCATGGTACTGAAACTAGATCAATCATTGAATTGGTAGAGGCACTAGTTCAAATGTTAACGGTCAAATCGTAGTTGAATTACGATCAAACCAATAGTACTTTAAAAATATTAAAAAATAAAATGTATAATTACAAATATTAAAATAATATGCATAATTAAAATTCATAAACATAAATATGCAAATTGAATAAAAAATAAGAATTAATATCCAATTACACAATTTTTTTTGACAAAACAATATCAACAATCAAAAGTTCACAACAAAATAAATTAACTAACAAGGAAACATCATCAATCATCATAAAATTCATGCATATTAAGTCTATCAAAGGCCAGTATATTGACATCTTCACTAAGATTGCCATCACTATTTCCATATCTACCAATAGTAGCACCAACTCTAATCTCAACAAGTGACTCCAAAATTGACTGGTCTGTAGTGTTAAGTTCTTCATCACCTAATTATAGAATAAGTAAAGTTAAAAGAAAATCAACAAACAAAATTAATAGTTAATGTCGCGACCCAAAAATTGAGCCCATGATCAGCGCAATCGATGTGTCACCTATACCGCCGCTAGCCCAATTTTTCTTAGTTTAACCCTCACCACATATACTACATCCTAGGTGGCCTACTAGATTATAGAGCATATTGGAGAATAAATTTGAAATCAAATAAAATTACCTTGCCTTAAGAAATGGGGGGATATCTCTGATCAACAAGTCATCGATCTAGTTAGTCTTTTGTACCTAAAACCGTGAGAGGGTGAGTCTAATTCACTAACTCATCCAAAAAAACCCTATCTACCAAATATATACAACCATGCATGCTCAACAAAAAGACATACAAATATGCATGCACATCCACATATAACCACACACGTAAGACACCAAGTCGTCCCAAATCATACTTATGACATTGTACCTCTGCCCCTAATAAAGCAAACACTCAATGCCAACATACTTGATTCCCCAACCTCAACTAGTCCCTATCAAAAGTCTATACCTTATTTCTTGTCCCTGATGCCTTAAGCACCCTAAACACGGCTCCAACCCATACCGAGTTACTTGCACATGCATACATTCACACATACATATCACAGCAAACAACATATATGTTACCACACACATAATTCATCTGCCCCACGTAGGCCTACGTTCCTACGGGGATACACTCAAGAGCCTAATCAATGGGGGTCTCTATTCCTACAAATATTCTGCTCAAGAGTCTAGTCAAATGGGTCTGCATTCTCATAAATATGCTTCTCAAGGATTCATCAATGAAGGTCTATATCCCTATGAATTCATCACAAAGAATATGTCACATGGATCTCTGTTTTCCACAGACTAATCCCTTTCCAAATACATACACACATCAACAAACAATGACAACCCCAACATGGTAAATCTCACATCAAGTGGGTACATCATCATCAAGTCACCCCTTGAGAAATTTCGTAACTAACCTTGGCATTTCTCAAGTCGAGCCTTACCTTACCTTGCCATGATGTTACCCCTCGGGAGGATCATGTAGCCTACCTCGACTTCCTCAATCTGAGCACTGTATTACCATCTTACTCATAAACCCAATCAATCACATAATTCTAGTTCACATATATTTCTATTCCCAAACTAAATCCCCATCTTGAGTCAATCACTTATTTATAACCTTACTCATAAACTCATCACTCAAGTATTCTCTTTTTTCCACTCATTCACTTTTCCTATGCTATGTGTATAAATGCATCAATACATGTATTCCTCTTATTTTATACATAACAACTTACACTCACTGGGGTGTTTTTCACACCAAGCATACATCAAGAAAAGACTTATTTTATTGCCATTATTGCCACATATATGAATTATCACTCACATACAATTAAGTGAACTCATTTCATAAGCACGCAATTCCATTTTCATGTATGTTAAACATAACAACATTCAATCATATAATTGTATTTTATATAACCTTAGGAAATAAAATCCTAGAAAATAAAACAACTAAGATAAGGCTAAATCCTTTACCTAGAATTGGAGCATTTTTGGCTTCTGTGAGATGCCCCAATCGAGCCTCAGGCCAATACAAGACCTAAGGGATAGTGACACATGCTTTCAACTCACGAATCTACAAGAAAGACCTTTGCTTAGGTCGTGGCACCTTGGGCGCCTTGGCCTTCCCCCATTTCCCTTTGGTTCTAGCCTTGGGCGCCCTAGGCCTCTCCTACGCCACTAAGGCTTCAGGTGGTGGCGCCTTAGGTGCTAACCCCACATCCACGGATTCCTTCTATCCTTGTGGCTCCTTGGTTATCCCATGCTGCGAGCATGAAGACGCTTTTAATTTTGGCTCCCTTTCAGCCCAACTTTCACCATTTTCCCTAATTCTTTCCAAGGGTTTTCATTATGGATGTTTAAGGGATATTTTGACATCAAAACCCCCAATTAATTCCAATAATTCATGTCCCAATCATCAATTTTCCAACTAAACCCTAATTTTCTTTGTATATTCTTTCATACTCTAAATCCCATTTTTAATCATGTTTATTCTTTCAATTATTGGTTCTAATTCCATCATCAATCATCTAAGAAGATTTTAGAACACTGCCTAAGCTTAAAAGCCCTCAAACAAACTCATCCACACCCTAAATTCTCAAAGATCCGAAAATGGAGAAAAATTTGGAAAAATGAGATACCTACCTCAATTCCTTGCTTTTCCGGTAGTGGTTGATTGTCGGACACTTGAACCCTCGCTGGAGATAGGTTACTGGAAGCTTGGGTGGTGGCACTGGTAATGGAGGAGATGATGGAGGAGATGATGGATGAGAGAGAGAGTCATAGGGGGAATGGGAGAAAATGAGTGGGAGCGTGTGTGGCCTATATATATACCCATAAGGAGGAAATCGCCATCTTGCCCCTCGGTCAACATTAATAATGGCAAGTTTGTAATTTGCTCAACTCTGGTGTTTCTCACACTCTAGGCACCATACAAAAATCTCATCACTAATTTCCCATTTTACAAGAAGGTACCCCATACTTATCCTTATTACATTTTAGTCCCTTTTTGGACTTAGTAATCATCTGACTCCCTTGATGCCATGTGTACACTCCCTCAATCCTCTGTCACTCATTATTTTGTACACTTCACCACTCTCTTGACCATGCATTTTCCCTTGTATCAGATTATTTATTCAATTAAATTAATACCTGAGGACTGCGAGTATTACAATTAATACTTGAGACTTCAAAAATTATTCATCGTCATTATGTTTTGAAGATTCACCAACTATAAGTATTACACTATCTTGATAAATAATATTTTCATTCTCAAGATCTTCATTAGCAAATTCTAGAGGTGCTTCTTCTTTAATTATCTAAAAGTCGATGTTGTTAATAGACCCATAATCTATAGAGTCATGATTTATATTTTTATATTGCAACTTAAAAGTATGACAATAAAATATCAAGTTAGGTATAATTATGTCAAAAAGAAATAAACATAGATAATATAATTGATACTTATATCTATTTTTCAAGCGCAAGTTATAAGTTACATAAACAAGATAATTTATTCTTTGATGTTCTAGTTTGTTCCTCCTTTTTATTTGAATATGTTCGAAGAAACTTCAATTTCGCCCACATCTTGAATGTCACGCCCCCAAATCCTGGAACACGACAGGCACGACAGTGTGGTCTACACCACCACCGTAAGAATAATAGCAATAAAATTTTCCATCACATTATTAGCAAAAATATGTGTAAATTTGATCCTTTATAACCCTATCATAACATTCACAATAAGCCTAGGAGTTCTATTTACTACAGAGCGACTCAACCACCTAAACATACCCGGAAACACTACCACCAACCCGAGACTAAGACGAGTTGTGGACTTGGAGACTTCGCTACTCCTCTTACGAAGGCTCACCAACTGAGTGAAAACTTACAAGGGTGCATAAACAGAAAAGGGTGAGTACAAAAGATACTCAGTGAGGGAAAACAACACCAACAAGGTTGTAACCTATGCACTGCTCACAAGAGTGGGACCCTGGACAATATCCCATTTATAACAACAGCCAGACCAACTTGATCCTTGCTACATAACCATTTTGGTTAGACTAGGATATCCTAACCATGGCATAAACAATATATATATATATATATATATATATATGATCATACTCACCAAACATGGAGTGATTATATATTTACATCCAACACATATAACATGAAATTTTCAATTAATCCAATAATAAACTTTATTAATAAAAGGGAGGCTACCGAGACCAATTTACAATATAAGGCCACAAAGGCCAATTTACAATAGTAAGAAGGCCATCAAGGCCAATTCATAATAAGGTCACCAAGGCCAATTTTTCAATAATGAGGCTGTTTGAATTTTAGAGATCATAGAATGCAACAAAATTTAAAACTTTTTCTCTAAAACCCATTCACCAAAGGATTAACCTATATTACCATTTCATTAACCAAGTAATCAAGACGAAGAGAAATACCTCTTATAGTGCAGCAACCTCTCCAAGCCAAAGTAAGTGTCCAAAATGGGATGCCTCTAATTGTAATCCATGCGAAATACACTAAGGAAAAACCTTTAATTATAATCAGAAAATGGGCTTAATCTTTTCAGGAGGATCAACCAAAGTCAATTCTTGGTTGTTGTACATGGAATCCATTTTTTATTTCATGGTGTTGAGCCATTTATCAAATTCTGAACTCTCTAAAACTTCTTCATAGGTCATAGGTTCATCATCCTCTATAAGTAGTACATCATTGGGTTCACTTATGAGAAATTCATATCTCAGGAGCCCTATGTACCTTTCAAGATTTGCGAAGCATTTGTGCTTGTATGGAAGGTTTGGTCGTTACTCTTCTTGAATGAGTTAACGACTCTAGCTCTTAAGTTGGTAGATGTTCTATGTCTATCGATTCTTAAGCAAGCAGTTGTTTTATGTCAGCTCGAGTATCTTGAACTTCCTTAAGTTTAATCATACTCTTATTATTTTCCATTAAGAGAAACTCTTTCTCTAGGAAAACAACATGCCTTGAAACAAACACCTTTTGTTCCAAAGTGTGGTAGAATTAATATCCTCTTGTTTCCTTAGGGTATCCCACAAATAGACATCTATCAAATTTTGCCTCAAGTTTATCTGACATTATCTACTTCAGGTAAGTTGGATAACCCCATATCTTTAAGTAAGATAAGATGGGTTTCTTGTTATATCATCTATTTTGGATGTGAATAGTGGTCTCAAGTGCATAGCCTCAAAAGGATTTAGGGAGCTCTGCATGATTCATCATAGACCTAACCATGTCTAACAAGGTCGGTTTCTCCTTTCAGCCACACCATTATGTTGTGGCGTGTAAGGTGGAGTCTATTGGGACAATATCCCATTGTCCCTAAGATAATCCTAAAACTCTTGGTTTAAGTATTCACCATCTCGATCAAATCTGAGTGTCTTGATACTTGGGTAAGTTATTTCTATACTTCATTTCCAAATTCTTTAAACTTCTCAAAAGCCTCAAATTTTTCTCTCATTAGATACACATACCCATATCTAGAATAGTCATCAATAAAGGTAATGAAGTAAGCATAACCACTCTTGGCCTGCATTGACATTGGTCCATATACATTGGTATGTAATAGACTGAATCAGTCAGTTGCATGTTCACCTTTTGCACTAAAAGGTGATTTGCCCTTTAAGTAAGAGATGCATATGTCATATGGTGCATAATCAAATGACCCTAATTTACCTCTTTTGTGTAACTTATTCATGAGTTTCTCACTTAAATAACATAGATGACAATGCCATAAATATGATGTTAGTTGATTGTCTTGTATTAGGCATTTAGGGTTTCTATTTTCGATATTAAGAATCAGGTTAGATGTATCTAATACATAAATCTCATTGCATAACGTTCCAATGCCATAAAGAATAGCATCTAACATTATGTGACAATAGTTGTTACTAAATGTTAAATGAAAACCATTTTTATTTAAACTCGAAATTGAAACAATTTTTTTAATCAAGGATGGATTGAAATAACAGTTGTCTAATTCTAAAATTAAATCACTAGGTAAAGGTAATGATAAGTTCCTACAGCCAATGCAACCACTCTTGCTCCATTTCTGACTCATAGGTCTACCCTCCTCTAGTCAATTGTCTACTATTCTTTAAGCCTTTCATATTGGTACATATGTGTGAGCCATAACCGGTATCTAATAATCAAGTTTTAGTAGAAATAGTATTTATCTTAATAACGAAAATACCTGAAGTATTTTCGGCATTGGATGCCTTTTTTTTTAGGGACTCTAGATAGGTCTTGTAGTTCCTCTTCCAATGGACGTCTTTGCCATAATGGAAGCAAGTCCCTTTTGTTGCAGCTTTCTCTACCTTTTTGGTTTGCTTTTTCTTCAAACGTCCCTTGGCTTTAATGGGTTTCTTCTTCTTGAAACTTTTCCCTTTGATCTTAGAAGAATCCACCAGTATCACAATCTTCTTCTCTTTCTTGATAAAAGGCTCAGTTGCCTTAAGTAGGTTGATAAGCTCTGGTATAGTCGATGAGATTTGATTCATCCGATAGTTCATTATGAACAACACGTAATTATCAGGTAGACTCTGGAGAATTAAGTCAACACTTAATCCATGATCAATCGTGAAACCTAGCGTTGCTAACCTCTCAATGTAGCCATTCATCTTAAGTGTGTGTTGCACTACAGATGCCCCTTCTTGCATCTTGGAACAAAAAAACGGACGTAAGACATCGAATCTTTCAATTCTTTCTTGCTCATAAAATAGTTCTCTCAGATGGAAGATCATGGTGCATGCGTCCATGGCCTCATGCTGCTTCTAATGCTCGAGTGTCATAGGGGCCAACATGATACATGTTACTAGCTTATCATCACCCATGCGCTTTTTATAAGCCAACACTTGGTCCTCATCAGCGTCATCAGTAGGGGGTTTAAGGAGTCCCTCATCAAGAACATAGGCTATGCATTTAGCCTTGAGAACGATTCTCAAGTTTCTTAGCCAGTCCAAGAAATTTGCCTTATTCAACTTATTTGACTCAAGAATTGATCTCAAATTCATGGTGGATGTCATGATTGTATCAACCTAGATGTAAAATATGAGCATGTTAAAGTATGCACATGAATGCATGATATACGATTTTTAATATATTGCATTATTGCTCCCACTATTTTATTAGGAACCCAAAACAAAAACAAAAACCCCATTTTGGATCTAGGAGAACCCGTTGGAAGTTCTCCTAGTAGACTCAATGTCCAAAACTCACATTGAATAACCTTGGAGAGAGTCCAATAAGCCATCTTAGATCAAATGGTAGGTATCTCATACCAATTGCATTGTGTATGCAACCATCGAGTAGTGCTATCAATTGTTAATGTATGCATTAATCATTAGACTTGTCAACTCTTGACTCATATACATCATATGTATATTGCCCAACTTAGTCTCTGTCCACATTGACCTTAGAGAGAGTCCAACAAATCAGTGCTTCTAGTTAAAGCCGGCCTATTAATCATAAAATCATATCTCAATTGTTTGAACATGTTCAACTTAAAGCCAAGCTTGGTAAGAGTCAAATAACCCAAGCTTTAAGAAGATCTTTGGTTCACCCCATATTAATGGAAGACTTTAGCTTTAATATTATTTGAGGGTTTTCTTAATTAGTCTTATTAGATTTTAAATTAGACATGCATCATATATGTGATCTCATTACACATATATAGATTGTGAACTATATAGCATGGTTATGGACTTATCTATACTCAATTCTTTGAGCTAAAAGAGATGACTAGGTCAAACCTAGGTATATGTATGATTTTACATTGAAGACATAAAAATTCTATTTTTACTCTTCATATGGCCTCAGCTCCTCGACTCCTCAATTCCATCTCCACGGTTTCTTTCTTACGTCTCATTTCTATACTAACCTTATATAATTTAATTACATTATTTAATGAGAAATCTCAAGTTACATTTAAGGAGAGTTAGGTGAGAAGAGAATTACAACAGAGAAATAGAGAGAGGCATGGTACACAGACCCTATTTACCAAAACCATAATTTTAAAAAACATACATGAACAATTCATACCTGGTAAAGTCCATAACCAGTCATCATGCCATACATACAACCTATTATGCATTGTTTATCAAAATAAATGTATAACGAAAGTCGGCATTTAAGGTCTATATGGTGTTAGAATAATTTCATCACATGAATTATTTCTACTTTCATTTTAATCTCAATTAAAAATTGCTTGTTGTCTTTTTTAGAATTAAAAACCCTTTAATTCTAGTTTTTCTAATCTAATTAGGGAAAATAACTAAATCTCAATTCAATTCCAAATTGATTTGTTTCCTAATTTAAATTAGGAAAGTAATAAAGATTCTAGTTAATTCTAAAATATTTGTTTCCTAATTTAAGATAAGAAAATAATTGAGATTTAAATTAATTAATTTCCTAAATCATATTAGGGAATCAATCAAGATACTATCTAATATCAATTAATTAAATTATTTCCTAAATCATATTAGGAAACTAATCTTGATCCAACCTAATCAATTTATTCGACTATCAAATTAATTGATCTTATATTGATTAAGATTCATTATTCCATTGATTTCTCTTAAATCAATCAATCAATTTAATTAATTTACTTCCTAATCAAATTAGGAAAATAATCATATCTAGAATCAATTAATCTAATTATTTGGTTTCCTAAATCATATTAGGAAATTAATCAGGATCCAAATCAATCAAATTAATTTAACCTCATTCAGTCTTGAATTTGAAAAAAAAAATTATTTTATTTTCACGCCAAAAAAAATCTGCTAACAGAAGAAAAAATAGGGTTTATGGATTAAAACAATTTTTCTTTCAAAAATCCTTTTGATGAAAACAAAATATTTTTCTTTTAAAATTGTTCATGTTTGGTGTCAAAATATGTTCTTCAACAAAGTGAAATTCAAAACATATTTCTCAACATAATTCATAAAAATATCTCATGCTCTTTTATACAAAATTTTAAAGAAAAAGAAACAAGCATCACCCCATGTTTATGTTTCAAAAACATAAAACCTAAAAATGTCGATTTCTATTATACTCATAGATTCTTCATTTTAAAGTAATGGTAACTATAGGCAGAATCTGATACCATTGTTTGAATATTTTAGAGATCATAAAACGTAGCAGAATTTAAAACTTTTTTCTTTAAAACCCATTCACCAAAGGATCAACCTATATTACTATTACATTAACCAAGTAATCAAGACGAAATGAAATACCTCTTGTAGCGCAATAACCTTTCCAAGCCAAAGCAAGTATTCAAAATGGGATACCTTTAATAGTAATCCGTGTGTAATACACTAAAGAAAAACCCTTTCAGGTAATGGGTTTCCTTCTCATTTTCATGCTAGCAAGCACGAATAAGCTATGAAGAAAACCCTCTTGGATGAAGGAGAAGAAAACAAGAGTATTTCCTAAAAACAAGATTGTCAACAATTGAGAGAGTCTATTGTGTGTGGCTTTCACTATCACTCTTAAAGTGATAAGTGCTACCTTAAACTCTAAAGCCCTAGTTCCCTTAATAGACGTATTCCCTTATTGGGCTTCTTAAAGTGGCAACTTAAGAAGCCCAATCTCTTTGAGAGAAGGGGCAGCCAAGAGGTTCTCATTTGGGCTTTTCCTTGTTTGGGTAGAAATAAGAACATATTCCTATTCCTTTTATTCTCGTATATCTTTTTAATTAATTCTCCAATTTAGAATCAAATCCTCAAGTTCGTTTCATATTCCTAATGAATTTCTACGCGTGTGACCCATTAGGTTTCTGGCTATGTTGGCCATTCACAATCAACACTTGATTGTAAAGAGATCATAGCGGTATCTAGCAACACATCGTGACCCCCCATTAGCTAGAAAGTCAGTTGTTTGACTTTAAACCTTTCTGTAGCTAAAGAATATCTATGCAATGTGTCCTTTCACCATCTTATACACACTTAGTTCAGAGTATATTCTATGTATCAACTCCCACTAGACTTGATTACTCATGTCCAGCCCAAGTAGTCAATTCCTTGTCCTGTGGGATTAACCACTTTAAATTATGTTACTGAAGACCATCTCCATGACAAGTCTGCTTTGACCAAAGACTTCTTAGTGATTATCCCGACAAGTGGCCATGAGTATACTTCCTTCTATCAGGAGTGGTAAATCTTTTGTTGACTACTCAAATATCTTCAAGTACTTCACGCAGTGCCCAATCACCACCCTAAGAGTGACCTATGGTAGGTAACGAGGAATGGAGTCAAAACACATGATCCATATCTAAGATAACTTGAGTTCCTCAAGTCTAAGGATATTTGCACTATTAGCTGCTATAAAACCTATCACTGACATTTGAATAGGTATCCATGTGATGTCTCATAGAGGTTATCCAATGTACTTGTTACCCTTAATAAGCATTCACATGTTTATTGAAAGCATCTCATGCTTACATCTTATGAGGATAGCTGCTTGATCAAATCAAGAAGTATAACATGTACTAGTCTATCTGGATCACTGATGTCCAGTCTTAGGTGATCCTATGACTATGCATAGTTTAGATACATACATAATTACACATAATAGGAATCTCACATTATGATTGCCATCATAATTTCCTTCATGATATGTTTTGTGTCATGGACTTCATTACTTATTTTACAATCTAATCTTGAGTTTATGAATATGAATATAAATAACAAAGAAAACCTCTTTGAATTAATAACTGAGTTTGTACGTCTGATGCTAAAGGTGATTGCCTTTAGAGAACCTCTCTAATTTTAAGAAGGCCACTGAGGCCAATTTACAATAAGAGTTATTTAATAATTCCCTTGCTTTCCCTTACATAAGCGACTTCCAAAGCGTGGCATACTCGAGGAGTAGGGTCGCTTACTCACATTGCGACTCGTTGTTAGACCATTCCACTGACAATCCAATAAAGGCTTCTATTAGTATCTTAAGGCTCTTCCCTCAATGCATTAACCCTAGAAATTGGGTTTACCCGTATTTACACTGATCGCACCGAGCCTTAGTTGAAAACCTCTACCATTCCCAATATTTCTATATATATATATATATATGTATAAGCTCATGTTTCACAATAAATATTATGAGACCTCTCATAGGCCATATACACAATCCACAGAGAATAAATACCATATACAACAATTCCATGATTAGCATTAAACAAGAATGAAAATAACATAACTCACAGTAGTTAATTTACCTCATAGGTAAATACATCTGACACATGGGGAATTTTATTTTATATGATGGAAATAGAATATAAGGTACTATATAACAAAGAACTATTCATCCACATTATGTAATTCGTCACATAATACTTAATCACAATGTAAAGGTATGGCACATCATGCACTCAACCTCAAAGTGGACAACGTCATTCCTATAGTTACTCTAGGACTTTTCCACATTGCACCACTAATAGAAATTGTGGTCACCCATAGTGTTACTAGGAAGTTTATATATTATTTTTCCCTTTATCCCTAATTGTATCCAAATAGTGTTTAATCAAAGAAAATATGTATACAAATATCCATCACACTTGTATATCATAGTGCAATAAGCCAACCTAATGGTTATCACCCAATAATTTAGACTTAGACACATAGTCCATTATCATAAGGGAATCACTCACTCAAGTAAGAATAAAATAAAAGTAGACATAAATATTTAGAAGAGTGATTTATCATAATACATCGCATAGTACTTACAACCATAAGATTCCTCTAAACTTCTCCATTTTTAGGTACCCCATGGTCCAAGAACACAATTAATTCACGAGGTGGAAATCTAACACATAAATTAATTGAAATACTCCCGCCTCATAGAAAGGGGATATGATTACCCTTCACAATAATTTACATTAACACATCCAACATTAGAGAACTTAGCAATTCATTCCATGATATCCCCAATGTGAGCTTTATCACCATAATTAAATTTTAAAAAGGAGAAAATACATCTTTAAGACCCCTTGGATTATCTCTTTCTTATGAAGATGGTTGGATATAATTTCATAAAGCATAATTCATTCACAGAATTTAAGTCATGTAGAATAGCATAATTCCCTTACCTGGATTTGTAGCACCTCTAGCCTCCAAAGAATGTCTTGGCCAAGTCTTAGACCATGCCTAAGTCTACGAGACATCAAAGAGCATTTTAGAATTCAAAAACCATGTGGCCCACACAAGTCCAAGCCATGGAGCCCAGATGCCATGGTCTTTCTAAGGCCAAGTATGTGATTCAGGTGAGGGCCAGCACTCCTGTCTCTGTTTCGTGGCGCAGCTCCAATGGGAGTCTCGAAATTGAGTTCAAAAACCTCAAATCTTCACCAAAATCTTTGATTCCTTCAATGGAATTCCATTGCTAATATTCTAGGATCAATTTGGCACTAATTTTCCAAGTTAAAGATGGTTATACAAGCTTGAATAATGAATTCCCAATTTCAAACCTTAACTTCCTTCTTAATCTTTCATTTTCATTAGATCCACTTCCAACCATAACTAATCCATGAATTCTAGTTCTAATCCCATCACATATTACCCAAGAGAGTTTTAGATACCACCCAAGTCTCAGAACATTCAAAACAATCAATTCTCCTTCCAAAAACCCAAATATTCGAAAATAAAGAATATAAAGATGATGAAGGTTTACCTCAATCTCTAGTGACTCCGATGAGTCGAAAATTGGCCGAAGAAATGGTGACCGAAAGAAATAGGAGAAGGATTTGGAAAAGCTTTGATGGAAGGTTGAAGGAGCTCTTTTCCTTTTTGCCCAAATGTGTTCAACATGAGAAATGAGAGGGAGATGGAAGGAAAGAAAGGTTAAGTGCTAGGTGGGTTACTGGCTGACCCATGGGTACCCTACCCAAATGCCCAAAGCCCAAAGCCCAAAACCCAAACTTAACTCCTCATCAACAAGGTCCACATTTAAAATTTTAATTCATCATTTCCATATAACTCAACATAATAAGTCACATAGTATAAAACATGTCAGCCTAGCAATTATGTCTAATCTTTATAATTACAATTATTAGAACATGATTAGTTAGTGGGAAATAAAATAATGAGATTTTAAAACAGCAATACCACTAAGCACATGACCCTGAATTTAGGAAATGTTTCAATTATTCTCATTTTTACTTTGATCCTTAAGTCTTTTCCTTGCAGAAAACAAAAAAATTTTCCTGCACTCAAAATACTTCTTATGAAGTTCCAAGAAACTAATATCCAAAATTAGTGGATATTACACTAAAGATGAATATGTTAACAAAGAAGACAAATTACTAACTTTTGCAAAGTTGGAGCACTATCTCCATAAAATCTCCATCATTTTTCTACATAAGATATTAAAAGAAAAAATTGAGTAGAAACTTCAAAGTCCAGAGTAGAAAGTAGTTGCTAAAACAATAAAAATATAGTATTTAAGTATAAAAATTAAAAAGATACTTATCAGGTCGTTTTATCTTTTCTACTTTATAAGCAATTTCTCAACTAAAAGAACTGTACCAATCATGATAGATTTGCAGCTCTTTGATAGATTTAGACAAGTCATCAACACAAATACTCTTTATATCAAACAAATTAAGAAGAGCTTTCATGATTTTATTCTTTTCAACATATTTTTCATCAAAAAAGAAAGTAAGGTTCAAAAAGTAAGCCGCTACACGAAGGTCAAGTTTCAAGTGCTTATCCCACTAAGCCTTATACATGTGCCTTGGTTAAACATTTCTTTTATAGTATTTTTTGCCCTTTGCCTGCCTTCATAAACATAACCCATAGAAGGCTTCTCATATACATATACTAGTATTAATAATCGAATTATTGGACTTATAAGCTTTACTATGATCACACAATCATTCCAAAACTTATTATCCGATATGATATTACTATCAACTTTTCCTATGGTTGTCACATCCCAATTCTGGGAACATGACCGACACGATAGTGGGCTTCGCCCACCACTGTAAGCCTAACCACATGTAAGCAACAAACAAAAAAGATATAATATCATAATTAATTTCAATAAGTAGTTAATATAAATGCACAATAGTTTAGAACATACAACACATTCCAAATCCTTTCAATACCAAAAATAAGATCCCTAGGTGTTCTATCAGACTATAGACAACTCAACCCATCATTTCTCATGACAAACCTACAACCTCAGACTGCAAGGACTTGAAGGCTCGGAGGCTCCGTTACTCCTTATACGGAGACTCACTAGAAATACAAAGACTTGCAAGGGTACATAAAGAGAGGGTGAGTATAAAGATACTTAGTGAGAAAAGATGCAAATCAACAAAGAATACAAACTGTGTACTGCTTATAAGGATAGGGCCCTAAGAAGGGTCCTAAAATCAACCACCTTTCCTTATTACACGTAGCCTATACCATATAAGGTTACCAATGCAACACCACCATTGTAATTTAATCTATCCAACACTAACACAACACTTTAAGAAAAAATATATATACACCACACACAAATTAGCACTACCAGAATCATCACATAAATTTACAGTGGAAACATATTTACACATACAATGTTTCACTTCACCACAAAGGTGTTCACATTATCCCATACAAGGGGTTCCATTCCATTATCAATATTCAGAAACAGGAGGGCTATACAAGCTTCCTATTATGTCCTCATTTTTCATAGTAGAAAAGGCCATACAGGGTTCTCACTATGTTTTTCCTCTACCGTAGTTGAGAGAGCCACATAAGCTTCTTACTAGGTTCTCATTATTTACTATATGCGCATAGGTTATAAGTTGGAAGGGTTACATCAGCTCCTCATTTCATTTTCATTTCCATGGCAGAGAAGGCATCTTTAGTCATAGTGCGAGAGAGCCACACTGCTCTTCATACTACCACTAATCCATCCTCATCGAGAGAGCCACAAGGGCTTCTGACATAATATTATTAGTCATAATGCGATAGAGCCAAATGGCTCTTTGTACTACTATTAATTCATACTCATCAGGAGAGTCACATAGCTTTCTCACATAAATTTCAATATTCAGTCATGACAATCATAATCAGTAAACAATATCGATGCAAGGAGAGATTCACAACCCATAAATCCTAATTAGATCAGTCGAAGGCTATACGGTATAAAGCATTCATCAGTACTAAACCTCACACTTTTTCTTCCTTTGACAGCAAAAAGAAAGCCATGACAACTACCATGATTTTTATTCACAAAATTGTTCCCCTCTGTGTTTAAGCTTCATAAATCATAAATTTAACTTGCCCAACACTTTAATATAGCAATAGCGAAAGATTTAAGACACTAACTAGCCCATACTACTCAAATTTAGCCAAAACCATTATAAGGTTCATGAGATACAAAAATGGGAGAAGAAGCATAAATTTCTCATGGACTCACCTTAACTCCATGCCTCCTAAGTGTAAAATCCTTCGTCAACACAAGGATGTAAGCAATCTTCAAGAGAAGGAGAGATGGAGTCGATTTGAGAGTGAAAAGGGGAGAAACGTGTGTGAAAGAGAGAACAAAAGGGGGGAGTGGGTGAGAGACAAGGCTAAGGTCCTTTTTATGCCTTTTTGCTTTTACCCAAAATTTCCCCTTTTTGTTCCCTCACTCTTACAATTCCACCCTTGTTCCAAAATCACTAGAAAACTTTCCTTGGGTTAATAAATCCACTTATTCATCAAAATATTGTAAAATTTACACAAGCAAAAATTAATCCCAAAATTCCTTACTCCTCCACTTTTCACTTTCCTTTCACTTACATCCGTACACAAGGTCTCTTAAGCTATAATTGCCATCTCATCCATCATAGGTTAACCTATCACAATCTGTAGACATTTTCATACAAAAAACCATGTACGCACATATTCTAACATAAGAACAAGGATTACACACAAGGATTCCCACTGATTCACATTCGCCTACTCGTATACTTCAATCCAACCCACAATCTTATTGGCACATAAATGAAATAAATGCATCAACTAAACTAAAAAATAAATTTAAGATCTCACATATTTGATAAGAAAAAGTTTTTAACCCAATTCCTCAAGATTTTCTCGCACCAAAAGTAGGGTATTATATCAACCAAAGCATTTCAAAACCATAGATATGACAATGGTAGTGTTTGCTAGCCTATGACTCATAAAGTGCTGATTGATATCAGACGTTTTTATATACAATTTAGTCCCTATCTTAATCTTTTTTGCATCTTGAATCTTGTGAACTTTCTAATTATATCACATTTTGGTAATTATTAGGTCTAAAATAATTATAGAACTGATATGTTTTAATTCCATATTTTTATGAGCATAATTGATTGGAAACCCATTAATCCTTGTGCTTAATTTACAGGTTTAATTATTAGAGAGATAATGTGCTGATTTGGATGCCACCTAAGCACTGATATGGATGCATTTGATGATGTGGCACTAACTAGACGAATGAGCCCCTCAATTTTGAATTTCTATCCAAACTTTCTACATTGTACAACATAAACAGCAGCAAGTAACAACAAAAATGGAAAAAGTAGTAAACCAGAAATGGAAATGCAATAACACAATAGAAAAACTAGCACAAAATGCAGAAGCCCAAAAGTCAAATTTCCCTCTTTCCTTGGACAAGTTTAAGACACCTTCAAACCTCATTTTCCTTTGTTGAAGAACATCTCTTTTCTTCCATTTTACTTGAAATTTCGTAGCGTAGTTTTTCTCACACTTTCTCTTCTGTTTTGCCTCATGGAAGGCTAGTTTTCTTCATGTAATCCAAGAATTGAACTAGTATATGTAATATGAATTCCTTATGCAATTTAATGTTCTGACTTTGGTTTTCTTTCATTTTCGTATCTATTCAGTGCCTCTATTCTCATGTTCATATGATGTTGTTTAGTATGACCGGCACGGAGGTGAATTCCGTCCACTGTCGTAAGCCTAATCTCAAGCCATTAACACATGAAATAAATAGAATATATGGGTTCATTTTTACAACCAACACAAGAATTCCTAGGTGTTCTATCTAACTACAGAGCAACTCAGACACCCAACTATTAGACATACCAGTATTCTAAGATAGAGGAACACAGACTTAGAGATTCTGCTACTCCTCATGTAGAAACTCATCTTCTAACACAGAACTTGTAAGGGATACACAAAGGAAGGGATAAGTATAAAAATACTCAGCAAGGGAAAAACAACCAAAAATTTAAATATGACATTCATATCACTTACAAGGGACAAAAAGAGGGGCCCCATCCACCAATAAAAGACCAAGGACTCACCTCACATAACCTGCAAGTCGAATAAAGAGTCCTACCATACAGACACAAGCATCACTTAAAACATGCCTCATGAGTAGATTACCAAACTCATTTCAATCCGTTTTTAGAACAGATTGTTAATAGGCACACACAAATATATATATATATATATATATATATATATAATTAAGGCTAGACTCCCCACAAGAAGAACACCCATAGATAAGCACACAAATTTATGATTTTAATATTGTTTACCATTTCAGGACATTTAATTTAATAATGATAATGTCTACTGTTCCAAGACATTTGATTTAATAATGATGATGTCCACCATTCCAGGACATTTGATTTAATGATGATGTCCATCGTTCCAGGATATTTAAATATATTGTGTACTTATATATTCTCTTAATAAGAAAATTCACTTCAACCTATGTATCATGCTTCAATTTATTAAACAAGGAGTTTAATAACTCTCACCTATATCTCAACATAAAAGTTACCCCAGCACCGATCAATTAATGGTAATAACAGCTAATGATTCATGCGTTAAGTCTTTTCAAGGGAAGGGAATCATAATATATACATATATATATATATATATATATATATATATAATTGCATGTGATCTAAAACATAGTTGTAACAACTCACTTGGAACATATATAGATGGATAATCGACCCAAACACTAGGATCCATAAAAGTAAAATGTAAGACAAGCATAAGAAATTTTGTCATTTACATATGTAACATTCATAGCATATTATATAAATTTATTCATATCCATGTTTGAACAAATCATTCTTTTTCAAACAAGAGTAATATTTTCCCTTTCACACCTACCAAGATCCAACATTGAGAGGATATCAAGACACATAATTTACATTTCTGAATGAAGAGAAAGGTGTTTCCATTAGGATCACTTTATTGTTTCACTAGACTTAGTATAACCATTTAAATCACCGTTAAGTGAACCTATCTAGGAGTTAAAAGCCATGAGACTACTCCTTTATGTGTTAATTACCTCTTCCTACAAAGCTTAGAAGCCAATCCCCACTAAACCAATTAAATTTCTACACATAATCACCCATGCTCTGTTTAAGACTAAAATTCAGACCCTATACTTGATGAATTTTATGGGCAGTCATCACAACTCCAAAATTCATGAAATTTGGTTGGAAATATCCTTACTATGTTTAGAATCTTAGATAAAAATTTCAAAAGAAAATACTTTGATTTGCTCCTTCAAAATCACTAAAACGCAGATGCTGCCCAGACTGACTCTGCAGCTTCTGTAGTCTTGATCTTGCAAGAATTTTGCCCACCAAAACAATTCCAAAAATTTTAAAATTTGGTACATAGACCTATTTATGTGTTAATACACTATGGTAAAAATTTCAGCTCGAAACTCTACGATTTAGCCCCTCAAATGGTCACTTTAGTACCCCATGCATTAGGATTGCTTAATTCTGCTGTAGGTTCTATTTTGTCATGCAATAGACCATCTTAATCATATCCAAATACAACGAAATTTTCCAAATCATGAGATTTATAGCCATAAAAATGTCAGGTCAAAAAGAGATGTTTAACTACTGAAACCAAACAAATTTCCAAAACTGTCCAAATTTTCCTTTGCATTGCACAGGTGTTGTTTCCATGCTCATTTGACCAAGCAAACTAATTTAAAATAGCTTGAAAATTTCTAGTTCAGTTTTCCACTATATAAAGAATATTTACACCAAGTTTTATGATTTTTGGAGTTGGTTTGGTCATTCAAAAACACATAAGACCATGAGCATGACAAATCAGTCATGTTCTGCCCTTTACAAACTTCAGCTACTGTTCTAAGAGCTTGTAGGGTACCAAATCAGCCCATAAAATTTTGGAATAATTTAGACACATAATTGGGTATCATACCTCATTACATACCAAATTTCAAATCAATAAGAGCTCATTTAGTGCCACAAACAGATCAAAAGTTCAGCAGCATCAGTGACAACAATAACACTAAACAATTCCAATTCCATTATTCATGACCTTGTACACTTTCTAAAATTTGGCTACAAAAATCAAATTGTGACTTACTCATTACCCTCCCTACCATTTTCAGTCACTTTCTTCCATTACCAAGGTTACACATGCCAAGTTCTCCTTCTTCAATATACAAATAAACTTTCTAAATCTCACTTTCATATATTCCTCAATCTTAAACATTTCAAACCAGAAATTCCATATGTGTATATATATATATATATATGTGTGTATGTATATCTTCAAGCAGCAGCTCACACAAACATAGATCGGTATATTTTTGTAACCCCTCATATCCCAACCAACACAAACAACTCAAAAGGATCATAAATCAGAAATTTACATAGAAGATCATGAGATTAATTTCCCCTTGCCTCTCAACTGCTCTATTTTCCATTCTCCTTGCTATTCTCAGGTTTCTCATCTCCAATCGGTGAAGGAGGATAGCTCCCAGCTCTGATTTGCCTCCTTCTCAGCCCCTAGAAAGTCAGATTAGGAGAACCAGCTCACATAAAAGAATATAGATCCGAAATCACTCATACCTCTCACTGATCAGCTTCAATGGTGTCAAGAACCTCCCTTGGACTGCCAAGAGGAAGGAGAAAGACCACCAGCTAGAGATGGCACCACCAGGAATGGGAACGGAGCTGAAATGGTGGTCAAAACTTACTCATGCTCACCATAACCCTTTTCTCTCTCTCTCTCTCTCTATCTCTCTCTCTGCTTTTCCCTTATCTTCTTTCTCTTTCTTTTCTTCTTTATGTTGATGGGGGTCTCTAATTAGCTTCTATGAGAAATCTCATCCAATGGATGATAATACTCCAAGTGTCCCCATCTCAAGTGCCCACTTCCTTTTTACTTAAATCTCATAAAGGCCATCACCCCTTTTTCTTTTAATTCACTTGGATCCTTGAGCTTTTCAATTAAAAATTTCCTGAATCACTCTCAAGGTTCACAATTATTTTATTTCTCCCTTGACATACCTTCCTAACAAATTTAAGACCTCCACTTTGTCCAAAATTTCCAAACAAATCCTAAAAATTGCTATCACTAATTTCAGTTAAGTCCCTCGTTGAGGATTTTCTTAGAAATTTCTCACAACGAGATTTAGAGATTCCAATATTTTTATGGTTCTACTAAATTTCAAATTTACCCCAAAATCTTACATATAAGCATATAATAAGATTAATATATTTACCAAGTGAATTTAAAATTCACGGGTATTACACCAGGGATCTAATTGATTGATTGTATGTATTTTATGTTGTTGTGTTATGTTTAATTTATGTTCTGTTAGGGTTAGGTTTGTGATTAATTCTTTTAATTATGCAATCACCCTACGTGTTAATTAGTATATTGTAATTAGTGTTATTAGAACAATTAATTAGGCAATTAGAAGCAAGTCTCCACTAGAGAATATGACTTTGGACGATCACTATACTGCAAATTACCACAAATTCAATTTTACGCGATTCGGAAATCGTAGTGGCGCAAACTATCTATCCACAACTAAAGCCTACAAATCATGCTTATGCTTTGTCACACCCACTGAAAGGGATAGTGACTGGCACGAGGTGAATCCATTTCACCACCATAAGCCTAAGCCATCACAAGATAGAATATGCAAGAAGTAAGTAAAACACATGAATGAGTTATGAAGTCACATAAATACTTCCATTGATCATTCATGTATGAATTCACAGTTCACAATATATATATATATATATATCCATGTTTCCAAGCTTTCCTCATTACCATCACAATATAATCAAAGAAAGTTACAAAACATGGTCATCCAAAATAAAGAGAATGATGTACACAATTCTTTACAAAACACCCATGCACCAGACCTAGGAGTTCTACCAACTACAGAGCTCGGTCCTTATCCCAAAATATACCAAAAGAACTTACACCAATCCTGTGGTAATTGGGATTGGAAAATGGAGAACCTCGTTACTCCTCATGTAGAGGCTCACCTGCTACCACAGAATCTGCAAGAGGTACATACACAAAAGGGAAGTGAGTAATGATACTCAGTGAGGTAATAAGTTATGTAAAAGAGAAAGGGGTCACCTGCCATATACCTCTCACAAGGATGAGAGAATAAGCACCATTCCCCATCATTACCACTATCGACATAAACAAGTTTAACATGGCCAATACCAAGATCACATATGCATAAATCCCACACATTATAATTCAACTAAATTAACTTAACATGGTGTATCAAACTTGTTCTAAATCATGCCGTTAACCACTATACAAGGGTGGAGCCACCGAGACCCCACATTCACCCTTATGGGTTTAGATTCACATGGCCCATCCTTCTTTAGGTATACCTATTTAGGTATTTATTTAATAATAATATTTGCCATGTCTAACCATCCCATAGTTGGGATCCTCGATGTTCTAATGTCGCCTCCTTTTTCAAGGTAATTCAATGTCCCACCATCCAAGGACATTACAAAAATATATTAGTATTTATTCAATGACCAAGACAAGGAATAAACCATAATATTCATGCAAGTCAATAGTCATCATTATCATCCATCACTACTAGAAGTCACACATTATATATATATAGAGAGACCATTGTAGAGACATTCCAATTCAAGAACCATCTAAAAAGTTTCACCTCATACCCTTGAGGTTTCATTTTAAATTGTACCACACCATTCATGCTTTAATATGAGATATGCTTAGCGAAAATGAATGAGATGCCACACAAGCAAACCATAGGAATCATTATACTCCAAAGCCACCCTAGGCTTTTTACTCATACAATAATTAAAAGCACATGTAACAAGATAAAGGATAACATTCCAAATTC
Source organism: Biancaea sappan (assembly GCA_037074585.1). Taxonomy (NCBI): domain Eukaryota; kingdom Viridiplantae; phylum Streptophyta; class Magnoliopsida; order Fabales; family Fabaceae; genus Biancaea; species Biancaea sappan. The sequence goes on from CM073491.1 coordinate 33,092,221, forward strand.
AATCAAAGAGCAAACTTAAATCCCTCACCTCAAGTTCGAAGTATAGCAAGAAACTTAAAAACAACTTCGCCGCGACACCCAAGCAAGCTACAAATGCACCTAAGAGGCAAAACATAGGTGTTTAGCTCATTTATGATCCTAGAGTCTCTAGCTCGTAGGGCCTTGGGAGCCACCCTTATCGCCTGGGGAGCCACAAGTCCCTCAAATCCACTCCCCAACTCCAGCCATGGCGCCTTGGGCATCCCACATTAGTTGCTCTCAGGTACCCTCCTCATTCAGCGCCCTCTTTATTTGGTGGGCACCACTTTATCTTTAATAATGCTTTTGTTTATTGGGTGCCAGCCTTGGCGCCTTGGCACCCACACCTGATTTAGCATACCAAAAATGCAAAAATGCCAAAATCAATTTCTCTAGACTTCATTTGTGCCCCAAAACCCTCCATAGATGATTTAGAACCAAGTTTGGGTGTTTATGTTTCATTAAAACAGATTTCAATCCCTTACTTCAACTCAAAACAAAGTTTCACCACTTAGATTTCCCAAAATTCCAATTTATGATAGCAACACCCATACTGCCTCAATAAATGCATCTCAACCACTTTAAAAAACACATTTATGTTGTCACACACTATTACGCCCTAATTCTAGGAGCATGACCGGCACGGCGATAGGATCCTTACCACCACCGTAAGCCTGAATTCACAAATACTTAGGCAACACAACTAAAATAATAATTAAGGAAGCCTTCACACATCTATTACACAGAATACTTAGGAGTTCTATCTACAACAAAGCGACTCAAGGAGCCTACATACCCGACTAACGTCAATCTGAATTCGAAGAAGGATTAATGACAAGGAAGCTATACTACTCCTTGAACAGAGTCCGACCAACTAACCAGATCCTACAAAGGCACAAGAAAAGCATGAGTATAGAAATACTCAGTGAGGAATTAACTATACTAAACATACTACCACCACATGCCGCTCACAAGGATAGGCACGAAATATAATGTCCCTTTCACCAACACTAGGACCAAGCCCCGTTCCACACAACTTACATAGTCAAGGGAATAAATCCTATCCTATACACACAATTATCATAAGATTATACATTACGAGGAAAATACAAAATTTATACCATCACATGACCTAATCACACAAGATTAATGCGCAACATCAAGTGATTTTACGATAAAAAGGTCTTCCCATGATCACCACATTTAACTAAATAAATTTAACACCTCTACATAAAGCACACTTTAAATGCATGACCATTTAAATCAACATAATTCCAATATATGTAGTATGTCCACCGTTCCAGGACAAGAGCTATAAATAATTAAATGAAGTCTCGTCTACCGTTCCAGGACAGAGACTATGAATAACTTAATGTGGTCTTATCCATTGTTCCAGACAGAGACTATGAATAATTTAATGAAGTCTCGTCCACTATTCTAGGACAAAGACTATAAATAATTTAATGAAGTCTCATCTACTGCTCTAGGACAGAGATTATAAATAATTTAATGAGGTCTCATCCATCATTCCAGGACAAAGACTATGAATAATTTAAATAAGGTCTTGTCCACTGTTCCAGGACAGAGACTATGAATAAACATAATTCCCTTCTAGCAAGCCTCATGAATATAATTCCCTCTTGGCAAGCCTCATGAATATAATTTATATGAGTTTACTATAATCATCGCATGTGATTAATTATAATTAAGTGTTACTTCAGCATCATCAATATTCAACCAAAGTAAGCATATACATATGTCTACTGCGCAAGTATATCATAGTACAATAATTTAATTAGCGACTACCACCCCATAACATGATTTTCCACGTATAAATTACTATCAAGGGGGTTCACTTATTCAAGTAAGAATAAAACAGTAGATTTAATTGCTTAGAAGGATAACTCATCGCAACTCACCACATAACACTTACAACCATAAGATTCCTCTAAAGTTTTTCCATTCTCAAATGTCCCATAGTCCAGGGGTAAAACTTGTTTACAAGCAATTTATATACTCAACAAACAACATCATTAGAATTTATCAGTTTACATGACAATAATGAGGCAACTTACTCATTTCCTCAATTATTCACAATTTGTGCTTAGACAAGAGAAATGTGAGCATAAGCATATATATATATATATATATATATACATAAATCTATCCATTTGAGTTATACGCCACAAGACAGCAAGCTAACCTAGTGGCCATCATCAAATAATTTGACCATATACCTTTCATTCGTTAAAATGAGGGAACCATACTCACATGCAAAAATATGGTACAAGGGAATGTATTATTCAAACTAATAAGTGATTTAACATAGTTTATCAAATAGGGTCGTAAACTCTACTCAAGGGATATCTAAGTACCTTATCCTTCCTTGCATTCATTCCTTTCGAACAACTATGATCTTTTACACAAGTAATAATAATTAGGCACCTTACTATACCACACGTATCACCACACATGAGGCAAAATGGAGTCATTCTTTCACACAACTAAGGCCTCTAGTTCCAATATAAAAATATCATCATTTCAATCGTTTCTCACGTACATGCATAACTTTTACTTTCATAAGCACACGAAAGGTATTTCGAATGGCTATATCTATATTGATAAGGTTAAGTATATACATAGAATACGACCAAAGTAAGTAAATATCCCTTTACCTGGGTATGGAGCACTTTCGACCTCCAAAGGATGTTCTAGCCAAGTCTCGAACCAACCGATCATCTCTCAACACCTACAGACCAAGCCAATCGAAAGGAAAGGAAATAAAATCACAATTTTATACTTGTCAGGAGGCTGGCACCCCTTTCAACTTTCAGCCAACTGCAGGAGTCTTGGTGCCTGAGGCGCCATCCATCTAACTCTCAGTCAGCAATAGGAGGCTTGGCACCTGGGGCACCAAGTAGTAGGAGTTCGAGTATTAGTTCGGTTTTAACGCCTAAGCTCCGAAATCAACCAAATTTTCACCATTTTCCATGATTCCTTTTAGGGGTTTTCTTCCTTAATGTTCTAAGATCAATATGGCTCAAAAACCCCAAGCTAATTCCATGATTCTAAGCTTAAATCCTTAATCTTTTAAGATAACCCTAACTTCCACTTCTCCTCTTTTTCCATAAATTCTGCCTCCAAGCATGATACATTCTCAAATATCTAATTCTAGACATATCATAGATTAGCCAAGAGTGTTTTAGAAGGTTATCCAAACCTCAGAGCTTGCAAACAAAGCATTTATCTTCCAAAAATCCCCAAGATCTGAAAATAAAGAAAAAAGGAAAATAAAGAGATGTTCACCTTGTCCTCCCTACTCTTTCCGGCATGGTGGTCGACCGGAGATCCGTCACTTCACCGATGATTGGCTATCAGAAACTTGTATGAAGGGGGAGAGGCTCATGGTTGATAGGGGATTGAGAGAGAGGCCGTGAGGGAGAAGGAAGGAGAGAAGAATGGGAAATGAGAGAAGGATGATGAGTTTAAGTGGTGTGTAGGGCCCATTAGCTCTCCTTTCAGTTTAGTCCTTCCTTACAAGAAACTAACAAGTATTTCATAAAATATTGAAATAGCTTGATCATTACTGGGGCACCGTAATACACTCCATAATTACTCATCATCACACCTCATTTCATTAAAACATCACAATTTCTCTTCTGTTCATTTTATTCCCTCTCCGACTCAGTAATTTCCCATGCCTTCTAGCCTCATGCTCATCTCTACCCCAAGGTTGCTTATTGATTAATACGTTTAGCCTTTTGAAATCATTGAAGTTTCCTTTAAAATAAAACAAAAATTTTTCCCGCACTCGAAGTACCCCTCAAGAAGTCCCGATAAACATATCTGAAAGTGACAAATATTACACACACCTTAAGGCTTCTATAAGAGTTAATTAGGAGCACAAATCAATCCCATACTTTTGAAAATCAAGGCTCCTAGCCTAAGGTTTGGGTTAGTGCGAAAATGAGGACGAAAAGAGAAGGGTTTCAAGGTCGTACATCTATTGCGACCCCTCCTACCTACCCAAAGTAAGCCTTTAGCAAGAAAGTTGAGAGAAGTCGAAGAGAAAGATAAAGGAAGGAGGGCACACAGCACACACACTTCGAGAGGAGAAAAAACATGCGTTTTGGGGCTAAGACACTAAGGCTTTATTTTATATCCCTCACTATTCCCAAATTGCCCTTCTCATATCTTTTTCCACATGGGGTCTCGGCTACAAGAAGTTCCTCATCTAAAGTCTTAATTGGCCCTAGAGCAACACATACACCACTTACACTTAATTCACTATAGAAAAAAAATACAAAATTACCACAAGGCAAAGGTAAATAAATATTTTTCCATTGCTCATTAAAATTGCATTTCTCGCTTAAGTCCCTACATAAGGGTCCTCAAGCTCTAGTTGTCATATATTTTCACCATAGATAAATCCACCATAGTTTCCTAAGTTTTACTCATGCACAATCTATTCACACACATGAACTAACATAAAGGTAATAATTTCACACAAGGGCTGTAACTCTATCAACATTCATCCTGACACTTAATTATATTATAACACCCTCTATGGACAATAAAATAGATAAAATAAGATAATATACAAAAAATTTCAAGGTATCACATGCTCATAAAGACTTTTCAAAGTAATGAAGTTAGTGGCAAAAGTCACTCCTAGATACACAATTTATTTCCATCCTTCTCTTTTCCTAAGCCAAGATAAAGACACCTTATATTTGTACACAAGCAATAATTTTTGATGCCTCAGATGCATGCTCGATCACATAAGACATACTACCAATGTCCTTCAAAAGAATATTCAAACAATGTGCAACATAAGGTGACAAATAAATATGTGCATATTTTTCATATATTAACTTGTCACTAGTTACATGATTAGCTGCATTATCAGTCATTATGTACACAACATTAGCATGTCTAACCCACTCAATAACCTCAGAAAACAAATTAAACAAACTTCTATCATCTTTCTCAACATCTGAAGCATCAACAAATTTTACAAAAGTAATACCTGATGGACAATAAACTAGAAAGTTTATCAAATTCCTCTGCCTTATGTCACTCCAACCATCAACCCGCTTGTTTCGATAACTTTCAACAAGTAACTGACACTCCCTCTTGCAATCTCCTATCAAATTAACCCTCAATTCATGATAAGATGGGCCTTTAAACCCAAGCCCTATGGCCGTAATTAAATCCAAAGCATATTGAAAGTAAGGAGATTGAATTGCATTAAATGAAATACAAGTATTATAAAACCATCTTGCAATTGCCAATTTAGCTTTATATATTGATTTAGATGTATATTTTATTTACAATCTTCAAGCTCTTCTTTGAATTCTTAATAACTAATTTTTCTCAATTACTCACATTATAATTTATTCAAAAATTGGGTTGTTAGAATCTTAATATCGATATAAGAAAGAGAAAGGAAAAGACATTCAAATATAAGATGATAATGTTGAGCAAGACCTTGAAGATGATGATGATACTGAAGAGGAAGAGGAGGAAATGAAGGTTATGTTGGATGATGACAAAGATAGTGATAATGGTGATTATGAGTCTCAACGAATAAAATAGGAGGACAACTATTTTTTTGGGTCTTTTAAACTTGGTTTGGTGACTTATGTAGTTATTTTATGACTCATGACTTATGATGAGTCTTTTGATTTATAAGCTTATTATGAATTGACATTAGAAATTATTCACTTTTTGAATATGAGGTTTGTTTATGGCTTATTTGTAGTTTAAATTTATGAAGTTAAGTACTTTATTTATGTTCCAGAACACATTTATGATATTTTTTTTATTATATTCATGAATATGATTTTATACAATTCACGATTCATAATTTGACTTAATAATTTACAATTCAAACTACGATTTGATAACTAAGTTAATAACATAAATTATTTGGAAGACACTAATATGTCTAGACGTCTCTATGATTGTCTTGTTCTTCCTCTCATATGTTCCATATTGTGGAATATATGAAGCAGTAACCTAATGTTTAACCAAAATCTTGAATTTGCTATATAGCAAAACCTCTATAAATTAAAAATGTTGAGACCGTGAAAATTTATTTTAACTTAGAGAAGTATTAATTAATTGATAGATTAATAATTTATTAATTTAAAGAGTTCTTTTTGGATTCAACTAATATAAATTTAAGTATATAAAAAAGTCCTTGTGTCTATCACTAATATACAATGTATATATATATCATATTTCATGAATTAATTTTAAAAAAATGATGGATGTTCAGAGGCTAAAGTTTAGAAGAAATTGTGACTAGCGTCATTAAAAAACCTATTGAGGATGAAGCTGAGAATAATTCAACACCTTTGGAACTAATTAGGTGAAATGAAGCACTCATAATGGCAACAACACTTCACAATTTTTTTTGTTTCAATTCGTGAACATGATACCAGAGCTTTTGAATGCAATGAAAAAAGTTAAAGATGAAATCTACCTAAATTCAAATTTTATGGAAAAACAAACAACAATAAATTCATATTTTACTAAATTGTCCTAGTTGTGTTTGTAATTTTAGAGAATTATTTATAATATTGACAGAATTATAGATTTATATAAGAGTCTTCCTAAAATTTATTATTTTATTAATTTATCGAAATTACTAATTGTGTAAACTGGCCCAAGTTAGGATTAAAAAAATTATTTTAGAAAAATTGTTAATTTATTGAGTATTAATTTATGAAGATTTAATTGTAGTTGAGTAACCTCAATATTGAACCTAAAGAAGTAAAATTTAGGACATTATATCATTGAAAACTCAATGTAATACTTCCCACTCAGAGTTGGGGTTTTATGAAGGTTTCTTTTCAGTTCTCTCCAAGATGTTTATTTTTTCTTTCCTGTGTGTCAACTTAAAAATATTGAAAATTTAAAAAAAAGTAATAAAAATTAAATTTCTAAAAATAATCAGATCTTGGTTGACCATAGTTTAGTTTCAATTTAGGAGAGTTTCAAAAATAAAATATTGAAATAATAAAAATAAAAACAATAATGAATTTTCAAAAAATAACAAGAAAAACAGAAAAAAGAAAAGATGAAGAAGAAGAAGAAATAAGAAGACACAAAAAAGAGAGAGCCCAAGCCCGTAGCCAATATCTAATTCAAAGAAATCATGAAGCCCAAAACATTCAAGAGCCCAAATGTCTTCAGCGTCTTCGATTAAAAGGCAAATGAAGTTCATCACCTACACTTAGCAGTAACAAGCCCAAGACGGAGGCCCTTTTTTAATATCAGACCTTCAGGGAACCAAAACGCAGGGCTTGGTGTGTTTCATTCCTTCCCTCCTTCACAGACAGGCCTTGCTTGATGGCAGCACGGGAAAGAAAGAGCAGGAAATACTAAATACTTAAATAGGAGTATGAGTGCGAAGGCGCCCCGATTCTCTAACGTTGAGCTCAGTACGGCTCCCTAACGTGGACGATCGAAGCCGTTAAACCTCGCCGTTCGTTCAGGGGAGGAGGATTCAAGAGAGAACTTTGAGACCGTTGAGGCTGAGCGAGAGAAGAGAGGCTTGAGAGAATCTGAGAGATTTTTTGAGTGTGAAGAAGGCAGAAGCTTGAGGGAGAGAGCATTAAGTGAGCAGAGGCTTGAGGGAGACATTCAGGGAGATATTGAGAGAAGAGGGAGAGAGCATTCGTGAGATTCCAGAATATTAGAGTGTGTGACGAAGAAACAAATTAAGAAAAGGAATTTGATTTTCGATTCTGCAGAATTGAGTGATTCAAGAGGTAATGTGGCTTCATCCCTGTTTTCCGTTTCTGTATAATGGCCGGAATTTCGATTGGTTTTGCTTCATCTCTGTTTTCTATTTCGGCACCTCATTTGAATTTCGATTGAGGCTTCAATTGGACTTGCATCTCTGAATGTAATTCAGGTTTTAGTTATTTTTACTTCAATGTCCATGTGTATGACTTGCAAAATTTGTGTTTCAACAGCTCATTTTATCCTCAAATTAGGAAATTGAATTTTCTTTTTAGTGGTGTGCTTTGGTGTGAATATTATGGAGTTTATCAATTCTAAGGTGTTCATATTTTTGTTTTAACTTGGAATTCTGTTATGCTATCCTTTGGTTGCTTATTCATGAAATTTGTGTGATATCATTTTGTTTGTTAAATTTGTCCTCGTCTTCATTTTGTAATGCCAGGTAAAGAATGCATGGGAATCTTTGGATTAGCACCATTCTGTTTTGAGAATTATATTGTTCTGTTTGGATATATTGTTTTCGATTTGATAATTGATTGATAGTTTTGAAGTAAGTCCCTTATTCCTTTTTTACATGCTTGTTGCCCTTTTGCATGATGCTTGACAAGTATGGGTTTGAAATCAAATGCATTACACTGTTTATAGACTGTATTACTGTTGGAAATTACCAAATTTCTAATCTGGTCAATTTAGTTTGATTGAATATAGATGAATCAAGATGAAGGGATGCTTAATTCATGAATTTACTTGGGATACATTTGGGTGGGGGGAAGAAGAGAAGAAGAGGGGGGGGGGGGAATAAAGTTTCCGTGATCTTGCTCTGTAATGCCTATTCTTAGTAAGAGGAATGAGATGGCATGTTAAAAGTTTGAGACTCTATCTTGTTGATGACTTGAAGAACTGAATTAATACTTGGCTTATATCTAGTATGTTTTGGATCAAGTGGTTTGTGAAGGTATACTGAAAATAGTTGCAATTCTTTAGAAAACTTTTATAATTAATGAAACCATATTTTTTCTTCTTTTGATTTAGAAACTGTAGTATCTATTTATTTAAGCTTACTGTTGAAGTTGTTCATGGTTTGTCGGGCAGAGAAAAGAAGAGAAATAAAACAGTCAGCTTTAGGTTAAAAACTCAAATTTCACTTCAAGAGGTTGGTTTGAATCTTGCCCTCTTAAGGAGTTCTTGAATTTTTTTAGCTCTTGTTGGACAACAACTTGCTAGCATACCCTTATCTTCACATGAGAATGTTGCCACAATAGCTTTGTCATGAAGATGAAGTAGTCATTGAAAGTTTCTTGATGCTCTCTGGATAGATTATCTTTCAAAATGACTGTTTTTAAGTATTCTAGTGAAAATGACATTTGGTCTCAGTCGCTATTTCCATATTTTAGTGCTTGTGCTTTCTATGTCTAGCACTGTACATTAGCTATTTTCTTGTGCTTGTGCTTTCTATGTCTTCTAACAAGAAGTCAATGGTTGTTGTGACGTATAGAAAGTTTTTGTATAAAGATCTTGGTCATACAGAAATTGAAGCCTTCAATAATGATGATAGGGCTAGATCTTTCTATTGATATTGTACTTGGTCATTTTCATCCCTTTCTTTCTGATAAGCTTGAAGTAATTTCTGTGTATGTGTATTGGTATAATTTTGCAGTATGCTCAGTTTTCTATCTTTGCATGGTTTATATCCAAATTTATGGCCCCTTCTTTCTGATAAGATATTGCATTGACAGATGTAGCCTATTTTAGGAGCAGTTGCACCTGGTGCTATTTAAGACAGAATTGAGATTTCATTAGTTTTTTTTTTATAGAAAAAGAAGTATTATTAAGGAGAAAAGAGAGGTACAAAGGGAATGGTTACAAAAGGTGGAGGACAAGGGATCCTCCTAAGAAAAAACAAGAACAAAAAGTAAGAAAACTAACAGACATCAAAGACACCCCACATAGCCCCTAACAACGTATTAATACAATAACGCCCTCCAGTCCCTATAAACATCAGATATAGGCATCCCCTTGAACAGCCCATTGGCTGAAACCCACAGTGAAGCCACGTAACGAATTCGATCCCATAACATCTGAGTAGGCATACACCGATCATTAAAGACTCTGGCATTTCTCTCCAGCCATATGCACCACATAGTTGCGAACAAAGCTGTATTCCAAAGAGTTCTGTTGTCCTTCCTATGGCCAAAACCAGTAAATTTGGTCGCAAGGAAAGCACCAAGGTCCTTTGGGCAAACCCAACTCTCGTCAAAGAGATCAAATAACCTATTCCAAATACTCCAAGCCACGTCGCAGTGCAGGAACAAATGATTACTTGTCTCTGAATGTCTGAAGCACAAAATGCAAACGTCCGGGAATAAAGCCTTAAGTGGCCTTTTGATTTGACACAGATCGTTTGTATTAATTCTATTGAGCACTGCAAGCCACAAAAAAGCTTTAACCTTTGAAGGAGCCTTAACTTTCCAATAAGATTTTTTAAAATGGGGGGAGACAATAGGGTTACGGGCGAGATAATTGAGGAAGGAAGCACAAGTGTAAGAGCCTGAGGAATCAAGCTTCCACATTCTCCTATCAGGAAAAGGAGAAAGGCGAATAGGATCAAGGATGCTAAGCATCACGGAAAGGTCAGGCAAAAGTCTTTCATTAACATTCCTGGCAAAATGCAAATTCCAACAAGGGTGATCCCCTTGTAAGCAAAAGAATTCAGAAATGGGAGCGTCATGGAGGGAAGATAAGGAATAAAGGCGTGGGAATCTTTCTTTGAGGAGGGTGGGGTCAATCCAACAGTCCTCCCAAAAACGAAAACGGGAACCATCACCAACAATAAGAGATATCGAAGGAGAGAAGAGGTGGTATACCTGAGAAATCGCTTTCCAAGGACTTGCGTGCGTAACGACATCTCCCGAACTAGCGTCCCATCCATTCCGGTGAAGCCCATACTTAGCTTTGATCACCTTGTGCCAAAGGGAGTTAGGCTCTAAGGGAAATCTCCATAACCATTTAGCCAAAAGAGAGATGTTTTTAGACACAAGATTTCCAAGACCCAAGCCGCCTTCATCCTTAGGTTTGCAACACACCTCCCAACTAACCAAGTGGCCCTTCTTTTCCCCCCTACTGTCATTCCAGAGAAAATCCCTCATAATTCTCTCAATCGTTCTAGCCACTCCGGATGGGATTTTGAACAAGGACAGAAAGTACAGGGGCACACTAGATAAGGAGGCCTGAATAAGGGTCAATCTGCCTCCTAAGGAGAAGTAAGGGCCTTTCCAACTTTCAAGCTTGCGGGAAATTCTTTGAATAATGGGGTCCCAAAAAGATTTGGCTCTAGGATTACCTCCAAGAGGGACACCTAGATAGTTAAGAGGCCAGTTGAGAACCGCGCAACCCGCTTGCTCTGCCATCTGCCCAATAGAATCATCCTGAATGTTAATGCCAGCTAGGCCACTTTTGCCTAAGTTAACACGGAGACCTGAGACCAGCTCAAAAATCTGAATCAGTGTAAGCACTCTAAGAAAGTTATCCTTATCCTTGGGCAAGAAGAGGATTGTGTCATCAGCAAACTGCAAGTGAGTAACCATACAACCATCTCCCTTTATTGATAGTCTTTTGAGAATCCCTTTCTCGGACCCCCGCCTCAACATGCAGCTAATAGGTCTGCGTTTTGTTTTCTGCGTTTGACATCATCAACTAGCTCATTGGCTATCAGGCTGGCATCAAGAATTTGACAGTCAGCGATGAAGGTGCTTTGGTTCTCCGATATGGAAAACCCAATAACCGCACTCAATCTGTTGGAAAGGACCTTGGCGATGATCTTGTAGACACTAGTAACCAGGCTAATAGGTCTGAAATCCCCCACCTTAATGGATCTGTCTTTTTTGGGAACAAGGGTAATGAAGGTAGAATTCATGCTGGTAGGAATACGGCCAGTATGGAAGAATTCTTCAAAGACTTTCATCAAATCGTCCTTCACTATCGACCAGCAGGCTTGGAAGAAAGCCATATTGAAACCGTCAGGCCCAGGAGCTTTATCCTTATCCATCTTGAAAATTGCATTTTGTAATTTCTTCCTCCTCAAAGGGTCTTTTTATCCAAATCCCTTGGGTATCATCGATGGGGATCCAATCCAAACCCTCAATTGTGGGTCGCTCTTGCATGTCCTCCTTGTAGAGTTTCTTGAAGAAACTAGTCGACTCTTCAGAAATCCCCTCATTGTCCCTCACCGTAATGCCATCCTCCGTCTCAAGCTCTTTAATGAAGTTCCTTCTCCTCTTTCGATTCACCACCTTGTGAAAGAATCTTGAATTCACATCGCGCTCACGAACCCATTTAATTCTGCTCTTTTGGCGCCAGCTTATGTCTTCTTTTTTCCTAATGTTATCCAAATCATTCTTGAGAATCACTTTGCGTTCAGCGAGATTCTCCTCAAGGCCACCCTCACTCTCTAGTTTGTCGAGAGCATCCAATTCCTTAAGAATGTTAGACTTTTGGATTCTAATGTCCCCAAAGACTTCTTTGTTCCAGGTCTTTAACTTCTCCTTCACATATTTTAATTTCTTCATAAACTTAAATCCCTCCCATCCTGGAATTGTGTATTCTGACCACCACTTCTCTACGTTGCTGAAAAAAGACCGGTGTTGAAGCCACATATTCTCGAATCTGAAAGGGGTAGGACCCCATTTGACTCTGCTAGTCTCAAGGATAACGGGGAAGTGGTCGGACACCAGGCGAGAGGCAACTTCCTGAATGGGGTCAGGAAACGAATCCTCCCATTCGGGAGTGAGCAAGAATCTATCAAGGCGAGAGGAAAAAATCGAGCCCCTGTTAACCGACCAGGTGAATTGAGCATTAGAGAGGGGGAGATCCTTAAGGCCGCAATCCCTGATAAAGGAGTTAAAACCTCTCATGCTAGCATTGATCCTTGATCCTCCAAGCTTTTCATCAGGGGATCTCACCACATTGAAGTCACCGCCAACACACCAATGGGGGTTACAAAAACCATAAATGTAAGATAACTCCTCCCACAATTCGCCCCTCAACCTAGGATTCTTCGGACCATAAACATTGGTAAACCACCAACACCCTTTGTCCTTAAACTCAAGAAGCACTGAGAGAGAGAAAGCACCTTAAAGAACATCCCTTCTTGTGGCAACATGAGTGTCCCAAATGACCAAAAGACCACCTGAAGCGCCCACGGAGGATAAGTATTCCCAATCCTTGAATTTGAAATCCCAAATGCTTCTGATAAGAAATCTATCCAAAACCCCTAGTTTAGTTTCCTGTACCATCCCAATATCTGGATCCACCCTCCTGAAAACTTCTTTCACCTTGTGCCTTTTGAGGGAGTTACCAAGGCCGTTCACATTCCAACTCAAAATCTTCATAGAGAACCTGACTTACCCTTTCCTTTCTTGGACGTGCCATAATTAATTGAAGAAGTCAATCTTTTTAACTCATTATCAAGTTTGTTCTTCTTCCTTTGGTATGTCCTAGGGGAAACTGACACCTTGACCTCCTTTCCAGATTTATCTCTCAGCATAAAGTTAAGAGACTCCAACAAGACTTGTGGATCTTGGCTGTCCCTCTCATCCTAAATGACGAAGATGTATGACTTTTCCCCTTAGATCTATATCCTCCCTAAAGGCAGAAGATTGTTTAACGGGATCGGGAGAATGGGAGGGCCCTGCTTGGAATTTGCCGCTACGCACGCAAGTCCCTGCAAAATCACATTGAGAAACACTAGGAAGGGTGTTAGAATTGGTAGAATGGGGGGAAGAGCACACACTATTGGTTTGAAAAGGAAGAGTAGAAAGTAGAGGCGCCTTAGGGGACTTAGCAGTACTCAAAGAATTAATACAGGTCAAAGGCAAATCACAAGGTCCCTTAAAAGCTCCATCATCCTTATTTTGCACAAAGAGCCGGTGGACATCTTCCAGAGTATCATCGATCTCCCCAATGGAAACATCCTTATCATCAATTTGTTTCTCAATTTGCTGGATAAGAAGACCATCTTTGCTATCGAAATCGGATAGGGATAAATCATCTTCAGAGAGCAACTCCTCCTCCCTTACAGCCTCTGTCGCTAGTATTCTTCTAAAAAAATCAGATACCCTGCTTGGACTGACACGCTCCAAGCTTCCAATGGAAACAGGGGGGATTGCCGGAGTATAGCCAGAGAAATCAGTAGGAGATTCGAGGGAACCTGGCATGCTTTCGGGATCGACAGACTTCCTCAACCACGTTTCCGAACTCCTCACCGTTGCCCCTTGCTTGAACGGATGAGGGGAATCACTGGGGAGCTGTGGCCGGCCGTTCAGATTCTCCGGCGGGGTCTCCGGTACCCCATAGTCTCCGTCGACCGGTTCTGTGCATGTCCGGTCGACGTCTGCCTCCTGAAACGCTGTCGAGGAGGGAGTGGAAGGGATCGGGTCGCGTTGCTTCTCTGGGGCCCGATAACAAGGCGCTTGGATCGGGTTAGCCCTCTCGGTCCACTCCACGTCTACTGGACCGAGATTTGGGCCTTTTTGGCTCTCCAAAATAGGGCCCTATTGGAAGAGGCAGACCCAATGGGTTTGGAAGCTGATGAGCCCCTATTAAAGTATAGCAGGAGGAAGACATCTAATAAAAACGCTTGATGGGGGAATGAGGCAGTAGGTTAGTTGGGGTATGTTTGTAACTAACTAACTACCTAGGTTCTGGAAGGGGATTGGGAGGTTTATAAATACTGAGGCAGTTGTTAGGAAAAAGGGGAGGAAAAGAATTAGTAGTGTCAGGAGTGTCCTAGCCACTCGAAAGCTTAGGAGTCTTGTATATTACCTTCGGGTATTCATCTATCAATAATATTCGCGTTATTCAGTTACATTTCTGCTATCTTGATTCTGTTTCTGGGTAAGGGGGGTTCATCAGTGGTATCAGAGCGGTCTCGATCAAAGGGATTGCAAGAAAGATGGTGAACACTAGGACAGAAGGAAAGATTGACATTCTTGAAAAAGAAGTAGGAGGACTCAAGAACGAAATGGAGACACTAAAAGAGGAAGTAGGGACGGTCAAAGATATAGTTCAGGGACTCCGAGAATCAATGGCAAGGATGGAAAGGTTTGGTCAAATGGTAGAATCGCACTTGTCGAGTGAAACCAGTGGAACCAACGAAGGAGGACCAACACCAGTTTCGCACAAGGTAGGGGATGAAGTCTCGAAATTTCGACGACTTGAAATACCCATATTTTCCGGAGAAGATCCGATGGGGTGGGTCTTTCGAGTGGAGCGTTATTTCAGCATCAATGGCATTTCCGAGACCGAAAAGATGGCCGCCGTCGCTGTCTGTCTTGAAGGAAAAGCCCTCACATGGTTCCAGTGGCTAGAGACAAGAAAACCCATCCAGGGGTGGGCAGTATTCAAGAAGGAATTATTTAGTCGATTTCGTGGTCCACAAATCGGCGATCTGTATGAAAGAGTAATGGGATTGAGGCAAACTAACACCGTGGACAGTTATCGAGAAAATTTCGAGACCTTGACAGCACCTTTGAAGAACGCACCTGAAGATGTCCTCGTTGGAGCATTTAAAAATGGGTTAAAACCCGAGATACGAGCAGAACTCCATTTATTTGAAACTGGGTCCCTCACAGAAGTAATGGGCTTGGCCCAACGCATTGAGGAGAGGAATGGAATGATGTCTACAGCCCAAGAAAAACCTCTGAAATCCTACCATCCTAATATAGGCTCACGCTGGACACAACCCAAGTCGAATTGGGTCAAATCATGGAGCCCAGTGGAATCAAACCGAGACAGCAACAAATTGAAGGCTGGAGAATTAAATTCTGAAGAAGGGAAATTAGCGTCATCATCTTCACAAAGCTCTGTACAGAGAAAACCAAGTTCTTCACTTAGAAAACTTACGGAAACAGAAGTAATTAAAAGAAGAGAGCAGGGAATTTGTTTTAAGTGTGATGAAAAGTTCAACCTTGGACATAGGTGCAAAAACAGGCTTTATCAGACCATGGTTTTACAGGAAGTTGAATCAGACACCGAAACAGAGGATGAACCACCAGTAAAACAAAAGGATGATGACGGAAAGAACAATTCATTGGAAGAAAACCCTATGGAACTCTCTATGAATTCAATAGTGGGAATAACCGGAAACAAAACCATGAAGGTCCGAGGACAACTACAGGGGATGGACGTCGTAATATTAATAGATAGTGGGGCCACTGATAACTTCATTTCTTCTGAAGTAGTTCAGCAATTAAAGATTCCAGTGACAGTCACCAAGTCCTACAACGTTTCTGTGGGAGATGGGTATTCAGTTCGAGGAAACAAAAAATGTGTTGATGTGGAACTGGAGGTTCAAGGGCTACCTATCAAACAAACATTTTATGTTTTTGACATGGGAGGTGCAGACTTAGTACTGGGCATTGACTGGTTAAAATCATTGGGTGAAGTTCGGGTGGATTGGGGACAGCTCACAATGAAATTCAAAACGAAAATAGGAGAGAAATGCTTAAGTGGGGACCCATCATTATCCAGAACCATTGTTTCACTAAAAACCATGCTCAAAAATTTACAAGCAGAAGATCAGGGATACCTTATAGAATTTGGGGAGATGTCTCTATCAACAGATCCTGAAATTCCAATTCCTGATGCTGTAAGAAAATTGCTGATGAAATTCCCTGATGTTACAGAAGCTGCTGGGAAACTACCCCCACATAGATCAAGAGACCACAGCATTCCACTCAAGCCAAGCGAGCAACCCCCGAACATCCGTCCCTACCGCTACCCGCATTCCCAGAAGTCTGAAATCGAAAGGTTGGTTAATGAAATGCTAGTAGCAGGTATCATTCGCCCCAGTCAAAGCCCATATTCCAGTCCTGTATTATTGGTAAAAAAAAAGGATGGAAGTTGGCGACTATGTATAGATTACCGAGCATTAAATAAAATTACCATAGCTGACAAATTCCCTATACCTGCCATTGATGAGCTGCTGGACGAATTAGGTGGGTCAAGGGTGTTTTCAAAGTTGGACCTCAAATCTGGATATCACCAAATTAGGATGAAGGCTGGAGAAGAAGAGAAAACCGCCTTTCGCACTCATTTGGGCCACTATGAATTTATGGTTATGCCATTCGGATTGACAAATGCCCCCGCTACCTTCCAATTCCTTATGAATGATCTCTTTCAAAAGTACCTGAGGAAATTTATTTTGGTGTTTTTTGATGATATCCTTATCTATAGCCCTACCCTCGATACTCATTTTGAACATCTCAAGATGACTCTGACTATATTACAGGAGAATAAACTAGTGCTCAACCTTAAGAAGTGTGTATTCTATCAACAGCAACTAGAATACTTGGGGCACATCATTTCAGAAATTGGAGTTAAAGCTGACCCTGCAAAGATCTCTGCAATGACCAGCTGGCCAACACCTAAAAATATCAAGGCTTTAAGAGGATTTTTGGGGCTAACCGGTTATTATCGGAAGTTTGTTCGTGGGTATGGAACTATAGCCGCACCACTAACTGCCCTTCTTAGAAAGGATGCCTTTCATTGGGACGAAAAGGCCCAAAAGGCCTTTGAGGAGCTTAAGGATGCTATGACCAAGGTGCCGGTGCTAGCATTACCAGATTTCTCCAAACCATTTACCCTGGAAACTGATGCTTCAGGAATTGGAGTGGGAGCTGTTTTGATGCAGAATCAGCAGCCCATTGCATATTTTAGCCAAGCCTTATCATCAAAAGGGCGGCACAGCTCTGTGTATGAACGAGAATTAATGGCAGTAGCATTGGCGGTGAAGAAATGGCACCATTATTTGTGTGGGCATCCCTTTATAATTAAAACTGATCAAAAGGCCATTAAATATTTACTGGAACAGCGTATTTTAGATGAAAACCAGCAACGATGGGTCTCCAAACTGATGGGTTATAAGTTTGAGATTCTCTATAAACCGGGGAAGGAAAATCGAGTGGCGGATGCTTTATCTCGTAGACCTGACATGGAGCTAAAAGCTATTTCTGTTTGGCAAAATGATGATTTAAATACTTGGGAGGAGGAGATTCGAAAGGATGAGCGACTCTCCACTATTTGGCAGCAGGTGGTCAGTAATAATAACCCTCCTGCAGGGTACACTATGAAAAAAGGATGCCTTTTGTTTGAAGGCAGATTGGTTTTACCAAAATCGTCTGCACGGATTCCCATACTCCTTCAGGAATTTCATATCACGCCAATAGGAGGGCATTCGGGTTACTTACGCACATACAAAAGAGCGGCTGCCTTTGTGCATTGGGAAGGTATGAAGAAGGATGTTCAGGACTTTGTGGCCAGATGTACCATCTGCCAGCAAAATAAATATGATGCCCTTGCACCAGCTGGGTTACTACAACCTTTACCTATTCCCCAACAAGTTTGGGAGGACATAAGCATGGATTTTATAGCTGGACTTCCGAAGTCTCTTAAATTTGACTCTATCTTGGTGGTAGTGGACAGATTGACTAAATACAGTCATTTTATTCCTCTCTCTCACCCATACACAGCTAAAGAGGTAGCAGTAGTCTTTGTCCAGAACATCGTCAAGCTCCATGGATTCCCTAAGACTATTATTTCTGACAGAGACAGACTATTTATGAGCCAATTTTGGCAGGAGCTATTCAAATGTTCCGGAACAATACTCAAGTTTAGTTCAGCATACCATCCAGAAACGGATGGCCAAACGGAGGTTGTGAATCGTACATTAGAGACTTATTTGAGGTGTTTTGTGGGGGACAAGCCAAAGCAATGGGTGAAGTGGCTACCTTGGGCAGAATACTGGTTTAATTCTACATACAATAGAGCTATTGGAATGACTCCTTTTAAAGCATTATATGGCCGGGAACCACCTACGTTTTTAAAGATGGAAGACTCTCTATCTCATGTAGAGGAGGTAAACCAGCAAATCAGATCAAGGAATGCTGTCATTTCTGAATTAAAGGAGCATTTATTATCTGCTCAAGATAGAATGAAGGGTTATGCCGATAAAAAGAGGAGGAATGTGCAACTACAAGTTGGAGATTTTGTTTTTCTGAAACTCAGGCCGTATAGGATGAGATCAGTAGCTCGGAAAATTAATGAAAAACTCAGTCCCAGGTTTTATGGACCTTTTAAAGTTCTGGAAAAAATTGGGGAAGTAGCATACAAGTTGGAATTGCCCCAATCAGCCAGGATTCATCCAACATTTCACATTTCTCAGTTAAAAAAGTCACTACAGCCACACATTCAGTCTCAGCAATTACCTTCAGGTTTAACTGAAGAAAAAGAGCTGCTGGTTGAGCCTGAAGAGATATTGCAGCAACGGAAGTGGACTAATGGCCATAAGGAAGTGTTGGTAAAGTGGAAAGGACTACCCGATTTTGAGAACTCATGGGAGTTTTTTGAAGTAATACAAAAGCAGTTCCCTGATTTTCACCTTGAGGACAAGGTGCCTCTTAATGGGGGGGGTATTGATGAGCCCCTATTAAAGTATAGCAGGAGGAAGACATCTAATAAAAACGCTTGATGGGGGAATGAGGCAGTAGGTTAGTTGGGGTATGTTTGTAACTAACTAACTACCTAGGTTCTGGAAGGGGATTGGGAGGTTTATAAATACTGAGGCAGTTGTTAGGAAAAAGGGGAGGAAAAGAATTAGTAGTGTCAGGAGTGTCCTAGCCACTCGAAAGCTTAGGAGTCTTGTATATTACCTTCGGGTATTCATCTATCAATAATATTCGCGTTATTCAGTTACATTTCTGCTATCTTGATTCTGTTTCTGGGTAAGGGGGGTTCATCAGAAGCATTGTCTAGTGCCTTGTCCGATGGAAGTTTGGACCCAGAGGAATCAGGATTTGACTCCCTTCGAGAACAACCTTCTATTCCAACCTGATTTCTCACCAAAGCCCAGTGGACCTTCCTAATCCCCTTTGGATACACCAATATCCTGAGGGTCCTCGAGAAAGCTGGACCAGAGCCTTTCTTATCATAGTTGTCCGATTTGGAGATAACTGCCACGCCTTCAGCACTGTATTTTCCTCTTCTGTGATGGTCATGCTTACCGAGAGCGCCAAAGTCAGAGGGGCCTTCCTTAACAACTTCTTGGGCTCTGACAATCGCACCCACTTTGTCCTTAAGATTATGCACATCAAAAAAGCTGGTAGGGTTATTGGAAAGGAGGACATCCTCGAGATGGTGACCAACGAGTCCCTTCATATCCTTTTTGCCCTTTACAACCTTTGCATATGATCTGTTATCTGTTACAGGAGAGCAAAATTTCAAAATTCTACCTTTCTTCTCTTGCTTCAACCTTTTGGCCCCTTTAGAATGGACGAGGATGTTCAACGCATGGTTGAAGGAACTCCAGCCTCTTCCTCCCTTTCCTTTGGGAATAATAAGGGTAGTTCTCTTACCTCCAGGAAAAATTTTTGTAATAATCAGAAACTCACCCTTATGATTCTTCCTAAACTCTACTAAGAATATGGTTCCGTTTTCTCTGTAACTTCTACTTTCAAATCCCTTCCAATGGACTGGAGCTAGGGAATGGGTGATAGAGAATAACCACCTAGCAAAAAGTTCGAGGGGGAGGAAAAGAGGTGGTGTTTTAGTGAGAGAAAATGCTCCCCCTTCTCTCTACCCCACTGGTAGAGAGCTAAGATCTGTACTTTGAGTCCATTATTCACTCCTTGTTTGTTGTTTCTTGATGTTGTTGTCATCGGTTTTTAGTGCTGCCGGTTATTGAGTTATTCTATTCTTGTGGTTTGGTTTTTCTCTATTTTCTTTTCCTTTGCCATAATGATGATTCAAAGGTTTGCCATTGAAGCCAAAACCTTTGATTTGGTTAAGAAGCGTTTAGGTGATGTTCCAAAAATCGTCATCACTGAGAAAGGGAGAGGTCTCTTGTCTTCAATCTCCATGGGGTTGGTAACAGCTAGGTGGCTTTCCACCTTCACCCTTTCTCTCGGTCCTCTTGATTGGAAGGGTTCTGAAATCAAAAGTTGCAGAGAAAGTGGAACCATCTTCTTAGCAGAGTATGGGAAGAATCGTAAAGGTTTTTTCCTGACCATTACAAAAATCGTTCCTGGAGGAAAGAGATCTTTTGTTATTATTCCCAAAGGAAAGGGAGGAAGAGGATGGAGCACCTTCAACCATGCCTTGAACTTCCTTATTTGCTCTGAAGGGGCCAACAACTTGAAGCTTGAGAAGAAAGATAGAAGTTTAAATTTCTGCTCAGATATGACTGATAGTAGATCATATGCAGAGGTTGTCAAAGGGAAAAAGGAGGTGAAGGGACTTGTTATTCAACGTACTGTAGATGCCCTCTCTCCCAATAATCAAGACAACTTTTCTGATATGCACATAACAAGAGACAAAGTGGGTGCTAATGTTAATGTCAAAGAGACTGTTAAGGAAGGTCCAGTTGACCTTGGAGACTTCGGTCAGAGGCTCAGTCACAGAAGAGGAAACTAAAAGCTAAAGGAGCGGCAGATATCACTTACTTGGAAAGATTTGACAAGATAGGCTCAGGCTTAGCCTTTTCGAGGACCCTCAGGATTTTGGTGAGTCCAAAGGGGATTAGGAAGGTCCACTGGGCAATGGTGAGAAACCAGGTTGGGGTAGATGACAAATTTCGAAGAGAGTCACTTCCCTCCTCCTCTAGGCCCAAGCCTCCTTCGGTCAAATATCCAAGTCTTTTTGCCAAGCCCAATGGGTCAGTTGGACCCAATAGGGCCCGGATTTGGAGGGCCAAAGAGGCCCAACCTTCCAGACCAGCAAATGAAGAGTGGCCCATGAGAACACACCCGACCTAAGTGCTCTGTACGCGGGCTTCTGAATGTGTTCGTGACCCGAATCCCTACCTCCATTCCGCAACAACGCTCCAGCAGGCGAACGTCGACCGGACCTGCACAGAACCGGTAGACGGAGAATCTGGGGTACCGGAGACCCCGCCGGAGAGTCGACCGGACCTACACGGCCGGCAAGTGTTTTTACGTGACTCCCCTCATCCTTTCCAGCCAGAGGCGCTGGCGAGGACTTCGGATCCGAGGTTGACGAAGACTGTGGATACTGATACCGGGCCAGACACCTTTGTAGCACCCACTCACGCCTCGGTGAATACCCAGGCAACTATCACTGTCTCCAAAGCAACTTTGGAAGGTACACCAGAAAATGCCATTCCAATCAGGACAGTAGACAGTGCCCAAGGACTGCAGGCGACAGAGGCTGAGGGGGAGGAGGAGATGTTCTCTGAAGATGAATTGTCACTATCTGATTTCGAGAGTGACGATGGACTTCTTATTCAGCAAATTGAGCAACAAATTGATGACAAGGTTGACTCCATAGGGGAGTTTGATGATACTCTGGAAGATGTTCACCGGCTATTCTTGCAAAATAAGGATGATGGAGTTTTTGAGGGACCTTGTGATCTGCCATTGACCTGTATTAATTCTTTGAGCACTGCTAAGGACCATAAGGCGCCTCTACTCTCTTCCCTTCCCTTTCAAAATAATAGTTTTTGTTCTTCTTCCCATTCTACCAATACTAACACTATTCTTAGTGTATCTCAGTGTGGTTTTGCAGGGAAGTGCGGGCGTAACGACTTCACCCAAGCAGGGTCCTCCTATTCTCCTAATCCCCCCAATTCTACATCTGCCTTAAGGGAGGATAATGTTCTAAAGGGAAAAGTCATACATCTTCGCCATTTAGGGGATGAGAGAGGCAACCAAAATCCTCAAGCTTTGTTGGAGTCTCTTAACTTTATGCTGAGAGATAAATTTGGAAAGGAGGTCAAGGTATCAGTATCCCCTAGGACATACCAAAGGAGGAAGAATAAACTTGAAAATGAGCTAAAAAGATTGACATCTTCAATTAATTATGGCAACTCCAAGAAAGGAAAGGGCAAGTTAGGTTCTTTATGAAGATTTTAAGTTGGAATGTGAACGGCCTTGGTAACTCTCTCAAAAGGCAAAAGGTGAGAGAAGTTTTTAGGAGGGTTGATCCAGATATTGGGATGATACAGGAAACTAAACTAGAGGATCTAGATAGATTTCTCGTTAGAAGCATTTGGGACTTCAAATTCAAGGATTGGGAGTTTTTACCTTCTGTGGGCGCATCAGGTGGTCTTTTGGTCATTTGGGACACTCGAGTTGCCTCAAAAAGGGATGTCCTTCAGGATGCTTTTTCTCTGTCAGTGCTTCTTGAGTTCAAGGACAAAGGGTGTTGGTAGTTTATCAATGTTTACGGTCCGACGAATCCTAGGCTGAGGGGCGAGTTGTGGGAGGAATTGTCTTATGTTCACGGTTTTTGTAATCCTCACTGGTGTGTTGGTGGTGACTTCAATGTGGTGAGGTTCCCTGATGAAAAGCTTGGAGGATCAAGGATCAATGCTAGCATGAGAGGCTTTAATTCCTTTATCAGGGATTGTAGCCTTAAGGATCTTCCCCTTTCTAATGCTCAATTCACTTGGTCGGTCAACAGGGGCTCGATTTTTTCCTCTCGTCTTGACAGATTTTTGTTCACCCCCGAATGGAAGGACTCGTTTCCTGATCCCATTTAGGAAGTCACCTCACGCTTGACGTCTGACCACTTCCCCATTATCCTTGAGACTAGCAGAGTCAAATGGGGCCCTACCCCCTTCAGATTCGAGAATATGTGGCTTGAACACCAGTCTTTTTTCAATAACATAGAGAAGTGGTGGTCTGAATACACAATTCCAGGTTGGGAGGGTTTTAAGTTTATGAAGAAATTGAAATATGTGAAGGAGAAGTTAAAGACCTGGAACAAAGAAGTCTTTGGGGACATTAGAATCCAAAAGAGTAATATTCTGAAGGAGCTGGACGATCTTGACAAACTAGAGAGCGAGGGCGGGCTTGAGGAGACCCTAGTCGCGCGCAAAGTGACTCTCAGGAACAATTTGGATAACATTAGGAGAAAAGAGGACATAAGCTGGCGCCAAAAGAGCAAAATCAAATGAGCTCGTGAGGGTGATGTGAACTCAAAATTCTTTCACAAGGTGGTGAATGGAAAGAGGAGAAGAAACTTCATAAAAGAGCTTGAGACGGAGGATGGCAGTACGGTCAAGGACAATGAGGGGATATCTGAAGTAGCGACTTGTTTCTTCAAGAAATTATACACAGAGGTCATGCAAGAGAGACCAACGATTGAGGGTTTGGATTAGATCCCCATCGACGATGCTCAAAGGAATTGGATTGAAAGACCCTTCGAGGTGGAAGAGACTAGAAATGCAATTTCAAAGATGGATAAGGATAAAGCTCCTGGGCCTGACGAATTCAATATGGCTTTCTTCCAAGTTTGCTGGTCGGTTGTGAAGGACGATCTGATGAAAGTTTTCGAAGAATTCTTCCATACTGGACGCATTCCAACCAGCATGAATTCTACTTTCATCGCCCTTATTCACAAAAAAGACAGGTCCATTAAAGTGGGGGATTTCAGACCTATTAGCTTGGTTACTAGTGTCTACAAGATCATCGCCAAGGTCCTCTCCGATAGATTGAGTGCGGTTATTGGGAATTCCATATCAGAGAATCAAAGTGCCTTCATCGCTGATCGTCAAATTCTTGATGCTAGTCTAATTGCGAACGAGTTAGTTGATGACGTCCAATGCAGAAAACAACAGAGTTTAGTGTTTAAACTAGATTTTGAAAAGGCGTATGACATGGTCAATTGGGACTTCTTGGACTTGATTTTTCGTCGCAAGGGTTTTGGGGACAGATGGAGGCGATGGATGAATGGTTGCCTTTCCTCTGTGGCCTTTTCGGTTATTATCAATGGACAGCCCAAAGCCTGGTTCAAGGGGCAACGTGGGATTAGGCAAGGTGATCCGTTATCTCCCTTCCTCTTTACCCTGGTGGCCGATGTTTTTGGCAGCATGTTGAAGCGGGGGTCCGATAGAGGGATCATCAAAGGATTATCAATAAAGGGAGATGGCTGTATGATTACCCACTTGCAGTTTGCTGATGACACAATTCTCTTCATGCCCAAGGATAAGGATAATTTTCTTAGAGTGCTAACACTGATTCAGATATTTGAACTGGTGTCAGGTCTCCGTGTTAACTTAGGCAAAAGTGGCCTAGCTGGAATTAACATCCAGGATGATTCTCTTGGGCAGATGGCAGAGTTAGCGGGTTGCGCGGTTCTCAATTGACCTCTTAACTATCTAGGTGTCCCCCTTGGAGGTAATCCTAGAGCCAAATCTTTCTGGGACCCTATAATCCAAAGAATTTCCCGCAAGCTTGATAGTTGGAAAGGCCTTTACTTCTCTTTAGGAGGCAGATTGACCCTTATTCAGGCTTCCCTATCTAGTTTGCCCCTGTACTTTTTGTCGTTGTTCAAAATCTCGATCGGAGTGGCTAGAAAGATTGAGAGAATAATGAGGGATTTTCTATGGAATGATGGTGGGGCGGAAAAGAAGGATCACTTGGTTAGTTGGGAGGTGTGCTGTAAACCTAAGGATGAAGGCGGCTTGGGTATTGGGAACTTGGTGTCTAAAAACATCTCTCTTTTGGCGAAGTGGTTATGGAGATTCCCCTTAGAGCCTAATTCCCTTTGGCATAAGGTAATCAAAGCCAAATACGGGCTGCAGCGGAATGGATGGGACGCTGGTTCGGGGGTTGTCGTTACGCACGCAAGTCCTTGGAAAGCAATTTCTCAGGTATACCATCTTTTCTCTCCCTCAATATCTCTTATTGTTGGTGATAGTTCTCGTTTTCGTTTTTGGGAGGACTGTTGGACTGGCCCTACCCCCTTCAAAGATAGATTCCCACGCCTTTATTCTTTATCTTCCCTCCATGATGCCCCCATTTCTGAGTTCCTTTGCTCACAAGGGGATCACCCTTGTTGGAATTTGCATTTTTCCAGGAATGTTAATGATAGACTTTTACCAGACCTTATCGTGATGCTTGACATCCTTGATCCAATATGCCTTTCTCCTGTTCGTGATAAGAGACTGTGGAAGCTCGATCCTTCAGGCTCTTACACATGCGCTTTCTTCCTCAATTTTCTCACCCGTAACCCTATTGCTTCCTCCCATTTTAAAAAGTCATATTGGAAAGTTAAGGCGCCTTTAAAGGTTAAAGCCTTTTTGTGGCTTGCAGTGCTCAACAGAATTAATACAAATGATCTGTGTCAGATCAGAAGGCTCCTCAAGGCTTTATCCCCTGACGTTTACGTAATGTGTTTCAGACATTCAGAGACAAATAATCATTTGTTCCTGCACTGCAACGTGGCTTGGAGTATTTGGAACAGGTTATTTAATCTCTTTGATGAGAGTTGGGTTTGTCCAAAGGACCTTGGCATTTTCCTTGCGACCAAATTTACTGGCTCTAGCGATAGGAAGGACAACAAAACTCTTTGGAATACAGCTATGTTCGCAACCGTGTGGTGCATTTGGCTGGAAAGAAATGTCAGAGTTTTTAACGATCGGTGTATGCCTACTCAGCTGTTGTGGGATCGAATTCGTTATGCAGCCTCATTGTGGGTTTCGGCCAATGGCTTGTTCAAGGGGGTGCCTATATCTGATGTTTATAGGGATTGGAGGGCGTTATTGTACTAATACTTTGTTTGGGACTTTGTGGGGTGTTTTTGTACTTTCTAATTTACATTTTGTCCGTGATTTTTCTTAGGAGGACCCCTTGTCTTCCACCTATTGTATTCCTTCCCTCTGTACTTTTCTCTTCTCCTTAATAATATTTCTTTTTCTATCAAAAAAAAAAAGAATAACCACCTAGCAGTTTCCCACCCCAGAGAGATAGAAAACAGGAAGTCTCTCCCTTTTTCAATGATAACAACTTGTGGAACAGCACCGAGATGTTTCTTGACCAAGTCAAAGGTTTTGGCCTCAATGGCAAACCTTTGAATCATCATAGTGACAAAGAACAGAATAAAGCAGGAAGACCAAACCACAAAAAAAGAAATAACTCAAGAATCAGCAGCAGTAGAAACCAGTGATAATAACATCAAAAAACCATCAAAAGAGAGGAAGCCAATAATTTTGAAACACAGAAATCTACCAGTGGGGTAGAAGAGAAGACAATCCTCAAAGCTCAGACCAACTCGCTCTACCAGTGGGGTAGAGAGAAGGGAGAGCATTTTCTCTCACTAAAAGGCACCACAATTGTGTTAGAATTGAGATTTCATTAGTGAAATTGAATCTTGCATAAATTTATATTCAGTTGCATGGGTTCTCATGCTGTGAATCAGATTTTGCAGAGCAGTGGGGAACAGGGACATGATACTGTCTTGTTGAAATAAGACAGAAAATCTGTTAATTCACTTATAGTTGCTGCCATGCTTGTCTATGTATGTTTGAGTATGAAGATTGTGGCTATGTTCCCTCATGCAAAGTCTCAGTGCAACGTTAAGGAATTTTGGTAATTTCTGAATATACCTCTGCTGCAGTGCAGCTGTAGTATTGTTCTGCACAAAGAGTTTAAATTAAGTTTTCCACACTTCCTGTTTTGCCATAATTTCAGTTTCTCGATTAAAAAAATTTAATGAGTTCTCTCTCTGTCTCTCTTTCTCTCTTCCATTTACTACATCTTATAAGTTCCTGCATACCTTTTGATGTTGAGTTGTGCTGTTATGAGTTAATTTGGCCATGTGCTCTTGTATGACTATTGCTGTCACTCTTTTATTTGAATAAGCTCGTGTATAATGAGGGATTTTGCTTACTTTCCAGTTTGTTCACATAATTTTATGCATGTATAGAGCTCAATTTGATTGTTAAGTTTAGCCCAGAATTGCATGCTACAGTCCCATGACACAGTTGAGCCTGAAACATGATTTTATCAATATTATGGTTTCTTTTTATGCTTGCAAATAATCCCTAGCTAAATCATGTACTTATGTCATTTCGTTCCATCGCAAATGGGTGGCTATACCTTGCATTGAAAAAGGCGTTAGCTCTGTCTGGAGTATCAAGAGAGGGTGTGAATTACATAAATGCACATGCTACATCTGCACCTGTATGCCAAGTGTATTCTTTTTGCTTGTGAAATTGTTAACACTGTCACTAATGGAGCAATTAGTGTTCTTTTCCTCTAGATTGATCTATCTCAATATCCTCCCTGATTTAGTCTTCCCTCTTGGCTTTTTCTTGTATGTGCAGTGTACAAAATCCTCCATGAATCACCAGCGCAAGGAGAAAACGATGACAAAGAAGGCTTTAGGTACCAATGAGTCCTCGTCCATCTCAGCATTAGAAGCCTTTATCCTACAACTGTTGTGCGGGTTTGGCTTAGCTTTAGCCCTCTGGGTGGCTAACAACATCTATTTCATCCACCTTGTTACTAACCCTTCTGATACCCTCTTTTTGATCTGGGTACCATTTCATTCTCTAGCTTTTTTAATTTATTGTCTCTAACATTTTGAATTCTCTCTTATTCTTTTAATCTGCATCATCTAGGTTATAGAGCTTCCGATTGTTATACTTCTCTATAGTCACTACCGACAAAATCGCAAGCATTGCACGGTAATTTGGTTCCATTTTATTTTCTAATTGTGTTGTTTCCTCCAATTTTAGTTTGTGCAAAACCACAGTACAACTAAACAAAGATTCGGTTTATGCAAAACTGCAGTACAACTAAACAAAGAGAAAGGGGTGTTCTTTTGTTTTGGGGAGAAAGTAATCTGTATTTGGTGGGAACTTCAACTTTATAGTGTTGTAATGTACACGCTTATTCTCCAGTGGTGTAGTTACCTACTTTATGTCCAGTCCAAGCAATGGAGAAACTCTCTCCCTATCTGGTTTCATGATTTGGGATGTTTTAACTGTGTTTTATTTTCGTGTGCCTTCATGCAGTACCTGCGTGCTGTAGGAAGAGGTATGCTGGGACTGCCAATTGGTTAGTGCAAACTCAGGCTTCCTCTGCAACTCTTCTGCTTGTTTCTGACAAATTTTCAAGTCACTAGTTTTTATATTCTCTTGCCATGGGTGATAATGTAGTTTAGAGCCAACAACCTAAGTGAAAGTTCATAATGCCCTTCAGTTTTTATTGACTATCATACTTACTCTCCCTCTATTCAGTCCTCTAAATGGTATGTTGTTCACTTCAGCTTCAGTACCCTAAAATGTGTGCTGTTTGTGATGAATATATATATATATATATATATACATATATGTATTAAGCAACCTTAAAAACATATCTATTTTCATGTTTCCTGATCATAACATTTGTTTTTTTGTTTCTTGGCAGTATCATTTTATGTTTTAAGGTAAGTGTCTTGAGAAAAGATGATCATTCTTGGATGTATTACCTTACAGGGGCAGCAGTAAATTTTTTAGGAGCTGTTGCTTTGGGGGCACCTGTTAGGATCCAGTATGTGAAACAAGCGGTATATAGAGTACAAATTTCTTTGCAAAATACTTGAAATAGAGGTCTCTGTTGAGGTCACAAGGGACCTGTCTAGTACCTGGTGGCATCCCCTGAAGTTGTCAAGTCTCTTCTATAATATGTCAAGCTGTTTTCTAGAATTTTTACATTATAGTTCTAGCTACTAATTACGGTAGATTATGACTTTTGTATATCTTCCTGGGACAGGCATCTGCCAAAGACTGTTAACTGGTCTCTTCTGATGTCTTTGTTCACAGTGAGTGCCTGCTTCACTTTTGTTTTTTTCTTTTAGCAGTGCCTTATAGAATATTATTGCATTTGGTCAATCTCACATTCTATCTACATCTAATTTACTCATAATAATTTACGTTGTTTTGTCTTTGCATTTCTTTTTCTTTCTTTTATATGGATCAATATGAAATATATTGCCCTGAGAATGTGTAAATAAGGTTCCCAAAAATGCCCAGCACTAGCCAAAACTGAACTGGTCCAAAAATATGTGCTTTTAGCTTTTACCCACTTTTATTACTTTGGCATGCTTCTGTGGATTTGTGTATTCCCTGAATAAAGCAATAGGCATCACCTTATGCTTATCAAAGTAAAAAAAACACAATCCATTCTTCCTAGTCTCCTGTTATTAATTTCTACAACTTGCATCAGATGCAATCATAGAAGATTTCAGATTTCAGCCCTTGCTCCTTTGCTAGCATTGAGCATCTCAACATTTTTCTTGGCTTCACTTTACCCCAAAAGAGCATTATGGTCGATTTGACAAATGTAATGTCCGTTCATGCATACTTTTTCTTTTTTCCCCTTGACAAATGCTCAATTATTAAGGGCTTTTGCTACCAAACTGTTCAATTAGTAAATTTCATATAATCCTCTTCCTTTTCCCTGTGTGAAATGAAGGGATAGATCTATTTCTTGAGCTACAGGCCTGTGGCAATTATTTATGTAAACTGACATCTTGTACTATGGCAGACAGTTCCAGCATCATGTGTTTTTGGTTCATCATGGCGTGATTGGAGACGTATATTTGCGCACACAAAGTATGTTCCTACTTGTTACTTAATATTATCTTCCCATGCTTGGTCTTTTTGTGTGTTGGGGGGGGGGGGGGGTTC
Source organism: Biancaea sappan (assembly GCA_037074585.1). NCBI lineage: Eukaryota > Viridiplantae > Streptophyta > Magnoliopsida > Fabales > Fabaceae > Biancaea > Biancaea sappan. Next base: position 33,122,462 of record CM073491.1, read on the forward strand.
TCTTTTTGGATTTGGGGATCATTTAGGGTACATATGATGTTATATCCTTCCGTTAATTAATTATTGATTATATCTATATTTCTTGTCTTATTTTTACACTCAGGCCAAATGGATCAATAGAGTATTTAATTTGTCTTCCAGCTCATGGGGCAGTTATTGGGGGGTGGTTTGGAGCTTGGCCAATGCCACTTGACTGGGAGAGACCCTGGCAGGTAATCTTTCTTTCAATGCTAAAACGGAAGAATGATAGACAGCTACTACCTAACCTCTTAATATTTTCACCTAGGGTGTGTTTTGGCAACGCCAAAAAAGGAGTTTATAGCTTATTTGACTAACTTATAGTTTATTTGGCTAGCTTATAAGCTTGTTAGAAGTGTTTGGTAAACAAGCTTATTTCAATAGCTTATAACTTACTTTTTGTTGCCACTTTAAGTAGTTTATATAGCTTATAGCTTTCATATATTTTTTTTTAATTTTACCCTTATCATTTTATTAAAATACTCATTATACCATTATCTGACATACATTATATATATATATATATAATTAATTAAATTATTTATATATATATATAAATATATATTTAGGGTTTAGGGTTATATATATATATATATGTTATATATATATATATATATTTAATGAATTCTATATATATAATAATTTAAATTTTTTAATTAAAAATAAAAAAATAATATGTTTATTTGTATTATTTTGAGATTATAAAATATATGCTCTTTTATATCATTTTACATTTTTCAGCTACTTCAACAACTACTTTTATCAAACATTTATAATTCAATAAGTTAGCTTATAAGTTTTCAGCTTTCAGCTGTAAGTTTTCAGTTAGCTTATAAGTTAATTTTGGCAAACACATCCCTAGCCACAACTTCGTAATTGTGGGTGGGTTTTCAACTGGCCTAAATTTTTCACTGTCCAAGAGATGGATCTTATGAAAATTAATCTAGAATGTCGAAGGATTTTAAGGGATCTCAAGCCATTTGTTTACCATTTGACCTTGTTGATCTTTCTGAAGAAGGATTGTTGGCTTTTAGTGCCTTGAGAGTTCTCTCAATTTGGCACTTTATGGTTTGATATAATTACCTTTAATATGTAGGAATGGCCTATTTCTGTTAGCTATGGAGCTATTACTGGTTACCTGGTAGCTATGGTTGTTTCGTTGGGTTTTATGCTTGCTCATAACAGATCACACCTTGCCAAACGAGACTGAAATCCCAATACTATCGTAAGCTTACCTTGACTCATGTTCTAACGGTCCTCCAAAAAAGTCTCCTTCCTGGTTTGGAGTTCAGGAGTGGATTAGGTAGCTTTGCTATATTCAACGTGAATATTATATTTATTATCATACATTCTTACAAGATTCAAAAATTGTACACCTTCTGACAATATAAAGACAATTTTACTCCGTTATTTTGGGGAAACAAACAGATTCAAACTTCGATGTGTAATGATGATATTTTGCATGTATCATGTAACATCATTCTTTTAGTAAATGGCTAGAAGTATGTATATAGGCTGCTTAGTGAAAAATATAATTACATATTTATAGGCTAAACTTACTTTACCTTTGCTGATTGTTTAGTTTCTAAGATTCGCACTATACCGTTAGTCTCTAAGAGATACAAACGTTATACTTATTAGTCCATGTATCCATTTTTGCCATTTGGTCTGTTGATGTGGCATGTTATTTGTTTACGTGTCTTATTATTAAGTGTTAACATGGTAATAATAGGGCCTTTGCATTAAAAAAAAAATGACATCATTTTGTTAGTTATATGGCATGCCACGTTACATGTGTGTGTCCGCGTGTAAAAACTTTACATATTAGTTCTTGAATTCAAAAGATTTTGCAAAATATTAAAAGGTCTTTTAATGTTTATACGAGTTACACTGGTTTTTAATTCACATAACAAATCATGCCTACAAAAATAATGATTCATACAAAACATGTGGGAAGTTATAATACAAAATATGCTTATGTTGTTGAACTCCCAAGTATCATTCCTAACAACAATGCAAACTTTCATTTCATTGATCTTAATAATATAAATCTAAGTTACTATTTCTAATTTCAAACATACATCAAGTTATTATATTTATCATCTAGCAGCATAACATTAAATTCCATTTCATTAAATTCTAATAGCATAATCTCCAATTCATTAAATTCCATTTCTAATATCATAATACCATTTTATTGAAGCAAAAAATAATACCACCTAGCTATCAAATTATAAATTGGGTTTCATAAAATAGAAAATGTATTGGGTATCATCGAGTAGAAAAAGAATACTCAATTAATAATTATCATCCATTAAGCAGAAAACAAATTGGGCTCTATCAAGCATATGGTGAACTACCCCTTACAGTCTAACATTTCAAATTAACAAATTTTTAAACACAATGCTTATACTTTGTGGCAACGGTGAAATACCCTCTCATTTAACATAAATTTTTGCTTGAACAATATGTTGTTGGGATTTATTGTTATGCTACTATAATTTAATGAAATTTTAACTTAAACTATTGTTAGAATGCTATTAGAATTCAATTTCTGATGTAATAAAATGTTTGATTTGTATGTTAAATATATTCTTATGTATATGAAATTTTGAACGGTAATTTAGATTTGTATTGCTATTGTTAGGATCAATGGAATGAAAATTTGTACTACTTTTAGGAATGTTGTTGGAGTTCAACAATATATATATGTTTTTTTTTGGTGGTTTCTTGTATATTTTTGTGTGAATCCTCATTCATGATATGTTTTGTGTTAAAGACATTTTGTTGTGGCTCATATAAACATTAAAGGACATTTTAGTGTTTTATAGAATCTTTCGAGAACTAATAAGTGCAGCTTATAAAAACTTTCAAGAATTAATAAGTAAAATTTTTAAATCTTTTAAAGACCAATTAATTTATTTTGGCACGTGTATGTGTCATGACATGTGGCATTGGATGTCACATGGGTTGCCATGTCACTAACAAAATGACGTTATTTTGTTGACTTGGTGGTCTACTAATACCATGTTAGTGGACCAAATGGCAAAAATTGATGTAAGGACTAATGTGTAAAATGTTTTCATCTTTCATGGACTAAATAATTAGCGAAGGTATTTTTCAAGGACAAAAAAGTTAGCTCAGTCTTTTTTGTAATTTTATTAATTTATTAAAACTGTATTTTCGAGACAGTTTTTTTCATCGTGCTTATAAAGTAGATAAGATGTTATGTTGAAGCTCTTCAAACGTTATATCTATAATTGATGTCTATAAAACTTCTAATGATTCTTACAGGTTTTCAAAACTCAATGCATATATAGTACACACTGTTATTTATTATAGCTGAGGTCTACAAATTTTACTAGACAGTCTAGACTGTAGCAAATATCAAAGAAATTTAACATAATATGAATAATTAATTAATTGAATTTATGACTAATATATGTGAAGATTTTCTTGCAAGATTAAAAGAAATAAACTCTACCTGAGAGTTTGTTCAATATGAGATTTATTTTTATAATCATTATGGGCTTGATTAATTAAGAGAGCATTCTAAGAATAATATTCTATATACATTAAATTGACATGTGAGAAGGACGTCGAAGTCACTCTAAACTTACTTATGTATAACTAAAGGGTAAGGTATCTTTAACATGTTTTGTCTCGTCTAAAAATTTATTATTCATAAAATATTAAAATAAAATTATTAAAATACGTCGTTGTTCATAAAATATAAATATTAATAAAAAAATGTTTCATCATTCAAAGTATTATTAAATTTATAAATAATTTGTCAACTTTTTTTCCATCAATTTTTAGTTATATATTACTAATATCCCATTGACCTAAAATATCGAAGTTGAGATATCCTCTTCATTACGAGGAGACCATCACTGCTATATGATTGATAGTATGATTCTTTTTCTTTTTTTAATTTCTGGGTGAGAAGAGCTTCATTAGTAAGACTCCAAGTCATTAAATAGAAGACAATATAAGGCATGAAGAAAACTTTTTACATGAACTTATGAAAAAGTAAAATACAAAATCCGGAGCAACACATTCAAAAATAAATAAATAAAGCTATTCAACATTAACATCTGTTAAAAGACCTAACTATGGAGATAGTACACTCCTCTTTCACTCCTCTTTGAAGGGATTAAAACAAAACAATTCTTCAAAGAACAATCTAAAAAAAATCTTTAGAGATATAATGATGTGTGCTGCGAAGCTTAAGAGGTTAAAATTCAACCCTCAAAAGAAAACTTCTTTGACGAAAAATATGATGAAAACTCTCACAAAAGAATTGGGACTTTTTCTACAAAAGAAGAGGAAATCTCTCTGAAAAAAGAAGAGAAAAACTAGATAATACAGAGAAATGCAAGAACTCCAAAATCGTACCTGCGTGGATTATATGTGGCCCTTATTAGGGGTATTCATAAATTTGGTTCAGTTTAATTTTAAGCCATAACTAAATTAAATCAAACTAATCATTTTTACAAAATTATAGACATATTCAGTTTTAATTTTTGAGTGGTTTGTTTTGAGAGATTTTTTTACAATAATTTATGGTTTTTAATCTTAATGAAATATATATATATATATATATATCTAAATATAAAAAGATCAAATTAATTAAAAGAAAGAAATCAAGTTAATTATAAAATATATAAAAATAATTTTGTTGACATAAAAATATATAAATATAATATTATATATATACAAAATATAACTTTTTTATATATAAAGTTGGCTCGATTTAGTTTGATTTTAACCAAATCGAACTAAACTAAACTAAACCAAATCAACAACTAAATTGAATCAATTAAAATTTATATTTTAAAAATTAATTCAGACCTTATTTTTTAGATTTTAGTTAGTTTGGTTCAACTTATTCAATTTAGTTTGGTTTTAAACACTCTTAGCCCTTACCATGCAATGCAATGGAGTCAACTTTTAGATTTTTCAAAGCTAAGTTAAATTCAAATTTAGAAAAAAAAAGTTTCTTTAAAATAAAAATTCACAAAGTTCCGTTTTATTTTGAGTTTCATAAAGTTTCACAAAAATGTCAGTTGGTGCATATTTTCTTATTAGACAATTGCCCCAACTTTGTGGAAATTTGGCTTTAGGTTACTTGCTTTAGCTTCGTGGCATCACAACACTCATTAAATTACTATGAACCAAAAAATAGATATAAATACATAAACAAATAAATGAAATATATAGATAGATATTGCTTTACAAGTGGCACTGCACTCCGAGGGTAGCTCGCTATTACATTATTGAAAATTCTATCAATGCTATAAATGGAAAAAAAAAATACATAAAAAGTAACTAAAATAAATAAAAAATAAAAAATAAAGAAATAAAGAAATAACAAGAGTCAGACGCGCCCATTTATGTGTTGTATATCTACAAGCAAGTGCTGATTACTTCTTCATGTTCAGAAAACTGAGCAATGGTTTTTGTGGAACAGGAATGAACTTCACAACCCAACCAAGAGGCCAAGCAATAGCTGCAATTATAATGCAAGCACCCCACTGCCCCAAATTCAACCTCTCTGTATCTGCAAATTTCTTCAAAAACTCCACCATCACCACCTGAAGCACAATGGTTATCCCTATGATCCCCACAAACAGCTTGTTTCTGTGAATCCCCTTGAACACATTCTTCTTCTCTAGCTTCCTTGCATTGAACTCATTGAACACTTGACAAAGCACGAAGGTGTTAAAGATCAAAGTGTCTTTTACCTTTGCACTCACCCCAAATATAGCTTCACCCTTGAATTGCAGTGTCAGAAGAATCGCTATCTGGTATAAAGCTTGGGCTAGTAGGTTTCTCCACATGATGTTGGTGATGAGGGGCTCGGTTCTGCCCACTGGGTCTTTCCCCATCAACTCCATTGTAGGCTTCTCTGTTGCTAGAGCCAAAGCCCCCAGAGTGTCCATTATCAGGTTCACCCATAATAGTTGAACTGCTGTTAATGGCACTTTTCCTGCTGATACTGCAGCCACAAAGTTAATTGCAAGTGCAGCAACGTTCACTGTCAACTGAAACTGAATGAACTTCTGGATATTGTTGTATACACATCTTCCCCACCTTAAAACTGTGGCCACTGAGGCGAAATTATCGTCCAAGATAACTATATCTGAGCTTTCTTTTGCCACTTCAGTGCCTTGAATCCCCATGGAAAGTCCTATGTCGGCTTCCTTCAATGCTGGTGCATCATTTGTTCCATCTCCTGTGACTGCAACAACATGGCCTTTTTGTTTGAGGCATTGAACCATTAGAAGCTTGTCAAAGGGAGACGATCGCGCCATCACACATATTTTCTCCACTTTCTGTAGTCTTTCTTCGGGTGACCAGTTGCGAAACTCCTCGCCTTCGATTACTGCTCCTGTTGTGTCCTGATCAGGCCTGAGGATACCGCATTCTGTGGCTATGGCTTTTGCAGTGAAAACATTGTCTCCTGTGATCATTTTGATGTTTACTCCTGCTCGTTGGCAATCTTGGACTGCTTTCTTCACCCCTGGACGACATGGATCTTTGATACCCACTAGTCCTAAGAGTGTGAGGCCTTCTTCTCTTACCTTGTTATTATCTCCTTCTTCACCTTCTGTAACTTCTGTATAAGCCAAAGCAATGCACCTGAGGCTGCCAGCTGCCATTCCCTGAATGATATGCTCAAACACCAACTTAGTACTATTGTCAAGATCTTTTATATTACCAGAGGCATCACAGTACCTTGAACACATTCTTAGTATCATCTCAGCTGCTCCTTTCCAATGTACATGTTTTTTGTTGTCCACTTTTCTTCTTATCAAAACCCCACTTCTTTTCTTCTTTGAATTGAAGGCCTCCACATGGAGGATAGTGCAGTTTCGGGTCAATTCCTCCATGTCCATCTCCAAATCAAGAACAGCCCAAGAAAGAATGGCTTTTTCCGTTGGACTACCTGAAAATTCGTATTGAGAATCTAATGATTTCGACTTGTAAACACTACCTGTCGTGTTAAGAGAGACCCCTTCTTTGATTAGTTGAAGAACAGATGAATCAACTGATGATTTGCAAGCTTCCTTTGCCATAGGTTGTTGTCCAAGCCAGAACTTGGTCACTTTCATTTGGTTGAGCGTAAGCGTCCCTGTCTTGTCAGTACAAATAGTCGTGGCAGATCCCATTGTCTCGCAAGCAGAGAGCTTCCTCACCATAGCTTGATCGGCCATCATCTTCTTCATTGAGTATGCCAGAGTTAGTGTCACAGCCAATGGAAGCCCTTCTGGAATCGCAACCACAACAATAGTAACAGCAGCAGCTACGATCCCCACAACTCCATTCACAATGTCATCAAACTTTGTGTTACTCCCGTTGAACTCTTTGCTTCCATTCTCATCTTTGGTGTTCCCAGTGAAGTAACGAATCAACAAAACAATGAGAACCAGAAAAGCCACAGCCAAACCAATCTTACCTATCGCCGAAGTGAGCATATTGAGACGTGCTTGCAAGGGGGTTTCTTCGTTGTTGTCTTTGCTTATCGTACCCATCATTTGACCCCATGTTGTGTTCGTACCAACACAAGTTACCAGCATTTTCGCGAACCCATCTGCTACTTTAGTCCCGGAGAACAAGAACGGATTGTGGTTTCTATTAACTTCGACATGTTCACTTTCACCCGTCATGCTTGATTCGTCCACTTGCAGAGAATGGCCTTCCAAGAACAACCCATCGGCAGGAACTTGGTCTCCGATCTTCAAACAAACGACGTCGCCCACCACGACGTCGTATATTGAAATCTCTTGTCGTCGGCCGCTTCTTACGACATCCACGTGGATGTCGTTGCTGACTCGGGACAGCTTGTCAAACTGCCTATTTTGTCTGAAATTACTAACGGAAGACACGGCAATGACAAGAAAAACAGCAACGAAAATGCTTCCTCCATCATACCAACCTTCCTTGAGTCCATTCTCTTTGATGCCGAATCCGAGAGACAGAGCAGCACAAGCCAAAAGGATTAAAATTGTGGGGTCCTTAAATGCTTCGATTACAAAGTGGAGGAAGCCTGTAGAAGGTGGTCTGGGGTAAGTGTTGGAACCAAACGCTTCATGTCGGCGCGTGATGTCACTGGCATCCTCGTCACTTCCTTTGATTCCATATTCAACGTTGGTTTCGAGAGCAGAAGCCACACCGTGGACACCACCGAGCTTCTGAAGGGCGTTCAGACTTTTGTCCTTCACAAGATGGACAAGGCTGGTTTGGGTAACACTGAAGGATTTATCTGGGTTCAAATCGATCAGGGTGTAGGAGGAAGAAGGTGACAACTTTGGGTTCTTCTTGTTCTTATTGGGAAGCAGATTGGCTTTGAAGTGAGACACGAGGGTTCTGCAACAGTAAATGCTGAGAAAAGCAGAGTGCCATCTTTGGTTTGGTTTGTTGAGGTTGTTTGAGACATTCAGAAGTGCCTCAATTTGCTCCAAACTGGTGGCAAAAGAAATAGGCATATGATATGAAGAACAAAAAGATCAGAGAGGCTGTTTGGTTTATACAATGAGCAAAAGAACGATAGAAAGCTATAACATATATCAATCCAAGAACGGTTTTAGTATTTGAAGAAAACTCACTGTATGAAGGAGGTGGTGTGGCGTAGGATATTTATACTTATTATAGATATCTATATATATAGGCAGAATGTGGCGTAATACACGTGGAAGTTTCCTATCATAACGAGTAGGAGGCCAATCGATTTTCCATCTTTGTTTACGAGGAACGTGTCGGGCTGTGGTCGAAGGTTCGCCGAAAGTGGGCTTTTTTAAAAAACGCGGGTTGAATCAGAATCGGGCTCAGATTTCTTTCAATGCAACCAAAGCCTGGCCCAATAAGAAAATGGAAAGTAGAAGAGGGAAAAAAAAAATCCAAAGTGATATAGTCAAAGGTAAGTCACCGAATTTGAGAACCGAGATTATACGTTTGATTGAAAAAGACTGCGGCTACCGACTCTTAAATATTGATAAACTGTTCATACGTGACATGTCACGTTGTCACGTTCAAAGATTGCAATTATATTTATTTACTGTGTAAATTTTATTATAAGTTGAGCAAGAATGAATTATTTGACTGTACCTGGATTGAAATAATCTCACTCGTAACTTTTTTGGTCAAACTTAGGTAAATAGCGTTATTTAAAAAGTTTGTCTCTTTAAAAGTGTAATTGGATTTGACAAATTTATAATGCAGGTTTCAGGGATGAATGGGGTAATGATCACGCAAATAGAGTTCATTGGACCAGTTGAGGGGTAATGGGCTCGCAAGTTCCCCTGAAAAAACATTATCTATTTCTTGTCCCACTCACCAACATTTTTAGATTCGTGCGGCTTTCACGCATAACAGACCCGAAGTATCTGTAAAATAAAAGTGGATGGAAACCATACCAAAAGTGTAGACAAGTGGGAAAATGAAAGCGAATTTCAGATGCCGCCTTTAATCCCACAAACGCGTAAGAAATAGAGTCTTTGTGTTGGGTAGGAGTGAATGTCGTGTGTAGCCCAACTCACTAAATTACCCCTTTGTCTGTGTATTCTTTTAATAATTGCACAGTCGTATAACCCAATCTTCTTTGAGCAATTGCCAGATTTCAATTAAACATATCATAATAGGATATCTTTCTTATAAGCGAAGTAATATAACCCAATCTTCTATGAGCAATTGCCAGATTTCAATTAAACATATCATAATAGGATATCTTTCTTATAAGCGAAGTAAAAAGCCGTGTGAATATGTGCGTTTAGAACAATGAACTATTCGAGGTACATTAGAAAAAGCGACGGATATAGAAAAGGGCGACATAATATGATTCATTTCATTCCTCAATTTTACGTATAATTCCATCAAATTCAGTAATATATGCTATATATTTTCCAATGTCCTATGACTCCAGCGACTTCTATGAATTATAATCGTAATTGCCAAAAAGTTTGATGTTCAAAGTCCGGTTCTACGTTTTTCTTACTGCATTTAATTTGCGTCTTTATTCAATTATCAAGATCAATATTGTTCTATGGAAATTGACTGGATTTGTACCTCATTATATCCTCATAGAAATATGATAGTCATGTTTTACAAATTTAAATTATTTATCTTAGATTAAAATATTCAGATAAAAAACTAATTTTTTTTTTAAAAATAGATCTTATGAGATATTTTTATCTTTTGATCTAGATCGTCTAATATAATATAAATAGTCCAAACCAAAACATGATAGATGCAAACTGAGGTTGACCCCGCAAAAAAAAGGGGGGAAAAACATAAACTCTTTCAGTTAAAGATACAACAAATGTTAAATAGCTATTCAATTGTGAAAAAAAAATAAAAGAAACATTCCATTTGTGTTTTCATAGAAAATAACTTAAAATTACTGAAGTGAGATCATAATTTTAATCAAGTTATTTTATTTGCAAATTGCTAAGATATTAGAATTTTTTAATCAAAAGACAATAATATCATTTTCGTCCATAATGTTTACATTGAGTTTCAATTTTGTCCTCAATATTTTTTGTATCAATTTTGTTTTACAAATTTATAATTTATTTCAATTTTATCCTTTACGTTCACACAATTACAAAAAATGTTGACATAGAGAAATATATTATTTCCAATGTCTCCCACGGATGAGGATCCAATCTTGTGCTTCAAAAGCGCACGAGCCTTCAACTCCAACAATAGCTACTACATCTAACAACTATCATTTCTTTCTCCCGTGTTTCTCTCCTTTTTAAAAAAAAAAACAAATTGTACGAGTAATCCTCATCCTTCATATCTTAGTCCGTGATAATCAAATCCAACGACCAAGAGCATGCCTACGAGTCTATATGTGGAGAGCTTTAGCAATCCTTAGATCAAGTCAATAGTAAATATATTCGACAGTCTATAATAAAATGTTCCGATTAATTTATAAAAATTTAAAAATACAATAATATGAGATTAAAAATAGAATTTAATTTATAAAAAAAATTACAATAAAGTTATTGTAAATATAGAATTTGAATTTATAAAATATAAAATTACAGAAAATATATAAATTAATTTATCAAAATATAAAATACAATAATATTACAATAAAAATGGAATTTAATTTATAAGAATATAAAATTACAATAAAGTTACAATAAATAAAAAAATTAATTTATAAAAATATAAAAAATACAACAAATAAGAAAATTAATTTAATATTAGGATTTACATACTCATATAATACACAATTTTAAAATACTCATGAACTAGATAAGTTTGTGTAAGAAACATGCACATATGTACATTTTAGGCATTATGTTGAGATAATAATTTCAGGCTTCTGTACACAATTTTACATTTTTAAAAATTTAATTGTCTTTTTACTGTAATTTTATTGTAATTTTATATTTAATAAATTAAATTCTGTTTTTAATGTCATTTTATTGTATTTTTACATCTTTTATAAATTAATTGGAACAAGGTGCATTTTAATGTATCTTGTATCCATAAAAGTGGCTAACGTCATTGAAAATAAAATACACAAAAAAAAAAATGCACCTTGAAACTTCTCAGGCATCAATTGAGTGGAGTATTTTCTCTCAAATTGATTTCTATGTCTTTATTCCCTATGGACCAATTGAGGAATTTTGAGGTTCCATTTTCAAATTTTTGCAAACAAATAAAATTCCCAAAAAGCATATTTCCATTGCATGGCATTTTCATTTTCCAAAGGATGCATCGGCTGAAAAATTTGAAACTTGTCGATCAAGAGGATTTTTCTAAACCATTTGCATGAGGGAAAGCTAGTCAAAGTTGGGCAACAAGGGAAAAAGGTTGGCCCTAGACCCTAAAACGGAAATGGTTGAAGCAAGTGGGGGTTATACGTAAAGGGTCCCCATATAGAAGAGCAACTGGAGGCTCCAGCTGACTTGTTGAAGCCAAAGGGAATTATAGACATTGGAGGTGGTGGCATTCGGCAGTATTTCGTGGGCAGGACTATTTATCTATTTGAGTATCCCATTGATACTCATATGAGTCCTGAAGTAGTGGACACTCTCACTCATCGTGTCTTTTAGAATCAGATTTAGATTTTTAGATGAGATATTCAACAGTTCAAATTAATTTTTTATATTTTTTAAAATTATATGATTAATTTTTAATAAGTCTAATTTTATATTTTTTTATTTTTAAAAATTAATCATATAATTTAAAAAATATAAAAAATTAATCAAAATTGTTGAATGATCTCATCCAACAATCTAGATCTGATGTTGAAAGATACTATTCTCTCCAAGACTTTAGATGGGCTCTGGATTAGTTAACCCTGAGCTTGAGCATTTTATTCTTGACATTTCTATGATGGATGATGCCCTGGGTTATATCTCTCGAGCATTCAAAATATCCCCCTTTATAAACTTACAGAAGGCTTGAACTGCAAAACCCAATGCCTAAACCCATAAATGCACATAGCAAGGACTGATCCCAGATTCCCCATGATGTAAGCATAGTAACATGCCAACCTTATTTGGGCCAGCAATTGACAAATTCAAGAAATATAATACTGTCAAAATGGGTTAAAACCCGTGGGCTAGTCCATGTCGTTCGTATTTGGATAGACTTAAACATAAGTTTTTTATGCCCATTTAAAAAGGGCCAAAATGAGCCTATTTGTTTGGCCTGTTGGCTAAACGAGCGAAATCTGCGGGTCGGCCCTTTTTTTAAATTTTTTGTTTACAAAATTATATTATTTATTTATCAAATTTTTATATTTTATAACATTATATTCAATCATTATGATAAATTTAGATATGAAAACTTTTGTAATTTTCAAAAAATAAATTTATAATTTTCAAATCTAAATATAATATAGTTAATTCAAAAAAAATATATGAAAAATTAAAGTTATTAATTATTTAAAAACATTATACAAGTAATGTTTTACATGTATAAATTATATTTTGATAAAAAAATATTAAATTTTTTACTAAAAAATTTAATTTTATATTATTTAAATATAAAAAATTAGCCTACGGATTGGCCTATTTGCCCACGGTCCCCGGGCCTACACATTAGATTTCATAATCATTGAAAAACAGTTCACGGTCTGGCCGGTTTAAGGCCGACCCATTCTGACAATGATAATAAAATGGGTATGGGAATATGAGGAAAAAGAAATAAGAGACTACCAAGCTTCGAAGCTGAAGAGTTGTCTTCCATTGAGAAAGATATCTTGGTCAAACTCGTAGTCTTTTGCCAAATGCTTGTTTTGTCAATCAAATTAAACTTGTCCAATAGAAGTCTGAAGTTGATATGAACTTTTGTTATTGAATTGCCTTGTTTAATGTTGCTAATGCAATGACCACGTGGCTTTCTCATTCTTCCATTGTCAACTTTTATATTTTAAAATCCATGCATGAGTTCCATCTCCATCTCACATTTAAAAAGATTTCCATTCGATGAAGGTTCTTACTATTCCCTATGAAAAGCTTAAATTGACGTGAATATAAAGGCATGCAAAATTGGGGGGTGGTACAAATGTAAAGCCCCAAAATTCTCCCAAAAAATTAATAATCAAAATTAAAGAAAAAGTGTATGTCTTGTTAGCAGTCTAAACAAATGATATGAGGCATTCTTTGCCTTACCATGAAGGTGTTCATCCTTAGTTACCATGATTGAGCTAAAAGTTGTGTTTATTTCTATTACTTGCAATTAAGGAAAGCCAGAAGGATGGTTAGGTCAAATCTTTTGAAAGAAAATTAAGTTAAACAATTCAAAATTATGGAAACTTAGGGCCTGTTTGGTTTGGGTATTTTCTGTTTTCATTTTCACTGAAAAGAGAAAATGGATTTGAAAATGCGTTTGGTTGAGTTAAATGAAAACGTTTTTTTGAAAATATTTCTTAAAATAAGCCTAAATCTGAAAATACCAAAAAGATGTTTTCAGTGTTTCAGGAAATGCATTTCAGGAAATGAAGATTGAAAATGAAAACAGGAAATATTTTCACAAACCAAACAAACCCTTAAAGTGCGGAAAATATTCAAAAATAATTATGTTGTTTGTTGATCTTGATAAGTACTAAGAACACAATAAATATACGAATAGGGAGTATACCTAGATCCATTGCAAACCAAAACACAGATCAAAGAGGTAGCCTCTTCTAGGAAGATATGAGAGACTCTTTCAACCTTTGATATAATGGAAACACAAATAAACTCTCATTCTTTTACCAAATATTTGTCTTCTCATACAACCCAAGAAAACGCTACCCATATAGGTCAACTTATGAATCGACCCATAGATTGACCCTTTTTACAATAATACTTTATCACTGTTATTATTTAGGCCGAACATCTACATATTTATTATTTTTACTAACACCCTAGATCAAAACAAATATATATTAAATAGGTCCCTCAACATAAAATACAAGAAGATCTTATTATGGACCTAATTAAATATAGCACCCAAATATATATGTCCCAAAATGTGCATAAATATACAATATTAATATGTCAGTCTACTCAAATAAATTGTCAGCGCTAAATATTATTTATAAAATAAATAATATATATATATATATAAAATAAATATTGCTATCAATTCTTCTACTTGGACAACATATGATTATGAAATTCTATATGCACATACATATAAACCCATAGTGCGCACATTCCGCTATCTTAACAGATGTATCACAACAATTTGGTTCATTAACTATGCTAGCACAGAACCACAGAAGTTTTCGCAATCAGTTGAATTGAAACTAAAGCCAATAGTGAACACAATGCTAATACAACCAACAACATAGATCAAGCCTAGATATATAGTATGGAAATTCCATGTCAAGGATTTTCATACATGCCTATTTCCAACTAGTTCCAACACTTTTTCAACTTTATGCTAAATTGCTTGTGCAAAACCGCATGAGAAAGCAAAACTCATGTTCAGAGTATTTCACACACATACAAATATATATATATATATATATATATATATATATATATATATATATATATATATATATATATATATGAGAAAACACATATTCATATATCATAAACACCCCAAATGGATATCCAAAAATACAATCAATCAATTATATGAAAGTTTACCACATCTATTTGAGCCACATGCTCATGAAATACTCTAGGTGGTTAACCTTTAGACTGATATTTTGTAGTCATATGATCATTATCCACATGACCTACTGACACGATATTATTCTGAACAATCTTTAACAACCAGAAACTTTATGTCTATGTGATTAGACTTAGGCAAACTCTAGTTATTTTTCCTAAATGGATGTCTCACAGTAGGTAGGCTATGAATTATCCCACTTGGTTGAACAAGCTATAAATATCTATTTAACACTTCTTAAGAATATAGATTTTTTAGTCAATATGAATACATAGTCTGTCATGCATCCCGCAAAATTAATATCGGATTAACCAGTGATTTCAAATCGATTTGACCCCTGATAAGTGAGTATGTAGACCTTCATCTTCTGAAAGTGCTTCAAATCCCATTTAGCTCCCACCCAATGAGCCATGTCTAGGTCATTCTTATATCTTCCCAATACTTCTACAATGTATGCCCAATGTAGGACACTGAAGCAAGTCATATTTATTGCCTTTAGCAACGGGTGTATCTCCCAATGCACAATCATGCCACTACAAAAAATCTTAGATTTAGTGGCGGTTTTAAAAGACATATAGTGGCGGTTTTAACCGCCACTATAAGGTTTAGTGGCGGTTTGTCAAACCGCCACTAAATCTAGCGCCACAAGCCTTTTAGTAGAGGTTTACATGAACCGCGAGAATAACCGCAACTAAATAATTTTTGTGGCGGTTTGTAATAAAACCGCCACTATATATAGTGGCGGTTTTATAATGAAACCGCCACTATAATGAAACCGCCACTAAAACTGACACGTTTAGTGGCGGTTTTCTGAAAGTCGCCACTAAAAAGTTAGTTTTAGTGGCAGTTTTATAATAAAACTGCCACTAAAAGAGTCATTTTAAATTTACAAATTCTTTTCAAATTAACTATATAATGGCGGTTTTCTAATAAAACCGCCACTAAAAATGTTTGTTTAAATTTACAAATTCTTTTAAATTTACAGTATTTTGTTTCTCTGCTTTTTCATATACAACTCAAAAATACAATAATTTACATTTAAACTTGCAAATTTAATTTAAAAATGATTTCTTCATTGATATATAATAAGTAGACATTGATACACAACAAAAGCTACAACCAAAATGTAAAAACAGACACTATAACTGTAATACCCGTTAATTTCGGAATATAATTCGCTTAAGAGTATTTTAGAATTCTACAACGTTACTTTAGTTATTTATTTTGGTCATTTTTAATTTTCATATTTAATTGTTCTCTTTGAATATTATTTATGAAAAATGAGTTTAATGACTGGAATGAATATTTGCACCACGTGGGATATATTCTAAGAATGGTGAAATTCATGGAAAATGGTTTAAGAATGGTCCATTAATCCATTTATTGTAAATTGACTGGATGGGTTTGGATGTTGGGTTATGGATACCCATGGGTTATTCAATAACCCATTAGAAATATTTAATATAAAACTTCAATAGTAACTTCTCATAATTCGATTCTGAAGCGAAGCAAAAGGAATAGTAATTTCATTTTCTCTCTCATTTCTTCATTTTCTTCTCAAATCCTTTCCTTGATCTTCATAAGTTCGATTATTTGTTCGGTTCAAAAACTTTGTAAGGATCAAAGGTAAGCTTTAATCTCGTTATTTTCCTTAAATCTAAGTTTATATGGAAGATTAGAGGAGGTTTTGTTCTTGAAGATTTTGATGATAATTCGTGAATCTCAGTTATTTTAGAAGTTATATTTGAGTTATAATCGGTTAAAAGAGTTGAGATTCTGGTTTTGAATCAAAAGAAAGGAAAGGATGAATTTTTTGAAAGATTTTCTGCAAAATTCGAAGTACTGTAGCAACTGGAAATCTGGAATTTTTCTTCAAGTTACTGTAGCGACCAGAAATTTCGAAAAAAAATCTGGAAAATTTTCTTCGGGGGTACTGTAGCAGTTACTGTAGTGTCGGCAGTCAACGATACTGTAGCAGTCAACGTTACTATAGCGAACCGGCACTGTAGCGAACCGTCACTGTAGCGAACCGTTACTGTAGCAATCAGAAAATTTTGCGTATTTTCGTGATTTTGTTTCCTTTCTTATGTTTCCTTGTAATATATTTTACTAGGAAATTTTTCTACACAAATTCTAGTGTGGAACAAGGTAAACTTGGACAAACATCAAGGTGAGTGAATAACCTTGCTCAGCTAATTTGATATTACTAGTCAAAGTACAATATAAGTCCCATTTACAATATTATTTGGATAATAAGAAATTAATTTTTCATATGAGAGTATATGATGATCAGTAGAAATAAAAGTATATAGAAATTATTTATTTCATGACAATTGTACTATATGATGAATTCTCACTATCTTATTAATGAGTAAAGATCTACGGGATCTAATACACGAGTGTGAAAGGGTTAAAGTCTCATACTACTCGATGTATATCTAAGAAATCTTATACACGAGTTTGAAAGGGTTAAAGTCCCATACTACTCAATGTATATCTATGAAATCTATACACGAGTTGAAAGGGTTAAAGTCCCATACTACTCGGTGTATACCTATGAGATCTTATTCACGAGTTTGAAAGGGTTAGAGTCTCATACTACTCGGTGTATACCTATGAAATCTTATTCATGAGTTTGAAAGGGTTAGAGTCCCATACTACTCGATGTATAAGACAATTAATTATATGAGTAAATGTGGTATTTGTACTTTTGATATTTTATATAGTACAGTTATTTACTTACTGAGTTTTTAAATAAACTCACACTGCCTATGATTATTTTTTTTCAGATACAGAAAACAAAGAACAAGAGTATCCGTTTGAAGATTAGAAGCCCCTTGGGATTATTCTCTATTTCTGTCTGGTGGGATACCAGTACTTATTAATGTGGATACTAGAAACGCTCTGTACTTTCTATAGGTCTCCTAAGCTTGCGATGAGATAGAAATATCAGAGTATGTATGTCTATATTTGCTTATCAGATGAATATAATTCTGTAGTGTGAAATGAATGATTAAGGTTGAATGTAAAACCTTACAAAATATATGTAAATAACGTATGTTTGAGAATTTTATCTAATGAGTAGTATCTTTTCACATGTTCAATTTTTGGGATGTGACAATAACTCTAAAAATTCTTAATACAATATAAATCTAAAACCAGACAACATAAAACATATCATGCGTCTTCGTCATTTTCAGCATCGTCATCATCCTCCCTTTGTTTGACCAGAATTCTTTCCACTCCGTTGCGCAAAAAACTGCATTTATAATAAAAGAGTTAATAAACTTTCATTCTCCTATTTATATGCATAAATTCCTTCTCAGCTAAATTGAATATCAACTATAAATATTCTTGTCATACAAAACTGAACATAAATGAATTTAAAAAATGATATAAGCTAAAGATATAGAAAATAGCAATTGGGGCAAAAGGTTCAGATTGGTAGCATGTACTGATTATATAGGTGCATATGAATACTTCCACTAAGCATAAGAATCAATCCAATGGAGTTGCCTATATATATATATATATATAAACATATATAATGAAAAACAAGGGATTATTGAAAGCTACTTTAGACTTAGAGATGAAAAGACCAAACTAATTGTTATTGTTTTCACCAGAAAAATGGTTAGAAATTCCCAAATCACACATTCTTTATTTTATTCTCTACAGTCAACAACGTAATATAATATAAATTGTATATAGATAAGCATAATATAAACATCTTAAGTGTTCATCAAAATCAATAATGTTCAATGAATTTGTATCCATCATCAATGTGATACTCTTCTTTTCCATCTCAATTTTTTATTTATTAAGTTAATAATTAAGTCTCCAAAGAAAGTGAGAGAGAAGATTAATCATGTCAAAAGCAGTAAAAACTAACGCCTCCCATGTGTTGGTGTTCAAAAAGTATGATTTGTGGGGTCACCCACCAAATAAAGAAGTGATGATGTGGGGTCACTTCTTAATCCCTCCCATGTGTTGGTGTTGAAAAAGTATGATTTTATATAATATTTAATAATATTTTCAGGGCTAGATGGCATTAGAGTATTCATGTAGCAACCCTAGAATATTAAATCATTTTGAAACTAAGACCCTTAACTTTATTTAGATCAAGTTATAACATATTGTCGACACCACCCTAAAGCCTATTTCTATGAAATTGCACACTCTACAAAGTTGAACTAAGGCACAGGTAATTAAACAAAATTCATCTAATATTACAGTAGGAACACTTTCCACACCGAAATCATTTTGAAACTAGGACCATTAACTTTATTTAAAATCAAGAGAATAGAGAAATAAAGTTTATAAAAATGAGTTTGATAACAAAAGTCCAGCACAATTTTCCTCCATCCCAATCTATTGCATAGAATCATGAACATAAGAACACAACAAAATTGTAAACAAGATAAACCAAAATCATATTCTCAAATCACTATTCTAAATATTCAGAATAATCCAGCATCTCAAAAACAATTGGAGAGAACAAGTTCAGAACTTAAAACCCCAAAACAATCAAGGCACTTGTAAATCAAAACAAAAACATGAATCGAGAGAAGAGAAATAGTAAATCCAAAATCTTAATCAGCCAATAGAACTCTCATCCAAACCAATTAGAAAATCAAAACTAGATTACAGAAGAACCCATCACTTAACTCTCGCCAAAAAGCCATGTTCCGTCTCCAGTTCTCAGCCGTGAGCTACAACAACCCAAGAATTACAGAAGAATTACATCTTTGAAGTCTAGATCCTTGTCATCTATATAAAACAAATTTGTGTCCAACAGCTCTTTTGAACCTCAAAGGACTACCGGAGGCAAATTCATATATTGGCTAGCATATGAAAAAAGAGAAAATGAGATTGGAGATCAAAGAAGAATATAATATAACTACTTATGAATTATAGTTACAATTAGAAATTCATTTTAATCATCAAAACGAGATAAATTCAAAATTAAAAAAAATAGAATTCAAGACGTATGGAATTAAAGATTCAATTTTTTCAAGGGTTCCTTTCAGTCCTGTTTGCCTAGGAAAATAGAAACAGCTTCAAAGAGTCTGAGTACACAAGTTAACAATATCATTCTGCTGCAACTTTGTTTTAGCCTCATTCTCACTTGTAAATGGCTAAGTTTTAGCCTCATTCTCACTTGTAGGACCATGTTTGTCCTGCCCAAAGGAAACAAAACAATGGTTAAACCCATAATAGTATAATCATTAATATGGTTCATAGATTACATAGAACAATCTCAATCAAATAGATAGTAACTTGTCACTGGTATGTTCATATGAAATTTCTACATAACAAATTATTAGCATATAATCCACAAATGTTCTTCCAGAACTTATAATCAAAGGTTTCCCTCAAGGAAATCAAAATTCAACAAAAAATAAAAATAACTAGCACTTCAATCTTAAGACTACGGCATCCAATACATAAAAGAAATCACAACTAGGAATCAGCAGAAATGCCATAAGTTCAGACTTCTTACCTCTCGATCTTCTACTCTGCTTCTGCTCTCCCAATGCCTTCTCGGTCACCTCTAATCCACGCAGCCAAGACGAAGAAGGGAAGGAAGATGAAGGAAGGAAAAACGAAAGGAAAGGCACCTATGGTGGTTTGCGACGAAGACACCAAGTTCGATGGCTGATTCCTCTCATCGTCTCCTCTATTCTCGTAACTGCTTCTTCCATTCTAATGCCAAGGGGAAGTCGATGGGAATGAAGGAAGTAGGAGGAAGCTCTCCGGCAAAGGTGGTGGCCGACGGTGGCCACCACATTGGACTCGTCTCCCTCTCTACGAACTCCCCCTTTCTTGGCCGTGCTCTCTCACGAAGAAGATGGTTGTGTGTGTATGCCAGGGTTCCAATCAAGGGCCTTAATTAGTCTGAAGGAAAGAAAGGAGGGTACGGGGGAGAAATTGGGAATCAATGCTTAGTTGCCCTTCATCCAAGAGTGAGAATTAATCCATGTGTGCCAATGCCCATACGCCATGTGTTTGAGATTTTAAATTAGATTCTCAAAATTTTAAATTTCAAAGTTTTCTATTTTCATTTTTTTATCAATTCTTCAAATAAAATTAAATTCTGAAAATTTTAAATTTCATATCGAAAGTTTTTTATTTTCATTTTTTATCAATTCTTTAAATAAAAATATTTTTTACCTAATTAAATTTTTTTAATAATTTTTTAAATATATTTTTAATATATACAAGACAAATTTTTTTAAAACATATCAATTATTTTTTCATAATATTTTATTACTTAAGTATGCGCATTTTATTATTTTTAAATATGTATAATTAATTCAAACTTATCAAGTTCAAGTCAAGCCTAACTTGAATCCTTTTAAACTTTCCTTTATTAATGTTCATTTTTTATTTTTTCGAGGCAAGCGTACCAAGTTATATGAGTTTTTCCTGCTCATAATTAGATCCATGATGTGCACATGGATTGTTTTTTCCTTTCTTGATTTAATTACATAAGAATCACTCCTCATTTTTTTTTTAATCCGGTCACACCCAAAAATCCAACATTTTATTTTAACATTCCTTATTTATCTTTCCCACTAATTAGAAAACTCCACACTACTTTCTATTTTCATTTTTTCTTTATCAATTCCTTAAATAAAAATTAAATTCTCAAAATTTTAAATTTCATGTTGAAAGTTTTCTATTTCCATTTTTTCTTTATCAATTCTTCAAATAAAAATTAAA
The DNA here is from genome assembly GCA_037074585.1 of Biancaea sappan. Lineage (NCBI taxonomy): Eukaryota > Viridiplantae > Streptophyta > Magnoliopsida > Fabales > Fabaceae > Biancaea > Biancaea sappan. The sequence goes on from CM073491.1 coordinate 33,144,341, forward strand.
TTCTCAAAATTTTAAATTTTATGTTAAAGTTTTCTATTTCCATTTTTTCTTTATCAATTCTTTAAATAAAAATTAAATTTTCAAAATTTTAAATTTCTTGTTGAAAGTTTTCTATTTCCATTTTTTCTTTATCAATTATTTAAATAAAAATTAAATTCTCAAAATTTTAAATTTTATGTTGAAAGTTTTCTATTTCCATTTTTCCTTTATCAATTCTTTAAATAAAAATTAAATTCTCAAAATTTTAAATTTCATGTTGAAAGTTTTCTATACAAGACAAATCCATAATTAATTTTTTCCATATCTTCAACAAAAATCAATTACATTTATATATAATTGATGTTATTTATGAAAAGTTAATTTTGTAATTGAAGCGTAGACTTAATCAAATGAAATAGCATACCAACATCGAAACTCACATTCTTCAAACTGTAATCCTATGCTAACTAATTTTTTTAAAACAAAAATTAAATAAATAAGACGTATACAAAAAAAGGTAAATTAGTTATTTCTCGACTCGTATCAATAATCACAAAACTTATTAACAAAGTATTATTCACTACATAATGCATAATTAATCTTGTCTGACTTCAATTATTTGTAATCTTGATTATTGTAGCACAACTTCAATTAAAGATGAATAGTGATAGTGACAATAGAAAAACATTTACGATTGATGACGGAGGGGGCATATACATATAGGTTTTAGGGTTGAGGGATTTAACAACTTTTAATAACAGTTTAGCTAAAATTGTCACTATAATCTTGATAGAGTATGGGATGTCAAAGTCTCACATAGTAGTATAGGCTGTTTGATGGGGTACTTAAGTAGCTTAGCTTTCCCACCTCAATAGTTGACTTTTAGGCGCGGGTTCTCCAAGCTGCTTTGGTGGTAAATAGCGGAGGCAACAATAAAGAAACATACATCCCAAAGGTATGGAAGATGCATAAAAAAAGTCATCTCTATGAAGTAACCATGTAAAAACACTATGTCATAATTACAAAATAGAGAAATTTCTTACCACTAATCCAAACCTTTACCTACTCCTTTGATCATAACTCTTAATTGGTGAAGAATTTAAAAATAAAACTTATACCATTGGAAACTAGACTCAAAGATCTTTTCAACAATATAAATTTTACTAAAAACGAAGTTCGGATGAAAGAGTTATGACTATTTAAAGAAATGTCTAACACTGCAGCCATTAATTAGTGGCGGTTTTGTTAAAAACCGCCACTATATAGGGATATAGCGGCGGTTCATACAAAACCGCCACTATATAGTGGCGGTTAAATAAACCGCCATTATGTGTTTATTTAGTGGCGGTTTTGAGAACCGCCACTAAATATCCGCCACTAAATAGTTGTTTTTTTGTAGTGTGCATTTGATTCTCTAGCTTTTTTTAATTTATTGTGTCTAACATTTTGAATTCTCTCTTATTCTTTTAATCTGCATCTAGGTTATAGAGCTTCCGATTGTGATACTTCTCTATAGTCACTATCGACAGAATCGCAACCATTGCACGGTAATTTGTTCCATTTTATTTTCTAATTGTGTTGCTTCCTCCAATTTTAGTTTGTGCAAAACCACGATACAACTAAACAAAGATTCGGTTTGTGCAAAACTGTAGTACAACTAAACAAAGAGAAAGGGGTGTGTTCTTTTTATTTTGGGGAGAAAGTAATCTGTATTTGGTGGGAACTTCAGCTTTACAGTGTTGTAATGTACATGTGGTGTGGTTACCTACTTTATGTCCAGTCCAAGCAATGGAGAAACTCTCTCCCTATCTAGTTTCATGATTTGGGATGTTTTAACTGTGTTTTATTTTCATGTGCCTTCATGCAGTACCTGCATGCTGTAGGAAGAGGTGTGCTGGGACTGCCAATTGGTTAGTGCAAACTCAGGCTTCCTCTTCAACTCTTCTGCTTGTTTCTGACAAATTTTCAGGTCACTATTTTTTATATTCTCTTGCCATGGGTGATAATGTAGTTTAGAGCCAACAACCTAAGTGAAAAGTTCATAATGCCCTTCAGTTTTTATTGACTATCATACTTACTCTCCCTCTATTCAGTCCTTTAAAACTGGAAATAAAAATGGTATGTTGTTCACTTCAGCTTCAGTACCCTAAAATGTGTGCTGTTTGTGATGAATATATATATATATATACATACATATATGTATTAAGCAACCTTAAAAAAATATCTATTTTCATGTTTCCTGATTATAACATTTGTTTTTTTGTTTCTTGGCAGTATCATTTTATGTTTTAAGGTAAGTGTCTTGAGAAAAGATGATCATTCTTGAATGTATTACCTTACAGGGGCAGCAGTAAATTTTTTTAGGAGCTGTTGCTTTGGGGGCACCTGTTAGGATCCAGTATGTGAAACAAGCGGTATATAGAGTACAAATTTCTTTGCAAAATACTTGACATAGAGGTCTCTGTTGAGGTCACAAGGGACTTGTCTAGTACCTGGTGGCATCCCCTGAAGTTGTCAAGTCTCTTCTATAATATATCAAGCTGTTTTCTAGAATTTTTACATTATAGTTCTAGCTACTAATTACGGTAGATTATGACTTTTGTATATCTTCCTGGGACAGGCATCTGCCAAAGACTGTTAATTGGTCTCTTCTGATGTCTTTGTTCACAGTGAGTTGCCTGCTTCACTTCTGTTTTCTTCTTTTAGCAGTGCCTTATATAATATTATTGCATTTGGTTAATCTCACATTCTGTCTACATCTAATTTACTCATAATAATTTACATTGTTTTGTCTTTGCATTTCTTTTTCTTTCTTTTATATGGATATGAAATATATTGCCCTGAGATATGTATAATGTGTAAATAAGGTTCCCAAAAATGCCCAGCACTAGCCAAAACTGAACTGGTCTAAAAATGTGTGCTTTTAGCTTTTACCCACTTTTATTACTTTGGCATGCTTCTGTCGATTTTTGTATTCCCTGAATAAAGCAATAGGCATCACCTTATGCTTATCAAAGTAAAAAAACACAATCCATTCTTCCTAGTCTCCTGTTATTAATTTCTACAACTTGCATCAGATGCAATCATAGAAGATTTCAGATTTCAGCCGTTGCTCCTTTGCTAGCATTGAGCATCTCAACATTTTTCTTGGCTTCACTTTACCCCAAAAGAGCATTATGGTCGCTTTGACAAATGCAATGTCCGTTCATGCATACTTTTTTTTCCCCTTGAAAAATTCTCAATTATTAAGGGCTTTTGCTACCATACTGTTCAATTAGTAAATTTCATATCAATCCTCTTCCTTTTCCCTGAGTAAAATGAAGGGATAGATCTATTTCCTGAGCTACAGGCCTGTGGCCATTATTTATGTAAACTGACATCTTGTACAATGGCAGACAGTTCCAGCATCATGTGTTTTTGGTTCATCATGGTGTGATTAGAGACATATATTTGCGCACACAAAGTATGTTCCTACTTGTTACTTAATATTATCTTCGCATGCTTGGTCTTGGAGGGGGTTCTTCCTTTTGGATTTGGGGATCATTTAGGGTACATATGATGTTATCTATATTTCTTGTCTTATTTTTACACTCAGGCCAAATGGATCAATAGAACATTTAATTTGTCTTCCAGCTCATGGAGCAGTTATTGGTGGGTGGTTTGGAGCTTGGCCAATGCCACTTGACTGGGAGAGACCCTGGCAGGTAATCTTTCTTTCAATGCTAAAACGGAAGAATGATAGACAGCTACTACCTGACCTCTTAATATTTTCACCTAGGGTGTGTTTGGCAAGGCCGAAAAAAGAGTTTTTTGCTTATTTAACTAACTTATAGCTTATTTGACTAACTTATAGCTTATTTGGCTAGTTTATAAACTTGTTATAAGTATTTGGTAAACAAGCTTATTTCAGTAACTTATAACTTATTCTTTGTTATCATTTTGAGTAGCTTATAGTTTGTAGTTTCCGTACTTTTTTTTTATTATACCGTTATCATTTTATCAAAATACTCATTATACCATTATCTGACATACATTTAGGGTTTAGGGTCATATATATATATATATATATATATATATTTAATGAATTATATATATATATATAATAATTTAAATTTTTTAATTAAAAAAATATGTTTATTTATATTATTTTGAGATTATAAAATATATGCTCTTTTATATCATTTTACATTTATCAACTACTTCAACAACTACTTTTGTCAAACATTTAACTTTCAGCTATAAGTTTTTAGTTAATTTATAAGTTAATTTTGACAAACATATCCCTAGTCACAATTTCGTCATTGTGAGTGGGTTTTCAACTGGCCTAAATTTTTCACTGTCCAAGAGATGGATCTTATGAAAATTAATCTAGAATGTCGAAGGATTTTAAGGGATCTCAAGCCATTTGTTTACCATTTGACCTTGTTGATCTTTCTGAAGAAGGATTGTTGGCTTTTAGTGCCTTGAGAGTTCTCTCAATTAGGCACCTTATGGTTTGATATAATTACCTTTAATATGTAGGAATGGCCTATTTATGTTAGCTATGGAGCTATTACTGGTTACCTGGTCGCTATGGTTGCTTCGTTGGGTTTTATGCTTGCTCATAACAGATCACACCTTGCCAAACGAGACTGAAATCCCAATACTATCGTAAGCTTACCTTGACTCATGTCTAACGGTCCTCCAAAAAAGTCCTTCTCCTTCCTGGTTTGGAGTTCAGGAGTGGGTTAGGTAGCTTTTCTATATTCAACGTGAATATTATATTTGTTATCATATATTCTTACATGATTCAAAAATTGTACACCTTCTGACAATATAAAGACAATTTTACTCCGTTATTTTGGGGAAACAAAAAGATTCAAACTTCGAAGTGTAACGATGATATTTTGCATGTATCATGTAACATCATTCTTTTAGTAAATAGCTAGAAGTATGTATATAGGTTGCTTCTTAGTGAAAAATATAATGACATATTTATAGATTAAACTTACTTTACCTTTGCTGATTGTTTAGTTTCTAAGATTCTCATTATACCGTTAGTCTCTGAGAGATAAAAATGTTATACTTATTAGTTCATATATCCATTTTTGCCTTTTGGTCTGTTGATGTGGCATGTTATTTATTGAAGTATCTTATTATTAAGTGTTAACAGGGTAATAATAGGGCCTTTGCATAAAAAAAAAATGACATCATTTTGTTAGTTATATGGCATGCCACGTTGCATGTTACACGTGTGTGTGTGTGTAAAAACTTTACATATTAGTTCTTGAATTCAAAAGATTTTGCAAAATAGTAGAAGGTCTTTTAATATTTATACCAGTTACACTGGTTTTTAATACAAATAACAAATCATGCCTACAAAAATAATGATTCATACAAAACATGTAGGAAGTTGTAATACAAAATATGCTTATGTTGTTGAACTCCATTAATCATTCTTAACAACAATGCAAACTTTCATTTCATTGATAATAAAAATCTAAGTTACTTTTTCTAATTTCAAACATACATCAAGTTATCATATTTATCATCTAGCAGCATAACATTAAATTCTATTTCATTAACTTCTAACGGCATAATATCCATTTCATTATATTCCATGTCTAACATCATAATACCATTTTATTGAAGCAAAAAATAATACCACCTAGCTATCAAATTAGAAATTGGGTTTCATAACATAGAAAATGTATTGGGTTTAATCAAGTAGAAAAAAAAAAGACTCAATTAATAATTATCATTCATCAAGCAAAAAACAAATTGGGCTCTATCAAGCATATGGTGAAGTACCCCTTACAGTCTAACATTTCAAATTAACAAATTTTCAAACATAATGTTCATACTTTGTGGCAATGGCGAACTACCCTCTCATTTAACATAAATTTTTTCTTGAACATTATGTTTGTGGGATTTATTGTTATGCTACTATAATTTAATGAAATTTCAACTTAAACTATTGTTAGAAATGCTATTAGAATTTAATTTCTGATGTAATAAAATGCTTGATTTGTATGTTAAATATATTCTTATGTACTATGAAATTATGAACGGCAATTTAGATTTGTATTGTTATTGTTAAGATCAATGGAATGAAAATTTGCACTACTTTTAAGAATGTTGTCGGACTTCAACAATATATATATATATATATATATATATGTTTTTTTTTGGTAGTTTCTTATATATTTTTGTGTGAATCCTCATTCATGATATGTTTTATGTGTTAAGGACATTTTGTTGTGGCTCATAAACATTAAAGGACATTTTAGTGTTTTCTAGAATCTTTCGAGAACTAATAAGTGCAGTATATAAAATCTCTCAAGAATTAATAAGTAAAATTTTTAAATCTTTTAAAGACCAATTAGTTTATTTTGGCACATATATGTGTCATGACATGTGGCATTGAATGTCACATGGCTTGCCATGTCACTAACAAAATGACGTTATTTTGTTGACTTGGTGGTCTACTAATACCATGTTAGTGGACCAGATGGCAGAAATTGATTTAAGGACTAATGTGTAAAATGTTTTCATCTTTCATGGACTAAATAATCAGCGAAGGTATTTTTTAAGGACTAGAAAGTTAGCTCAGTCTTTTTTATAATTTTATTAATTTATTAAAACTGTATTTTCGAGACAGTTTTTTTCATCATGCTTATAAGCTAGATAAGATGTTATGTTGAAGCTCTTCAAACGTTATATCTATAATTGATGTCTATAAAACTTCTAATGATTCTTACAGATTTTCAAAACTTAATGCATATATAGTACACACTGTGATTTATTATAGCTGAGGTCTACAAATTTTACTAGACAGTCTAGACTGTAGCAAATATCAAAGAAATTTAACATAATATAAATAATTAATTAATTGAATTTATGACTAATATATGTGAAGATTTTCTTGCAAGATTAAAAGAAATAAACTCTACCTGAGAGTTTGTTCAATATGAGATTTATTTTTATAATCATTATGGGTTTGATTAATTAAGAGAGCATTCTAAGAATAATATTCTATATACATTAAATTGACATGTGAGAAGGACGTCTAAGTCACTCTAAACTTACTTATGTATAACTAAAGAGTAAGGTATCTTTAACATGTTTTGTCTCGTCTAAAAATTTATTATTCATAAAATATTAAAATAAAATTATTAAAAATACTTCGTTGTTCATAAAATATAAATATTAATAAAAGATATTTCATCATTCAAAGTATTATTAAATTTATAAATAATTTGTCAACTTTTTTTCCATCAATTGTTAGTTATATATTACTAATATCCCAGTGGCCTAAAATATCGAAGTTGAGATATCCTCTTCGCTAAGAGGAGACCATCACTGTTATATGATTGATAGTATGATTCTTTTTTTTTTTTTTAATTTCTGGGTGAGAAGAGCTTCATTAGTAAGACTCCAAATCATTAAAGCTATTCAACATTAACATCTATTAAAAGACCTAACTATGGAGATAGTACACTTCTCTTTCACTCCTCTTTGAAGGGATTAAAACAAAACAAGTCTTCAAAGAAAATCTAAATAAAATCTTTATAGATATAATGTGTTGCAAAGTTTAAGAGGTAAAAATTCAGCCCTCAAAAGAAAACCTTTTTGACGAAAAATACGATGTAAACTCTCACAAAAGAATTGAGACTTTTTCTATAAAAGAAGAGGAAATCTGTCTGAAAAAAGAAGAGAAAAATTAGAAAAAACAGAGAAATGCAAGAACCCCAAAACCGTACCGGCGTGGATTATATGTGGCCCTTATAGGGGTGTTCATAAATTTGGTTTAATTTAATTTTGAATCTTAACTAAATTAAATCGAGCTAATCATTTTTACAAAATTATAGACAAACTCAATTTTTGAGCTGTTTGTTTTGAGCGATTTTTTTACAATAATTTATAATTTTTAATCTTAATGATATATATATATATATATATATATATAAAAGATCAAATTAATTAAAAGAACCAGATCAAGTTAATTATAAAATATATAAAAATAATTTTATTGACATAAAAATATATAAATATAATATTATATATATACAAAATATAACTTTTTTATATATAATGTTGGTTCGATTTAGTTTAGTTTTAACCAAATCGAATTAAACTAAACCAAATCGATAACCGAATTAAATATATTAAAATTCGTATTTCAAAAATTGATTCAAACCTTATTTTTTCAATTTTAATCAGTTTGATTCAACTTGTTTGATTGGTTTTAAATACTCTTAGCCCTTACCATGCAATGCAATGTAGTCAACTTTTAGATTTTTCAAAGCTAAGTTAAATTCAAATTTTAGAAAAAAAAAGTTTCTTTAAAATAAAAATTCACGAAGTTCCATTTTATTTTGAGTTTCATAAAGTTTCACAAAAATGTCAGTTGGTGCATATTTTCTTATTAGATAATTGCCCAACTTTGTGGAAATTTGGCTTTATGTTATTTGCTCCAGCTTCGTGGCATCACAACTCTCATTAAGTTACTATGAACCAAAAAATAGATATAAATACATAAACAAATAAATGAAATATGTAGATAGATATTGCTTTACAAGTGGCACGTAGCTCTCTATTTCACTATTGAAAATTCTATCAATGCTATAAAAGGATAAACCTGGTGCTACAAAGCTCCCGCTATGCGCGGGGTTCAGGGAGGGGCCGGATCCACTTTGTTGATCTAATGTACGCAGCCTTATCTTGCAATTTTTGTAAGAGACTGATTCCACGCCTCGATCCTGTGACCTTCAAATCACATGGCAGCAACCTTACCGTTGCGCCGAGGCTCGCCCTCTCTATCAATGCTATAAATAGAAAAAAAAAAAATACATAAAAAATAATTAAAAAAAAAAAACAAAGAAATAACAAAAGAGTCAGACGCGCCCATTTATGTGTTGTATATCTACAAGCAAGTGCTGATTACTTCTTCATGTTCAGAAAACTGAGCAATGGTTTTTGTGGAACAGGAATGAACTTCACAACCCAACCAAGAGGCCAAGCAATAGCTGCAATTATAATGCAAGCACCCCACTGCCCCAAATTCAACCTCTCTGTATCTGCAAATTTCTTCAAGAACTCCACCATCACCACCTGAAGCACAATGGTTATCCCTATGATCCCCACAAACAGCTTGTTTCTGTGAATCCCCTTGAACACATTCTTCTTCTCTAGCTTCCTTGCATTGAACTCATTGAACACTTGACAAAGCACGAAGGTGTTAAAGATCAAAGTGTCTTTTACCTTTGCACTCACCCCAAATATAGCTTCACCCTTGAATTGCAATGTCAGAAGAATCGCTATCTGGTATAAAGCTTGGGCTAGTAGGTTTCTCCACATGATGTTGGTGATGAGAGGCTCGGTTCTACCCACTGGGTCTTTCTCCATCAACTCCATTGTAGGCTTCTCTGTTGCTAGAGCCAAAGCCCCCAGAGTGTCCATTATCAGGTTCACCCATAATAGTTGAACTGCTGTTAATGGCACTTTTCCTGCTGATACTGCAGCCACAAAGTTAATTGCAAGTGCAGCAACGTTCACTGTCAACTGAAACTGAATGAACTTCTGGATATTGTTGTATACACATCTTCCCCACCTTAAAACTGTGGCCACTGAGGCGAAATTATCGTCCAAGATAACTATATCTGAGCTTTCTTTTGCCACTTCAGTGCCTTGAATCCCCATGGAAAGTCCTATGTCGGCTTCCTTCAATGCTGGTGCATCATTTGTTCCATCTCCTGTGACTGCAACAACATGGCCTTTTTGTTTGAGGCATTGAACCATTAGAAGCTTGTCAAAGGGAGACGATCGCGCCATCACACATATTTTCTCCACTTTCTCTAATCTTTCTTCGGGTGACCAGTTGCGAAACTCCTCGCCTTCGATTACTGCTCCTGTTGTGTCCTGATCAGGCCTGAGGATACCGCATTCTGTGGCTATGGCTTTTGCAGTGAAAACATTGTCTCCTGTGATCATTTTGATGTTTACTCCTGCTCGTTGGCAATCTTGGACTGCTTTCTTCACCCCTGGACGACATGGATCTTTGATACCCACTAGTCCTAAGAGTGTGAGGCCTTCTTCTCTTACCTTTTTATTATCTCCTTCTTCACCTTCTGTAACTTCTGTATAAGCCAAAGCAATGCACCTGAGGCTGCCAGCTGCCATTCCCTGAATGATATGCTCAAACACCAACTTAGTACTATTGTCAAGATCTTTTATATTACCAGAGGCATCACAGTACCTTGAACACATTCTTAGTATCATCTCAGCTGCTCCTTTCCAATGTACATGTTTTTTGTTGTCCACTTTTCTTCTTATCAAAACCCCACTTCTTTTCTTCTTTGAATTGAAGGCCTCCACATGGAGGATAGTGCAGTTTCGGGTCAATTCCTCCATGTCCATCTCCAAATCAAGAACAGCCCAAGAAAGAATGGCTTTTTCCGTTGGACTACCTGAAAATTCGTATTTAGAATCTAATGATTTCGACTTGTAAACACTACCTGTCGTGTTAAGAGAGACCCCTTCTTTGATTAGTTGAAGAACAGATGAATCAACTGATGATTTGCAAGCTTCCTTTGCCATAGGTTGTTGTCCAAGCCAGAACTTGGTCACTTTCATTTGGTTGAGCGTAAGCGTCCCTGTCTTGTCAGTACAAATAGTCGTGGCAGATCCCATTGTCTCGCAAGCAGAGAGCTTCCTCACCATTGCTTGATCGGCCATCATCTTCTTCATTGAGTATGCCAGAGTTAGTGTCACAGCCAATGGAAGCCCTTCTGGAATCGCAACCACAACAATAGTAACAGCAGCAGCTACGATCCCCACAACTCCATTCACAATGTCATCAAACTTTGTGTTACTCCCGTTGAACTCTTTGCTTCCATTCTCATCTTTGGTGTTCCCAGTGAAGTAACGAATCAACAAAACAATGAGAACCAGAAAAGCCACAGCCAAACCAATCTTACCTATCGCCGAAGTGAGCATATTGAGACGTGCTTGCAAGGGGGTTTCTTCGTTGTTGTCTTTGCTTATCGTACCCATCATTTGACCCCATGTTGTGTTCGTACCAACACAAGTTACCAGCATTTTCGCGAACCCATCTGCTACTTTAGTCCCGGAGAACAAGAACGGATTGTGGTTTCTATTAACTTCGACATGTTCACTTTCACCCGTCATGCTTGATTCGTCCACTTGCAGAGAATGGCCTTCCAAGAACAACCCATCGGCAGGAACTTGGTCTCCGATCTTCAAACAAACGACGTCGCCCACCACGACGTCGTATATTGAAATCTCTTGTCGTCGGCCGCTTCTTACGACATCCACGTGGATGTCGTTGCTGACTCGGGACAGCTTGTCAAACTGCCTATTTTGTCTGAAATTACTAACGGAAGACACGGCAATGACAAGAAAAACAGCAACGAAAATGCTTCCGCCATCATACCAACCTTCCTTGAGTCCGTCCTCTTTGATGCCGAATCCGAGAGACAGAGCAGCACAAGCCAAAAGGATTAAAATTGTGGGGTCCTTAAATGCTTCGATTACAAAGTGGAGGAAGCTTGTAGAAGGTGGTCTGGGGTAAGTGTTGGAACCAAACGCTTCACGTCGGCGCGTGATGTCATTGGCATCCTCGTCACTTCCTTTGATTCCATATTCAACGTTGGTTTCGAGAGCAGAAGCCACACCGTGGACCCCGCCGAGCTTCTGAAGGGTGTCCAGATTTTTGTCCTTCACAAGATGAACAAGGCTGGTTTGGGTAACACTGAAGGAGTTATCTGGGTTCAAATCGATCAGGGTGTAGGAGGAAGAAGGTGACAACCTAGGCTTCTTCTTGTTCTTATTGGGAAGCAGATTGGTTTTGAAGTGAGACACGAGGGTTTTGCAACAGTAAATGCTGAGAAAAGCAGAGTGCCATCTTTGGTTTGGTTTGCTGAGATTGTTGGAGACATTCAGAAGTGCCTCAATTCGCTCCAAATTGGTGGCAAAAGGCATAGGCATATGGTATGAAGAACAAAAAGATCAGAGAGGCTGTTTGGCTTATACAAACGAGCAAAAGAACGATAGAAAGCTATAACATATATCAATTCAAGAACGGTTCTAATATTTGAAGGAAACTCAGGGAATGAAGGTGGTGGTGTGGCGTAGGAAATGTATACCTGTTACATATTTATAGGATTCAGATTGCCCCGTCACCGTCAGCATCCAAAGGCTCCGATATAACTACTATTTAATTTATCACATGATACCAAATTTTCACCATTCTTTTTATATCGTCTCATTTCTACATTTAATAGCTACATTTTATTTATTGTCAATTGAGTTGAGACCACTTTTTGTTAATACCCCGTGTAACATATTAATCAAGATTTAGATTTTACTTGTAAGATTGTACAAGATCTAAATCTTAATAATAAAAATTAGTAAAATTTTATATATGATCTTTTTTACATCAAAATCTATTGGGATCTACATCTTACATCTTAAAATTTTATAAGATCTTAAGATCCTAACATTTAATTTTTTTTTTCTAGTGTTTTGATATTAAATATTTTTATAGAAATAACTGGTAAATTTATAGAAATATGAGATGTTTTATGAAAATATTTTTATATTTTGATAAATTATATTTATTTTTAAATATTTTTAAATTTAAAAAATTATATAAATATTTTTTATATTTATATTTTAAAATTACATAGAATATTAAACTCCTGTGATTCGATCCCACGATTCAATTTCACCGACTTTTTTAATCCTAAATAAGATCTCGATCTTAATTATCTTAGTGCCTAAAGCTACTTACATGTACACACAAAACATACCAAAAGTGTAAACGAGTGGGAAAATGAAGGCGAGTTTCAGCTGCCGCCTTTAATCCAAGAAACGCGCATTGGAGTCAATGCCGTGTGTACCCCAAGTAACCACTAAATTACCCATTTGTCATTCTTTTAATAATTGCAGACAGCCGTATAACCCAATCTTCTATGAACCAGAAAACTAAAGAAAATGGAACTTAGGAGGTGAATTGCCAGGTTTCAATTAAGCAAATGATAATAGGATACCTTTCTTAGAAGCAAAGTCGAAAGCCGCGTGAATATGTGCGTATAGAACAATGAACATATTCGAGGAACATTAGAAAAGGCGACGGGTATAGAAAAGGGCGACATAATATGATTCAATTCATTGTTCAATTTCACGTATAGTTCCATCAAATTCAGTAATATATGCAACACATTTTCCATTGTCCTGTGACTCGAGCGATCGACTTCTATGAATTATCATCATAATTGTTAAAAAGTTTGATGTTCAAAGTCCAGTTCTACGTTTTTGTCACTGCATTTTCTTTGCGTCTTTGTTCAATTATTAAGATCAATATTGTTCCGTGGAAGTTGACTGAATTTGTACCTCATTACGTCCGGGCTGAAATATCGCAGTCATTTTTTACAAATTTAAATTGTTTATTTTAAATTGAAAGATTCAGATAAAAAAATAATTTTTAAAAAAAACAGATCTCATGAGATGTTTTTATTTTTTGATCTAATGGTTCAAATGTGAAACATATTCGTTATTTCTCCACCAAAACATGATGTGATGCAAACTGAGGTTGACCCACAAAAAAAAAGGGGAAAAAACATGAACTCTTTCACTTAAAGATGCAACAAACGTTAAATAGCTATTCAATTGTTAAAAAAATAAAAAAAGAAACATTCATTCTTGTTGTGTTTTCATAGAAATAACTTAGAATTAGTGGAGATCATAATTTTAATCAAATTATTTTATATGCAAATTGCTAAGATATTAGAATTTTTTAATCAAAAGACAAAAATATTATTTTCATCCTTAATGTTTATTCTGAGTTTTAATTCTATCATTAATTTTTTTTTATCAATTTTGTTTTACATGTTTATAATTTGTTTCAATTTTATCCTTTACATCTAACACTATTAACACAGTTACAAAAAATATTGACATGAAAAATAAATCATTTCCAATATGACGTATGCATGAGGATTTGATCTTACACTTGAGAAGCACTGGAGCCTCAAACTCTAACGGTAGTCATTGGATGCAGCATTTCTCCCACATTTTTCTCCTTTTAAATAAGAAAACATTGCATGAGTAATTTTCTTCCTTCCAGTCTCCATTAGCAGTAATCCAATCCAACAACCAGGAGCATTCCCATGGGTCCAAATGTGAAAAGTCATTAGCAACCCTCAGATCAGGTTAATAATCAATGCACCTTAGGATCTACAATAAAATGTTCCAATAAATTTATAAAAATTTTAAAATACAATTAAATGACATTAGAAATAGAATTTAATTTATAAAAATTTAAAATTGCAATAAAGTTATTGTAAATATAGAATTTAATTTAGAAAAATATAAAATTACATAAAAGATACAAATTAATTTATCAAAATATAAAAATACAATAAAATTATAGTAAAAATAGAATTTAATTTATAAGAATATAAAATTACAATAAAGTTACAATAAATAAACAAATAAATTTATAAAAATATAACAACTACGAAAATTACTTAAATATTAGGATTTACATACTCATAGTACACAATTTTAAAATACTCATGAACTAGATGAGTTTGTGTAAGAAGCATGCGCACAATGTAAATTTTCGGCATTAATGTTAAGATAATAATTTCAGGCATCTGTACAAAATTTTATATTTTTATAAATTAAATTGTATTTTTACTGTAAATTAAGTTACCGTAATTTTATTGTAATTTTATATTTTAATAAATTTAAATTCTATTTTTAATGTCATTTTATTTTATTTTTAAATTTTTATAAATTAATTGGAACAAGATTCATTTTAGTTTGATAATATGCTAAAGAAAATAAAAGGCTATGAGAACAAGGAGCATCTTAATGTAATATTATATCCGTGAGAGTGGCTAACTCTCCTTAAAAATAAAATACAAAAAACAAAAATCTTCCATCTTGAAACTTCTCAGGCATCAATTGAGTGGAGATTTATTCTCTCTAAATTGATTTCTATGTCTTTATTCCCTATGGACCAATAAGATCCTTGAGGAATTTTGAGGTTCTATTTTCAAATTTTTGAAAAGAAATAAAATTCCCAAAGAGCATATTTGCATTGGATGGCATTTTCCATTTTCCAAAAGATGCATCAGCTGAAAAACTTTAAACTTGTCAAGAGGATTTTCTAAATCATTTGCATAAGGGGAAGCTAGTCAAAGATGAACTTGGCTTCCCTTCATGTTCTGAAAGGAACAGTACCTTCTAAGATCAAATATGGACAGTCTAGAGTAATCTTGCATTTTTTTTAGAAAAAAAAATTACATAATTAATTTTTAACAAGTTCAATCTTTTAGTTTTTTTAAAAAAATTAATCATATAATTTAAAAAAAATTCAAAATTAATCTGAATCGTTGGATGAGATCCAAATCTGTTCCTATTCCCTCCAAGACTTAGTGGGAAGCCGATTCTGTCAAAGATGGGCAACAAGGGAAAAAGGTTGGACTTAGAACCTAAAATGGAATTGGTTTGAAGCAGGTAGGGGGTTAAACGTAAAGGGTCCTAAATTAACAGACAACCTACCGGAGGCTCTAGCTAACTTGTTGAAGCCAAAGGGAATTATGGACATTGGAAGTGGTGGCATTGGGCAGTATTATAAACTTCCTAGGGTGCGTTTAGGTGAAAAGTTTAATTAAGTGTTTATACAATAAGCGCTTATATATAAGTTATTTCTACAATTGAAGAATTTATGAGGACAAATTTCACATAAATTATTTTTAGCTTACTTTTATAAGTTAAAAACAGTTTATAGACATGTCATAAAGTATTTCTATAAGCTCTCCCAAACACATATATAAGTGATCATACCATAAGATAAGCTAAATAAGTTCTTCCAAAAACACTCATAGGGCTTGAACTGCAAAACCCAATGCCTAAACCCATAAACGCATATAGCAAAGACTGATCCCAAAATCCCCATGATGCAAGCACAGTAACATGCCAACCCTATTTGGGCCATAGCAATTGAGAAATCCAAGAAATGGGCATGGGAATATAAGGAAAAAGAAATAAAAGACTACTAACCTTCCTAGCCAGTTAGATACTTGTCTTCCATTGAGAAGGATATCTTGGTCAAACTCAATGGTCTTTTGCCAAATGCTTGTTTTGTCAATCAAACTTGTCCAATAGAAGTCCAAAGTTGATAGGAATTTTTGTTATTGGACATTGCCTTGTTTAATGTTGCTAATGCAATGACCACGTGGCTTTCTCATTCTTCCATTGTCATAAATCCATGCATGAGTTCCATCTCCATCTCACAAAAAATTAATAATAAGAATTAAAGAAAAAGTGTATGTCCCGTGACCAGGCTAAACCAATGATATGAGGCTTTCTTTGCCTTACCATGAAGGTGTTCATCCTTAGTTACCCCGATTGAGCTAGAAGTTGTATTTATTTCTGTTACCTGCAATTAAGGAAAGCCAAAAGGATGGTTAGGTATCAGAACATCTCAAATAGCAAAGAGATGATCACATTTGTTTAGCTTCCCAAACATTAAGGTCCCTTGTTAGCCACTTTGAGCTTAAAATTCCTTCAAATAACCCAGGTCGTGTTGAACCTGAAGAACAATGCTTAGGTAACAAAATATCCCTATAAAAGAACAAAAGCAAATCAAAAAGCAAAAGTATAAAAGAAGAAAATGAAAAAGAATATCAAAAGATCCTCAGGAAGAAGACAAAACTTCAAGTTCAAAGCCCAACCTAAACATGTGACAATAGAAAAATCCTGATTAGAGATGGAGATACCTTTAGAAAAAGAAAATTCGCCCCTAATCAGAGACGGATTCATGGAAGGAAAATTCGATTCTAATTAAAGATAGATTCAGGGATAGAATAATTTGTCTCATATTGGAGATGGATTCATAGACCAAAAAGCCATCCTTGAATTGACATGGAATCAGTTTTCATCTCTAAAAATATTATTTTAATTAGAGACGATTTTTTTTAGACAAATCCCTAACTCTAAGAAGAAAATGTTTTCCATCTCAAATGATTTGCAATGGCCGAATCAAAGAAGGAATGTATTTTGTCTCTGAATCTATCTTTGATTATTTAGTAGTATTGGCCCATCACGGGCCAAGTGTTAAACGAGCCAAGACCAAAATATTTTTTATTAAAATACAAATTATACATGTAAAACTTTACTTCTTTAATATTTTTAAATAATCAATAACTTAAATTTTTTATATTTTCTTTCAAAATTAATATAATTATATTTAAATTTGAAAATTCTATATTTATTTTTAAAAAATTACAGAAGTTTTCATATTCAAATTTACTATATTTATGGAATATAATATTATAAAATATAGAAATGTAATAAAGTAAGATTAATTATTCTAAATAATATATTTACAAAAAATGTTTAAAAAAAAGTCAACCCGTAGGCTAAACGAGTTGACTTGTTTAGATGTATTTTTAAACAGGCTTATTTTTTCAGCCCAAGACTGCCCATTTATGTTAGCCCCATTGCATATACAAATCTAATTTTTGGTGAAAACAAGCATATTAAAACAAATTATTTGGATTACATTTAAGGCTAAGCAACAGACCTGGCAACCCAACCTACTCAGTTAGGTTGTTTGGGTTGAGTCGAGTCAAAAAAATTGAACTTCATGACCAGTGGTTAGGTAAAGGGTTGAAATAGTTGAAAAAATTTCAATCCAACCTAACTTGTCAACCATATATATATATATATATATATATATATATAACTCTAATTCTTCCATATTCTTCTCTTATCTCTTTCAATCTCTCACAGTCTCCCTAGGGTTTTTGTCTCCCATGCACTAGCAACAGCCAGCAGGTCTAGCACAGCAACAGCACCACTACAATCTAAAAATCACTCCTTCTCTATTATTTCATCTCCATCGACCGTCAAATTCATCTTAGTCCTTCACTCATCAAATCTCTATCATCTTCATCAACCATCGACTCCATCTTCACTGATGTATCACGGTACCTAACTGACCAATAGGCTTATTACCGATGAAAACATAGCCAGAGAACACCGATGGAGATGCTTATTGGGCTACAACAACCTTTCGCCCACAATTTCTCTCTCTCAGCCTCACTCTACGGCATGCTCTGTTTCACGGATAATAAAGGAAGACGACGAGAAGGAAAAGGGAAGAAAGAATACCACCACTACCATTCTTCCAGAAAAGAAGATGGTTCTCTAGTTCAAAGATGGCTTTAGTTCATATGAACCATTACCACTACCCGACTCCAAAGAAAAGAAAAAAGAGAGGATAACAAGGAAGGGGAAGAAGATGAGGGGAAAGGGGAAAAAAGTCCAACCTGCCAACCCAACCAACCGGTAAGAGTATGGGTTGGGTTAGTTTAGGTTTAGTCTTCAAAATTGTTGAACACGACCCGACCCAACTTGCTGACTTTTGGTCGATTCGGGTTGAAATTCTCCCCTAACCCGAACCATGCTTAGTCCTAACTACGTTGACAAATTATTTTCAAGAATGTGGAGAAGGCAAATGAAAGAGCTAAAATTTGAAGACTTTTTATTTTCCAGAGCTTTAGGACTTAGAATTTTAGTAAAAGTATTTGAATGGAAAGAAAAATGGTTTTAAAGTCTTAAAAATGTTTTTGAATATTTACATATGTTGAAAAAGGTTTTTGAAATTGCTAGAATAGCTCTACTTGGGTCTTAAAAACTCAAAAACTTTTAAAATCTTTATTTTTGACCTACAAAAGGCTACCAGTCGAACCAATTATTCTCAAGCTGAAAATCCTAAGACTTCCAATAAGCTACTAGTCAACCACTTGCAAGCGGTCGATCGATATTCTCTGTATCAAAATTCAATCTAGTAGACTACCAGTCGACCGGTTACTAGGAATCAGTTGATCACCAAGGAGTTATTGGTCGACTAGCACCTTATTAAAAGGTACCAATTGATTGTTGCAGCACGCTGACATCAATAATAACGACTATTTTCTACTAATATCATTTGCAAACTTTCTCCGACAAATCTTTTACACCTTGCACTATTTATATGAGCTACATTAAATGTCAAATCATCAAGAAAACATTCTCTTTGCTGCTGAAACTCTAATTAAACTTTTCTTGCCAATCATTTACTAATTTGAGAGCTTATACTTTTATATTCACCCTATCCAATAGAGTTGACTTTGCTTCACTTCATCTTTTCTGAGTTAATTGACCAACAAGTGGGCTTCTTGATTAGGTGTTCGGGTTTAGATAATTTTAAGGGGGAGAGACACCCTTGAAAAAGAAAAGTTATCTGTTGTAGTGGCTCACAAGTGTCCATTTATACAAACTTGTAGATTATAGTAAAATATTCATAAAATTGTCTTGAGGATTGGATGTAAGCTTGATTATAAGATAAACCAGTATAAATATTATTTACTTGTTGGAATTTGATCTTCTTCTCCCTTACTCTTTACTTATTTAAGTCTTATTTTTTATTCCTTGCACTTCTATTATTCATCTTGATTATACTCTGTTTTTTTGGTTTATAAGTTTGGCATTGGTTTTGAAAAATCTTTAAACTTCCAACAAATGTTTGTGAAAATTTTTAATAACTCAATTTACTCCCCTCTTGAGAGTTAGCCATTTCTATCAATTTACGAGCGGTCACAGGCTGGTCCACAAACCACAGGCCAAATTGACAATAATATTATTCAGGGACAAATTTTTGTTGTTCAGTGACAAATTTTTTCGTCTCAAATGATTTGCAGCGATCAAATCAAAGAAGGAATGCATTTCATTTCTGAATTTATCTCTAATTATTCAAGGACAGATATCTTATTTATTTAGAGATAGATTTTTTGGTTTCTGATTTGTGATTTTCTTGTAATGTTATTTTTAATGAATTATCTCTTTTACCCAAAAAAAAACTTTTATAGATAAAAAATATTCAACACAAATTGTCGTTTGTCTAGTTAAAATTACATGTCAACAACACCGAATGAACTTTTGTTCATGTGTTTGATACATCAGAAATTTTTCATAAATGATTAATTTGACAGTATATTTCAAATTTGAGATGAAATGTTACTTTTAATAGACAAATGAGAATGAATTGAAATTTACATCTGAGGAATAAAATTGAATTTTACTTTAAATGGAATAATGAAATTAAAACATGAAACAGCACATTAACAACATTTGACGAACCTTTGTCAACGCGTTAAAACACGTCAACATTTTTCTGTTAATTATTTTAAACAATGATAGCAATTGAAATTAAATTGACCCATTTTGTAAATAAACAGAACTAAGTTGGCACAAAACAAATATGTGGGACAAAATTGACACCAAATGTAAGGGATGAAAAGATTATTTTTGTCTAAGGTTATTTGAAATTCTAATGACTTAATTATGAATTTTTTAAAATATTAAATTAAAATTTGAGAGAACATAAACCAAGAAAAAAATTTGGTTTTTCTAATGAACAAAGTGTGTTTTATTACATCTTAAATATATTAAAATTGCAATTAGAAGGGTTTCAAATGTATTATACCATAGTTATTCAACTTTGTAAATTTGAGTTTAATACCTATACAAAGATCCTAACCCAATATATTCAAAATAAGAGAGTGAAAACTAAGGATTATGTCAATAAAGAGTGATTCAAGTAATAAACAAGTTTAAGTTCAATAGTTAAGGAACATCTTTACTACCAGCCAAAAAAAAAAAACCTGTGAGCTGGGACAGTTTCAATACGTTGAACAAGATTAATCTGACATTCAAAAAAAAAATAGAAAAATCTAGTAAAAAGAATAATCATAAATTTATTCTAAATACATTTTGTTATATTATACATTATTACAATGCATTTGTGATACATATGCTTAACTTATTGACTGTGACCAACTTAAATATTAAATTCTAGAACTTGGATACGTCCAGATGGAAGCAATCCGGTACAATCATTTCAAAGCCAGTTTCTTTTTTATTTTTTGTTTAAGAAAAGAAGGGCAAAGAACAAGGACTTAAAACAGTGAGAAGGGTCAGAATCAATGTTGTCAGAACCGGTCCGGCCATTGACCCGGACAGGCCTTCGGGTCACTGGATCACTGGTTCAACCGTCGGGTCACCGGGTCAATTGCTGACCCGGATAAATGCATTAAAAAAATTAAAATTATATATATACCTATATATCTTTACAAATAAATTAAAAAATAAATAAAATAAATAATTTACATGTAAATTTCATAATTTAAAGTCATAAACATCCAAAATAATTTCTAAACATCTATAATAATTTAAACATAAAGTCATAAATAAAATCATCCAAATATAATAATTCATATATTTAAAGCCTTAAACATCCATAATAATTTATAAAGTCATCAATAATTAAGAAAAATTACGTAATTTTTAAGAAAAAAATAAATTTATCCTCTTTAAATTAAAAATAATAATTTTGATATTTTATTTTATAGTATTTTCAATTTTATTAAAAAAAATCCACCACTTGTAGAATTCAAATTAATCCTTTAAAAGTTTAAATGGCTTGTTATAAATTTAAAGGACTAATTTGAAACCAATATTTGTTATAGACTACTTTGAAAACGTTTATTATCTAACGTAATACTTTGGAATATTCTAACCTTAAGGAGTTAACTTCAATTTTAAATAAAATTTATGAAAATGAAAGAGGAATTTAACTAATATTTTTAGAGAAATAAAGTGAGAATATTATGTTTCAATTTGTTTGTAGTGGAATGATGTAGATATGAAGAAAAAAGAAAGCATTAATTTTTAGAGTAAATAAAACAAATTTTTTTTTTGAGGATTATTAATCAATGTTAGCCATAAAAAAATTTTAAAAAAAATTAAAAAAAAAAAAAAAAAGAAATCCGGGTCAATGGGTCGCCGGGTCACCGGGTCGCCCGGGTTTTGACCGGATCGCCCGGGTCTTGACCGGGTCGCGTGCAAAACGGTCTAAAGTCCTGACCCGGACCGGGTCATGTCCCGGGTCGACCCGGCCGGGTCGGTCCGGGTCATACAACTATGGTCAGAATAATTAAGTTCTTATACCATATGGAAAAGTGTGGAGTTTCAAAGCACACTGCTCACTCACCCATTATTAGCCCAGCACAAAAGTATGGCCTTTCTCTAGCCACCGTCCATTTAAAGATTAAGCATTGTTTAAGCATTAACACTAAAGATTGCACAACAGACCCACCCAGCCTCATCAAGACCCTCGTACTTTCCTTCCCATATATATATATACACACACACACACACACACACACACACACACACACACACAATGACACATATAGGCAAACCTACATTTTATCTTAAATTTTAAGTTGTTGGGTTTAAGATCGTTTAAATTTTTGTAAATGTTGACTTAATCATTCATGTTTATAAATATGAGGGGGCATATTTGAAACTTTAAAGAAATATTAGGAACATATGTGAAATTTTTAAGAAATTTCAGGGATTTTTTTTATATACATGTAATAAACATGGGAGCATTGAGTAAATGTGGGAGACCACATTAGCGTCTATCGTTAACAATTTAAACGACATTAAATTCAGGGTATAATAAAATTAATTAAAAAGATATAGAATATAATTGACACAAAGTAAAATTTTAAAATATAATTAAAACTTGAATTAAAGTTTAGTGGCATAAAAGTCACTTTTCCCTACATATATAAAGTGGATAGGAGTGGTTTAATTTGAAAGATAAGAAGTAAAAAAAATAATCATCTTTAGATCATAAATTTATAGTTCATATTATTGTTTGAAAACTGAATCAAACTAGTTGATTAGACCCAAAAACTAGTGAATCAGTTATACAACCATTTTGATTTAACACACTGGACCTATCACAAAAAATACCAGTAAAAAATTAATAAAACCAAACAATTCAAAATCAATTTTAGTTTTCTTTTTTTATATATTTTTATTTTTTCATACATTTTATGAGTACTAATATATTATTCTACATATGAGTATTTTTAATATATTATTTTGTAACTAATTATAAATTTTGTTCTATATTCATATATTATTCAAATTAGGTGATGTTGTTAAATTTGTACAAAAATACTTAATAACTTGTTTATATTTTTTTATAAGTTTATACGCCTAAGTATGAAAAGATTTATTAAACTATTATATTAGATTTTTAATTTGTAAAATTAAAATATTTATGCATATTTATTTATTTACAATCATTTTAATAGTGGTTTTAAAAAACTTTGGTTTAATTTCTTTCAATATATATATATACACGTACGTATGTATATATGTATGTATAAACTGAAAGATTCTTAGAAAGATTTAATTTTTTAAAACAAAAAATTTAGAGCTCAAGTCAATTATGAAGATATACGTAAATATGTCGAGTATGAGACCATTGAAAAGTATATCGAATGCCCATATATTTATTTTTTCATGATTGGTTTGATGAGTGAACAAAAAAACTTACATATAATTTTGATTGAACTAAAAAAAGTTTATAATCGAGTATTAAAAGAATTATTGTGGAAAGTCATAAAAAAAAGTGTTTGTGTTGCGTATAACAAAGCTATAAAAAATCTGTATAAGGGGGCAACAATTAGTGTGACAACGTCTAGAGCGAAGACAAAATATTTTTCTATTAAGATTGGTATGCATCAAATATCATTTTTGAACCTTTGTTTGTTTGATTTGGTTTTAGACGTTATGACAGAGCACATCCAAGAAAAAATCTCTAAATGCATACATTTTACAGATGATATAATTTTCATAGCGGAGTCAAGGGAAGAGATTAGCTCTAAACTCGAGTTATTGAGATGTACTTTAGAATCGAAAAGTTTCTGTCTGAACATGAGTAAAACAGAATATATGCACTGCAAATTTAACAAGCGGCAAGCTAGAATTGAGTTGGTGGTTAAAATTAGAGACTATGTTATACTATAAGTATCAAAGTTTACGTATCTGGGATCAGTAATACAAGATGACAGTAAAATTAATAGAGATATTACACATATGATACAAGTTGAGTAGTTGAAATAGAGAAAGGCATAAAGAATTATTTTTGATCGAAAAGTACATAATAAGTTCAAAGGAAAGTTTTATCGTACTACCATAAATCGACAATATTATATGGGAGTGAATGTTGAGCATTGAAAGGACAATAAAAATAAAAAATTAGGTTTTCAGAGATAAGGATGTTGAGATGAATATGTGATTATATAAGAAAAGATATGATCCGTAATAATTATATATGAGGTAGAGTTGGAGTGGTACATATTGAAGAGAAAATTGTAAAAGATCGTTTAAAGTAGTTTAGACATGTTCAAAGAAGATAATTGGATGTGTCAGTAAAGAGAGTTGAACAAATGATATGGAGTCATGTGAAAAAAGGAAAAAAGATTGAGTAAGATCAAGAAGGATACTTAGAGAAGTCATTAAATAAAATCTTTTAATAAATGAGATACCTAAAGAGTTGATTATTAATAGAGTTCAATGACGCTGTATAATCTATATAGTTAACCCCAACTAATAGGATAAGGGTTGTTGTTGTTGTCGGTGGTGGTGGTGGTGGTTTGGTGAGATTTACCAAAGAATTTTCGTACGTGAACTTCGTTGGTTCAGTGCCTATCTGTCAGATAAATGGTTCAATGGGTCCTATGTATTTTGTCGTCACTTTCAGACAGCCCAGAGCTTCAGCTTCTTTAGAAAAAGAAAAAGCACACGGAATCGCCTTCCAGATTGAATATGCGTTCCCAAAAGCTCAAAAAGAAGCAGCATGGTAATAAGTTAATAAGCGGTAGGCATCATTCCCCAAGTTCTCTCTTCTATGTCTGCAAGGTGTTTGTATTAATGTCTGCGAGAATAACTTATGAAAACCATAGAGCATACCATTATTACATGGACCCGCATTGAACGTATCCTGAGTTATATTACATTCATGGTCAATATTAGCAATGCCAGATATGTTCAATTATGTACTTTAAAGGATGCACTTATTATTAGGCAGACAGATGACTCAAAATAAGGCTTATGGTGTAAGCAACGCAGTGCTAGTTGCTGTTCCGATCAAGTATAAACACCCTGGCAATCTCATAGAAGTCAAGCTGGCCTCAAATGTTGAAAGCTAAGGAGCATGTGAATATCATCATCACAATCATGGTACTGTCTATGCTGTTCAATTGAACTTGGAGTTCTTTCCTTTGATGCATCTTCCTTTATTAGAAGCGAACCATTTTGTTTGAAGAATTGTATCACATTATTCTCCCTACATTGCTTATATTGCAGGATTTGACAAGCTGAGCATGGGCAATGAAATGGGTAATAACAACACATCTGCTCTCAAAGGTACTTATTGGGTTTGTTGTTGTTCTTTCTTTTTTGTTTCTTTATTTTTCAATTCCATTCTGCACTTCTGCAGAGGAAGATAACACAAGTGAGGCTGAGAAAAAGAATTTCCAAGAGGAAGTTCATGCCGAGAGTGTGAAGAAAGAGAACCAGATAGTTTCTGCTGACACAAAGGCCGATGACTGGGCTTCTGATGGTACAATTCAACATGGAAATAAGACATTCAAAGGCGATACTAATGGAGATGGTATCACGGGAGAAAATCAAACATTCCCAACATCTAAATCCGAAGAGGTAATGGAAGAAGTTGCAAGGGCTTCAGATGATGCACATGCACCAATTCAGCTTGGAAAAGATATACTGGCAGATGATGTAGAAAAGGAAAACCAAACAATTCCAGCAGCCGAGGCTGAAAATATTGAAGAGAAAGTTACCGGGTTGGCTTCTGTTGAATCGATAGGCATGCTTGGAAATGATTCATCAAAAAGTGATACTCATGGAGATGATGTGATTGTAGAAAATCAAATGCCTCCTAGTGCACTTGCAGATGGTTCATTGGAAGGAGATACATATGAAGATGATGAAAATGGAGATCACCCAAAACATCCATCAGATGAAGGCGAAGTTATTCAGGTTGAAGCTGTAAGGGTAGATTTAGATGATAAAACAAGTAAACTTAAGAAAGATAAATCTCAGAAAGATACTCATGATACTCATGAACAAGGTGAAGATGCAATAAATCCTATTTCCGAAGACAAAGATGTGCTGGGAAACACAACCAGCTTGTTTTCTGATGATCAATCAATTGGGGTAGATTCATTTTCTTCTGCAGGTTAGTAGTTTCTTTTTATATGATATATTTTAACTAACAATTGCTTAATTAGTATAACAGTATAAAGAATATTCGAAATTCTGTTCTGTAGCGCAAGAAATAACTGAAATCAGACAAGATGAAAAATCTCCAAACGCTGGATTAGTAGAAAAAGAAGTACAAGACTGTAAAATCTTGTCAAATTCTTTGTTGGGAGGTACTGAAGACTGTGAGGAGCAGGAGCAAAATGATTTATATTTGACGAAGAATCTGCTGGTGACATGTGATAATCACCTTGACGATGAGCCTTCAACCAAACAAGGTTAGACCACTTCACCTGTTTATGTTTTCATATCTTTATTCCATCTTTTATGATTAAATGTCAAATTTCATACATTCTAAATAATCATATTTATGATGAATCAAACTTTTATTACCTCCTGTTTCCTTGCTTTGAATTCCTGCAGATGAAGAGAACACTGAGGGTTCAACATCGGATGCCTTGGGCATCTCAAATGATGCAGAACTTCAAGAATCATCAGATGTACATTTTGATCATAATGAATTGGTCAAAGTTCTTGCAAAGCCATCAGGTAGTAAATCACTGCAAAGCGATCTTCAGGGTACTGATCCATTTCATTCACTGGATGAGGATGATGACTCAGAAAGAGAAACAGAAACCCAAGAAAAAATGCTTTGCGGAGCCAAGATGGACGGTGGAGACAGAGATGAGTGTGGGAGTAGTGTGAGATATGCCTCAGAGATAACTGATGATTCTTCGAGTACTGGAGATAAAAGCAATGGCAGTCTACAGGCGAAGGTGAACCATATTACTGATCATTGCATGAATTCACAGCCAGAATCCGATATGGTTTATGACCAAATGAAGTCTGACCAAGAAGAAAAGAGCAAAGTACTTTGTGAAGAAGGAAAATTGAGTAGAAGTGAATCAAAAATGGAGATTTCACAAGATCTCATTCCAGGTCAATTCTGGGAAGAGACACTGAAAGAATTCAAGGCTGACATCACCAACACACATGATATGACTGTATGGTCCAATGGAGTCTGTAATGGAGAAGAAAAAATAGTTCTTACTTCAAGCATGTCTGGGATAAACAACACTGATCAAGTTGAAGAACCCAAAGTTACTGAGAATGGAGACCAATTTGATGTGTGCATTAGTAACCACTACACTTCAGATGAAATCAGCACTGCTGCAGTACAGGAAGATTTCATGGTTCCTGAAGATGCAGTGGATGCACTTATCCCAGGTACAACAGCTGTAAATTGCATACAAGAAGAGAAAGATAACAAAAAGGTGAAAGGTTTTGAAGAAATAGACAATATTCCAGATGTCTTGCATACCATGGTAAAATGTTTAGGCGAAGAAGACATGTCAGAACAATTCAACTCTCATGTTTTAACTTCAAACCAGAAAGATTCATTTGCCTCGCAGACTTCTTGTTCTTTGTCATACCAAGAGGACAATGTAAACCATACCAAGAGTTTTACTTCCATCAGCTTGCAAGCCTCAGATTCAAAGCAAGAAAATGACAGTAAGTCCCTTGGTGCCACAGGTGACAACTTTGATTCTTCAAATTTAAACGTGCAAACTCTGGACTTAGTTGATGATGAAGCAGTTAAAAAAGAAGGGCAAGACTATTCTCTACAAGCAGAAGCAACTTCAATAAAAGAAGCTGAAATAACAACTTCAGAAGCCAATCTGCCCAGAGTACCATTTCTGAACAATTCTTTACGTGCAAATGGCTCTTATGAAGTGGAAAGTGTAACGAGGTCCAGCACAGAATCGAATCCCGATAATCACAATATCTCTGCTCTAATGCAAAAATCACCTAGCTTCAATCTTAATCTACGAATAGAAGTGAGGCCCGAGGAATCAGATCGAATTCCATTGCTCCTTGAGCAGAGTAAGATTGCAATTGAAGGCTTACCAAACCAGATTAGTCTAAATCTTACCAACTCGAAGCCTCACGCTGAATATGAACCGTGCATATTGCAGCACGAAGAAATGCCAGTGGAGGAGAAAGTAGTTACTATGGAAAGAAGTTACTCTGAGAATTTCAAAACTCCATTCTTAGGTCTCTTGAAAGAAGAAGAAGAAGCTCATCTTCTAGTCATGCCTAAGAAACAAGACAACCATGTTGGCACGGTGAAAGCAGCCAAGGAAATGGCGTCTGCTTCTCCTAAAGGAAAAGAAAAACGCAAGCCTAGGCCTTTCTTCTTCAGCAGTTGCATGTGTTGTGCAACTATGACAAACTAAAAACCTTTAAAAATTGCTTCTGCGTCGATTTCAGTTTTCTGCTTTGTGCATCTGAGTTCTTGTTTTGTTTTATTTTTTTTTTCTTTTGAATGTGAAGTTTTGATCTGAATTATGGTGAGATATTGGTTGGCAGCATGGTCAGATCAACCAACAGTGAAGGATTTTATGATGATTATATGGTGTAAATTCAAGACAGACTGATTATTTGTTAACTTGTACTTTGAGAGAATTCATGGAAGTGAGGACAAGGAAAAGTGGGGATGTTTATAGAGGCAACTTTTCTTCTTGTGATTGTGACATTTATTTGTTTGTTATACAATGGTTTGAGACGCATATATTGACTATACTTCAACATTTATGTCTGATTTTCATTTATGTACCAACAAAGACAGGCTAAGTTTGATTGTTTTAAATAAGAAGAAAAAGACTGGTTGATTAACTGATTTTGAATTCTATATTTGTAATAGTATTCAAATATTTTATATTTTAAAAAGCATAAATATTGTGATATAGATATAAAACACGATATAATAGGATATTATGTGACATAATAAAACATATAGTCTGCAAAATATAATTTAAAACAAGGCATATTGATGTGACTGTGAGTGTTAGACTGTCAGTAATGATACTATTCTAATTTTTGAATATGGATGCTTCATAGCTTATATCCAAAAAAAAGCACCACTCAACACTCAGCTATCCATTAAGTTAAAAGTAATATACACTAATCTCCTTTGGTTAAATTCATAATATTTTTCTTTTTCAAAAATTATGCTTGTATATTTGATATACACGTTTAAATGTACAAGTGTGTTTGGCCCATATAATTAACTTTTTAAATTTTATGCGATTGTAATTTTATTTTAATATAACAACAGACGTAGCTAGATTAATGTTAAGTTTTGACATAAAAATGTAATTTTATTTTTATTATAACAGTAAATATAGTTAACTAATGTTTTTAAAAACAAGTAACTTTATTGAGAGAAATTAAATTCAAAGAAAGGTTTCTGCAATGAATATCAAATGACTAAATCCTTAAACTTCATTTTAGTTCCTCACAAGTATGAAGAGAACTAAGAGAAATTACAAATATAATAAAGATATGAAATATATAATTAAATATAAGAAAAAATGAATATAACCTAGTCTAGACTAGAGTTAAATTAATTAGTTGATTGTGGAAGCTTAAACAAGTGGAACAGGGTGTCAGATTTTAACTGGACTCTCTTTCTATGACACATGAAAACACTGAAACAAATTAACAATGTGTCTCACCACCTTCAAGATGTCAAGACAGCTAATTGCAAGCTTTGTTTGATTCAAAACCCTTTTCTTTCTTTCTTTCTGTTTGTTTTTAATGACATAAGCATGACCATGTTAATATAACCACGCGGTTTTGTGACATGTTTCGCATTGTTTTTTTTTATAAAAAATAAATTATTGATTTAATTTATAAAAATTATATTTATCTTAATTTAATTTTGATTAAATTATAATTTTGGTCTCCGTAGTTTCATCAAAATTATAAATTGATCTTTATACTTTATTTTCATATAAAATAGTCCCAATAATTATTTTAATCTATGTAAGTTAGTCTTTGTCATTATTATGATTAACTTTACAGTTAAAATGATCTTACATGACAGTTGATGACTTGATGTACACATTTGTAAAAATATCAATAATGTCCCGTCATTAATTTTTGCATAATTGAATCGTCATATAAAAAAAATCTCATTTTGCCCTTAATTCCTAATTTTCTGACCTAAAGTTAGTATGAGAATTAAGGGAAAATAAGAATTTTGTTGACATGGCAACTGAAAATTGTACAAAAATTAATAATTAAATATTACTGGCATATTCACAAATGTACACATTAGCTACCATGTAAAATCATTTTAATTGCAAAGTTAACTATAATAAAAGCATAAACTAACTTATATAGATAAGAAAACTATAGAGATCATTTTATATGAAAATAAAATATAGGCACCGATTTATAATTTTTGTAAAATTATATGAACTAAAATTATAATTTAACCTTTAATTTTTGAAAGATACGTGTCATAATTTAATTTAAAAAAATATATATATCTTTTTTATTATTAAATTATAAAATTCACTGTTATTAAAATTCAAATTTTTTGTGACTAAAATTATTTTAACAAATAAATAGACTAAATTAAAATAAGTATAAATTTTTAAGAATTATATTAAAATAATTATAATTTTTTAAAAATTAAATTAATAATTTATTCTTATTTTATATGACATAAAGATGAGGCAAAAGACTGAGTCAGCATTGCAACAAGTCAAGAAAATGACAAACTCTATGAATGAAATTTCTCATCATAAAGTCACATGTCCAACCACTAGTATTTTTGTTAGGTCAAAGTCTAAGAGTTGGATCCAAAACTTTCGTCATCCATCATTGTTATTGAACAGCATCAATATTTGTGCATTTTAAATAAAAACTCTTGTATGAAGTGTGTGAAAAGGGAGATATAGAGAATATTGATATATACTAAGGGGGA
This sequence comes from Biancaea sappan, assembly GCA_037074585.1. Taxonomy (NCBI): domain Eukaryota; kingdom Viridiplantae; phylum Streptophyta; class Magnoliopsida; order Fabales; family Fabaceae; genus Biancaea; species Biancaea sappan. The sequence continues at coordinate 33,175,302 of CM073491.1, forward strand.
AAATAGAAAACCAAATTGGTATTATTATACTGATCAACTAAATATGAAAGAATACAACATCAAATGGGTTGGGAAGTTGAACAAATTAGAAAAAATGCTTGGTCATTAACATCATGGACTACGAGTAGAATACATCAAAAAGAAAAAATAATGGTACACTTAATTATTATTAACTTTCAAATAAGGAATGAGATTTGGAGGGGCAAATTGAATATGAGGAATTAGAAATATTTCCAATTCAATTTGAATTAAAGGGTGAGATTTAATTAATCATCCAATGGTCATCATCATCTTCACGAACTCATCATAATTAACTTGGCCATCACCATCCAAATCAGCCTCTTTTATCATCTGCTCCACCTCCTCGTCTGTTAATTTTTCTCCTAGATTGATCATCACATGCCTCAACTGCACCCAAAAAATGAATACATAAATTGAATTTTAGATCTTAGTATCTGTGTTTATATTATATATTCAATATTTATATCAAATATAAAACGATGGCTTAATCAAATTTATTTATTTAAAATGAAATAATAATATATGTCAGCTCAAATTTTAATTAAAATAATATATATATATATAGACATATAAAATAATTTAAAAATTAATTTAATATGTTGATTAACCTCATTTATTTAATACATATATCGAATCTAATTTTTTTTTTTGGGTAAAATATCGAATCTAATTTAAAGTTTCGAAGAATCAAATTTAAATAATTTTCAAATAATTGAATTCTTTTATCCCCTAAGTCAATCCCCAATGCATTTTTCTATTCAGAAAACTAATATCAATTCATTGCATGCGGAAACGTACAAAGTACTGTCCCAGATGTGCACATTAATTATAAGTACTCCACCCAAAAATAAAGAAGATACGTTAGATAAATTAATTAATTAATCAAAACACGTTGAAATCCCAAAAAACCAATAAGTGCAGATATTTCATTACATCATAATTGTTTTTAGAACCCCATGATATATATTATTATAACTCATATTCTTACAAAATTCCAACCCTGCAATTTTCATTTCAATGGTATTATTTTTCACAAGTGGGAAAACAGCTCCTACCATAACTTGTGGAGAAAGATGGATAAGAACAAAAAATAAAAAGTGGGGCTCCGTGAGTTGTAAAGCAAAAAGTCTTGACCAAATCAACAAAAAGTAAAAGAAATAATAAAAATAGAAAAGAAATAAGAAATATATAAATATACCTCACTAGCTGAAATATAACCATTTTGATCTTTGTCAAAAACCTTGAAAGCCTCTTTCAGCTCCTCCTCTGCATCAGTCTCCTATATGTAAAATTACCACAAATCATATGTAACTTAGCCTCTGACAATTAATATTAACAATTTGTTTATTAAAATATTAGAAATACATTTTTTTCTTTTACAAATATATTCTACTTGAGGCAATCTTTGTTTTAAACAATTTGACACTAAATATGAGTATCTCATCTCTCCAAATAAATATTCGAACCTTAGCATATTATTTTGTAAAAAAATTAATTTTTTATATCAAAATATACAAATAAAGTCTTACACCAACTAAATTTGGGAAGGATCGTAAATTTATAAATATAATTAATATCTTCGTTAATATAAAACTTTTTAAGAAATGTTTAAAACCAAATCCACAAAGGCTTTGCTCCAAAGTGGACAATATCAGTTTATACTTATGCAAGACCTTCCACTACAAAAAAATTCCGTTAACAAGAAGAGAGTGTATGTACCTTGATTTTCTTGGCCATTAAATTTAAGAACTCAGCAAATTCAATAGTTCCATTGCCATCAGCATCGACTTCGCTGATCATATCTTGAAGCTCTTCTTCTGTGGGGTTCTGATCCAACGAACGAATCACCGTGGCCAGTTCTTCCAGAGTAATGCATCCTATTCAATCAAACATTCCAAATTTCTTTATAATGAAGAAAGGCAGTGAAGGCAAATTAAAGCAGAGAAGATAATTGAATAGAAAAAACAGAGACACATTTCTCACCATCGCCATCTTTGTCGAACAAGCAAAATGCTTCTTTCAACTCAACAATCTGTTCTTCGCTCAGAGCATCTGCCATGGCGGTGTTGTTTTGGTTATGCTTCAAGCTCAGAGAGATAGAGAGACAGAGAGAGAGAGAGAGAGAGAGAGATTGAGAGACAGAGAAAGGAAGAGAGAGAGAGAGGAATGTGTTGAGTATAGCTCAATCTTAGCTGGGTATATGTAGAAGTTCAATTGGGAGGTGGAGGGGTACGTTTGAATTTTGATTTAATAATGAGAGTCAAATAAAGTAGATGACTATACTTTGATGTAACATTAATGGCTTTATTATGAGAAAGAATCAGAAAGAGAGACAGAACCTTGATCGCAATCTAATCTAGTAAACACGTTAAAATGGGAAGAAGGAGATTCAAACGTTGAAAGGTATTTTAAAGTGTTTACCAAACACTACTAGTTGAATTATATTTTAAATTTTAAAATGTAATATTTTTTCTCATAAATTATCAAAGAAATTATATTAATTTAACATTAATATATAAAATTTATTCAATTTTTAATAAAAATACAGATAAGAGAATTATTTTGAATTTTTATATACTAATTTTTATTGATGTATGAAATTTTTAATTTTGAAATAAATTAAGTAATTGTTATAAAATTGTCATAAAATTATAGTCTAGGGGGTTATGTGTAATTTCATGTTGAGTAAATAAATAAAATTTAATTTATGGTTGAATAAATAATTGGGGAGATGAAATTGGGACAGCTGGAGGGTACGGTGTTTTGGAGACAAGAGGCATTTAATTCAAAGAGAGAAGAGAAAGAGAGGAATGGACTGTCAAGTCTATAAATGTATGGGGAGATGTGTAGTGTAGACTATAGACTGTAGAGACTGGGATTTAATTTTTCATATTTTATTTTCGATTAAATAAAATTAATTCAAATTTCCAAATTCCAAACCCCCCAAAAACCACGCTGGTTTTGCTTGCAAGCCAAGACACGCACAAGTCGCTCCACTTTTCTTTTTAACTAAAATTTTGATTTTGGTGCAATTTTTTCATCATCGTCTCATGTTTGTAATCAATTTTTAAATTAACATATTATATGTAGGTGTTGTCATTTTAATTAAAACAATATCATAACAAACATTAAACGAATTTCATTGATAATAGTTAATACAGATTTACACGTACTCTGTTTGAGGCATTTTTTTACAAATCACTGTTATGTGTCCATGCGTATCCACAATGAAAATATGCGTTATGTTGAGGAAGTCGTTCCTTTTCTTGGCTTTTGGCCAGTGGCTATAAGCTGATCACATAGTTAAGGAAGGAGTCCGGTACTTTTTGTATTAGAAAAGCAGATGTTTTTTTTTTTAGCAATTTTTTTAACCGTTGTTAAAGTAAAACAAAATCGTTGCTAAAATATAAATGTGATTAATTTTAGTAACGATTTTTATGTTTCGCGACATTTTAACTTTAGCAACGATTTTAGAATTGTAGCAACGGTTATAACCGTTGCTAAAAAGAAAAGCACTTACTTTTCTTATACAGAAAAGCAGGGGCGCCGGACTCACTAAGGAAGGGACTCTTGTGTCGCACTTTTCAAAGAAAACAAATAAATGTAATTATTTTGTCCTTTTGAAAATTTTTATAATTATTTTAGCATGATATTTAGATTGTATTTTACAAAAATAGTTAATAAACTAACTGAAAGTTTATAATTTAATTTTTAGTTGAAAACTGAAGTTAGATTATTAAATTAAAATTGTTTAATAAAAATAGTTATTAATTAGCTAATAAATATAAAATGACATATATTTTATAATATCAAAATAATACAAAATAAACATATCATTTATTTGTTTTTAATTAAATTAAATTAAATTTTATATATATATATATATATATTTTTTTATTATATATATAACGATGAGAGATGAATCAAGATATCGACACATGAGAAGACGACGACAAGAAGATAATGCAGAGATGCAGTGGGCTAAGGGTAAAATAGAATAAAAGTATAACAAGTATTTTTATAAAATAATAAAGATAAAAAAAATATAAAAACTAAAAGTTATAAGTTATAAGCTACTTAAGTGGCAAATAAATTAAAATTATTAAAATAAATTTGTTTATTAAATATTTCTAACAAACTTATTTACTAGTCAAATAAATTATAAACTAATTTTTTAGTATTGCCAAATACAGCCTTAAACAAATATATAGACAAAATTAAAATAAATACAATCTCAATTTAATTCTTAAACCTTGTATTTGTTTAATTCCATTCTTTTAGTTGTTATATCTTAAATTCTTTTTAAATTTTTCATTGTCTAAAATAAATATGTATAAAAAATTGAAGCAAATATAATCTTATAAAAATTAAATTAGAATAAATTTTTTAAAAGACATTGAAATTAAAATAACTGTAAACTAAATAATATGAGATGTAAGTGGTTGTTGGTGCGGAATGTGAAACGGTGAATCTTCCGTTTGAAAGGGTCAAAGGCGCCAAAGGGTGCGTTTTCTTCTTCTTCTTCTTCTTCTTCTTCTTCTTCTTCTTCTTCTTCTTCTTCTTCTTCTTCTTTTCTTTGACGATCACAATTCCTTGTATTTTGGTTTCTCAAGTTGAAATCCCTTTTATAAGTTTCAAAATGAGTAAATTATTATTTTTTTCGGTAAGACTTATCTAATTTCTTAATTTAATTCTTTAAATTAATTGTCTTAATTTAAAATTTGAAGCTAACTTTTTAATATTTTAATCTTTTCACATGTTAAAATCACGTTGGTCCTTTCAAAAAAAATTGTAAAAAAAATATTATGAAACAAAATTGAAATTGTTACACTTTGAAGGATTAAATTAAAAATTAGTCATTTTAAAAATTGCAATAAATATAAGCATGATCAAATCAATAATCAGCCTAAATTTTACTATTTTGTTTAGCTCTAAACTTGGCGAAAAAATTTTATAAAATAAAACAAAACTCATTTGACAATTTAGCTTTTCTTAATTCAGTTTTATTATTAAGATTCAAGCGTCTATGTTAAGTTCGACCCTTTAAAAAATTTTTGTTCTTTTAATTATTGGATGGATCTAAATTTTTAAACTATTTTTAGGAACCTAGTTAATTAGTTAGATATTAAAATAAAAAACTTAAAGACGTACGTAATAAAAAAATAGCTTCCAAAAAAAAAAATAGTTTCCCATGTATGAGAAATTATTTAATAGTTAAACATTTTCTCCGAAATTATTTTAGTTAGAAATGTGCACAAATATATACATGAGATAGTTTGGAATTTTATTGGAAAATGACTAATTTCCCTATTATTAATAAATAACTTCATTTTTTGTCTTCATTAAAAAAGGTTACAAGTTGATGCTGTTATTAGATTTGAAATAGTCTATCTGACTGGTTCTTCCAGAGAAGGACAAGCCAAAGAAGAAGCCGGCACACCTTAGGACTACGGAAAACAAATTACAGCATAAACAATGCAGAATCCTTTAGCGTCGACGTGGATATATTTGCTACTTATCTTTATGTAAATCATTAAATTTGAATTCTAATAATGTAATTTTTTTTTATTTTAAAAAAATCATTATTTATAATAAGTCGTTTGATCTTAAATCTAATAACTTATGAAGAGACACATTTTACCGTCAAGCTGTCTACTAAACGCCTAATTCCTACATGGAATTGGGTTTTTTTTCATAAAAAAAATTCTTAGAGCACCACAGTTCTTGAATGGTTATGAGCCTCACCTGTCCGTAAAGAGCCCACAACCATCCAAGATTGTATGTGCGTGGCTTATGTCCCTGGTCCGTCCACCAAAAAGAGAACTCAAGTCGATCCTACACTCTCTCTCCCTTAATGCTGCCATTAGTAAATATCAAACATGTCCTTAATTTGTGAATTTTAGTGTATTTCAATGCACATGCTAAATGAAGCATTAAATTGTATCCAAATATGATAATTACATCCAACACCATTGGGTAATTAGAGTAATGAAATTGTTATAATTATAATTGTCACACTTAATTAAAAATTTCCTGGCCGAAATCATGAGCTTGATTTTAATCCTTTAAAAAATTAAATTAAGTAAATATTTATATAAAATAAAACTGGAACTTAATCAGCAATCAAAATATACCTTGAAAACTTATATATTGTAGGTATGAAAATGAAACCCTAATTGAGTTTGATATAATCAAAGCTATGAGAAGTAATTTTTTTTTAAAAAAAAAAGGTAAATCCTGTTACAATTGCACTTAGTTTGAACAAAATGCTACTAAAAGACAAATATATATTTTTTAATTAACTAATATAATAGTATTATTGGCTTTCAGTAATAACTTTATACACACACACACATATTAATTATATAAATATTTTTACAAATTTAATAGAAATTTAAAATAAATTAAGTTTACAACCTCTAATATAAAATAAATAATATTGAAATTAAAATTTTGAGGACATTTCAATCATTTATTAAAATTTAAGAGGAGTTTTATGTAAATTTTACACATATAAGAAAGAATTGTATAATTTAAATATTTATGTGCCCACAAAAACGAAGTATCTTGAATACTTTAGCCTAACCGCCTCTCAAAAACATTTTGGTTTGGAGAACGTCTTCTAGTTAGATTTGAATTTGGTTAAAATTTTGAAGTAAATTACACTATTATTAAATTTTGATTTAATTTTATTCTCGATATTGTACTAAAGATATTTAAGATAATATTAAGCTTTAATATAATATTGTGATTATTTGATATTAACAACTGTTAAGTGATTTTATTTTTGAGAGAAATACATTTTGATATTGTCTAGAAAGTTAACTTTAATGACAAAAATATAAATTGAGGGGAGCATAATATAATTTTTAAAATAAATTATTAAATTAAAAGGTTTGATATTTTGTAAGCTTCCTCTTAACTATTAGATTATCAAAATTTTATACGATTTTAAAAATGATTTTAGTTTACTTAAAAATGTAATCTTTAAATTTAAGTTATAAGACTAATTTCTAGCATAAGAATCAATCCCAATTCTATTTGAGTTGTTTCTATTATTAAATTGTTTCCATCTGGCTAGCTATATATCTGTGCTAATGAGTAATGACTATAGATTTAATGGACATCGACGTCATTGAGCTATATATATATATATATATATATATATATCATTAGATTGCTTCTCTTTTATCCATTTTGGAAAATTTTCCTTAAAAGATATAAATATTGAAATGTTTGATCGATGATGATGTAATCAGCAGGCATGTAATAATGATCATATGTTAAAATAAGACGACATTTATCCTCCTTCTAGAATGTGGAAAGTAATGACTTAATCATAGACTAGCTATAGTTCTTACCAGACTTCACCTTAATTATGTCATATCTAATCAAATCCTTAAATTATAAATTTCGAGTTTAATTTTCCTCTTGTAATATTTTTTAATTAAAATTTTCTCACATAATATATATATTTTAAAATTTTACAAGCATCATATTTAAGAAGTTCAAACAATACGGGTCAGTAAATTTGATCCAATATTAAAAGGTGTAAATAATCTGTAGGATAATTTAGATTCAAACATGTACTTTGTGATATACAAACATTGATGGAAAATTTAGCACAAACAACCATATGCGAGAATTTTTTCAATTAAAAACATAAATATTCTAGTTATAATTCAATTATTTTTTGATTTTAATAAGTAATAAGAACACAATATAAATAATGATGGAACATAAATGACAATTTACATACATTGTCTTACCAAAATGAAGCCTCTTATATAACTGAGGAAATTATTACATAGCATCATACTCATGAGTTAACTTTTTTTATAATAACGTTTCATTATTATTATTAATCGGAGTTAAGTATATATACACACATAAATTATTTTTATTAACACTTCAGACCAAAATATAATATATATCAAATAAGTTCCTTAAACACATTTTATGAAGATTTTATTTTAGACCTAATTATAGATAGCCACATACATATATATCCTAATATATATACATACACAATAATTATTATGTAGGTCTATCCAAATAATTATTAGCACTTAACATGTATTCACAAAATAATTATATATATATATATAAAATAAATTAATGCTAACAAAGAAAAGTTAAAGCGTTTTATTTGCAGAACAAGGGTAGAATAAAATAATCAGATTGAAAACAACTTCTAACATTGAAATGTTTGCAAGGAGAATGAAAGAGAGGATCTCTACGGTTACTTTTTTATATATCAAACTGTTCGTCGTTTTACGTTTTCATTATCCATAATTATATAACAACTATAATTAACGACTCCTGATTCTTGACCTATGGGAGGCAGGAAAACTCAATCGAATCACGGAATTAAGCTATAAGGCATATATAACTATTTTTGACCATTTGATGAGCATGATATCTAAAAGAGCTGTGTTCACACCAGTTACGTCTTGCTCTTCACCGACTTATCTCCATGTGTTTAGTACATGAGATTTATATATATATATATATATATATATATATATATTGGAGTAATTACACGCGCCTCCCTTATAATTTTTTAAAATTATACTCTCTCTTCTTTTCTTTTTAAAATATACACATCCGTCATTTATAAATTTGAAATTGCTACAATTTAATCTAATTTTTTATTTTTATTCAAAGAGGCCTATTACAATCTTTTTTTTTAAAATATATTTGGTAATTTAATACCACATATTTTTTAGGCTAAAATACTATCCACTAAGTCATGTGTATATTGGATGATTTCTTTACAAGACAATATAATGATAGTTACATCTTATTTTAGATTAACAACAAATAAGAAAATATCACAATATGTAAAATTTGATGTTCTTAATTAGATTAATAGAAAATGTTTTATTCAAATAATATGTGACATTAGATTGTCAAATGTAATAAAAAATAAAAAAACAAAAAACAAAAAACATAATGTAACAAATCTTTCTTGACAAAAAACATAAAATTAGACTAAAATGTAGTATATATATTTTATAGTTATAGGGAGAGAATATTGTGTAGTAAAAATAGAAGGAATAAGAGTGTAATTTTAAAAACTTGCATGAAAGAGGAGTGCAATTACACTTATTTTTTCATGATGTGAGTATTATTATGTTGAAAATATACATAAAATATTCGAGTTAATTACTTGAACATCAGATACAAAACGTGTATATTTTACACATCTTATATCTTTTTTTTTTCACATGACACATGTTATATAAGCTAATCATTTGAGATCAGGATCTGAATCCTTGCTATATCTATTTGTTATGCATCAATATTCTTGCTTTCGTTCAATATATGCTTTGGTTTAAAAAAAAAAGTGTTTAATGTAAGACTTTGTAATTCCTTGTAACTTATGAGACTACATCTTACAAGTAACTTATTCCTTTTTTGTTAAACCACCAATATCTAAAAATGTAGTGGCTTTATTAATTTGGTTCCAATCGAGTTGGATTATAAAAGTGCAAAGTTTTGTCAACTTTATTTATTTTTCATTCACAAAATACTCAAATCTGATGCTTAAGACAAATAAGTATCAACCTGACTTAAACCAATAAGCATTGGTTACAAATATAACTTACTTTGGCATTTTGTATTATAAATATTTAAGATTAATTTGCCCTTTTTTTCCTTGATCAAAATTACTAATTGGTGTTTCTTTAATGGCGATTTTTATTTTTTCAGATTAATGATTCTTATAATATGTCACTTAGATGTATAATAATGTAAATAGTGTATTTAGAATTTTATTTAATATAAATCAATAAGTTGATCAAGTTGTCTGTTATAAAGTTTAAATTCTGATTTTGTCAATTTTTTAAAAAAATTAAATTGTAAGGAATTTTTGTGATTCACTTAGTCTTGATTTAGATGGACTGTCTTTGATGAATATATGCATTTGTATGTAATTGATGTTCTTATGTATGTTGTGAAAAGTAGTATTTGCACTTGAGCCCCTTTTGAGGGACTAAAATGAATTAAAGGAGAAAAAGAAAATGCTCATGTAAAATGGGGAGAAAATAAAAAGAATTTGAAATTCAATGTATTGATGGTTAATGTATATATGTGGTAAATGCTCTGTGTTGTGCATGGTTGAATCATGTCTGTAATGTGAGGTTTTTGAATTTGCCCTCACTCCAAGCCTTGCCTTCTTTTATGTGCCAAGGACAATTTGGTCCTTATGTCATAGTCATATACATACAATACAACTACTTAGCCTCTCATTTCTCTTACCACGACAACACACACACACCTCCCATTCTCTCTCACGGCTCTCCTCTCCTTCCAACTGCAATCCCTTTCTTTTCCTTTGGCCATCATATACCTTCGGCATCCCTTTGGTGGTCATCCTCTTGCTGAAATAACTATTTGAGGTAATGTTGCAGAAATCTCCCTTCTTCCTCCTTATTTTTTGTGCATTAGTGAACCTTAGGTAGGTTTTGGGTGAAAATCTTGTTGGTTGAAGATGGGTTTGCTTTTAAGCCACTGTCCTTCAGGTTCAATGAGGAAACTTGTTTTGGGTGATAGATTATTAAAAATGATGGGAAATGGTTGGTTGGAACTCAAAGGAAAAATCTTGAAAGAAACTTGATAAATTTCATGAATCTTGAATCTTAACTTGTATATGAGTTTGAGGGGATTTTACTTGTTTAAAAGTGTTCTTGGATGTCCCATTTCAGTCCAAGATAGATCCTTGAAGGTTTGGAAAGGAAATGATGAGTTTTAGAGCCTATGTTCGCTTGGCAATCTATCATCCGATCAACTGTCACATGCAATCAGTCGAATGATAGCTTACTGGGTTTCATTCCAATTGTAAGCAAAGACGAGCCAGTCGAGTGGGAGTCCCCACCTACCAGTAGAAAGGAATCAGTCGACTGCCTTGGGGTGCTAATTGACTGGTAGCATTTTGCCTTAAAATTTCTTGGTTGACTCGAGAGAAGCTAATCGACTACTCTAGGAGAGCCAGTCGACTGACCAGTGTCAAGGTCCCAATTTGAAGGATTTTAACTTTATTTTTCCTTCCAATTCTTTAGGGCTTCTTCTCTAAACACTTAAGCAACTTCTCCATCTCCAATTCATCAAGAATTAAGGTAGATTCATAGCTCGAACCCGAAGTGAGGGAAACTTCTACTTATATCTTGGTTATTGCTTCTAAATATATTAGAGAATTATTTAAATTCTTAGATGTAAGTTATGTGATAACTACGGTTTGGTGAATCATGAAGTTGTACCATATATATATATATATATAGGGATAATTGATTGCATTCTTATATGAATTACCCTGAAAGTATAAAGGTGAGCAATCATGGAAATGTACTATGTAATGAGTATGGTTTTAGACACGAAATAAAGTGCTTGACCTTTACATTTTAATTATGGATTGAATATGTGATAAAAATGTTATTGCCATGTTTATGATATTTACCCTTGAAATTATGTCAATAATGTTGAATGAATAAATCATGTTGACAGTGAGAGCAAGTTATCAATTTACACTAAGGACATATGGTGCCCTAGGTTGTGTTGCAATTGTTGTGGATTATATATGTTCATGATATGATGTTTAGAGTGTGATTGTGATGGCATTAAAAAGGGATGAGTTGGAACCAATAAGGAAGAGTTGGAGAAAATTAGGTGTTATATGAGTTCATAACATTTATTGGCCAAATTATATGAAGTAAAAGGATGTCGGTAGCCTACGAGCACATTGGAGTGAATAAGGGCGGCAAGAGATTGGGACATATGTCTAAAATCTGTATGTTATGGAAATGTGAATTATTTGCTCTTGCTGCCTATAATGCTATGTGTACATGTATGAACTTGATATGTTTTTGCTTGTTGTGTAGAGTAGAATGATTTCTCAATGAGTATTGTTATACTCACCCATTTTCTTCCCTTTTAGATCCATTTGAAGCTTAAGAGACTTATCCTACAGAGTACTGTGCTTGAGTCAACATCCCATTGCTCGTGGGTATTGCTTTGGTCCTTTTTGTATTCTTACTTTTTTGTAAAATCTAGTTGAAACATAGTAATTCAGCTAGGTGGGATATTAGGAAATATGTTTCATGTGAATGATTATTAACATAAAATGTATTTGGTGGAATCTATTTATAGTTTTTTTTAACCTAGAAATTAGAATGTTAACAAATAGATACAATGATGTAAACATTTAATTGTTTAATGAAAGGCAATACCCTTTAATCTTTTGAAATGAATCTTATGGCTATGATTATGATATGGTTATATGAGTATCGATGCTTGATTTCATATGCATGATTTGGGTTGTAGTTTAAACTTACAATAGTGGATGGAACTTAATTACTGTGTCGGTCTTGTGTCCGATCTTGGGGTATGACATTCAATGTTCATTGGAATGACAACTTAATTGAAAAATTCAAACCTCATAGAAAGATTTGGCAAAGGGATCCCCTTTCTCCACATATCTTCGTATTATGCATGGACAAATTATCCCAGTTGATAGAGAAAAGAGTCCAAAATGGTGCTTGGAAGCCTTTCAAAGTACGAAGGGAGAATTTTCCTATTGGCCATTTAATGATTACTAATGACATTATGTTTTTCTATAAAGCTTCTGTTGGTTAAGCAAAAGGGATGATGGAGATGCTAGATGATTTTTGTGCTTTGTCTCTAGGCAGAGAATTAATAACCAAAAATCCATTATCTATTTTTCAAAAAATATGAACTCTCAAATGAGGAAATTAGTTGCTAATCTTACTAATTTTGAGCCTACGAGTAATCTAGAAAGATATATGGGTGTTGAGATTAATCAAAATAGACACGGCAGCCATTTATTCCAAGATATTCTATGGAAAGTCAAGAGCATATTAGCTGGGTGGAAGGTTAATAGTCTCTTTGGCGGAAGAGTTACTCTTGCCAAATCGGTTATTGCAACCATTCCTAATTACACCATGCAAGCTACGTATATACCCAAGAAGAAAATATAGATAGACTTTATATGGGGTCACATCAGTAATGAGAAAAAGTGCCACCTGATCAAGTGGAGCACACTTTGTAAACCTAAAGTGGAAGGCGGCCTTGGCATTAGAAATTTGGAGAAGATGAACAATGCTTTTATGATGAAAATAGTCTGGAAATGTAAAACAAAGGAGGATAATCTCTGTTCTAAAGTTTTAAAGGTAAAATACGAAAGGAACAAGGATTAGAGTAGGGAATTTGTCTCTAGATTGTATGACTCGAATCTCTGAAAAGAGATGTCTACTTTCGAAAGAGAGGTTAACAGACATCAATCCTTGGCCATTGGTAATGGCTCAAGGGTGAAATTTTGGATGGACAAATGGGTGCCAAACCTTAGGCCCTCTATCTGAGTCTTAATATGTCTCTTAATGAAGAGCATTTGGATGTGACTGTGGCTAGACATATTATGAAGAATGGGAAATGGGATACAAAAAAGTTCTCCCGTTCTCCCTAAGGAAGCCCTAAGTTGGGTTTATAATGAAATTTGTCTAGACAGAAATGGCGAGCAAGACACCCTTAGATGGGATAGTGAAAGTGATGGTTAATCCTTAGTTTAGAGCACCTACAAATTTAGATGTCAGTCTAATGGAGGGTAGAAGGAAATATGGAAGCAGATTTGGCATCTGTATGTGTCTAAAAGAATCATTATCTTCACTTGGCAAGTCTATCATGGTAAAATCCTTACCAAGAAATTTTGTGTTAGATGGGGAGGGATTGACCCATTTTGCCTAGATTGTCCGATAATGGAAGATGTTCTTTATGTGCTATGAGACTATCCTTATGCTACTAATATATGGAATTACTTAATCAAATCCTCTAAAAGGGGTGACTTATTTTTTTTAAAGCACTCTTAAGGATTGGATTAAGGCCAACCTAAGAGACAATTTCGGTCTAACCAACATTTTACCAAGAAATTGTGTCTAGGTGGTGATCATATGAAAGCTTTAGCAATGGAGAAATAAGTTATGGCCATAACAGAGAGAGACTACATCAAAGACAAGCAGTTAATCATATTATAAAATGGTTAACAAGATTGCTTACTTGCCTTTTAATTGCGAGATTGTCAAAACTCTAAAGGAAAGAACCGAGACTAATGTCATCTGGACATCGCTTGAATCATATTGGATCAAATTAAATGCTAACGGAGCGAGAGACACTAACACTAGAGAAGTCTCATGTGGCAATGTTCTTAGGGCAGAGGATGGCAAATGGGTGATGGGGTACTCGAAAAAACTTGGTTTGAGCTCTGTCATCCTGGCTGAAGCTTGGGATTGTTTAGGGTCTCAAATTGGCGAGGCATCTTCAGTTAAGAAGCTCGCAGTCGAATCAAATTGCAAGCTTCTGGTGGATCTATCACTGATGTAAAGCAAGTTAGCATGACTCTCCATGGTATTTTAACCTGTATTAGAAGTTTCTGTAAAGAAGATTAGGAGATCAAGCTCATCCCATGTGTGGAGAGAGCGTACAAAAATGCTCGTCCACGTGTTATCGTGGATCGTTTTGATACAATGGCTACAATCGTGTTTTAATTTTTTTCAATGCCAAAATAATCTAGCCAATCAAAACACGCCACCCCACCTATCCGACCTACCCACCCATCCAGATGACTCGCGAGACTAGACTCGGCGAGACCGTCTTCTTTCCCCTCTGCCTCTGACGTTCGTCTCGTCTCTAGTCATCGGTGTGTACTTCTGGCAGCAACACTTCCTTCCTCGCTCTCTCTCTCTCTTTGAAATTCCTTTGACTTCTCTCTCTTTTAATCCCTCTTTTTCCATCCTCATTCCTCTTTTGTCTTCTTCTTCTTCTTCTTCTTCTTCTCCTTCTTCTTCTTCTTCTTCTTCTTCTTCATTTTGCTTAAAACAACATCATTTTTTATTCCTTTGATGAAAGGGCCATTCTTCCATTCCTAAAAGGCACTAACTATAGCAGAAGCTTGATATATTTAGCTTTCAAGATGTCCAAGCCATAAACCCATAGATCGGGTACATCCAAGTGCTTTAGAGATTCTTCACTCCTCTGTTTTTCTCTTTGTTATTAGACAACATGATTTTGAGACATTATACATGAAGAACAAGAGGAATTTCCTTGAATCAGGAATATCTAACCGTTATAAATCAACAAGTTTCATTAAATCACCACATCTCGGTTGCCTAAAACATGGATTTTTAGATCCCAAGTTTTTTTCTTTCTTTGATGTTCTTTGTCTTGTTTTCAGATTCTGAAGCAATTTTTGAAGCCTTGGATGTTACTTGCACTTGAATCAAATTTGGGTATTATTTAGTATTTTTTTTTGTTATGTGATCTTATGGAGCATGAATAGCACCAAAATGAAGAAGAAGACGGAGGAGGAAGGAAGAGGGATTGAAGGAGTGAGAAGTCAAAGGGATTTCAAAGACAGAGAGCGAGGAAGGAGGTGTTGCTGCTAGAAGTACACATTGGCAATGATGCAAAGACCACTGGCCATCGAAGATGAAGAAAACGGCCACAGACGAAGGCAAATGTGCGAGCCAGAGGGGAAAGAAGATGATCTTGTTGGGTTAGGTCTTGCATGTCATCTGGATGGCAGGTGGGTCAAACAAGTAGCTCGTTTTGATTGGCTAGAATATTTTGGCAAAAGAAAAAAAAATTAAAATGCAATCTTGACTATTGGATTAAAACGATCCAACGACCATAGAAAGAAGTTCATCCACATTCATGGCTATTGGATCAAAATGATCCAACGGCCATGTGCAGAGAGAAGACAACAAAGTGGCAGAATCCATGCCATGTTTGGGCTTGAAGCATGAGTTAGGCCCCAAGACGTACAACAAGATTCGTAACAGTTTCATTCTCAATCTTATAGTTGATAACCTAGGGATTTCACGACCTATACGTTTTAGATAAGTCTAGGACTCTTGCTCTCTTCCCCTTTGGACCTTTAGGCCCCGTTTTCTTACCCAAAAATAAAAACATAATTAGGATTTCACATTTCCAAATTCTTAGCTTTATTTTTTTTAATAAAATATCAATTATATATATATATATATATATATATATATATATATATATATATATTTTATAAAATTTTCAATTATTAAGATTCCAAAAATGTTATTATATAAGAAAATAGTGCATAAAATCACTTCAAAATACATGTAAATTGATTTAGACGTGACCACCAAACAAACTTTGTTGGAAATATGTGATTAATTAGATGCAAAATCTAAGAATAAAATTAACTAAAATTTTACTTTTGAATAACATATATATAGCAGTTCATAAACAAATATCAAATCTACTATAAACCCCAAATTGAGATTATATTAAGATGTATTTGAAGCATTGTCAGCTCATATTTGATGATATATCTTAGATATTATCGTCTCATATATAGATATTTTAGATATACTAATACTTAATAAGAGACTCAAATTTAATAATGTTTCGTAAAAGCCAATAAATTAAAATAAAATAAAGTGATATGATATTTTATAGTTTTTTTAATGATATTTTTAATTATATATTAAACATAAATATTTTATTGTTTCATGATATGAAGATACTAATATCAAAATCACATCATAACACACGTCTGAATATTAAACTGCCATGTATAACCTGAAGGAGAGATAGATCTGAATAGTAAGTTTTCAGAGATGAAAAAGCTAGCTAACTTAGGGGATTTTATATCAGAAGTCTTAAAATCTGATTTCTTTTATCTACAAGCTTTATTTACTGAAAACAATTCTGTTTGGAATATTATTAAACACTAAATATGGATATTTTTTTAATTAAAATTTAAATATTTATTCATTATGTTGTGAGAGACTAATATTTTGTGTTAAACTTAATTTTCATTGGTAAAATTTGAAAATCTTGATTGAAGTATAAGTGATTAAAATAATAAGTAAATTATTAATTTAGTATTTGACATATTATAATTGTCTTGATTTAATCTTTAAAAAATTAAATGTCACAATTTAGTTATTAAATTTTTTTTGTCAGTCTCAATTTAATTATTTTTCTTTGTTAAAATTGCAAAGCTTACCATTGTTTAATTATAGATTTTTTGTTGTAAAAAATATTTTTATAAATAAAAAAAATTAAAACAGATATAACTTTTAATATTTAATTGAAATTGAAATGACTATAATTTTTGAATCACAAAAATATATAATTTGGACATTTAGTCTAAAATAATTGAGAGTAAGAGTGTGAAGGGAAGGGGAAAACCGCGTAGACAGCCAAGCACATTAATGCTCTTACTCTCTTGTCTGGATGCTAGAGTCTCGACTCTCTATCTTCTTTGCCACGTGACATGCACGCCAGCGAGACACAGAGAGAGAATCGAATGGGTGTTTTGATCAACCCTTTCATAATTCAGTAATTTTGACCAAGTCTGATTTCAGGCATTGTTTTAATCCTCAGTGACCTTGATGGCCAACCTGACTCGTGTCACTAAATTAGACCAAATTACATTTGATTTGATCAAAACTCGATGATATAGTTGACTAGAATTAGAATGTACGAATCAAACAAAGTGTTTGATATTCTACAATCATTGAATTTACAGCCATTGAATCGATATGAAACCTATAAAAATTGGCTCCTTAGTTGACTCACTATAATTTGTACTAATTATATTTGAGTGTATGTGCGTACTATACACAATTGTACAAATTTGTGAATAATACGTTACGTGTGTATGTGTACGTGGAATTGAGAGCCTCTACTCTTCAAATATGAAAAGAAAAGTGCTCTTCAGTATCTGGACAGTCAGATGAGCTCATCCGACGGTCCAAATCTTTCTGAACAATATCTATTTATTTTATAGTTATAAAAAATTTTAAAAAAATTTTGAAAGTAACTTTAAAAAATATTAATATTTTAAAATTTATAAATAAATATTATTTGAAAAGATCTAAATTGTTGGATTTGTTCATTGATGGTTCAAATACTGAAAAACACTTTGCTCTTCATACTTAAAGAGCAAAGACCTCCAATCCGTGTGCATGTGTGCCTATGCGAATGTGGGAGTATTAACTTAACTAGTTTTTACATTTGAGTTTTGAATGAAAAAATATAATTTAGGCAAGAATATTTTAAATTATTTTGATGCAGATTAAATACAATATATTCTGAAGAGATAATCCAAATTAAACTGGCTCATACTTTAAAATCCAAGCTCGCCTATTTCTGGCCCGTTGGCCATACTTTTTTTTTTTTTAACAAAAAAGAACTACTGCAGGAAGCGTCCAATGTATATGTACTGCAGTTCAAAGTTCAAACAATTGGTTCAAACGTAAATTACGTAATTAGGAGAAATTTAGACTCAGTTTTTACTATTAAATCCTTTTAGAATATGACATGATTTTGTAAATAATTTGGTCAGTTACAGTGATATTGTATTAGATTCAGTTTTTACTATTAAAATCTTCTTGCAGAGTATAAAAACCGAAAAAAGAGGGGTTTGGTTAGTTGCAGTGATATAGTACTCCACACATCACTAATAATATTATTAATAATAAGGGATTAGCTAATAAGAAATACTAGTTTTCTTTTAAACAATTTTATTCTTCTGTTTTTTTTTAATAAATTCTATATTTAATTTTGAAAAATTATAAAAATTTTCATATCTAAATTTATTATAATTATTAAATACAATGTTATAAAATACAAAAATATGACAAACTGAGATTATTTACATACTAACTAATATAATATAATTATATAAAAAAATTTTAATAAAAAGATGGGCCGGCCCGTATAAACTCTTTTTAAATAGGCTTGTTTTTAGATCTCCAAGCTCGTCTAAATGGGACCAGGTATTCCCAGTGCTAACATTAAATACGAGATATTCTAAAGAACTCATCCAAATTAATAATACCCTATGATTACTTTCTCTTTAGTTAAGAGGAGAAAAAGCTTTATCCATAACACAAATATACCATACATCTAGTTAAGTAGTTTAACGTCACCAAGGGAAATCCAGTTTAGCAGATGAAGTTAATTTCCTACAAGATGATGATCTAATTTTGAATTTTTGCTTGAATAGGTGTTCATATTTAATGTTCAAAAATACTTCAAGCATTGGCTCCAGTAAAAGATACCTATGAAAAATAGGAAAAAAAAAGTTTAATACTTTTTTTGTAGGTATTCATATTTAATGTCTGAAAATACTTCAAGCATTGGTTCCAGTAAAAGATACCTACGAAAAATAGAAAAAAAAAGCTACAGTAACGGTCAACGGTCAACGCAGCTACAGTAACGTTGACCGAGTCAACGCTACAGTAACGTTGACCGAGTCAACGCTATAGTAACGAGAAAATCTGGAAAAATTTTCTCTGTGAACAGTAATTCTGAGGAAAATTTTCGATGTTCTTCGTGTTCTTCATCCAAAAATCCAAAAATCATATCTAAAACAACATTTCTTTTGATTTCTTCCATGGGTTTTCATCCTTAATGTCTAAGGAGTGTTTTAACACCAAAACCCCAAATTTCTACCAACAATCCAAGCTCAAATCTCAAATTTTCATCAAGAACACTAACTTTTTCAAATATCCAAATTCTACGAATTTCTCATACTTTTCTCCAAATTTCTTGTTCTAATAACATCATAAACCACCTAGGAATGTTTTAGATTAACATCCACACTTAAATTCATCCATTAAAATATTCTACAAAAATTTTTCAAAAATAATAACCAAGGATTTGATCTTGTAATAAGAGGAAGAAGAAGAAGAACATCAACTTACCAATCATCCTAACTTTCATAGCTTCCTTCCCAAAGCAAAAATTGCATGAATGATTGATGAAGAAATTCCTTTGCAAGCATAATCGAGAGAGAGAGGGAGGGAGAATGAGAAAAAGAAAAGAATAAGGAGAAGTGTATACGCGTGGGCCCCACCAATTTCTTTTTCGATAAAATCGCTCATAGCCACCTTAGCTTATAAGATTTGTTCACTTTAATCCCTCTCGATGTCTCAAACTCCACTTTAACCTCGAATCCATCATCTTTTCGGTACCGGACTCATAATTCATTCCCATAAGCTCTATTTTTCTTCTCGGGTTCCTACTTGGTCATTTTTCAAAAGTCCTCTATACTTTCTTTTCTTTTCACTTTAGTCCTTGAGAATTTGTAAAAATTTCCTAAATTAAAAATAAAAATTTCTATTCTCACATTTTCTTCACTAATTCAAAAAGAAAATTTTTCACGTAATTAAATTTTTCACTAAACTTCAAAATAGGCTTTAAATATTCATATAAATTCTTGGGATATTACAAGTAGAAGCTTGATATATTTAGCTTTCAAGATGTCCAGGCCACAAACCCATAGATTGGGTACATCCAAGTGCTTTAGAGATTCTTTACTCCTCTGTTTTTCTCTTTGTTATTAGACAACATGATTTTGAGACATTATACATGAAGAACAAGAGGAATTTCCTTGAATCAGGAATATCTAACCATTATAAATCAACAAGTTTCGTTAAATCACCACATCTCGGTTGCCTAAAACATGGATTTTTAGATCCCAAGTTTTTTTCTTTCTTTGATGTTCTTTGTCTTGTTTTCAGATTCTGAAGCAATTTCTGAAGCCTTGGATGTTACTTGTACTTGAATCAAATTTGGGTATTATTTAGTATTTTTTTTGTTATGTGATCTTATGGAGCATGAATAGCACCAAAATGAAGAAGAAGACGGAGGAGGAAGGAAGAGGGAAAAATAGGGATTGAAGGAGAGAGAAGTCAAAGGGATTTCAAAGACAGAGAGCGAGGAAGGAGGTGTTGCTGCTAGAAGTACACATTGGCAATGATGCAAAGACTGCTGGCCACCGAAGATGAAGAAAACGGCCACAGACGAAGGCAAATGTGCGAGCCAGGGGGGCAAGAAGATGATCTTGTTGGGTTAGGTCTTGCATGTCATCTGGATGGCAGGTGGGTCAAACAAGTGGCTCGTTTTGATTGGCTAGAATATTTTGGCAAAAGAAAAAAAATTAAAATGCGATCATGACTATTGGATTAAAACGATCTAATGACCATAGAAAGAAGCTCATCCACATTCATGGCTATTGGATCAAAATGATCCAACGGCCATGTGCAGAGAGAAGACAACAAAGTGGCAGAATCCATGCCATGTTTAGGCTTGAAGCATGAGTTGGGCCCCAAGACGTACAACAGGATTAGTAACAGTTTCATTCTCACTCTTATAGTTGATAACCTAGGGATTTCACGACCCATACTTTTTAGATAAGTCTAGGACTCTTGCTCTCTTCCCCTTTGGACCTTTAGGCCCCGTTTTCTTACCCAAAAATAAAAACATAACTAGGATTTCACATTTCCAAATTCTTAGCTTTATTTTTTTAATAAAATATCAATTATATATATATATATATATATTATAAAATTTTCAATTATTAAGATTCCAAAAATGTTATTATATAAGAAAATAGTGCATAAAATCACTTCAAAATACATGTAAATTGATTTAGACGTGACCACCAAACAAACTTTGTTGGAAATATGTGATTAATTAGATGCAAAATCTAAGAATAAAATTAACTAAAATTTTACTTTTGAATAACATATATATAGCAGTTCATAAACAAATATCAAATCTACTATAAACCCCAAATTGAGATTATATTAAGATGTATTTGAAGCATTGTCAGCTCATATTTGATGATATATCTTAGATATTATCGTCTCATATATAGATATTTTAGATATACTAATACTTAATAAGAGACTCAAATTTAATAATGTTTCGTAAAAGCCAATAAATTAAAATAAAATAAAGTGATATGATATTTTATAGTTTTTTTAATGATATTTTTAATTATATATTAAACATAAATATTTTATTGTTTCATGATTTGAAGATACTAATATCAAAATCACATCATAACACACGTCTGAATATTAAACTGCCATGTATAACCTGAAGGAGAGATAGATCTGAATAGTAAGTTTTCAGAGATGAAAAAGCTAGCTAACTTAGGGGATTTTATATCAGAAGTCTTAAAATCTGATTTCTTTTTATCTACAAGCTTTATTTAGTGAAAACAATTCTGTTTGGAATATTATTAAAACTAAATATGAATATTTTTTTAATTAAAATTTAAATATTTATTCATTATGTTGTGAGAGACTAGTATTTTGTGTTAAACTTAATTTTCATTGGTAAAATTTGAAAATCTTGATTGAAGTATAAGTGATTAAAACAATAAGTAAATTATTAATTTAGTATTTGACATATTATAATTGTCTTGATTTAATCTAAAAAATTAAATGTCACAATTTAGTTATTAAATTTTTTTGTCAGTCTCAATTTAATTATTTTTCTTTGTTAAAATTGCAAAGCTTACCATTGTTTAATTATAGATTTTTTGTTGTAAAAAATATTTTTATAAATAAAAAAAATTAAAACAGATATAACTTTTAATATTCAATTGAAATTGAAATGACTATAATTTTTGAATCACAAAAATATATAATTTGGACATTTAGTCTAAAATAATTGAGAGTAAGAGTGTGAAGGGAAGGGGAAAACCGCGTAGACAGCCAAGCACATTAATGCTCTTACTCTCTTGTCTGGATGCTAGAGTCTCGACTCTCTATCTTCTCTGCCACGTGACATGCACGCCAGCGAGACACAGAGAGAGAACCGAATGGGTGTTTTGATCAACCCTTTCATAATTCAGTAATTTTGACCAAGTCTGATTTCAGGCATTGTTTTTAATCCTCAGTGACCTTGATGGCCAACCTGACTCGTGTCACTAAATTAGACCAAATTACATTTGATTTGATCAAAACTCGATGATATAGTTGACTAGAATTAGAATGTACGAATCAAACAAAGTGTCTGATATCCTACAATCATTGAATTTACAGCCATTGAATCGATATGAAACCTATAAAAATTGGCTCCTTAGTTGACTCACTATAATTTGTACTAATTATATTTGAGTGTATGTACGTACTATACACAATTGTACAAATTTGTGAATAATACGTTACGTGTGTATGTGTACGTGGAATTGAGAGCCTCTACTCTTCAAATATGAAAAGAAAAGTGCTCTTCAGTATCTGGACAGTCAGATGAGCTCATTCGACGGTCCAAATCTTTCTGAACAATATTTATTTATTTTATAGTTATAAAAAATTTTAAAAAAATTTTGAAAGTAACTTTAAAAAATATTAATATTTTAAAATTTATAAATAAATATTATTTGAAAAGATCTAAATTGTTGGATTTGTTCATTGATGGTTCAAATACTGAAAAACACTTTGCTCTTCATACTTAAAGAGCAAAGACCTCCAATCCGTGTGCATGTGTGCCTATGCGAATGTGGGAGTATTAACTTAACTAGTTTTTACATTTGAGTTTTGAATGAAAAAATATAATTTAGGCAAGAATATTTTAAATTATTTTGATGCAGATTAATACAATATATTCTGAAGAGATAATCCAAATTAAACTGGCTCATACTTTAAAATCCAAGCTCGCCTATTTCTGGCCCGTTGGCCATACTTTTTTTTTTTAACAAAAAAGAACTACTGCAGGAAGCGTCCAATGTATATGTACTGCAGTTCAAAGTTCAAACAATTGGTTCAAACGTAAATTACGTAATTAGGAGAAAATTTAGACTCAGTTTTTACTATTAAATCCTTTTAGAATATGACATGATTTTTTAAATAATTTGGTCAGTTACAGTGATATTGTATTAGATTCAGTTTTTACTATTAAAATCTTCTTGCAGAGTATAAAAACCGAAAAAAGAGGGGTTTGGTTAGTTGCAGTGCTATAGTACTCCACACATCACTAATAATATTATTAATAATAAGGGATTAGCTAATAAGAAATACTAGTTTTCTTTTAAACAATTTTATTCTTCTGTTTTTTTTAATAAATTCTATATTTAATTTTGAAAAATTATAAAAATTTTCATATCTAAATTTATTATAATTATTAAATACAATGTTATAAAATATAAAAATGTGATAAACTGAGATTATTTACATACTAACTAATATAATATAATTATATAAAAAAAATTTTAATAAAAAGATGGGCCAGCCCGTATAAGTCTGTTTTTAAATGGACCTGTTTTTAGATTTCCAGGCTTGTCCAAATGGGGACAGGTATTCCCAGTGCTAACATTAAATACGAAATATTCTGAAGAACTCATCCAAATTAATAATACCCTGTGATTACTTTCTCTTTAGTTAAGAGAAGAAAAAGCTTTATCCATAACACAAATATACCATACATCTAGTTAAGTAGTTTAACGTGGCCAAGGGAAATTAAGTTTAGCATATGAAGTTAATTTCCCACAAGATGATGATCTAATTTTGAATTTTTTCTTGAATAGGTATTCATATTAATGTCCAAAAATACTTCAAGCATTGGCTCCAGATAAAGATACCTATGAAAAATAAAAAAAAAAGTTTAATACTTTTTTTGTAGGTATTCATATTTAATGTCTGAAAATACTTCAAGCATTGGTTCCAGTAAAAGATACCTACGAAAAATAGAAAAAAAAAGTTTAATACCTTTTGTGTTTTATATGTAGTGTTTTTATTTATTTATTGCATTTAAATAATCTAATTTATAAATAGAAGTGGATTTCTCTTGAAAGGGAGAAGCCATGCAAGAATATTATAACTTGAAGGATATGTTAAAATTCAATCTATTTAGCTAGTTTCAATGATAGCGACTGTCTAAATTTTAGATTTTATAGTACTTTAATTTGGATACTAATTTAAGGAAAACTCTATCTTTTGTAATCAGTTGCAAACACGAATGAAATTATTCTTTCATTTTATTAAATGGGACATTTTTTGAGAAAAAAAAAAGAAAGATATGTCAAACACATTATCCACGTGTTGAATTTTAAAGCACTTGTTGGAGGAAATTGGAAGAGTCTTGTTTTAAAATTATGCCTTTGCTTAGAGACAAAGGGTTTGAGATGTCAACACGTATATAAGTGGTTTGATAAAGTCTTTTTGGAGTTACCAAGTGTGAGGACTTAGATCACAATATAATTAATCCACATCACTTTTGTTTTCTTTTTCTTTTTTTAATTTTCTAAAGAGGAACAAAAACGAAATGTTTAAATTTTATATTAAAATTTTGCTCATGCTACTCATTCAATGCAAGGTCGAATCTATGGGAAAAGGAAACTAATATAATTGTCTGAGGCTTCACTTTCACTGTACATATACTCCAATTCAAAAAAAAATATATTTATATTGGCATGGTAATAAATTACCAACGGTAGCTTCGAAAATGCTAACAGGAGATCAACATCCATTCATTCATTGCAAGGCCCCATTTTCATTGTGCATATGCCCCATTTCAAAAAAGAAAAAAATTATTCATATGCTCATATGCCCAATGATAATAAATTGTCAACGGTAGCTTTGGAACGGGAGCTCAGCTTCCATTCATACATTGCAAGGTTTTTTAAATTCTATTGTAACAACAATAACACAGTGCCGCTATTACTAGTTTCACTCTCATTTTTTCTTCAGTTTTTGAATTCTCAAGGGAGATAGGCAGATAGTTGGCCTGAATTGTTGCAGTACAATACATAATATTAATGTACAATTCTCTTTATCTCCAGGTTCTATCATTTTATCATTTTTTCTATTTACGTTGCACAATCTATTTTATTTATATATTTTTATTTTATTTATAATTTGTAGCAATAGAAAATGTCAAATAAAAAGTACGAGTCTGGTTTTAAAAAATTGAAAAAAATTAAAAATTTAATTCAAAAGACCAGAAATACTTGATTATAAAACTTATAAATAATTTCATAGTTCAAAAGATCAGAAGAATAATATAAGGATTAATTATGTATATTATATTAAGTTTCTCTAATAGTTTTGCCTTAGACCTCGAAATCTTTTCTCTAATAGTTTTGCCTTAGACCTTGAAATCTTTAGGTACGGCCCTGATTCAACGTAATCATGTTTGAAATTTACTTGTGCTTTTTATAAAAGAAATTACTGGATATTTTTAGAACTATCTATAAAAAAAATTATAGAATTTGAACTATATTGAAATTCCCTCAAATCCTAATCATTACCATTGCCTAATTTAAAATTTTAAATCTGTGGTTACACAATTTTTTTAATTTTATTTTTATTCCACCATGAGTTTTATCTAATTTTTATAACTATTTAAACTTTATAAATTGTAGGTATTCCGTCTTATTGATCTAGGTGAGAATTCTCTAGAAACCACTAAAAAAATAGAGTGTTAAAGGCTTGGTTCTTCCTTGGAAACCAAAAACACATTGGAAGAAATAACCTAGCTAACTCATGTTACAAATATTGTCTTTAAGAGATATTTCGCCATAAAAGATGTTCTAAAAGTCAAATATATAAAGACTTTTTCAATATGGAAAAAATACAGCAGAAAAAGTGAGAAGTAATTTTAGTTTTTAAATATGTTTAAGACCAATAATCACACTTGAAAAACTAATGTGCAATATAATGGAAATAAACAAATATTAAGGTAACTTAATAATTTGAGCGCGCAAGACCACTTTTTTTTTAATTATTTTGTGAGCCCATTAATTATAACACTTTAATATATAAAGACTCATCCCCTTCGAATAAACAATATGAATCTTGAAGTGTTACTCCTTTTAAAATGTAATATTATTTACAACAATAAAAAAAAAGTATGTCACATTATTTTTTTATTTTTTTACCAACTTTTATCAAACTATATTCCAAGCACTTTTCATAATAATTTTAATTTGTTTAAACATATTTTCATAATCCATTATTAATAAGTTATTGTCATATTTAGGAAAAATTAAAAAGTAAAATGAAAGCTGGGACTCTTATTCATTCTTTGGAGATTCTTAAACTAAATTACCAGCTTGTGATAATAATTTAAGCTTTGTCTCTTTCTCTTCATCTCTTAACTCTTGAGATATAAAATATCATATTGCCATACCCAACAAAGTCATATGGATATATACAGACACACATATTTGCTTTGATTTAGAATAGTATCTAACGACTTGCTCATTTACCGTACGAAGCCTGTCTAGTCCGTTGCTCCATTATTGTGGGAGCCATTTAAAATTTATAAAATTTAATCCTTAGATTCAGAATATATACTGTCACATGATAATTATTCGATCAATTAATCTAATGTTAACGGCATTTCAAATACTACAAGCATTTCCGTTTTGCCTTCCTTCCGCATTCAAGGAAATATTCATAGAATGAGGAAAAATTCTTCTCTCTCTCTCTCTCTCTCTATATATATATATAGACTTACCATATATAGATGCCTTCTCATTGATTTAGTCTATTAAAAATTATTCAAGTTTTTTACCAAAAAGAAATATTCAAGTTAACTATTGTACAAAAAAATTATCTAGAATTAATAATGCATAGCCTAAACTAATTGAATTAATTACAATAACATATTACATCAAAGAAAAGTACAAGGAAAGTTCAACTTCTTGAGAAGTTGAGTTAATTTTAATGATGAAAAATCTCATCCCTAAGTGAAATATAATTCGTTAACATTAAACACAATTATTCTGTAAGAGTTTATTTGCGGTCCCACTGCATATATTAATGTAAAACAGCAATTAATGAAGTAACCATTAATTATATGTCAAATAATATTGTAACAATCACAGCTAAAACTAATACAGCTTCAATCCTACAAGTTGCATGCATGAAAGTAGTAGAACGTCAAGTTAGCTAGATTCAATGAACAAGGATTTAATTATGATTTCTAAGATATGCTTATAATGAGAGATGGTATTAAATATTAAATTGTTGAGTTGATTATCGATGAGATTCGGTAAGCATTATGGATAAGAAGATACGATGATAATAAAACAGAACGAAAGCAACTGAGATTGGTATTCATAAATAATAGAAGGCCTACACCAATTAATTGAAGAAGCTACACTACGTACTACGATACCCACTTTTGGTACTGCAATAGCTGGACACCGGCTTTGATGATATATATGAATAATTAATTAGTGTTCCATGTCCAAGATAATTGAAAGCCTTATATATGTATATATATATGTATATATATATATATATATATGTAGGAATACATTGTGTAGTAAACTAAGTGAGAGATATTGGCTTGGTAAGAATTGTTCCTGAGATGGAATCTGATGAATTGTTATATACTTTGCTAGAAAACTTATGCACGCACCAAATAAAGATATACTGTTGTCAAAAGCCCGCTTCGTCGCAAGAAGGCCCATTTAGTAAATGGAACTAATTGAAATGCCCGTCCTTTTTTTTTTTTGAATTTTTTGTATTCAAATAACTAAATATTAAAACTTTTTGGTAAAAAATTAATTTAACAATATTTACTAAAAGAAAATTTAGACTTACAAAGTATTGCCTCCTTAGTAATTTTAAAATTATCATTAATCTAATTTTTCATAATAACTTTTTAAATTATCAATACTCTTAATTTTTTATAATGTCCTTTTTAATCAACTATATTATATATAAATTTAAAATTTTTTATATTCATATAAAAAATATTCATATAAAAATAAAAATATTATATTTAAATTTGTTATATTAATTCAATTTACTATTATGGTATATAAAATATAATATAGTAAGGCTTTATACGTAATTTTTTTTTTTGAAAGGTGAGTAACTTACATCCCACTTGTTGAGGTCTGTTTTTAAACAGATCAATCTTCTTATCTCTAAACCTGTCAAAATATGATAGGCTAAGTTGATTGGCTCGTAGACTTTTGCCCGACATTGCTATAAAGATCCAATTCTTTATGCTTGGAAGGAACATGAAAAACTGGGTTGGCAGTAAGCATAATAGCATTCAAATTGTCACAACATACAATAAAAATAAGAGAGATATTGAAAGCGATAACAATATTTATGAAACAAGAAGAGCAAGGCTTCTATACTCAACCTCAGCACTTTGACTATGAAACTCTTGATTGTCTCTTGGAATAGGAAAACAATTTTGAGCTTGAGTAGAAACAAGACCCAGATGTAGACTCATCAGTGTCTAAAGCCTAATTTGCATTCATACAGTGCCATGAGAATAGGTATATCCTTAAATGTAATCCATAATCTTGTGCCATTAAGATATCTTCAAATAAACTTGATAGCTTTCCAATGAACCTCAGTGGGAGCATCAATAAATTGGCAAACCTTATTGATTGAATAGGACAACTTAATTGTTGCTTATTGTAGTGTCCTACTAAATATTGATCTATACTGCTAGGGAACACAAGTATTTTTCCACCAGAAGATGAAAGTTTGGTACTAGCTAGTCATCATGGGAGTTATTATGGGTTTAGTATAGCTTTGGCTAAAAGCTCAGTGATATATTTATTTGAGTGAGAAGTAGATCACTTTGAAAAGTTCTGTGTACTTGAAAGCCTAAGAAATAGTTGAGTAGCCCTAAATCCTTAAGAGAAAAAGCTTCCATGAGCATGTAAACAAGATGATCGATAGCAGACAGAGAGGACAATAATGATATTATGCATACAAGTAAGTGGAAGTAGGAAAATTTTAATGAACAAAAGCGATATCATATTTCGCAAACTTAAAGCCAAATCCTTCTACAGTACCTTCCAGCCTTTTAAGCTGACGGGATAGCTTAAGACTATACAGTGCCTTCCACAAAAATTTGACCCAACCCAACATAGTCAAGTTGGACTTAGTTCTTGTATACCCCTAATCGATTTAATCTGCTATTAGCGAAGTAGTAAGGAATTGTTTAAGTCACGTGAAAACACTTCCCTTGAGGATTATTTTCATTTAAAATATGAAAGCAGTTTTTAATCATATTTCAAACCATAATTGAGGCTAAAAATAATAAAATAAATGAAAAAATATTTCAAAGGGCCCATGATTAAGGCACATGAGTGGTGAGCCCGACACTTTTCTTAGCTTTTAATAAATTTAAACCAACAATGTATAAGGACTAAAACCTCCAACTTTCAAGTGATGTGGTACTCAATTAAGTATCCCTTTCTTTCTTTTTTTCTTTTTTTTTTAAATACACACACCCAACATTGGCCACTATGAATAAAATAGATGTTAGAACACTTAAATACCCAATAAGGAGAAATAAATTGGGTACATGGTTATTTGAAATTTTTAGCTAATTTTTCTTTTTGAATACTTTAAGTGAAAAACTAGAAGGTTGTTTAAAAATGATTTATTTTGAAATCAGTACCTTGTTTGCGTAATGTTAACTTAAAACAACCTTTCTTAATAACATGTGTTTTTTGTTTAAATAACAATGACAATTAATGAAGTCAGAGAGAAAAACACATGCAATATATAGTGGTTCGTAGATATTTCAAGAGATATTCTTATGTTCACTCTAATTTTATGCTGCTACTGAGAATCAACATCCTACTTTTATGCTAATAATCTGTTAAGTTTTTATAAGATCTTAGCAAATTTACCACCTAGTAGATCACCCCAAACTTTTTACAACCTCTCCACTTGAGAGGGTAAGCCACAAGCTTTTATACCAAAACACCAAGGACCTCACATGGTTTCTAACAGCAACCTATCCACATACAAGACACCAACAAACAGGGATTATACCCAACCATAATCCCCACATTGGACACCAATAGCAAGTACAAAGTAGGATGAAGTTCACTCAGAATAATAAGAGATATCGCTCACTAAGCTCACTAAGTTCTTTGATTGCTTCCATATTTTGAGAAACTTGGTAAACCTTTTGATTGCTTGATTTCTATACACGATCTTGGTAAAACATGGAACGTTCATTGATTTGAAGGGATTGCCTTCTGATTTTCTTGACTTGACTCTCTCAATTACATAAATCTTCAATTCAATATGATAGTGATATTTTTTTTTTCTGTTGCTTCCATATTTGACTTTTTGAAACGTTCATTTTCCTTTTAAGGTTTTCCCAATAAATATGGAGAGATGCTATTGAATATCTTTCCTTTTTTCATGCATCGTGGAACTATTATGAGATACGAATTTTTCCTTTCTATACCTTCCATATTAAGTTCCTCATTTACTCTTTTGAAATTAATTGCATATTCTTTCTTTTTCTATAGGATATTGATTTGATTCGAGATATTAAATGTTATTTCCATTGATATTAAATGTTATAAGAAATCTTGCACTAACAGATTCTTTTGTAAAAAGAGAAGAGTGAAAGAGAATAGCAGACATGGTCAGTGGCTCCTAGACCAAAAATCCATGAGATATTTTACAAACGGACAAAAAGTCTAGTAGTGTGCAGTTACCTTAGGTAGATTGACAAATATGGGTTGGGTTATCAATGGACTTGGTTAAAGGAGTGTGATGAGGATGGAGTTTTGGAGTTTTGGATTGAATCAATGAAAGAACTGTCTCGTAATGTTCTTGAGTATAATTCATTTGTGGAGTTGGAGGAATGCCTTTAGAGTGTGTGTTTGGGAGCCCGGTGAATTAAACGTAGGTTGGATAAATTAGGTTTGATTGAACGTAGTTGAAAAAAATTAGGTTTGGATGAATGTAATTTATGTTTGAGAGATATTTAGGCAAACGTAATTTGGAGCAGACAAGCATAGTTTGGTGCAGAAATATGATGTTTGAATGTTGATGTACAAACGTGGTTTGAGATGTATAATTACCATAAAAGACATAAATTTTTTATTTAATTTTTTAATGTAATATTATTATTTATTGTCATTTATTTAAAGGAAACTTAATTTTTTTTGTTTATTTGTCTAATATTAAAAATTAATCACTAATGAATTATTTTTAATTAATAAATTAGTTTTTTATTTTGCAATTACTATTTAAAAAATATTAGTATAAGTTATTTCTTTGTTTCTTCAAAATTTTATAATAATTAAGTCAGTAGATTAATTATGTTTATTATGATAAATTAATTGTGTTTATTCAGTCCATGTTTTTAATTCAAACCAAATTTTGCTTTAATTTCATCATTCACTTCAAATATCACTTAGGTCCTTGGTTAGAACTTTTCTTTGTTATTTTGTTTGATTTAATATCTAACTTCATATAGGTCCCTAGTTTCAGAATATATTTTGTTTTGAATTTAAATCAATTCCTGTAAACTTTTTACCTTATTTACTTAGGCCCTTGATCAAAATTTTTATTTTATCTTTCGTTTGATTAAAAATCATATCTAACTTCATATAGATCGCTAGTTTCAGAATATATTTTTTTGAATTTAAATCAACTTTTATAAACTTTTTACTTTATTCACTTAGGTCCTTTATCAAAATTTTTATTTTATCTTTCACTTGGTTTATGATCATATCTAATTTCATATAGGTCCCTAGTTTTAGAATTTATTTTATTTTGAATTTAAATCGACATCTGTAAAATTTTTAGTTTATTCACTTAGGTCCTTGATCAAACTTTTTCTTTTATCTTTCGCTTAATTTAAGATCATATTTCACTTCATTTAAATCCTTAGATTAATAATATATGTTTTTTTTGAAATTAAATCAACTCTAGTAAACTTTTTAATTTTTACAGTTTAGTTCCTACATTTTACTGTCACAGATTTTTTATTGGTTTTTCTCTTCTTTTCTCCTTGGTTTGGCATCCAAATCAACCCATAATTTGTTTTAAATGGATTGAAGATTCATTATATCATTTTAGACTAGAATCATGAAAGAAAATGAATCAAAAATCAAGTTTCAAAATTGAAAAACTCACTTTCACGTTAAGAACTCTGTTTTCGATTTCCTCCTTCTCCTCTTGGTTTTGGCTGGAAAAACAACTGAAAATTCACCCTTATACTCACAAGAATTTCTCCTTAAATTCCTGGAAACATTCGAACTCAAATGGTTAAGTTCTCTCCTTGGTTTTCTCTCAAAATTTCCTCTGTTTTTACACTTGAAAACAGAGCAGAAATTTCTCTTTCTTCCTTTCTTTCTCTCTTTCTCCCTCTTGGCTGTGAGTGTAAGGAAGGAAAAGAGGATGTAAACAGAGGGAGATGGAGAATGGCGCACACACAAAGCTGGCTAGGGGTAAATTTGAATTACACGAAAAAATTCCACTAGCACCACGTTGAAATGGACGCAGAAGCTACGAAATGGCACAGTGAACATAACATGGTTTAGAGCCTCTGAAACTAGGTTACACCCACCCAAGGTTTCATTTGAAATCTACCAAACAACCTCTTTTACTACAAACCACGTTTAAAGCCACAGTAAACGAAGGTGCGGGAAAACTAACGTGCTCCCAAACATGCTCAGAATCTTCTTGAACGACATTGTTCACAAAATTACTTTGATTTCTGAGCTTGAAACTAGGAGCAAAGCCATGCTATTGTAGCAAGTCTCCACTGTATGTTGAGGTTTGCCACAATAAGTACATTGTTTGTTGTTGACACCATTATTACTTCCCTTATTATTTGGATTATGACCCTCTGTAGCAGCTAATAACTTTAATTTTTAGAGTTATTGCTTATGCTAAAATGTCCCTAAAATAAAATTAAACAATTAATTTCAGGGTGATTTATTAAATAAATTAATAGAAATTCAATTTTTTTAAAAATAAAAAATCCTAATACGCAATTTAAGTGAAATTTGAAGAAATTTTGATTAAAAGAGACTTTTATAGTTATAAATCTCACTAAAGTTGATTTTGCAAATAATCCAAGCCCACAAGTTAGTTAAAGGCGAAAACCTACAAAGAAGAAAGCCTAAAGAATCACAAATTAGCTTAAAAGTCGTGCCAGCGTCTCAGCACTAGAAGGAAAGCCCATAGCATTTTAGAAGATCGACTTGGCCTGTGTTAAAATTTGGAGCCTCGTCGCCAGTGAAGACTTGACCCACAAGGATACGGAATTGGAGCATTTTAATCCTAATAGGACTAGATTTTCTTTTGTTTTTAGCCTATAAATATCCCCTAAGACCCCCTAGGTTAGGCATCAATCAAAAAACATAAGTTTTTACTCAGAATACTTTCTGAGCAAGCTGTATTTTTTGAATTGAGATACGCGTTTTATTTTATTATGATACTGTTAAATGGATCGACTCGCTTATCAATCAAAAAACATAAGTTTTTACTTAGAATACTTTTTGAGCAAGCCGTATTTTTGGAATTAAGATACGCATTTTATTTTATTATGAGTAGCTAGTAGTATTAGTAATATTGTTAAATAGGTCAGTTCGATTAGATCTAACCAGCTCGTCACGGACATAGAGTTAAACGGGTGGTTTTTTTGGAAAGACCAAGGCCGCCCGCATAGGCCAACGGGCCACACTTTATTTTTTAATTTTTTAAATATTAAAATAATATAATTTTAAATTTTTTAGTAAAAAAATTAATAATTTTTTATTAAAATAATATTTATCAATGTAAAACATTACATCTTTAATATTTTGAAATAACCAATAACTTTAATTTTTTATATTTTCTTTCTAATTTAACTATATTATATTTAAATTTATAAATTTTATATTTATTTTTAAAAAATTACAAAAGTTTTGTATCCAAATTTACTGTATTTATTGAATATAAGATTATAAAATATAGAAATGTGATAAAGAGAGATTATTTATACTAAAGAATATATTTTTTAAAAAAAATAATTTTTTTTAAAAAAAGGGAGAAAGCCTGCTTAGGCCTATGGGGCCCGTGTGCTAGCTCGTTTGGCCCTAGCCTATTTAGGCCTGTTTTTAAATGGGCCTAAATTGGTCAGTTCAGGACCCCCCATTTATGAGCAGTCCTGGTCTAGCCCGCAGGCCATGATCTTTTTCTCCAGTACTAAGTATTAGTTAGGGTGAGATTAATCTACTTTATTTTTATTTTATGAAATAAATTTTTTTCTATTTTATTTTTTTTCATGTTGATTAATTATATGTAAACCTGTCAAAATGAGCTTGGCCCAAAGATGGGCTGCATAAGACCGGGCCTAACCGGTCCAGCCTAGTTAACCCGCGGGTTATTCATTTAGCTCGCCCTTATAATTTTTCTTTTTAAATGTATATGTACAAACAACGTCATCTACTCTCTATTATATCTCTCTTCAGTCTTCCTTTTCCCTAAATCAGTAAATCCTTAAATCCCTAAATCAGTCGAGCATTCACAATTGCCTTCTTCTTCACTCTTCACTTTTCACTCTTCTCGACAGCCAGCAAGGGAAGGGTTTACGCAAGGCTTCTTCACTCTTCGTCTCCAGCAATAGATGTCTTGTGTTCGTCCCCCATCATAGCTTCTTCACTCTCCGTGGGTGTCTCATGTTCGTCCTCCATCTTGGCTTCTTCACTCTCCATCTCTAACAGTGGCGTCAGGTAAGGGATGATGATTGTCTAAAATTTTTGTAAAAAGTCTTATCATTAGTTGGCTGAATTTTTGTATGAGTTCAGTTTATTGCTACAAGACAGACTGATAGAGAATCAAGTGTTCACTTCTTATATTAAATAAAATGAGTTTTTGTATGAGTTTGGTTTTTGGCTGAATATTTGGCTAAAGTTTTGTATGAGTTTGGTTTTTGGAAATTTATTGCCATGAAATAAATTGATGAATTTTGTTTTAGTATAAGAAGAATCAAATGTTCACTTCTTACATTAATTTAAATATTAGAATCAGATCTTGAAGCATGAAATAGATTGGAGAGGTAAACAACTTATTGCATCTTGTCATTGATTTGCTCAGCAATTCAGGACTAGAAATCCCTTTTTGATATTGATAATAGACTGGTAGATAGTATTAATTTTTTTCTTTAATTACAAATTGCAGTATGGCATCTTTAGATGAAAGTGATATTGGTAATCTTGTTAATTCATGTTTTAATGAATTAGTTTTCTAGTTTCAAGTTCTTGTAGTTCAATTTTCTTATTGTTCAATTTTCAAGTATATTGTTCAATTTTCTTATGTTCAATTTGCTTATTCTGATTAGTTCAATTTGACAACTTCTTGTGGCAGCAGTGGCATGGCAAGTAATGTATAATTTTGACAAAGCAAAAAAAAAAAATGCAGGCTGGTGGACTGGCCCGTTTGGCCCGCTAGCTTGCAGAGTGGAGGGTTGGGTTTGGGATTTTTCTAGCCTATTTTTAAATGGCCTAGCCTAGCCCGACCTATATTTCACATGAACCCGTATAGGCCGGACTAGCTCATATTGTCTAATTATATGATTGAATCTAAGCCTAATACTTTTTACAAATTGATCGCTTGTAAAATTGAATTTAGGAATTATATATGGAATGGGGAGATTTATAAATAATTAAAGCTTATTGATTCAATGTATGCTTGGAAAACCAGTGAGCAAACGAGGTTTGGACAAACCATGATAGAGCTAACGAGATTTGAGTAAATATAGGTTTAGATGAACGTAATTTATGTTTGGAAATCAGTTAGACAAACATTGTTTGAGTCAAAATATGAACATGATTTATGTTTGGATGTTAGTGTCCAAATATAATTTTGAATGTGTAATTATAAAAAAAAAAGGACATGCAATGTATAGTTATTTTTTTAGTAATTAATTATATCAATGTTTTAATAGAATACACCTTTTTTTAATAAAATACTTAAAGTTATTAAAAAGAGTTACTAATTATCTCAATTTGTAGAAAAAAGTAAATATTTTAACATAATATACTTAAAATAAATTTTTATAACTCTATATATTAAAGTTATTAAAAAGAGTTACTAATTATCTCATTTTATATATAAAAGTAATTATTTTAATACAAATACATAAAAATAATTCTTTTTCATTTTTTTTGTGAATAGGAATATATTAAAACAGCACAAAGCAAAGAGTTTTAATACAAATAAAACGACATAGGAAAAACATTACAAAACAGCCAAAGATTACATAGCAACTAAGACTAGAAGCAAAAGATGGAGGACAATCAACTGGCAAGTTGGTCATCCAAGTAGAGGTGCTGCACAAAAGATGGAGGGTAGGTTCTGGATCCATGTTCATATAGCCTTGCACGTTTAGCTAGTAAATCAACACAAAGATTTTGGCTTCTTTTGATCTTGATAAGGTTTGCATTTTTCAAGCTTGGATATAAGAAGCCTACAATTTTTCACAATTAAAGAAGAAGGATGAAGATTAGAAATATCCTTTGAAAAAAGAGAAACCATATTTTGGCAGTCAATTTTAATCTCAAGATTAGTGATTTTGAGATCTAAAGCAATTTGTAATCCCATTTGAAGACTCTAGGCTTTAGCAAGAATAGCAGAGCTAATTCCAATGAATTTTGTGAAGCCTATTATCCATTCAATCTTCTTATCTCTAATGATACCTCCTGCTACAATCCTGTTGTCTTTGGTCGAACCATGAATGTTGAGTTTAAACTATTGTGCAGGCAGTTTTATCCAATGATCAGTATGAGTAATATTCAAAATTGTTGTTTGGTTTGCATAACTTTTTGAGGCAGAAATGGTCTAAAACTCAGCTGTATGATAGAGAATTTTCTTTTTTGAAATATTAAAGAAGAAAGGTTCATTTTTAAAGATTTGTTTATTTCTAGCAAGCCAAATCCCTCTTAGAGCAAATAAGAAAATTAAGTTCCAAGGATTCCTATCATACCAGGGCTAGTGTTTTTGGTATTAATTTGTGGCCAGGATAACAGATCGGGTTGGAAAAATGAAGGAAGGGGGAGAGGGTGGTCCAAATGAACTTAACAAGTCTACAATCTCTAAGGATATGTAAATGAGTTTCAGTGTAAATATTGCATAGAGAATAGACATCATAGTTGTTATTTAAATAGTTTTGAACATCTACAATTTGTCAGAAGGTCTTTATGAATAATTTGCCAAAGTAAAAAATTTTCACGGGGTGGAGCAATTTGCTTCCAAATCCAGTTATACTTGTTGGAGGATCTTCAGAAGAATTATACCTCTTTTTAAAATTAAGAATATAGAGGTAGGCTGATTTGGTATTAAAATTCCCATCATTGGAGAGCCTCCAAATTGTTCTATCTATAGGGGGATCAGAGTGTGCTAAGGGAAGGGAATTTATTTCCCAAATTAACTTAGCAGGGAGATGAAAGGGAATAACATTTAAATTCCATACTAATCCATTCTGAGAAGCAATAAGGATGTTTTCTACTTTTTTATTAATTTCATTTTTTAGGAGAGGACCAATGAGATTTGATCTAAGTCTAGAGGTCAGCCAGAGGTCTTCCCAAAGATTGGTTTTTTTACCATTACCTATAACTCTTCTGTGCAAGGAACAAAGGAAGGGAACAAATTTTGCATGTTTCTGAAGGAGTGGGATTTAAGAGATTTCCTTTAAAGGATGTTTTGGCCATATTTTTTCCCAACTAATTTGGTCCATAGGTTTTTTATTGGGGTTTGAGGTGTAAGTCCATAGTCTTTTGAATATCATACTTTTGTTTTGGTGACAAGCTGCTCTAGTTCCTAATTCTCCTATAGATTTAGACTTAGTAATTTTTTCCAACTAATTATGTGAATCTTTTTTGTGGAATTATCATGTCCCCAAAAGAAGTTTTGACCAATAAAATCTATTTTTAATCTAATAGATTTTGGGACTAGGAAAGCACTCATGTAATGGTTTGAGATGGTTGAGAGAGTAGAGCAGATAAGTTCAGTGCTTCTAGCTCTTGATAAGAGATAACACTTCCAACCTCGAGGTTTTTTTATTAAGCTTGTCCAAAATAAAATTGAAGTCATTCTTTTTATATGTAGCTTTAAGAAGGTATCCTAGGTAGAGACCAAGGTCATGAGTTCTATTAATGTTGAAAGTTCTCTAAAACAAATTAATTATTTCAAAGTTTACATGTTTTGAGAACCAAAATTTAGATTTTTGCTTATATATTTGAAGACCACTCACCTGACAAAAAATACTTAGAACTTTATTTACAGCCTTTATGTTGCTTTTGTTTGGCTTACAAAAGAATAAGATATCATCTATAAACAAAAGATGTGAGGTTGCAATTTCTTTGCTTTTAAAGGTGAATGGTTTCCTTTTTTTGTTTTCAATTTGATCTTTTATAAGTTTAGTTAGATATTCCATACCTAGGATAAAAAATATAAGGTGAAATTGGATCACCTTGTTTTATACCTCTTTATGGGTGAAGGAAGTGGTTTTTTTGCCATTAACTATAGGTGTGTAG
This sequence comes from Biancaea sappan, assembly GCA_037074585.1. Classification (NCBI taxonomy): domain Eukaryota; kingdom Viridiplantae; phylum Streptophyta; class Magnoliopsida; order Fabales; family Fabaceae; genus Biancaea; species Biancaea sappan. The sequence continues at coordinate 33,214,432 of CM073491.1, forward strand.
GTTACATTTTTTAGGCAAGAGAGAAGGAGTTGTATAAAATTTTGAGGGAAGTTGTAAAGATTAAGAATTTTTTCTATGAAATAATATCAAAAGCTTTTCAATGTTAATTTTAAATATTAACCATCCATCTTTACTTTTTGAGTAGTTCATGGAGTGGATGGTTTCATGAGCAATTAAGAAAAGGTCTAAAAATTGGGGAGTAAAAGCACCTTAAAAAGGGAAAATTTGATTAGGATGAAAAGGTTTTATTTGATTCACTCAATTTTTTGTTAAAATTTTATAGAAGGTATTGCAGAGACTTATTGGTCTAAAATGAGTGGGCAAATAGGCATTATCAATTTTTGGAATTAAATAAAGGAGAGTGTTCCCCATTGAGAAGGAATTGAGAAGTAGATAAAAATGTCTTAGGTTTCATGGATTAACTTATGCTTAACAATGTCCTAATTAGATTGATATAAGATGGCATGTAGGCCATCTTCCCATGGAGTTTTGAGGGGGTTTAGGTTGAAAACAACATTTTTTTATTTCCTCTTCTCTTGGAATAACAGAGAGATTTATTACGAACATTTTGATTATCAGGTTGCATAGAGTAAATGTTTTTGAAATGGGAGACAATCATATTCTCGATTTGGGTGGGATCTATTATCCAGGTTTCACAGGTCCATAAAGTTAGGAGATTTTATTTTTTTCCTCTTTTATTAAGAGTTGAAAAGTGAAAAAAAGAGTTATTTTTGTCTCCTAAGCTAAGCCAATCAATTCTTGACTTTATCTTCCATATGTTTTCCTCATGTTCCAAAAGTTCTTTTAGATTACTTTGAAGTTGTTTTTCTAGAAGAAGCAATTGAGAGTTAAGCTTATAGTCAGGTATTTTTTGAATACCTAGAATTCTATTTTTAGTTTTTTAAACATTTAGAAAAATGTTTCTAAATACCTCTTTATTCCAGACAATTAGATTCGTTTGATAATTTTTTATTGTGTAAGTAAGATCATAATAATTAGAAGCCCAACAGTTGTAAGCTAAAGCTTTAAAATCTGGATATTTCATCCAAAAAGGCTCAAAGTGAAAAGGCCTTTCTCTTAAAAGATAGTTTTGTTTGGTTTTTAAAAGTATTGGACAATGATATGATATTAATCTAGGAAGGTGATAAACTTTTGAATCAGGAAAGAGATTAATCCATCCAGCATTTGCATGAGCTCAGTCTATTCTAGTCTTAATTAGGGAACATAAATCTCTAAAGTTGGACCAAATATATTTTGGCCCTATGAGACCTAAATCTAGAAGATTTGCTTTATTTAGGAATTCATTAAAACATTTCATTTTTGTTCTATTAGCTAGTCTTCCTCCAAAATTTTCACTAGGGTGGGATATGTCATTAAAATCTCCTATTACTAACCATGGAAGATTAATATTGGAAGCAAGGCTTGAAAGATTATTCCATAAAACTTTTCTAGTATTAAAATTTGGACTAGCATATAAAGCAATAATAATGCAAAAGTTATTATTTACCTGAATCTGAAGATGGATTTCAAAGAAGGAAGTTGATAGAGGTTCTACCACAAGGTTTTGAGGGTTCCATAATATCGTTGCATCCACTTTAAAGAAGCTTTTGAATCCAAGATAGCTAATGACAGAATCTGTTGTTTCTTTACTTAAACGGGTCTCAGTGAGGATCACCTAAGTCAGGGTTATAGGATCAACAATGTTTTTGAAAACTCTAATGAAGTCTGTCCTCTAGCACCCTTCACATTCCAACTTAAGATATTCATTAGGTTAAAAAAGGTAATGGGGTTTACATCAAAAGGGGGGAAGGCTGAAAGAAGAAAGTTGGCAAATAAGTTTCTTGATAGTCAAGATTACCTGTGCTTAGGTTAATGTTTTCCACTAGTTTAAGATGCACGAGATCCAGTAAAGGGTTTGGGGTTAAGGTTACTGAAAATATCTGATCTCCCTTTTTTTGACTACTATTCCTTGGTATTCTATCTCTATAACTGTTGGATTTGGTGATTGATGTATTTCCCTTAGGCTGGATGCAAGATTGGTTATAGGAATTAGTGGAAACTAGTTGTAGTATTGGGTTTGGTTCACCATTCATGGGGGAGGCAGCATAAGAATTGCTTGGCTTCTTAGATAGCTCATTCTTGCTCTTAACCTTTCGTTAGTCTGAATTTCGGTTAATACTTAGCATATGGCTCCAAGCTAGGAGCCAGGAGGAATTATTCAAAATCCCCTTTAGAAGATTCAGCCAGAGTAGAGTTATTCCAGTCTCGTGAGAAGGGTTGTCTTGGTAAGCTTGGTAGAGATTCAGGAGGTAGTGGAAACAAAGGTCTGATAGGGGAAGATTGCTGTTAGTGTCCAGTTAAGTAGGAGGGGGAATCCTTATTGGTATAGTCAAAAGAATTACAAAGCTCATTTGGTCTTGGGTTAAGGGGGTAATGGTGAGACATGTAAGGTTGGTGGGGTTAAGGGATAGTCTTGCTGGATAAGGTTTGGTTGAAGGTAATGGTTTTCCATTGGGTTCAAAAGAAACATTCTAGAAAGGCTGTGAGATTGGATGGTCTAAGGGATGTCAAGTAAAATATAGAGGTCAGAGATTTGGGTATGGGAAGTGGACGGAGTTGCTATCTTATTTATATTATCAATTATATTTTACTATTTCTTTTATTGTAAAATATTTTTGGGGAGATTTTTTCTGTTGGAGTTGAAGACTTAGCTTGAGAAGAGATAGGCGTTGAGGCATTACTGTGTGTATTTTGTGATTTAGTTAATGAGGATTTCTTTCTAGATTTAGTAATAAATTTAGTAGTCTTCTTTTCCAAATTTTCTAGATTTTGCAATGATTTTTCTACAATTCCTCCAATATTGTTATGGCTAATAGGGGTTGGTTTTTAACGTCTCTAAGCATTAAAGATTCACTATTGTTTGATGGGATGGTGGTATGGTTATTCTGGGTTTATATGGAAAATTTTCTCTAAGTAGATTTGACTTGTTTAGAGGGAAAAACCATATTCAAATTTGAATGAATAGTAACATTTGAAGAAACAGAAAGGTGATTCGCCAGATAACCATCGGCGACCATGAAACTCTTTTATTGAAGACAATTTTTACATTTCAATATGGGAAAGAAAATATGTGTGTTTTGAAAATTACCTCATACTGTCGTGAATTTACCTCTACAAATGTTGGTAAAGCTTTTGATAGATTGATTTTCACACAAAGTCGAACACGGCTTGCTATTGTTGAATTTTTGGCGTCTAAAGCAACAATTTTTCCTTAAGTGATCAGAATTTCCAGAGAGTGGTATTCAATGGATAAATAGTTTACTAAGACAATATTTTTCAATTCACTTTGAACAGAGAAATTGGGAGCCTAGGTCCTTACTATTATTGGATTTACCCTTAATTTTCACGGTCTTCCAGATATGATGCTTGTTCTCTCATATTCAGCTAGATTATGAATTATAAAGAAAACTTTACTTATATCCTTGATCTAAAATTGCATCCCTATTCTATACAGACTTTGAAGCCTTCTTTTTGTGGTTTGGATATTTCTAATACCTTCAAAGATCCTGATGATTAAGGCTCTCTCCCACTTACTTGATAGATTTTTTAGAACACTGTTTGAAATATGAAGAGCCTGATGAGTTTCTCTCCTTTTTGCCTTCGATTGTTGGAGAATCTCCTCTGTTTCATCCGTTATTTACTTCTCGCAGCAATTTTTTTGCTCCTATCACCAGTCCATTTAGACTCCTTTGGGTCAAAAGAAGCGCATCCCTATATGTTTTCTTTAGATCTGCATTTTGATTCTAAGGATTTGCTAGATATACTGCTTCTTGGGTCCGGATTCCTTCTCGCATCGATGATATTAGATTTAGATTATCTAGGTTTTATCTAACTGAACCTTGGGAATCTAGAGGTTTTCGAGGTGATGTGGCGGCTTTGGGATAGATTGGCTGGAGTTTTGGTGTGGGTTGGGGTGTGTTTATTTGGATCTAAAATGATCTCAATTGGGATTTTGGAGTATAGGTTTGGGCTTTTTGTGGTAGGATCAAAATTTTTTGAGTTCAAATCTTAATTTTTTGGTACTAGGGATTGAAAATGGTTACCTAAGTTTCTTGATGTTCAAATTGGTTGGCTTTTGATTTTTCTCTCTTGCTCTATAAAAAGGTATCTTTTTCAATAATTAATTATATTAATGTTTTAATAAGGCAAAGGATGCTAGTGATACATGTGTGATTGGTTAGTACTTCAAAAGCATAGTTTAGTTGTTATAATAGGACATGTGAGGAAATAACAAGTTAGTGTATATGATATTTGAGTATGAGGTCTAATTATATGCACAACTACAGCTCAACACAACACACACATAGCTACACTGTGATTGGGTTCTCCATTGGCTTGTCTTTACTTATCTCTATTTTCTCTCATAAAAAACCTTTAGCTTTTCACAACTATACCAAGTATATATATATATATATATATATATACATACATATATGTATGTATGTATGTATGTTCTCCACTGAAACGCAACATCTACTATGAAACAAAAAATAGGGGAGCACATAAAGACATGAGTGGCCAGGCAATAATATCCCTGTACAACCAACCTCGCCAGAAAAAAACTTACCAATAAACCAAAGCATGTACAAAAACACATAAAGAGAAGAAAAAGAAAACAAAAATAGTGTCGTCTTCTCCACTACAAAGTCCCTAAACTCGAAGGGTAAAATAGGGTAGAACAGAGTGTTCCCAATGACAGACAAGAACATACTTGAATCGCTCACCAAGAACACAGGACAACAACGTGGTTTGATGGAAAGGAAACACCAATTTGTTGTGAAGGAAATGAAAGGAGGAGACGCCACACCAGAATACTCACAAAAAAATAGGAGACGAAAGTGCAGCACATAATGAGTCGATCAGGGAATAAAGTGGGAAAAATTGCGATGGATGTTGGAGGAGAGCTTGGACCTTTACGAGATGTTTGGTTCACTTGTTTGGCTAGAAAAGGAGGGAGGAATCTAGGCTACAATGTTTTCTCCTTCATTTGGTTCACGTTCCAATGAGCAATGGAATCTTTCCATCTGACACTACTTTTCAGTTTTAGATGTACGGTTTTTCCCTCTTCAGAAGCAATGGAATCTTGCCTCTCCCGATGGAAACCGCACTGCATTTACTTTTATACCCTAGACGAAGTCATCTGCCTTGCCTTCATTCTTCTCTCTTGGATCTTCTCTCGCCTTTCTTTCACCCTCAGGATCTCCAGCCTCCCCTTCATCATTTCCAATGCCATCATCGCCAAATCTGGCAGATTGTACCAAGTCTTCGCCGGAAGCCAATGATGGGCAAGGATTTGGATTTGGATTCGGATGGAGAACTAGATTATTATTTTTCAAAAGTTTATAGAAGATTTCAGAAGGAGAAGTTGAAGGAAGAATTGACAAATATGAGGCAGCAAAAATTTGCTTCTGAACATGGCATCAATGGCATTGACAGGATGGTGTTTTTGAAGACGATGGCAACATCGATGGCATTGGTGTGGGGTTTTAGTGATTGTGCAAAAATGATGGTGGGGAAGGTTGAGTACATGGTGTCGATAGAGAACATGGCATTAATGGAGAACATGGGGTCAACGGTGAGGAGGGAGAGTCTAGATTCCATAGGCGAACATGGCGAGGGACATTGGGATATAAGGGATTTTTTTAAAGTTTTATAATTTTTTAATAAAGTAAAAAATGGGGGTATTATGGTCAAATTACAACATTAAAAAATACATACTAAAATATTTATTTTATCTTTCCTATTCATTTTTCCATCCCATATCAAACAACTTTTTGTCCCTTTTACTTTTCTTTTTTCCTTCATCTTTTTCTTTCCATTCCTACTCTATATTGCGAACCAAACGGGCCATTAAAGGAAAAGAGGGATGGCAGCACTGGCATTTCGAATGTCCAATAGGGTTCAATGTGATATCCTCAACTGTAAAAACTCTAATTTGATGCAATGATCCTAACGAGGTATCGAATGCCCAACGTGGTTCACAAGATATCTCAATGGCCAACCAAACAACTAGAATTTGAAGTCCAGCGTGGTTTCCCGCTTCCATTGTAGAACGGGCTCCGGCCAACACTCATCCAAACATACACTTAATTACTATAGGTTAAATTATATTTAGGAATAAATAATTGTCTATAGGGTAGCTAAAAAGGAGTCAGAATGGTAATGTCTTCTCACTCGACCATTAATCATGACTAAGGAATTACCTAATTAACTCAAGTAGAAACTAAATAGTCTAGGAATAAAAGTTGAATAACTAAAGAATCCTAACCTATAATGTTATTATTCTCATTTTTTAATTAAGTCTTTAGTTTTCAAAATCTCGTTCTCCATTTAGTTTTCTTATCTAATTATTTTTCTAAATTTAATTAGTTTGCTTATTTATTAGTAATTATATTTAATAAAATATAGTTCTCGTGGGATTGACAGTCATACTTATTCACTATATTACTTGTGCTTGTTAGAATGGGCTTATTTACATTCTGAACTATTACTTTATATATCTTACTCTATGAATTAATTTTTACTGAGCCTATACCACATGAAGTTTTTAGCACCACTGTTGGGGACTAGTGATATTATGAATAATAAACGTCTACAAGTACACTAATTAAATTTTCTTGTTTTAATTTGTTGTTGTGTTTGATTTTAATCTTAGGAGTATTTTTGCATTTTGTCTTTGCTTTTCAAAAAAAAAAGTTAAAATAATAGTTTTATTTTTAGTTAACGTTTATATTTCTGAAAAGAAAAAATTGTTTTTAATTTTTAATTTTTTTAGTTTTTAAAATTTTAAAATTTAAATTTTAGATTGGGTCTTTCAATTTTTGAATTTTAAATTTTAGTCCTTAATTTGAGTTTGAAATTTGAAATTAGTTAGATAATCTTTGTTTGTTAGTTACCCTATCTTATTTTTTGATACTTTATTAAATTATGATTAAGTAACTTAATTGAATTAATATTTTGAATATTGAGCTTGATTGGAATTTGATTAAGTTATTTTGATTATTTTCGAATTCAAAAATTGAATTTTAGATGGATTAGGATTCTTGTTTTGAATAGTTTTATTTAGTTATTTTGTTTGTTTGTTCTTTTATAATATATATATATATATATATATATTATAAAACCCAAAAAAAATTAAAAATATAAAAATCCAAAAATATAGTTTATGTGGAATACCCCCGGTTAAATTGAGTTACATTACACTCCCTTTGACTTTCCATGTTTTCCATGTCCTTCTTTACTTTCTAGGCATAGTATTGGCCTGCTACCTTTTGCCCCTATATAGAATTCACTCGCTCAACAAAATATTTGATGAGTCAATACATCATTGCCTTGACCAGGCCCAGCACAAGGAGGTGACAGACCCTTCGAAACATGTTATTCATACACTCCACCAAATTGGTTGTCATGTGCCCCCAATAATGACCTTTGATGTCGTACGTGCATGTACATTTTTTCACCTCTCATTCATTTAGCCAATCTCTAGTTCTTTGAGGAGCCCAAGTAAGTTATTCGGCTAGTTTTGCATTCACCTCAAACTTGCGACCTGTCACCAATACATAACATTTTAGCAACCATTGGCGATGTCAGTGATAAGCATTAACCACAAAAAAAAAAAAAGTACCAATCATGTGAAACTTTTGCTTCAGGTGGGAATCCTAACACTTCTTGTACATATTTGCAGCCATATGGTGAAGGTAGAATGCATAAGGCAGTCACCATCTTGTCTCTTATTTGCTACAACAATGATACATTTATGCAGGTCTATGATCAAGTAAAGGCCCCGCCAGTTCCTACTCACATGCCTCTTCAGATTCATCAAGAACCATCTGTAGGCACTCTAACACTCTTCCTCAACTAGCACAAAGGGGGCAAACTCTGTCGCCATCCTATGAAATGACCATCAACAACTTTTCATAATACTTGTAACATATGTGTGTCTCATCCATATGCATGATCAATTTTAGATATTGAAAGGCATTGATGCATGTCTTGAAAGCCCAAAAAGCACCAATAAAAATAGGTCAAATTTGATGGCTGGGTCGCTTTAGATCACTACTAGAAAAATTAAAATTAGTAACGAGTCGGAATTTGTCACTAATTATGTTATTTGTAATGGATTTCAATCTCTAACTTATTTTTCAACTTTTTGGAATTTAGTGATAGATTGAAATCTATCACTAAATAGCGACATATTTTGTTTTGTCACTAATTTCTATCACAAAATGTGAAATTAAGTGACAGAATTTTTTTTTGTCCTTAAATTCTATCACTAATTTAGTGACAAATTGTTTCTATCACTAAATAGTGATGAATTTTGTTATGTCACTAAATTATGTCATAAAATGTGAAATTTGGTGACGGAATTTTCTTGTCCTTAAATTATGTCACTAATTTGCACGATTTAGTGATGGAATTTGTCTAACTCTAAACTTTTTCCATCATTGAATTGTAATATCTGAGGTTTTTGAAATAATTCACAGAGCAAGAAATTTAATAATAATTTTTTTTTGAAACTATTGAGGACTATGTTGAAATTAGAATTAAAAATGATAATAAATTATTAAATTAAATTAAGTTGTATGGATATTTGTTTTTAGAGAAAAATAAGAAAAATATAATTTTATTTGGGGCATAAAATAGAATTAGCCCAAATTGTTATAGACCTTGATGAAAGGAAAAGAAATGTGAGAGTTGCTTTCCATTATTCTAGCATAAACCAACCTTGGTGGCAGACAAGTATGTGTAACCCACTTCTCATCTTGTACCTTGCATGAATCCATCCAAAAAAAAAAAGTAAAGAAAAAAGAAGAAAAGGAGAAAATGAGAGATTGGGAGATTGAAAGAGAGAGAGAGAGAGAGACCATCTTGTCAGCAACTAGGCTTCCTCCTTCCCTATGCTTCTCTAATTCTCTCCCCTGTTTCACCACGCAAGAAAAAAGAAGTTGATTGTGGTGTATTTCATCTATTCCTTCTGCAATCTGTCTTTATTGTGAGGATTTGTGGCAGTTGAGAGCTTCATAGGGTGATATGATCTCCCTCACAGTCTTGCCATCATTTGCATGCAAATGACCCTCCTCCAATATGGCTGGTCAATGAAAAATCAAGGGAGTACGACTGAGTTGTGGAGATGGGGAAGGAAAAGCTATGTTAGCAAAATAGACCAATTGAAGGGTAAGGAACTAATTTGATATGTTTTATTTTGTATAATTTATTGTCATCTGTGAATGAAGAAATGGACTTAAGGGTGGAGTTGAGCTATTTTGTTGTTTGAGTGTACTTTGGTTGGTCAGAATTATGCTAGAACTGAATAGAAATTTGAAACCATAAGATATAACTAATTAAGTTCAGATTCTTTGCTACTACTGAAGTTTTGGGATTGTTTGAGCCACTAAATGAGCTCCAATGTTAATGAAATTTGGTATGCAACTAGAAATTGTGTCCAAGAATATATTTATATTATTTCAGAATTTTCTGGATTGGTTTGGTACCTCTAATGCACCTAAGACAATAGCTAAAATTTGAAGAATATGAAAACAAGACTGTTATGATATGCTGGTGCTTTTGTGAGTTTTGGGTGACCAAATCAATTCCAAAAATCATGGAATTTTTGTGAGAGATTCTTGATATAGTGTCAAACGGATCTGGAAAGTTTCAAGCTCACTAAAATTAGTTTGCTTGGTCAAATAATCATAGGAATAACACTTTGTTTAGTGCAGAACAAATCTAGGCAGTTTCGAAAATTGATTTGGTTTTAATAGCTAAAGACCTCTTCTTAATTTGAAATTTTTATAGAACTTAGCTAAGACATGAAACTAATTATCTGCAAAATTTCAAGGTATTTGTACATGGTTAACTAAGTCTAAAACACATAACACTGTACCTATTTAGAATTTAGATAGCTTTGACCTACAGTTACTAAAAGGGTCTTTATTGAGACCAAATGATAGAATTAAATTCTGAATTTTTTATCCTAGTATGTCAACATACTAACAAGGATATGTACAAAATTTTATAAATTTTTGAGCTATGAGTTAATACCAGAATTTTTCTAAAATTTGGATCTGAATTTAGCCTCAAAATAGAATAAAGTTAGATTATTGATAGCTTATGTTCTGAATTGGTGTTGTTACTTGCTTGATTTAATTTCTAGGTTTATGATAAAACTCTTGGTGTCTCTTTTTGAGTATAAAGTATAGAAATATAGCTTGGATTCTAGGCAAGGGATTTAGTCTTGCCTTATTTGATTTATTTTTAGAATTTTGTTTCCTAGATATGTAATAAAGTAATGGATAAATATATTTTCTATATATTTAGATTGAACTTGCAAAGGAAATGCATGTGAATGATTGATGATTATGAATGACATGGATTTATTAAAGTTCATGATGTGCATTTAGATGCTCTTATTTGTGCATATGATTGTATTGAAAGAAACAGAGATTTCAGACACTTTTGCGTCCCTTTGAAGACAGGGGTGAAATAAGGTTGAATTGTTTGTCATCTCTTTGAGAGCGAGGGTGAAATAAGGTCGAATTACTTTAACGTCCATTTGAGGACGGGGTGAAATAAGGTTGATGCCTACAAGCGAGGATATAGCATACGGGCAGAGGATATAGCCTACGAGGAGGATACGCCTACATGTGGAGATATAGCCTACTGGCAGAGGATATAGCCTACGGGTGGGGATATAGCCTACTGGCAGAGGATATAGCCTACGAGCAGGGTACGCCTACAGGCAGGGATATAACTTATGAGTAGGATATGCCTTCAGGCGGGGACATAGCCTGCGGGCAAGATATGCCTTCGGGTGGGGACATTGCCTATGGGCAGGATGACGCCTTCGGGTTGGGTACATGTAAATATTTATGAACTCTCTCATGATATTTTCCTCTTAACACATATTTATTTTATGAATTATTTATGTTATGAGTACTCATATATTCATGCATGATTATATGTACTTTTGGTATGCATAATCGAATGTGTGTGATAGGTAGGACTAGTTTTTATGGTAAGCCAAATGGACCGGACTCACCCCCTCATAGTTTCAAGTACAGAAGACTTTTTAGCTACGATGACGTGAATGCCAAGAATACTTCCCCTTTTGTTTAAGGTAAAAGTATAATACCTCAGTTTATGTTAAGTTGATAATTCTAGAAAAATTCTATAATCGGGTAAGTCATGTATTGTTGTGTGATATGATTACGTATTGTAAGGGAAAATGCTAGTGAGGGTAGTAAAGCTAGAAAACCTATAATTTAATTAAAGGAATGTTTATACTTTTATTTATAGTTATAAAAAGAAAGATGACTTTGTGATCATTTACACTTATAAAAAATTTGATTTATTTTAAATTAAAGAATACTTGAGATAAAGAAAGTAAGAATTTTAAGAAAGTTTAAGAAAGTTTTAGGCTTACAACAGTGTGGGGTTAGGCACCATTTGCATCGGTCATGGGCCTGGATTTGGGGTATGACATGAATGGTGATGAATTTCATTTTATCACTCAGTTCAATCACTAATTTTGTCACTAAATAATTAAAATTTTAAGAATAATATTAGATTATATATATTTATATACTAATTTTCTAATAAAAATTGAGGATTTTAACTAGATTAAATGGAAAGAAAGTTTGGCTATAATATAGAGGACGCGGGCTCAAGGCAAGTCATTAACATTAACAAAAATAAATAAATAACACTTACTAGCTAACAATCGACAAATTTAGTGACAGATTTATGAGGAAATTTTTCATCACAAATTGGTAGAATTAGTGACGAATTTCTTTGTCACTAATTTGTGACAAAAATGTCCATTACAAATTAGTGACGAACATAAATCCATCACTAAATAATTCTAGTGACGGATTTTGTGATTTAATGACAATTGTGGATCCTGGTGGTGAGTACCAATAACTGATTGGTGTCCTTAGATTGAAATGTTGTATAACATTTAACCGCATATGCAACATGTTGTACGAGTTCTCCTAGTTTCCAAAGGTGAGTGTAAGTGATTTATGTTTTGTGCACCAAACCTTCTTGCACACAACTTTGTACCCGAACATTTCCTACACCCTATCTATTATTTATACTACAAAAATATTGCCCTTCATGGAGACCAAAGGAACAATTTTAGATGCTATGAAGATCGAGTCTAGTTTTTTGTGGTCCCATGATAGTATAGTAATTATGCATGTTTACAATCTGTTATACTGTGGTATCTGCCATGGGCCCTATAGCGATTTTTGTATTTCCTTGACCATCCACATGCAACCATTTTATATTTAGGGCAATGATGTTTTTTTGCTTTGGCCAAAGAGTGTATTACCTTATATATCTAATGTGTCCTCCCGACATATATCTTAGCTACCTGACGAAAAGTTTTAATATCTCATAAATGTATACTTTTGTAAAAATCATGGTTTGCACTTCGATCATTGAAACCTCTGAATCTAACATCCTCATACGTAATGTGATTGTCTATATAGTAGAAAAAGAGGAAAGATGTGTTAGCCAAGACATTTCTCATCTCATTTATCTCTAGTACCACATCCAAATCATCACCCTCCTATCGATATTGGGCTCATAGTCTTCATTCGAGTTATATAGGTCAAACAATATCTGTTGCGGCAAATGACAAAAGAAGACAACAACCACCAAGCATGTTAGATGAACTTGGTTGTGAGATATGCTCCCTTGGATATGGAGAATGATGCATATCATTCAAGAATGTTTAGAAGAAAGACGAGTCAGCTTTTACATGCACACACTATTACTTGCACTACAAAAAAAAACATGTATTTATTAGTGGCAGTTGCATATGAAAATTAGGAAAACTGCTAGAAAAAATCAATATAGTGGCAATTTATTTAACTACCACAATTTTTAGTGGTGATTGTATCTGTAACCACCACTAAGTTGTGACATAGTAGCAGTCTTTAGACAACTGTCCCAAAATTGAATGCATATTATGACGGTTGGTCTAGAACTGCCATGAATAGTGTCGATTATTCACCAACCGCTACAATATAGTGGCGGTGGTGGAATAACCGCCACTATATTGTGGTGGTTCTAGACCAACCGCCACAATATAAAAAACCTAATAACCACTATACAGAACTGTTTAACTGTTGCATACTGCAATCTATCATCCACATCCTTTTGCCACCATTGATTGGTTCTTCTTGGCCGTCATCCATCTAGAGGAAGTCGTTGGTGCTGTCTGCCCCATGCATCCTCACCGATCATATCAACCACCGTTGGTTTGGACGCCGATAGGGTGATTACTCAAAGGAGTCTCAAGCTATCCTCTTTCATTAGCCATTGTTGAGTGGTTGTTGTCTGCCATCGTCCACCCAGAGGAAGTCATCGGTGCCGTCTGCCCCATTATCCCCACTTGTTAAATCAGCTACCATTAGTCTGGAAGTATACGGTGATTATTTAACAGTCTTCAACTTTTAACTTTTTTTTTAAAAAAAATTCATTTTTACTTAATGTTTCCCATCTTGCAGTTTTCCAATGACATTGACTATGCTTCAACCATCCATGGCCACCACAACTTTGTCGTGCATTACTATTCTGGTTTGTTTTTATGTGGTGTTCTTCTGTTTTTTTTTCTTAATTTTTTAAATTTCTTTTTGTGGTTTTCTTTTGGAGATAATTTCATATTTAATGAATTTGCTAATCTATATTTATTAGGTATGCTAGTTATATATCATGAAAAATTTACTTTAAAATGCTTCCTTAATTCTATTCTTTTCCCTTCTTCTCATTTCCAATTTCTCATATATATATATATATATATATATATATGTAAATTATGCATTTTTATTTTTTTCCTTCTTAGTGTCCAATTCAAATTAAAATCAATATATAAATTAATATATAGCAATAGATAAATTAATATTTAGTGGTCGTTGTAACTACCACTACTTAGCGGCAATTTGGAAATCAACTGTCACTAAACTAAATGAAAACTCTAGTAGCCGCAAATCACTCATCATTCTTGATCATTCATGTGTGCCATTCTTTGTCTCAGTGTGTTGTGCGTGCCGTTGGCCAAGATTCTTCGTCTCCGTGTGTTGTTCGTCATTGCCCACCCATTACTAGAAAAATAGGATTTTGTGATGGACAATTATGTCATTAGTATTGAAAATCCATCACAAAATCATGATACAGTGACGAAATGTTTGTCACAAAATTCGAGGGTAAAACATGCTTCTCAAAGCATGTTTGTGATGGATCACTTGATCCGTCACTAAATCAATGACGGTAATCGTCCGTCACAAATTTAGTGACGGACAACTTCTGTCACTGATTTAGTGACGGATAGGCTATCACTAAATTAGTGACAGCCTTTTCATCAATAAATTAGTGATGAAAAATTGGTCACTGATTTAGTGATGGAACAGTCTGTCACTAAATTAGTGACAGACAGTTTGTTACTAAATATCAAAATTTTGTCACTAAATCAAACACTAATTATATATTTTTGTGATGATCAGTCCGTCACAAATTTGTTATTGAGGACCATTCTGTCACTAAACTATCACAAGATTTTTTCGATTACTATTTTTATTTTCATATTTTTTTATCCCTCTTTGTTACAATTTTCACTAGCTTCATTTATAATTCTATACAAAACAAAAATATATATACATACAACAAAAATAATAAATGAACTTAAAATTACAAGAAATTTACTAAAATCATTCAATAATATTGTCAAGTGTCTTATGCAATAAAAAATTGTCATATAAACCAAAAACTACCTCAAAAAAAAAATTCAAACAGTGTCATATGCAACAATAAAATTGTGATATACACCAAAAGCTATACCAAAAAACTCCAGTAATTTGTCATATGCAATAATTAAAATCAATCAAGTGTCTTTGTTTCGAATGGTATTTGAGCTCGCAGATGGATCCTTAGGTGAATTTGTTGGCAAAGGAAGCAATCCAGAATATCAATGTATAGGTTCTCAGTGTGTCTATATATATATATATATATATATATATCATATATACCATTGTATCAATATATCAGAATATATTACAGATAAATAGCAATTCCAAACCAAGCCTAGGCAGAACAAATAAAAGGGAAAGAACAAGACCAAGAGAAAGCAAGAGGAATTAGCATACAATGAAGGAAAGATATCATAAGATAATTCACCTGAAGCCAGTAGTAGCGACAACAGAGTAAGCAATTCTCTCAGTACCAACAGTGACGTGAGCCCTGTTGAATGAGGAGGAAGACAAAGAGGAAAAAGATAGGAGTGAAAATTTAGAAAGGAAAAGAGAACAAAATTTCACTCAGCACAATGTAGTAAAAGAAAAACACAAACACAAACATAGAGACAAAGCACGAAGAACGCAACACACAAGATGACCCTAACAAAGAGAACCTTAGACAATCACAACAGGAACCTCAACAACCAGAACCCTAACAAAAGGAAAGATCTAAACCTTGAACAAAAACAACTAACCTTTATTGTTGGCTTGCCGCTCTCCTTCATCGATGTTTGCACAAAAGGATTGGGAAGGGAGAGATTTAGGGCACGGGTCAAGTATTTGGGGATTTTGGTGTGAAAGAATAGAATAGAATGGGCTTTTTGTATGAGAGGGAAAACGGAGAGGGAGCGTTTAATATCAATTAAAATCTTTTTTAGAAAACTTTGTGGATTTTGGTGGGAAGAATAAAATGGAGTGGCTTTTTGCTGGAAAGGAAAAATAGGAGTGTTTTATTTCAATTAATTTTTTTTAAAAAAATTTTGGATGTATATCTGACACAAAATTTGTGACAACCAATGAAGCTTAGAAGAGAGAAAAAAATATATTTTTGTGATCCGTCACTAATCCATGACTAAAATTAAATATTAGTAATGTAATTTAGTGACGGCCAATATCCATCACAAAATATCTTGACAAAATTCTATCCATCACAAAATTGTCACTAAAACAAAATTTAGTGACAGGTATTAGTGACAGACTATGTTCTATCACAAAAAATGTAAATATAGAAAATTTGTCACAAATCCGTCACAAATTTTGAAAAGTTTGAAACAGAACATATCCATCACAAAATTTCGTCAAAAAATCATATTTTTCTAGTTGTGACCAGAGGAAGTTCCTGGTGCCGTCTGCCCCATCTTCGCTGATCAAAACAGCCGTCATTGCACTACAAAAAACTTGACTTTCAGTGGCGACTAAAGTTGTCACTGAAAGTCGAAAAGTTGTCACTAAAAGGTTTTCAGTGACGACACATTGTCGCCACTTAAAGTCGTGTCACTGAAAGTTTCAGTGGCGACTTTTATTGCCACTAAAAAGTTGTCACTGAATCCCACTTTCAGTGACGACATTTGTCGCCACTGGAAGTAAAATTTGTGACACCTAATATAATTTGTCAACAGAAGAGAAGTCGCCACTGAAGTATCACTTTCAGTGGCGACATTATGTCGTCACTGAAAGCTATATACTTTCAGCGGCGACATTTAGTTGTCACTGAAAGCTATATACTTTCAGCGGCGACATTTAGTTGTCACTGAAAGCTATACTTTTAGTGGCGACATTTAGTTGTCACTGAAAGTATACAACCAAATGTCGCCACTGAAAGTGATACTGTCTTCAGTGACGACTATATGTCGCCACTAAAAGTATAGTTTTCAGTGACAACATAAGGTCGCCACTGAAAGTGATACTTTCTTCAGTGACAATATTTGGTTGTCACTAATGCTTTTTTTTTCCCTAAATATTTCCATCCTGATTATCAAGCTATCAAATAACACTATTGCCATACAATACAAGCAACCACCAGTATAAAATGATATATTAATGAAAATGATTGAAATACAGATAACATTTAATTTTTGAAACTTAATACAAAAGGTATACAAAAAAAAAGTACTTAGAAGTACAATTAATCTATCATTTCCTATGTTTCCTTGCATCTTTGGTGGTTCCAGAGTATCCAACGGTATTTATATCCAGCGCATGATTGTTTCCCTGTTATGAGACAAATAAAACAAGTATCATTTAACATATTTCATAGAAAAAATTGATTGTTATAAGTTAAATGATAACATTGAAACAAAATAAATTAGAGGACATAGTAAACTTATTAAGAAACTAAATTGAAAATTATTTATAATCACATTATACAATTAATACATAAATATTATGACAATTATATCATAAATGCATTACTTGTGTATCTTGAATTGGTATTGACTCTAAAATATAAAACATGTTCAAGGTCTAGTGGAGCATGTTCATCCATTAATGATACAAGGACTAAGTATTATTATTAAATATAAATCTTATATATAATCATGACAACTATAGAGCCTACATATTCTTTTTTTTTAATTGTATTATATGAACTTTTTAAAATATTTAAAGGTTCTAAACACTGTTGAAAAAAAAAAGTTGGGTGAAATAGAAGAGATTAAAATCAAAAGAAAGATCAATGAACAATAACAATGATAATAACCAATTTTCTATTGGTTGAGTCTTTCCCCATCATAAAGTTAGAAACACACGACTTATCATTAAAATGGTAATATCATAGAAAGATGAATGTACTGGCCTCACCATTCTCCAAAGGTAACTTTAGGTTTCTTTGCTTTTTCACTTGACATTGATATTAAATGATATAAATATTCCTTTCTCTCTCTCTTTCTTTCATTTTTTTGAAGTTTCTCACCACATCACAACAAAAACAAAATACCCACACAATTCTCAAAATTATATTTGTCTTTCAAGCAATCCCCATAAAGTGAAGTAAAAACTTTCCAAAAAAGTTACAAAGAAACCTAGAAAATGCCAAGAGAGATAGCTACACATCAATTTTCAATAATCAATTTAGTACTTTATTTTTCTACATATTTTGCACAATAAAAGGGCACAAGCTTCTATTTTTGGTCAATCTAAAAAAAGTTATAAATAACCCAAGAAAATGCCACAAATTATGGTTGACTATTGCTCAAGTTCTAACCAAAAAGTCCAAATCACTTTAAATATACTTCCAATAAATAAAAAGGAAAAGAAAATTAAAAAAAAACTCCACCAATAATTAATATAGCTGGTTTCAACACAATGAGAGAGTTATTCTTCAAATTAGTAAATCAAACAATAACAAAGATATATGTCAAATTTATGAAAAAACTCCCAATTTAAACCATAAGAGAGTACTCAAATCAAAGTAACAGTGACTATAACACTGCAGAATGAATAGTTCTATCCCTTGCCAAAACTAAAATAACATAACTAACAAAAAAAATAAGCACCAAAGATCCAAGCCATACACAGAATTAAGAAGACAAGATGTCAAAAATGCAACTCATACTTTGAGTTAAATATCCAATAAACCAAATCAGTTCTATAAATTCTCAAGTCTCAAATAAAAGACCTAAACCCTATTTTTAGGTGAATTGATCCCACAACAAAGTGAATCCATAAAGAAATAGAGCAACTCATCAACAATGTTGGAATACTAAGTCATAACTTTTTGGATCAAGTGACTTCTCCCAAAAAAAAAATAGACTTAAAAGTTATATGAAATCACCAAATAGGGTATCTCTTTAATTTGTACTGTAGTAGTAAAACAATGGGAAGGGTATCTCTTTCAATTGTTTTGTGTCTGCCAATATAATTTGTTTCTTTTGGGTCATGGGAAAAGTTAATTAAGATCAGAAAAGATTTTCCCCCAAAGTTTTAGAATGTAAAGTTACTCAATTATATAAAAGTGAATATAAAGAAAGCTACAATATATATCTATATATGTATATATGTGCAATTACATAGCAGAAAAGTTTCAAAATCCATCCATAATTAATAAGCATACCTAGGACCTGAGGGATAAACACAAGTGGATGATGATGAAAAATCACAGATTCCTGAGCTTGACCCTTTCTCTGGAAATAGAAAGAAAAAAAACTTTGTTAACAAATTCCAAGAAAAAAGAAAAAGCAAATCAAATAATGAGTAGATATGGGTTTTGTTTTAAGGTGAGGATGAAGGTGAAATAAAAGAGTAAAAGAAGTAAAGTGCATTCTATTTTAACACATTCAATATATCTAAAAATAAAATTGTTCATACTCAGGAACTATATTATATATATAAATATAAAAAGAGAAAAAAGTATTATTAAAAATATTTTAATTGATATTGGCTAAATTAAACTATATGAGCTACTTTCTTTTTTCCAAAACTGTGAGAAATACATTTATTATGAACCAAAGTAATTAAGAAGTAAAGGTTGAATATATATATATATATATATATATATGCACATGTCCTTTAGATTTTGTTGTTCCTTATATAATATCGAAGGGAGAGGATATGAGACTGGATAAAATGGTATAATTGGTGAATCTTAATTATATTTCTTGCTTTTGTTGAGAGTTCAATTTTTTTGTCAAGAGAGGAATTACCATTGGTGGAAAATGCCAACATGACATGACCCTTATCAAACCTACGTGTAGCAACTCCATAATTCAACTTCTCCACTTTAAAACTCATTTCCTTATTATTAATAATTTATTCATAAAGTGTGAACATAATACCAATTCTTTCACGGTCCCACTACATCCATTTAAATAAAATTTGTTGCTTTAGTTGAAAGTTCAACTTTTGGTCAAGATATGAATTACCATTGGTGATAAATGCCAACATGGCATGAACCCCTGTGAACATATTGCAGCTACCACTTCATCCGGTCAAATTAAGTTTAAGTGAAAGAGACATTAACGAATACCTCCAACTCCCAAACCAAAAGAACCCATCACCATGTAAGAATTAGTAACACTAATAATATAATGATATTTAAAAAAAATTAACTTCCTGCTTCTATCATCTAGTTCAGTAACAAGTTTGTAATAGAAAATGACTTGCCACACCCATTTTCATCATTACAGCCACATTCAAATTAATATTATGGTGCAGATTTTTGGTACACAACGTGGATGAGACAATAATTTTAATCTATAACCATAGTGTTTGATTTTGTTACCTAAATACTTGAGCGTTGGGAGACTCAGAGAGGATTCAAGCCTTAATGTCACCCACTACCTTGAATATCAGAGCTGGTAGAATCAATCTCACGCCGCATCTCACCAGAATAGCACCGTCTCTGCTCCGATTCCAGACATTGCTCTTGCATTCATCATTCCAAAATTAATATTCACGACATTATTAATTAAGTAATTAATTACAAAGAAAAGGAAATAAAGTCAAAAATAATGAAGAGGTATAAAAAGGAAGGGGAACCCATCAGATTAGGGAAAAACATAAAAACAAAAGAAATACTAACACAAGCTTACCTTTGGCTGGGAGTGAAATTATTGGAGCACAAACGTGCGAAATGATGAAGCTTCACGGCTAACCACGGTGAACTATGGTGCTGCGTTCAAGAGAGACGATTTTACTGTGCTGGGTTTCAGAGCACAAAAAGGCAGACGCGCGAATATAATGAAAGGCAACTGGACAGGCGCGAAGTTATTAAATCTACTGGAAAATTAATAAGCAAGTACTACATTATATAAAACATTATGAGTTAGAAGCACAAAGGAAGACAAGCTAAAGTGGCAAGTGAGTGTATTGCCTATTGAAGAAGATACGCATTCGAATCCCAGGTGTTGCACTTGAGTTTCTTTTAACAAAAATACTTGTTATATATATTATTTTACCATTAATAAACAAAATAGGATGGTAGCTCAAATGGCTAGTGTGTAATTACTTTATCTATGAAGACCCATGTTCGATTCCTATGTCCCCCTTTTATTTATATATATATATATTTTATTTATTTATTTATCTAAGTTTAATTCCTATGAGACTCAAAATTTTTTATATATAAAATATTTATATAAATAAATAAATATATATATATATATATATCCCATATATATATATATATTAATAAATATTAATAAATATATATATATATATATATATTTATTTATTATTTATATAAGTTCAATTCCTATGAGACTCAAAATTTTTTATATATAAATATATATATTTATATAAATATTTAGATATGTATTATATATAAATATAATACATATATATATTTATATATATATATATAAATTTTTAGATATATATATATATATATTATTGAAGACCTTCAGTGGCGACAAAAATGTTGCCACTGAAAGTCCATTTTCAGTGACAACTAAATAATGTCGTCACTAAAACTCTATTTTTTTTAAAAAAAATTATATTAAAGACATTCAGTGACGACATAAGATAGTTGCCACTAAAAAGCAATGTTCAGTGACGACTTGTTGTCGCCACTGAAAGTGAGACTTTCAGTGACAACAAACGTCGCCACTGACTTTCAGTGGCGACAATATGCTTCTAAATGTTTGATTAAAAATTTATGATTTCATATTTCAGTGACGACTTAGAAATGTCGCCACTGAATGTTTCACTTTCAGTGGCAACATTATATGTCGTCATTGAAGATCGACATTTAGTGACAAATTTTTTTGTCGTCACTGAAAGTTTTTTTTTTTGTAGTGTTGGTTTAGACGGTGGTAAGTTGCCATTGGAAACTTTTTGTCTTTTTTTTTTTGGCCCCATTCCCATCCCCGAAGTGTTAGGTGCGTTCTGCCTTTTCCCTCTTAAGACTATTTGAAGGTCAAATAGCACTACTTTAAATTCTAAACACGTATGGGAAAAAAAAAAAGGTGAAGGGGGAATCTGAAAATACAAATAGGGGGTATATCATTGTGAGTATCTGACAATGCAATTTGGGTAGTTGGGGTCTAATGATCTTGAAGTGTCTTCTCTGTTCTCTAATGCCATAAATGTTTCGGGATTGCCCATTGTACCTATTCGGCTATTATCATCTTCTTTGCTTGAAGTTTCAAAGGTTTAGGGATTAGAGTTTAGCATTCTTCAATTGTCCCATTGAATGATGGGTATATATATATTCGTAGAAGCTCATAATGTGTGCAGCCTGTTTTCTTTGTACGTATTTAACGAGAAAATAATATCAAATCTTTTGAGGTATTGGACCACTTTTATAATGGTTTTCCCATTCAGTAGAATATAACTGCCCAGAAGTTAAAGTATCATATTCCAATTCAATATGAATGCTTTATACCAAAAGCCCAGAAGTAACAGTAATGGAAATATGGAATATGATGAAAAGGTTGCACTGCGGGATGTGGCATTAAAGGAATTAAGAATTGGGGAGGGCTTAACAGGAACCAAACATGGGTAAATATATAAAGGAGGAAGTTTAAATTAATGAGGATCAATTATTGACGGGTTGTTATGGAGTGTGTATACAAAAAATTGGAGAGGGAATGTGGGTATATTGTTACACATGAAGTGGCGGTGGCGGTGGTTGTGGTCCTTTTCAAATCCACCCACCTAATAAATAAATAAATAATTAAAATGGATGGGAATTAAGAAAGAAAGTAAGTTTGATTATGACTACAAATGAAAGCCTACCTAATCAATTTTTTTAAAAAAAAAAAAGAAAAAATTGAGTGAACATTGACCCAACACAGGTTTGCGTATGCGAAGGGGGTGGTTCAAGCAAAATATCATATCATTTTTATTTTTTTTGCATTTTACTGGTTTTGGCTTGGGATTTAAAGAGAGGTTATGAGTTGGAGATATGCTACAAGAGCGTCTCCTTTGTTTGAATGAGTCAAGATTAGACTCTTGCTGCTTGTGATTCTTAGTGAAGCAACAAAGATAAAAGGAGAGTAGAGTTAATGAATTTGCAATAACTCTTTGACCGTTGAGTTTTGCATTGCCAAATAGTTAAATTCAATGGTGTTCATGATCTTTCATTTGGCCCGTGTTAATCTGGTTGTGAGTATGTTCTTTTACTGGTTTATTGGTCTATATAATTTACGTTAAATTAATATTTTGGCCCCTAATCCACGAATGCTTTGTTTCCAAATTTTTATACCTTCAACCAGTTATCATGGGGGTGGTTCTTATCATGGGGGTGGTTCAAGCAAATTTACAAAAACGAGTCAAGGAGTGCAGAACTTAAGTCCTATGCCTACATTTACTCAAGAACAGTATATATGCTCAAATCCTTCAGTTACTCAAAAAGGAATCTTCAGAAGAAGTGGCAAATACAATAGGTACAATCTCTTGTTTTGCAATTCATAAATACCCAATAGGGTGTATATTGGATACAGGGGCCACTAGTCACAAGGTTTCAAACATTAAAGAGCTAAATGATTTTCAAGCTTGCCTATTTGTCACATTACCTAATAGAAATAGAGTACAAGTTACTCATAAAGGAGAAATCAAACTTTCATCCAAAATTACACTCAAGGATGCCCTATACATTCCTGAGTTCCATTTTGATCTTGTTTCTATCTCTTTACATAGACCAAGGAAGCAAGCATTTTGGAACAAATAGACATTTGTGCTATTTCTAGAATACTTTACATGCGACTTTTGTTTGAGTTTTCTAAACTTTATTTGTCCATAAAAATCATTTGAGAACAACCACTTAAAAAAATATTTAAAAGCCTACTGTGTTCATTTGAGAAAGGATCGCCTGCTTATCCTTAGGTCCTAAGGACAATTAAGAACCGTTGGATCTTGTAGATCAACCATTTGACAACTTTTTTTATTTTTTGTTTTAAATATATTTTTTTGTTTTAAAAAATTTTAGATAGGTTTTAATACGTTTTTATTTTTTTTTGTGTCTACTTTTATGGACTTATTTTAAGAAAAAATAATATTTTTTTACAAGCAGGAAAAATATTAGGATCTATTTGGTTTAAACATTTTATGTTTTCATTTTCACTGGAAATAGAAAATAGGCTTGAAAATATATATCCACAGAAAATATTTTTAATGTTTCAAGAAATATTGGAAACAGAAAATATTTTGATTGAATATTGGAAACAAAAAATATTTTTAATGTTTTAAGAAATACATTTCAAAAAATAAATAATGAAAATATTTTCATGAACCAAATAGATTGTTATTTTTTTTTTCAAATAAGTCCATAAAAGTAGACACAAAAAAATAAGAAAGTATTAGAACTTGAAAAAATACATTTAAAACAAAAAATAAAAATAAAAAAGCTACAACCGTGTAGATCCAATGGTTCCTGCTTGTCCTAAGGACAAGCAGGTGATTCTTTCTTGTGTTCATTCCTACCCAAATCTAATTTACGTAGAATGACAGTTATTATTAAATCTTAAGTAAAATTTTATAATTTAATATTAAAAAATAACCCAATCAAGGACTCTTGCACCCATGCATATTGAATTATAGACAAGATCAAGTGGATAGGGATAAGAGCATCCAGCTGTTTTTAAAGTCGTTAAATCATCTTATTCAACGATTTTTATTTTTTTAGTATTTTTTAAAAAATTTATAATTATTTTATTATTTTATGTTTATTATTATGCTTACAACTATAATCAATTAATTATAATTATAAATTTTTAAAAAATATATTAAAAAAATAAAAATCATTAGATTAGATGATTCAATGACTTGAAGAGTTGGAGTTTATCCTCTCATCCGTATTAAACACGCTATTAAATTATTGTGGTTATTTTAGTAGGAATATTATTTACCTATATAATGATGATTGATGAATGATATATCTATTCAAACTTACCTTTGTTCCTAGTACGAACAAAACTCTAACCCAACGTTAGGATAGAACAAAACTTTAAAATGTCATTTGTACAAAATTTTCACGTGAGCATTTTGATATGGCAAAAATATTAATTGCCCTGGGCTTGTTTTTCCTGAATATATAGCTGGTTGACTTCTCTCTCTTCAGTGTTCTGGTCGTTTCTTCAGTGGTCGGCAAGTCGCGACGCTCATCAAATCATGCTCAACAGTCTAAAACCCAAGCATTTCCTCCTAAATTATAGCCAATCTAAACCCAAGCTTTTCCTCATAAATAAGAACCAAGGAATCTAATTAATTAAAGGAGATGGATATTCTCTAATCTGATGAATGTGCAATAATTTTCATATTCTTTTCATTCGTTGTTTTAACTTTTATTTTGTTGGACATATACTACTGTTTACAATTATATATAGTCTCTAAACTCAAATGCAGGACAGGAATCTTTTGGGCATTTATTTTCCATAGTAAACATTGAAGAAAGTCATGCATAAGAAGCTAACGGCTTGGCTTTCGATTTTCTTAAAATCATGTTTTGCCTTGGTTTATGATATAGTCCATTATACAAAAAGAAGGGCTTTTCCAATCTACCTACAATGATATTATCTTTCTCATCGGAGCCACATCCACCAGAATAGGTAAGGACAAAATGGAGTCCACTTGAACGTATACTGCCATGTCCAAAATTTATATATATAAATATATGTATATAGCTGAACACTTCCTATTGCTACAAAAGGTAATCATGTTACTAACTTTCAATTAAAAAAAAAAAAGGTAATGATATTGATATTGTTTATTGCAAGATGATATGTTAAATCAAGAGCGAAAGACGGATTTAAAAAAGATTACGTTATCGACTAGCAATAAGAATAAGAAAAGTCGCATCAACTTTTGCCGCAACCGATCTTTATTCGACAGTGTCTACATAATTCAAAATCTCAAATTACATTCATTACCAAAGAAAAGGCAATCACCACTACCTACCACGGCGCTGAGGGGGCGGCCAAGAGTCATTTTTGTTCAATCTTTAACTAAACGTATAAAATATATACTAGAAGTCAACTTCTTTTTACTTTTATTTTTATTTTATTTTTTAGTATTTTTTGGGTGTTGAATCCAAATATCACCCAAGAACTCATATATGATCATAGCAATTTTTCGTAGAATGGAAACAGGCTTGTAAGAAGACAAGGAAATGGTACCCTTGGGCTTGGCGCACGCACATGAGGTTAGGCTGCAATAAAACGGAGAAGCTGCGACGCTGGAAGGGGCCTCAGATTGCTGGGACGAAATTCATTGTAAACGTGATAAAGCAGCAAAATGTTGAAGATGAAAATATCCGCTGTCTTCGAATCAGCACCAAAGATGGATTTTCCCCCGTGCAACTGAAGCCACATGAGAATTGTTATATAATACAACGCTTTAGCTGTAATGATCCTTATGAATTCTCCGATGGGAGTCTCGATCCGTTCAATGGGTGGCCTTTCCTGTTCGGTGAGACTTCGGGTGGCCAAACCTACAATTCCCAGGATAGAAATTATAAGGTTGGCTTCACATAAATGTGTAATTTTCAAAGGTAGTTGACCCCCACTGACCGCTGCCACAACGTTCATCGTCATTGCAACGGCATTCATTGACAACTGGACTTGAATGAACTTCTGGATGTCATTATACACACATCTTCCCCACCTTAAAACTGTGACTATAGAGCCGAAATTATCATCCAAGATGACTATATCTGAGCTCTCTTTCGCCACTTGGGTGCCTTGAATCCCCATGCAAAACCCTATGTTTGCTGCAATCAAAGCTGGAGCGTCATTTGTGCCATCCCCGAAGACTGCAACTACATCGCCTTTCTCTTTGAGGCATTCAACCAGAAGAAGTTTGTCACCCGGAGAGCATCTTGCCATAACACGGATTTTCGGTGCTTCCTCCGACCTTCTTTGAGGTGCGTAGTTGCGAAATGTCTCTCCTTCCACCACTGCTCCATCTATGTCCTCATTAGGCAATAATATGCCACATTGCATTGCTATAGATTTTGCAGTGCCAATACTGTCACCTGTGATCATTTTCACATTTACACCTGCACGTCTACATTCTTCCACAGCTTCCTTCGCCCCTGGACGACATGGATCATCAATACCCACAAACCCTAAAAGGGTTGGGTCAGCTTCTTTTACCTCTCTTTCTGCATCTTCTTGGTGCGCAAGAGCAATACACCGGAGGCCTTTTTCCTCTATTGCGTGAATTTTTTGCCTTAATTTCCTCTTTTTGCGCCTGTCAATACATTTTTCATTGCCCGATTTATCGTAGTATCTTGAACACAATCCAAGTATCACCTCAGCTGCACCTTTCCAGTGTACATGGTATGTATTGTCTTCTTTTCTTCTTATCGAAACCCAACTTTGTCTCGCCTCTGAATTGAAGGCTTCACTGGAAAGGATTTCACAATTTCCCTTCAATTGCTCCATGTCCATGTCCAAGTCCGACTGAAGAACATCAGCGACCAACGAAAGAAGGGCTTCATCTGTTGGATTACCTGAGAATTCACATTTAGAATCTGATCAGCTGCACTCGTAAACCTTTGAGCAATACTGACAAACTCACTACAACATCAAACACAAGGATCTTGAATATAGGCCAACAAAAAAGGAACATTAGTGGCCAACAAAAAACGAACATTAGTATCCTCAAAGTCAAATGAAATCTCATGCTTTTGTTTTTTGTGACATATGAAACTTATTGGTCCAGGGCATTGTGTTAGTTGGCCAGGGTTAATTATGTAATTCACTTGTCATTGTTCATTTTGTACTTTGTTTTAATCTAATTTTCATTTCGACGTAAAAAGCAAAAATAAAAAGGCGTTCATAAACCCTACCTCGTATTGTGTTTAGAGCAACTCCTTCTTGGACTAGTTCAATAACATTAAGAGCAACTGATGAGTAATCTTCCTTCTTCACACGTGGTTGGCCAAGCCAGCACTCCGTCACTTTCATCTGGTTAAGTGTGAGTGTTCCGGTCTTGTCAAAACAAGCAATGAGAGCACACCCCATCGTCTCGCAAGCAGAGAGCTTTCTTACCAGTGTCGGACCATCCATCATCTTCTTCATTGAATAAAACATGGTTAGAGTCGCAGCAAACGGTGTCAACCCTTGGAGAATTGCCATTATGAGAATAGCAACGACAAGAGAGACAATTCGAATGGCGGCTTCATTGAATTCCTTATGTCCTCCCTCCTCATGTGTTGTGCTTCCAGTTCCAGTGAAGTAAGGAAACAACGAAACCGCAGAAACAGATAAAGCTGCAATCATCCCGATCATTATCATTAATAAGGCGAGCTTATACTTGGCTGCTCCTAAAGGTGTTCGCTCCTCCCTGTCGTGACCGCCTGCTGTTTTGATACCCACAGAGATTACAACCATTTTTGCTTCCCCACCAACCACCTTGGTTTCGCGGAACAAGAATGGGTCCCCCCTTCCTTTATCTTTGGCATGACCACTCTCCCCAGTCATGCTTGACTCGTCCACTTGCAGAAAGCCATTTAAGATCAATCCATCAGCAGGAACTTGATCTCCGACCTGCAACCAAACGACATCACCCACTACAATATCACATACCGAAACCTGCTGGTCTTGACCACTTCTTGTGACACGGATCTGAATGTCATTGGTGACTTGGGATAACTTGCGGGTTGATTCTCGGTGCTGACAGAAATTAATTGCGGAAGACACAGCAATGCTGAGAAACACAAGAAGAAAGATGCTTCCACCGTCATGCCAACCTTCTTTAAGCCCGTCTTGTTTGATCCCGAAGCCAAGAGAAAGAGCAGCAAAAAACAGAATGATGAGAATGAAGAGGTCCTCGAAGGCTTTCCCCACAAAATGAAAGAAACCTTTGGAGCGTGGTGTGGGGTCATTGTTCGACCCAAAGACTTCACGGCGACTCTGAACGCCAGTGGCGCCATCATCAGCCTGGATTCCAACGGCAGCGTCGGTATTAAGAGCAGAAATTACCTTTTTTACCCCACCATACTCTCGAAGCCTCTTGACACTCTTCTCTTTTACAAAATCATCTAGAGTTGCTCGGAGGTCGTCCCCAAACCTGCAGCTGTCACATGTATCTATAATGAGTCCTAGAGGTAAAGAACTGGTCGTACTTAGAGTTGCAAAGGGCTGCTCGTTAGGTGACAGCTCCATGTCGAGCGACATTTTGGGAATCTCAAATCAACAAAATGGGAACTTTTATCAGAATAATCAAGAGCTGACAGGAAGACAAACTGAAAAGAAAGGAGGAACTTGGAGAAAGTGAAAGTGGACGTGCAACAATTTCTGGGAAGAATCACGAGGCGGCAGAGCTGTGGATTACAGGTTTCACGTTGGCCCAAAAGTTGCTGGGTGTATGAGGAGCTCGACCTCTATCGTTCATATGATTTTCGAGATCTCTGAGTTTTTTGTTTTTTTTTCATCTTACCTATTGTTTTAATGTTAAAAAAATCCTCACTTTAATTGCAGTTTTTTTTATTTTATCTATTATTTTAATATATATATTTTTTATTATACCTATTATTTTATTATTTAAAAACTTTTATTTTTAAACAGTATATTTTACTTCTTATCATAAATAATTTTATATAGTATATTTTATTTTTTATTATAAATAATTTTAAATTATGAACAAGTTATAACTAATTGAAATTATAAAAAATAAATGGACATA
This sequence comes from Biancaea sappan, assembly GCA_037074585.1. Lineage (NCBI taxonomy): Eukaryota > Viridiplantae > Streptophyta > Magnoliopsida > Fabales > Fabaceae > Biancaea > Biancaea sappan. The sequence continues at coordinate 33,243,852 of CM073491.1, forward strand.
AACTATTAGTTGAATTAATAAAAATGCAGAGGGGAATTTAAGCTAAAAAATGCATTATATTCTATACAAATTAATTTTTTTCACATTATCAAAAAAATGAAGTATACCAAAAATAAATCCAAAATTTAATTGTTTGATTTGAGTATTTTCAGTTTTTATTTTTACTAAAAACAGAAAATAAACTTGATAATACATTTGGTTGAGTTAATTAAAAATATTATTTTAAAAATATTTCTTAAAATAAATTTAAATTTAAAAATACTAAAAAATACTTTTATTATTTCAAAAAATGAAAACAAAAAATAAAATAAAAAATATTTTAATAAATCAAACAGACCCTTAATATATCCCACCATTTTCATCTCCGAAGGATTCCCCATATGGAATTAGTCATAAATTGTTAGTGAATGAAAACTCAAATGCCGGCAACAAAACGAAGCAAAATAATTTATAATAAAAATTATTTTCACATTTATTTGTATTATTTGAACTAGTTATAATTTATTCATAATTTAAAATTATTTATAATAAAAATTAAAATATATTATGTAAAATTATTTATGATGAAAAAAAAATGAGTTAAGAGGATAAAAGGTAAATATACTGCTAAAAAAATGAAGTTTTTTAATATTAAAATAATAGATAAAATAATAAATATATATTAAAATAATAAATATAATAAAATTTATTAAAATAATAAACATAATAAAAAATTAATCTGAACAATTGTTAGAGGCGCCAATGTCAAAAGTGAAAAATTTTTAATATTAAAATAATAATTAGGAAACAAAAATCAACAAAAATCTAAAAAATTTTATCTATGAAAGTCGACCTTTTTTGTTTTTTTCGAAAGCCTCTTATATTTAGACTTAAAGTTTATCTAAGTTAAAAAATAATAATAATAATAATAATAATAATAATAATCAACACACAAAATGGTATATACTGGTCAAAAGAGGCGGCTTTGGAGAAAGCCGACCATCCCATAAAAAAAGAAATCCAATTAAAAAAACCATATAAACAGTGAAGATGCTCCGTTATCCATTCCACGTATTTACCGTGTAAGAAGCGAGTAAGAGTATTAGTGAGTTGCGTCTTCTTCACCTTGGGAAGAACAAAGTTTGTTGTCTAGTGTTGTTTGGAATTATGCATTACGAATTTTCTACAATCACGAGCATTGGTCGTACATCCAGATTCCAACGCGTTGTCTGACAGGCATAATAATTCATGAAAAAACTAAGGAAATGGGGGAACTTTCAATGCTTTTGAGACAAATGCAACCAACCTTACTTTCATTCATCCAATCAAATGAAATACGTACTCTTAGTAAAAGAAAAATGCGTGCTCTCAAATTAATTACCCAACTCGTGGGTAAGATTTTTCACACATAGAGTAAAAAATGCTAGTCAGTTTTCTTTTATTTTTTTAAAATATATTCTTCGATTACTTTATAAATCAATTTTGAATTGCACCTTACTTCAGTTTGATTATATATTTAAAAGATGATTTTTTTTTAATACTAACCACAGAATTTTCACATACAATGCGCTTTTTTAAACTCAAACTATTAAAATAAATAACGCGCTTTTTTAAACTCAAACTATTAAAAGCCTTTCTAGCATGGACTAAAATAACATTTTCCTCAAAGAAATAATTTACCCAGTGGAATAATTTACCCATAAAAGACAGATGTTGCCTTAAAACGGGGGAGACCAAGTTGGGGGAATCGAGACGGAATTCACGAGGGGTGCTCGATTTTTTTTAAAAAAAAAAAAAAAAACCGACAAGTGAAAGAGGAATGGGAGCAGCTTCGTTAAAGGAAAAGATATACATACAATAAATGGTGGATGACATTTTCATTTTTAATTGGCCGGAAGACTTTTAACGATGAGGGCTCGGATTTGAAGGGTGGGTGGGTGGGTCTGACTATTTTGTGCTTGGGTCCCACATCATGTGTTGTGTGATGAGTAGTTGAGTTTTTAAATTTGAAAAAAAATCAAATGTGAGCAGGGGCGCCGGACTCCTTTAAATACACCGTGACGGTAAGTAAATAGACTACCAATTGAGCAAATCGGTAGCTTAGCCATGAGTTCGGGAGATTCCATTTCTTGAGCAAATCCGTAGCTTAGCCATGTCCATAAGCATGAGCTCTACCACCCAAATCTTGTATCAGACATCGGTCCTGGGAGGCATATATCTGAAGGGCGATGAAGTATTGCAAACTGATGATGAAGAGCAGAAACAAACCTTCATTTTTAACACCTGGGTCCTCTGCCAAGCTTTCTTCTATACTTGCACTGTTAAAGACCCTCACAACGAGCAGAGCCTGCGCCTGCGGATAGGCCTCGTGCTCTTGGTATTATTTATGTTGTCCTCCTTCAATTTTGCTCTGGGCATGACTAGTATGAGATGGCAACATTGGGGAGCCTGCATCGCAATTGCCGCTATGTCCTGGCCAATTGCTTGGCTCTGTTCTTATTTTCAGAACCTTCTTCTGCTTTTTCGCCAGTTAGGATCAAGCAAGAATTATACCACTCTGGTACCTGAAAAATTGGGTGTCTGCATTGCACTTGTAGCTTCAAATCTGCTTATTAATCTCTTGTTTCCCAGAAAGGAATATACCTTGGATTTTGTTTCTTTGGCTTTGTGGTTAAGTCTGCTTTATCTTTTTTTCCTTTATCTTTTTTTCCTTTTCTCTTTCAAGTTGAAAACTTGAAGATCAGCTTCGTTTCCCGGAGTGAAAAATCCTGTTGTATGAATCTGTAACTGGATTTAGCTTCTGTTAGCCGTGTATTCATATCTATATGACACGAGATCCACCAGCTTTTCCTGTGTACCATTAATTAATATCTCATAAATAAATTACTGCATATGTTTTTCTCGATGTGTGGCTATATGATGAGCAAGAGAATTCCAGTGAGAATCAACACCGATGTGACCACTGTTCTCCGGAACAGATATGAGGCCACAATTATTGAAAAAGAGGACGGGAAAAAGGAAAAAAAAAAAGTTTTCCCCACTTAATAATTTCATGAATTTTGGGCAAAATAAAAGATATTTCCTCCCCCAAAATTTTATGATTTTCAGATCGAGGAAACAGGAGGACGAAGGACACAGTCGACGCCGGCGAATAAGACGAAAGACGCACGCGCAGTGACGTTGAATCGCGGCCGTTGGATCAGCGCCAATCCAACGCTTCCGTGTGCGTCGCCCCTCATTTTGGCTGGAAACGGCGCACTCAACGGCCTCCATGGGGATTGGGATTCCAAAAGAAAAAAAAGGGGTCTCAGAAAAAAGCCAAAAAGATCCGAACTTTCTGCCTCTGATCAATTTCCAAGAACTGGGTTCACAAAGAACAAGGCTAAGAAGGTGAGCAAATAGGCAAAGAAAAGTAAGTGCTTTTTTATTTAGCAACGATTTTAATCGTTGTTAAAGTAAAATAAATCGTTAAAATATAAATTTAGCTAATTTTAGCAACAATTTTTATGTTTCGCGACACTTTAATTTTAGCAACGATTTTTAAAATTTTAACAACGGTTATAACCGTTGCTAAATTTAGCCATAGTTAAAACCATTGCTACATAAAAGCAGGGGCACCGGATTCAGCTAAGAAGCTGGATTCTCAGTCTCCAACGGAGAACGACGATGACTTAGAGGAAGAAGATGAAGAACGAGGTAAGAAGAATAACAAATTTGACTCTCACAAGAAAAACGTAAGTTTCGATGTATTGCTTCTGCTTGCCGCAAGATCTTCCACTCATACGAAGCTCTGGGCACAGATCTAGTTGTAACAAGATTACAAGAACCTGCCTGGCTTCAACCTTAAGAGACGAAGAGAGGAGCGAAAACAGCATCGGAACTGATATGAATTAGAACGTGAAGAAAAAGGTTCTAGCTTGGATCATGATCATCAAGAGGCAAGAGTCAAAGAAGGCGTACAAATCGTCTGCGCTCTGCTAGATCCAACGGGCAGCAGTTTTTTTTTTCTTTAAAGCACGGTGTACTGTACGGGGACTTAACTGAAGGAGAAAACTTCGGAACAGCTCCAGCTCTCATATTTTCTTGAGACTAAAAGTAGGGATTTTTTTTTATTTGTAGCAACGGTAAAAACCGTTGTTCCAAATTGCAACTGTTGTTATAAATATTAATTATGACATTTTCTTTTACAAAACTTATAGCAACGGTTTAAAAACCGTTGCTGAAGCTTCTTTAAGATCATGGTCCACAAAAAAAGTATTTGCTTTTTTCATACAGAAAAGCAGGGACTCTGATCTCTGTTTTTTTTTTAAAATGACCCAGCTTCTCTCTCAACTCTGCTTTATTCGACACGTGGTATGTCCTACAACGTGTAGATCTCTTCTCTATCATTTGTTTTGTCTCTCTTTTTGTAACACACACACTCTCTCTCTCTCTCTAATAGTCAAGTTCACTCTTACTCCCCTGAGAAAAAGCAGACGATCTCTAAGCAAAGAGAAATGTCTGATTTGTCTTAAGATTTGTGTGTCTGGGCAACTAAATTAAACTTGTTATTTTTAAAATTTGCTTAAATTATTAAACTTATTTTTTTTTTACAATTTGGTTAAATTTCTTTAAGTGATTCTTTTCTTTTATAAGCATACTCGAGTATTTTTAATTATTATCATAGCATGAGTAAAATTATAGTTTTATAATCTAAAAATTAATTTCTTTAACAGAAAATAAATTAAAAAACAAAGTGGAGCTTGTTTCTTCTTTCTTCTTTGACCAGTATATACTGTCTAGCAACATTAAAAAGCTTAACATTTGTGATTTGACTGATTTGCAACCTGCAATTTGAGGTTAACGAGTTTAATGGATGAAAATTTTGGTTCTTGCATTCTTTCCTTGGCTTCCTTCTTAAATTTGCAGTGAAAACTATTCTTCCCCTTGAACTTTTATTTATATTTTAGTTATAACCCAATTTTATTTTTTTTTCAATTATATGTTGTAAAAATTTATCGTTACCAACACAGTCTGAGTCGCATCTTTTAAAACATACTGTCCTTAAGGAAATTATTCCATGACTACAGAAATTATTCTGTGTCTACAGAACTTCCTTCAGGATTAAACAGACCCTTCTGAATGTTCTCTTAAGAATTGGAACACTTAAGTGTCAGAATAGCAGAAAATAAAACATGTAACCCAGAAAGTTTTAGAGAAAGAAAAGAAGAGAGAAGACAACTTCTAGTTATCTCTGTCTCTAAAGTGAGGGAAAATGAGCCTTTTTATAGGCATAAAAATGTAACAATAAAAGACATAAACATAAAAGGTTTTTAATAGCAATTAAAAAAGGTTACAAAATATTAAACGCTATTAAAAATCTTTTGTTATCTTTTGAAATATTATTAATTTTCCACCAATCTCCCACATATTTCAAAAGATATTTTTAAAAAAACTTTTGGGTTATGTATGGGTGTAGACGCATTAATCCGGTGTCTTTATTTAAACTATGAACCAAATCTAAACCAATAAGATTTAACTCATAGAGTAGTCGGTGAAGCATATAACTTCTATGAACTAACATACTCTTAGTCGTGAGATAGTGACCTTAAGAGTCACATCTTACCCCCTACAATTTCTACTATTAACACTGTTGTGCGCATTATTTCGGCCGTGCGCATGCCTAGTATTCATGAGTGCTCTCGAGATTTCGCCACGATCTCATCGGAGCGGCCCACTCCATATTCATGTAGGTGACTTCATCAAGTGTATCTGCAATGAATACACCACCCTCAATGCAGGGCTATGAAGATCATAAAGAGCTTACGCTCAACCCACAAATCAATGCATTCCAGCACTTTCACACTTAACACCATAGGAAATGGATTGGAAAAACAGTGTTAGCAGAATTAACAGATGACTTGTTATTACCCATATGAACCTTTTTCATGGGATCTCTAATCACAAAGGTTGAGTTCCCACCATTGTTAATTTTATATTGGCTTAAGTCTAATTCCCCTCAATGTGTGAAGGATTAATTTCCTTCTTACATGTATGTTTAGTTAGTGAATTGGCCAAATTCACTTTTGACTTTACAGAACTAATCAGTACACTTCAAATTCATTTTTTAGCAATTGCTTGATAACTTTGTGTCTCAACACAAATGTCTATTCTTACCATTGAAAATTTGTTCTTTACAATGGCTATTGCCACTTGGCAATCACAAAACACAGACACTGACATCATTAGGCTCTTATCCAACTAAAAAATTTGCTAAGAAGTTTTTCTACCACTTAGTCTTGTTTTCAGCCAACTCCAGAGCATTATACTATGATTTTATAGTGAACCTTTAAATTTGTATGGCTGCTCTCTCCAAAATAATGTCCCACCACCAAGGGTGAGGTTTTAACCACTAGTAGACTTTGTCTCATCTGAATCAAAGATTCAGTTAATATCATTGTACTTTTCTAATATAATGGGAAATCCACTTTATATGATATCGTAAATTACGATATCTCTCAACTCTTTTATTGGAATTGTGTACATATAGACACTCATCTGACACATAACACATGATATGTCAGGCTAGGTGAAGTTTATTAAATATAACAGAGACTCTCCTCTATTTTCCTTAATTGAGTGTTAAAATCATAAGGAGTTTTTCATTAGTTTGTTATCTTGATGATCAAACTTTTAAGACAATTTTGAACATAACGTTCTTGTGATAGTAAAATACCGTCACCTTTCCTTATGATTTTAATCCCAAAATATCATTTACTTCACCTATGTCTTTTATGTCAACACTAGACGTAAAAGAATATTTGATTTTATGTAACATCTACGTCACACATATACAGACAAATAATCATCCTTACCATCTATCACTTTCACATATATACACATCTATCTTTAGTTAAAAAAATATTTTCATTAATCATGAAGAGAAAATATTAACAATATAATAACTAAGGTTTTATAATTAATTTATTTTTCTTATAGTTGTGTAACACAAACTTTGTAAAATACCCCCACATTTTCAAATCTATAAGAGTATGATTACACAACTCATATGAAACCTCATATAAAACCTTATAATTATTATAGATGGGCATCAAACGCATAACATATATGCGCATCTATATTCATCCACCGTATAATAGAATTATTTAGGAACTTTTCAATCTCATTTGTATGACTAATAACTCAACAAAATTGTACCTCTATGTACAATTGAAGAGTTTTCATGGATTGACATTAGAAAATACTAATTCCAATGAGATGGTTTTCTCAACTTAGAAATTGACTGTAATACCCGTTAATTTTGGAATATAATTCGCCTAAGAGTATTTTAGAATTTTACAACGTTACTTTAGTTAATTATTTTGGTCATTTTTAATTTTCATATTTAATTGTTCTCTTTGAATATTATTTATGAAAATTGAGTTAAATGACTGGACTGAATATTTGCACCATGTGGGATATATTCTAAGAATGGTGAAATTCATGGAAAAGTGGTTTAAGAATGGTCAATTAGTCCATTTATTGTAAATTGACTGGATGGGTTTGGATGTTGGGTTATGGATATCCATGGGTTATTCAATAACCCATTAGAAATATTTAATATAAAGCTTCAATAGTACCCTCCTCATTTCTCACGCAGAAGGAAAAGCTGAAACTGAACAGTGGAAGTTTCTCTCGTTTCTTCATCCTCTTCTCAAATCCTTTCCTTGATCTTCAGAGTTTTGATTATTTGTTCGGTTCAAAAGCTTTGTAAGGATCAAAGGTAAGCTTTAATCTCATTATTTTCCTCAAATTTCAGTTTATGTAGAAGATCAGAGGAGGTTTTGTTCTTGAAGATTTTGATGATAATTCATGAATCTCAGTTGTTTTAGAAGTTATATTTGAGTTATAATCGGTTAAAAGAGTTGAAATTTTGGTTTTGAAACAAGAAAGGAAAGGATGAAATTGTTAGAAATTTCTGCAAAAATCGAGTTACTGTAGCGACCAGAAATTTCGGAAAAATCTGAAAATTTTTCTTCGAGTTACTATAGCAGTACTGTAGTGTCGGCAGTCAACGGTACTGTAGCAGTCAACGTTACTGTAGCGAACCGGCACTGTAACGAACCGTTACTGTAGCAAACCGTTACTGTAGCAGTCAGAAAATTTTGTGTATTTTCGTGATTTTGTTTCCTTTCTTATGTTTCCTTGTAATATATTTTACTAGGAAATTTTCCTACACAAATTCTAGTGTGGAACAAGGTAAACTTGGACAAACATCAAGGTGAGTGAATAACCTTGCTCAGCTAATTTGATATTACTAGTCAAAGTACAATATAAGTCTCATTTACAATATTATTTGGATAATAAGCAATTAATTTTTCATATGGGAGTATATGATGATCAATAGAAATAAGAGTATGTAGAAATTATTTATTTCATGACAATTGTACTATGTGATGAATTCTCACTATCTTATTAATGAGTAAAGATCTACGGGATCTAATACACGAGTGTGAAAGGGTTAAAGTCTCATGCTACTCGGTGTATATCTAAGAAATCTTATATACGAGTTTGAAAGGGTTAAAGTCCCATACTACTCAGTGCATATCTATAAAATCTATATACGAGTTGAAAGAGTTAAAGTCCCATACTACTCGGTGTATACCTATGAGATCTTATTCACGAGTTTGAAAGGGTTAGAGTCCCATACTACTCGGTGTATATCTATGAAATCTTATTCATGAGTTTGAAAGGGTTAGTGTCCCATACTACTCGATGTATAAGACAATTAATTATATGAGTAAATGTGGTATTTGTACTTTTGATATTTTATATAGTACAGTTATTTACTTATTGAGTTTTTAAATAAACTCACGCTCCCTATGATTATCTTTTCAGATACAGAAAATAAAGAAGAAGAGTATCCGTTTGAAGAATAGAAGCCCCTTGGAATTATCCTCTATTTCTGTCTGGTGGGATACCAGTACTTATTAATGTGGATACTAGAAACGCTCTGTACTTACTATAGGTCTCCTAGGCTTGCGATGAGATAGAAATATCAGACTATGTATGTCTATATTTGCTTATCAGATGAATATAATTCTGTAGTGTGGAATGAATGATTAAGGTTGAATGTAAAACCTTACAGAATATATGTAAATAACGTATGTTTGAGAATTTTATCAAATGAGTAGTATCTTTTCACATGCTCAATTTTTGGGATGTGACATTGACAGCGTATCTTCATCTCAATAAGATAGTTTTCTTAATTTCCAAATTGACCCAAAATTTATATGCCAATATCTTCAAATTTGGTCACAAATCCACAAAAAATTATATTCCAAAATAAAACTTTCAAAAGTTTAAGATGAAGCTATTTTGAATTCTTAAATTAAAACCCTCACACATATGTTAATTTCAAGAATTCTACATAAATAAAATTCACAAAATAGAGAAATTTTAAAATAATTCATATGTGAGCTTTAAAAAAACTTTTTCATATTATCAATAGTTATATCAATAGAAATTTATGGGACATACTCAATACACAAATATAATAAACCTATAATTTCTATTAAACCACAATATCATTAACTATTGACCATAAAACATTTTTACCAAAATTTTTATTATTTTTATAACAACATACTTACATAACAACACACCCCCACTTGTTGTTATAAAAATATTATCCAAAAATATTTTTCTTCTTGCCCCCACTATTAATATAAATTCTCAAAAAGAGAAAGATTAAAATAGTGTAACATACCTTATGATGTAGGGAGAAGAAATCACTATTGCACAAATTTGCTTCATGAGCAAAATTGATCACTTCTTGATCATTCAAAATTAGAACTCAAAAAAATATGAGTTGTGCTCATAAAAATAATAGCAAATAATAATTTCACTCCATGTATATGATATTTGATAGTTGATCAAATCAATATGTATTTGCTCCACATAACACAAATGCTATATATATATATATATATGCACAATCTACTTGAAAAGAATTTTTTCAAACCAAGTTAAAAGAATTTGTAATATTTTAGATTCACAACACAATATATAGCCAAAGTTAAAGTCTTGTATCAACACACTTCATCATATGTATCTCATATAGTGAAAAAATTCTCTCAAATAAAATCTCCTTTTGTGAGCAACAATCAAAAAAATAATTTTTTTAATAAGCTCACAAAAAATTAAAATACATATAATTGAAAATCAAATATTTATCACCTTAAATAAAGTGTCAGAAATATTATATACTTAAATTCTAAAATATCACACAAATATATATATCTCATATATATATATATATATATATATATATATATATATATATATATATATATATTATTTTTACACTATCACAAACAAACACAAAGTCACGTCTACATATGTACGTAGTTGCTTCCATTCTTCTTATATTTTTCAATCATCACAACACACACACACACATATATGTATATATGTATCTCCACAGTCCCAAATACACTTACATATTTGGCTTTTTATATTATTTGCATCATTGCCCAAAACCATTGGATACCATAACATGAGTATTAAAGCTGTAAACCCAAGGATTGATTTCAATAATATATTTCAACGTAAATCAATATAAAATTCATGTTATCAAGGCATTGAATCCAAAAATTAATGGCAATGTACATATACACATAAACGGCCATAACTAATATATATATATATATATATATATATTTATTTCTCCAATCTCTTTCCATCGAAAATAAACTGAAGGAGTTAAGAACCAACATTTATATATGTATATACACACATTTCTTCTCTACATATACTGTGCATTCTATACTCTCCATTATCAATTGTCAGATAAACATATATATATATATATAGTGGTTTCCTTATGCTCTTCCTGTTGGTTTTTGTGAATGAAATAAAAGCATTAAGAGCTTTGTGTATCAACTGTTAAGTGAATGAACATTACTTCAATTGTTGTGCCAACGTTAAAAAGCGTAAAGAATCAAAGCCAACGGAAATAGCATGAAGCAACATGAATTAGAAAGGCCACCATTTAAAACTGATAATGAGACATTAATATGAGAATATATATATATATAAATTGGGAGTCCACAGTTATATATGAATACATTAACACACCATTGTATCTCATTTAAATCACAATAGACACACACATAAGTGGCCAATGGTTGTATTGATTGATACACCAATAATTAAGGCCCACGATTTCTAAAGAATACTTATAAAATACTTATTATAATTATCTTGAAAATTAATATTTTATAACAATATTCCAACAACATATATATATATATATATACTTACATATATATATATATATATAAGCTTTTAATTTCAATATATATATATATATATATATTCACCTACGTAAGATACCATTTATCAATGATTAAAGGCTATACACATATGCGTTTAAGCAATAAAAGCTATGAAGGTGAAGGCAACGTTTACAGTATAAAGTTATGAATGTCAACTATAAATTCTCACGATTATATATGATTGTACCAGTGGTTCAATTATACTGATTATTATAACAAGTCAATTAATAAATGACGAAGAAACTTACATTGGCCCAGGAATAAACCACTCACCAGTCTAATTTCACTTGTTGGTAGCCAATAAGTTCTACCGTCCCGAGATCTCTATCCAGGATGCCCACTTTTGGCTCAATGGTGTCCGTCGTCTCCCAAACCGAGATCTCACTCTCTGTACTCGCCAATGGTCTCTCTTGCTCTCCCAAATCGCACTCTCTCTTAGTGAATTTGAGTTGTTACACTTCGACGAGGCTGCAATTGTAGCAGTGTTGGTAATCCTAATTTCTTTAAAATTGTTGTAAAAATTTATCGTTACCAACACAGTCTGAGTTGCGTCTTTTAAGAGACACTATCCTTAAAGAAATTATTCCGTTACTACAGAAATTATTCTGTGTCTACAGAACTTCCTCCAGGATTAAACAGACCCTTCTGAATGTTCTCTCAAGAACTAAAACACTCAGGTGCCAAAATAACAGAAAATAAAACATATAACCCAGAAAGTTTTAGAGAAAGAAAAGAAGAGAGAAGACAACTTCTAGTTATCTCTGTCTCTAAAGTGAGGGGAAATGAGCCTTTTTATAGGCATAAAAATGTAACAATAAAAGATATAGACATGAAAGGTTTTTAATAGCAATTAACAACAGTTACAAAATATTAAACGCTATTAAAAATCTTTTATTATCTTTTGAAATATTATTAATTTTTCACCATTATAATTCATATATTTTTAATTATTTTTTATTATACTTTTGAGACTAACACCATTTAAAAATTTAACCCTAGATGCTGAGCTAATCTGACATTCCGTCCTGCATTTGTCAATACCAAATTATGCACTTTATATATGCGACATCAAATACTAATTTAAAATGATCAAAATGCAGCATAATTTAATCCAAACTCAAAATACATCTTTGAAAATTATACTATATTTCATTCATTTTAAAGAGTATTTGTCGTAACATATCTAAAGTGAATGATTTGGTGTTGACTTTTGACATATGTAAAATTAGATATTATGTTAATGTATGCTATTAAATACTTAGAAGGTGTTGTTTATTAAGGAAATAATTAAAACTAATTAAAAATATATAAATCATAATTAATGCAAAATTAAATTAAGGCTTAAAACATAAATCAATATTGAGAGTTAAAAAGGGGAAGTTTTGCCTAAATTTGTATTTGCTGAACTTTGTCACTTTTAACTTTCTTTTTGTACCATTCAATTCACTTCATGTCCCATACTCCCACATTTTCTCTTCAGTGACGGATAAAAAGTAGTGTCAATATACAAATTGTATTTATCCTCCGCACAAACATATTTTGTTTCCAGTTTTAAACTTAAACGTCATGTACGGGCATGTGTATATACCTCGATTCTTCTTTTATTTTCTTACGCGTCCTCAACGCCTATCTATTCCTGCAGAACGAGTGAAAAACAAAATTGTGGTATTAAAAAAAAAAAAAGAAAAGAAATGAAAGCTCTAGCTAACTATTTCATATATATAATTCCGCTTATTACTGTACTCTGTGACGAATTATTATAAAGTAATGTGTTTAATTTGGAGAAATATTGTGGCGACGGACTGTTTTTAAAAAATAGAATATTTAGACAGAATTTTTGGGTTAAAAAGCATTTTGAAAAAACATTACTGTTTGCAATTCCTAGTCTCACATTACAACGGAGAGAGATCCCTCCAATGTTAGAGAGTTATTTCTTTCGGTGCTGGATCTTGGCCGTATCATTATATTTATTATCTTTCAGTCACGGTTATCTTTTGTTATAATTAAAATTTATTTATCTCAATATTTTTTTCAATGTTTAAAAATAAAGATTTATTTTCATATCTTTTTCTAACACCGTCATTAACATCACATGTGGCCTTATGAGTTGAATGAGATATTGATGTAAAAGCTTAGATTCAACTAAGACCAAAATTTCATCATTTCACACACAAAACCACAAACATAACTGGTGAATAAATGAATTTTATTAGAGTTATGGAATAATGAGAAGACCAAAATTTCATCATTCCACACACAAAACCACAAACATAACTGGTGAATAAATGAATTTTATTAGAGTTAAGAGAAAAAAGAGGGTATTTTAATAAAATATCCTAACTTTAAAAAAAAATTAAAAAACCAAGTTAGTGTTTAGAGGGGTAATTTAGACAATTTGTAATAATTGGTTCCCACCATTACTAGAATAAGTATTATTAGTATTATAAAAATGTTGTTAAGGGAATTAAATTAAGGTTACATAAAATAATATTAGATAAGGACATTTAATTAATTAACTTAGTGCTTTGAGAGAGAGAGAGAGAGAGAGAGAGAGAGAGAGAGAGAGAGAGAGAGAGAGAGAGAGAGAGAGAGAGAGAGAGAGAGAGAGAGAGAGAGAGAGAGAGAGAGAGAGAGAGAGAGAGAGAGAGAGAGAGAGAGAGAGAGAGAGAGAGAGAGAGAGAGAGAGAGAGAGGCTAAGCCAAACTTTAAAACCCATATGTCATTAGTTCACATGGCATTGACTTTTCCTTCTTTCTCTTTAGTAACTTATACTTTTTTGTCTTTTTTTTTCCTTTGACCGTAACATGAAAGAGAAATATAAGAGTCTTCTATCTATCACCCGTGTGTACGAACCACTTGACAAAGAAAGTCAACTACACAATTTACTCTTTTCTCATTATTAAACTACACACACATAGTAAGAGAAAAAGAGTAAGAAAAAGAGAGATATACTTTGGTCATTTGAAGAGAATGGGAGAGCCAGAGAGGGAGAGAATCTAATTAGATTTGAGCAAGAGAAAAACGTAGAGAAGAAGAAGAAAGGACTAATAAGAATTTCAGAGGGTTGCATGCAGTACTTCCCTTCATTTTCTCTTCTTGTTCCATAGGAAAAACTTGTAGGAAATTGCTTGAGCTTTCTTGTGATGGTTTTTGTTTGTGGAAATTCAGAGTTTGAACTTGTTTCTTGCCTCTTGCTACTTGCTTTGGGTGAGGAAGAAGAAAACCAAGCTCTTGAACAAAGGTAGCTGGTCTATTTTTATTAAAGCATGAGCATGAAATTTCTACATTAAATTGTTCTCCATTGAATGTTGGCTTTGTATTTTTCTTACTATATAACAATTTGGTATGACATGCAAAGAAAAAGACATGTATATTGAGCCAAGTTGAGTTCTAACCCTTAAAATATACATGGATTTAGATCCCACTAGAGTTATTTCCCATGAATTAGTGGCCATTAACTAGAGATTACCTCCTTTGCTAGTATGGGATAGCATTGGGAATGACAAGATTACCTCATTTGCTAGTATGAGATAGCATTGGGGACGACAAATTTATCACCTTGTATTAGTAAATATGCAGTGGAGAAGTATGCCAAATTGGTCATCGTAAATACTATATTGCATAGCATTTAATTAAAAACTTATTTCAGTAAATTGTGTATTGTCTATTTCAATGGAGTTATGATAATATGCTCATGTTTTATGATAAAAACCATTTTCAAACTTTTTGCTAGCTACTAATATTTTTTTCTTACTTTTGTGTCCTTTTCTAACAAATTTTTGCCCAAAAGGAAGGAAGTGAGCCAAATTAGTCTAGTTAGTAATATACAAAATATGGTGAATTTTGGTGACAAGACAAAAAACATGTGAGAGAATATTTCTACAAAATTTCGTAATTTTTTGGACTGGTTAAGATTTTCAAAAGTCTACCAAACAATGAGCTTTTTAGGAAACATATAGAAACAAAATAATTTTGAACAGTCTTGATTTTTGTATGCAAAATATATATATATATATATAACGATCTTAGATTGCTTCAAAATTTTTATGATATGTCCGTAAGACCTTTCGAATGTTCCTTGCCATATTTTATAATTTTTGAATGTGTTTAGACTAGCTTTTTGTAGACGAAATAGTGGCTATCCAAAAACAGAATTAAAATCAAGTAATCTCATAAAGCTTGTTTAAAGAGGGGACTAACGGATTATTTTGAAGCTCAATTTTAGTCAATATGTAACACACATATGGCCCTAAAGATCTGGAGATTTTTATGAAATTTGGAAGTATCTAGTTTGGTCAATTTATAAACAAATAGAAGGGAATAGAGTTTTAAAACTAACCAAGATAGTTCCGATGAATCATAGTGATTAAGGGCCCAAATAAGAAAATTAATATGTGAAATTTTTATCATAGATGAATGTCATGCTAAGAAGCTTGCTTACCAAATTTTGTGAATTTTTGAGTTGTAGAATATTTCCAGTAAATTCTTAAATTTCATTATCTTTATTTCATGATTAAATAGGGTAGCCTAGTATAGCATACAAGTTGAGGGGTTAATCATGAGTTAGGCTTTGGGATTTTTATAGCCATCAGGTAACATTTGAAGGTATGTTGATGCCAAATTTTAGGTTATTTGGAGGATATTTAGGCATCCTATAAAATTGCACAAATTTGAAAAAAAAAAGAAAAGAATCAAATCTGGATAATTTAAGATATCACGGTAATTGAGGAAATTTGAAGAAGTTTTTACATCAGAGATTTTTACTGTAACTAGTAATCACATGAAACTTAATGCATGGCAAGTTCGAGAATTTTGAAACAAGAATTACCATATAATTCGTATTTTTAAAACTAGACCAAAATTTGAGTTATTTCCAAAAAGAATAGTAAGTAAATTGCAAAAAAAAAAATCGTGTAATTGTTGCTAGTCAAAGACTTTATTCTTTAGTGGTGAATAATTTTTCGATTTCTTTTTCTCATCAGAATTTATACTAAAAGAGGCCTTAAAGTCTACATAATTTCTTACTATCTTTTTACTTCACTGATTCTAAAGTTGTAAACCTAGTAACAAACATGCCACAAGAGAGGCAAAACAGTGCTGTATAAAAATGAGTTGGGTCCAAGTTGCTATATTATGGAAGTCACATGAGAAATCATGTTGGACACTTTTGTTAGCAAAGTTAGCAGTGTTAAAGAAAAGATTAATATTAAGTCAGTTTTGAAGTTGAGAATTATACAATATCATAAAAATTTCTAAGACTAAAATAAAGTTTCAGTAAATTTCAAGGTAAACTTTTGCTGCATAGTATCAACCCTTATTATTATAATTATTTTTATTATTACTCATTTTATTTTGTGAGGGTCTATTATGTATGAAAAAGCAATAAACAAGTCATTTTCAACAAGGTAGTCAAAAGAACCTCAGATTACGTTTTTCAAGGGAACTTGCGAACCCATTATCCGTAAGGTGGTCCAATGAACTCTAAAATATGAAAAGCAAAAGCACTAAAATATGGATATAGCCACTGACACCAAATATCATTTTCACTATAATACTTAAAATAGTAACTTTCAAAGATAATTTATCCAGAAAGCATCAAGAAACTTTTAATGACTACTACATCTTCATCACAAAGCTATTGTGTGGCAACATACTCACTAGATGAAAAGGGTATATGCATGCTACATGTTGTCCAACAAAAGCCAAAAAAAAAAAAAATTCAAGAACTACTAAATGGTAAGCTTCAAACTAACATCTTGAAGTGAAATTTGAGGTTTTCACTTTAAGCTAACTGTTTTATTTTTCTCTTTTTCTTTTCTCTGCCCTACAAATCATGAACAACTTCGACAGTAAGCTTAAACAAATAGATACTGCAGCTTCTCAACCAAAAGAAGAAAAGACACGGTTTCATTAATAATAAAAGTTTTCTAAAGAATTGCAACTATTTTCAGTATAACTTGATCCAAAACATACTAGAAATAAGGCCAGAATTGATTTAATCCTTCAAGTCATCAGCAAGATAGAGTCTCAAACTATCAATATGCCATCTCATCACTCTTCCCAAAAATAGACGATACATAGCAAAATCACAGAAACTTTACCCCACCCCAGCCCCCTCCAATGTATACCCAAGCAAATTCAGGGAATAAAATATCCGTTCATCTTGATCCAGATTTATATTCAATCAAACTAAAGTTCCACAAATCAGCATCATTGAATTAAACCAATTGAAGAAAAACAGAAAAAAAGACATAAGAATGAAACAAAGTAATCGAATCAACAAGGTTTAGATACAACTAAACAACTATGATGGGATCATGACATTCAACCAAAACAGAAAATTGCCCAGATTAGCAATTTGGGAATTTCCAGCACTAGTATAGGCTATAAACAGTGTAATGCATGTAATTTCAAACGCATACTCCGTTGGTTAAGCATCATACAAAAGGGCAACACACATGTAAAAGAGGAATAAGGGATTGACTTCAAAACTCTACCAATCAATTATCAAATTCAAAATGGTATATCCAATCAGAGCAATATAATTCTCAAAATAGAACGGTGCTAAAGCTCACTTGCTGAACTTTTATTCCTGGGATTTGAAATTTTGTCAACAAAGTAAGAATGGGATTACACAAACTAAACTTGTAATTCCACTGCTGGGTTACTATCCCTCCAACTAAAGAAATCAAGCTAGAAACATTACAAGCAGTTATTTTAGAGATGTACAATGATAAATTTGAGCATCCCACCCAGTTCTGTCCTCTAATATTAAATAGGCATGCCCTTTGGAACGATTTGATCCTTGATCCACATGTAAATTGGCACTAACACATAGTAAGTGGCTGCAATTGCACCAAGAATGAACCGCAGAAGAAACACAAGTGGATTTACAGGCTTCTTCACATCTTCTACCTTAGGACCAAGCTGCATAAAGAGATGCATATACAAATACTTCAAAATTCGACTATTGTAGAAGCTAGGAATATATAAGATTTAGAATACAGTAACCGTATACTTCATGGTGAACATTGATTCATTGTTCATTATGTATAAGATCTCAAGAGTAGATATGATGGATCCAAAAAATTGATAGAAGTCAAAGTAATAGGAAGTTCAGTGGATGGATTAAACCAGTTCTGAAAAGTGAAAGCTACTAATATATACTTCAGAAACTTACATCAACTACCAAGAATAGGGAATTATTTCCTCTGTTAATTGTCCTTTTTTTAATTTATTTAGATTTGGACACATTATATTCCCCTATCAAGTTTGCATCTATAGTAGAGAATACAGGAGGGAAGAGCAGAAGTAGCAATGATGCACAACGGAAGTTTAAAGTAAAAGCACAA